>OU974006.1:9918798-11170561 GCA_918843925.1 Eulithis prunata
TTTAGTCGGTACTCCTACTCTACAAATGTTGTCTACATTGGTATAGATAGTACTCTCTAGTATTGTGATACTATGCCGTTTACTCGACTCGTGTACACCAGGTTCTCTGGAACCCATTAGTGCAATAAGAACCTGCCCTCCATACATACTCCTAGGATCTATGTGTATTCTACTAGTATATCTAGAGTATTTTTACTGCAGTATCTATCTCTGTGGCGACGGATAACAGGAGTGCGGTTTTATTAGAAACAAGTTAAATATCTAATTAAACGAATAAACACCGATAAATAATAACTAATATACAAGGTGAATTCTATTTGAATTGAATAACATTATAGGTAGCATTTTTCACTATCCAAAAGTTTGTTAAGTTTTTTAGGTCAATAAAAAAAGTATATAAACCCACGCTCGGACACGAATCGAGCGATAAATAATGCATTTATTAGTACCTACAATACAATTAATATAATGTTAACATTTCAATCTTTAGATTATTTATAATAAAAATTAAAACTTTTTAACCCACAAGAACTAAAAACTAACTTTTGAAATGTATTTAGCTAAATACATAACCAAAGAGTGAACTTTTTATCAACCATATATTACAATAACCACTAATATTTATAAAAAAACACACCGTAATATACAATATACATCCTTATTAAAAATAGTATTAGCAGTAATACTGTGCATACTAAAATAAGGCTAAAACTAGTTGAACTCAATAATGCACGCATGAATTATGTTTAAACTCAATTAATGCCGTTCTAGGGGGGAAGTAAATTTTACTTTCCTAGTGATTGGGGCGAACTACGAGTTCTATAATACTGATATTGTAAAGTAAAAATCTGAATTTCTGTACATAATTACTATTTCGAGAACTTCTTCTTCTCTTCAATAATGGCCTGTGTCCGTCAAACGCGCAGTTGATAATCTGACATTGACATTAACTCATTCGAAACTAATCTCTTAGAATCCTAACACACGGCCGATTCGACTCCGCCGCGCCGGGCCGCGCCGCCGCCACCGGTGGACGCGAGCTCGCTGCGAATCGCCCGTGTGATAAGGCTCTAACATAAAATACCGTGTGTTATATTTTGTAACATATTTACTAATATATGTGTCAAATACAAGACTGAAATAAATTAAGACTGTCGCGGTTGGTGTGAGATTTGAAAAGTGGTAGCCTAGGTAGGGATCTTAACTGCTGATATAAGTTACCGATTTTTGTGAAGCTGTCTTTGAGATATCTCATGGTTTTCATTACACATTGTTGGGTTTGTAATATATTATTCTGTTTTTATTATTATTCTGCCTAAACAAAATGTAAACTGTTACGATTGCAAACTTAAAGACAGCTCAATTGTGTAATTGTAAGTTTAGGTTTAGTTTACTTTAACTTGTAAAAACTAAAATATGTTTGTTTTAGACTTAAAGTCTGGTAAATAGGTCTGGTAATAATAAAACGATGTGATTTCAAAGTTAGACCCAAAGCCTAAATTTTTACTTTGTTAAATAAAAAGATTGTTACATACTTTAGAACTATTGATGTTAATCTTTACTTTCACTAAGTAATAAACATTATATTCTTTGTAATTGTTCTGTTTTAGTTTTACTTCGCCCTTTCATAGACGTAAAAAAAAATCAGAGATCTATAGAGCAAGTACAGGGACCCTTCCATCTATTGACGATGAACGGGTCATTTGCTTATTTTGATAAAACGGGATATTGGCTTATCCCGTTTAGCGTCAAAACGGGATAAGCCAATATCCCAATTGATATCTTCATTATTGTAATATAATTTTAGCCAATTCGTTTATGTAGTTTATAAAACTGCTACGGTTTTATTCAATCATAAACAAATTTATACCTAGTGAAAACATAGGCGTTAGACTTAAACTTCTTGGTCTTTACAATGAGTAGTGCTGATAAGCATAATGCACACAGTTACAAACAGGTACTTCAAACTACAGGGTGTCTCAAAAGAAAGTTCACATTTGTTTTGGTTATTGCGTGAACGCAACTATTCTGAGGGACGCGGGGGGTGTCAATCGGTAGCCTGGCTCTTGGGAATTTAGTCCCTATGGAGCGTTTCTCGGGAGCGGACCGTGCGTTGTGCGTACGCGAGTTTTATAAAAACGGTAATTCGGCGACTGTAGCGCGTAGAAAATTCTGCAGTATTCGACATATTCGTCACTTCAATGATGTGCCAACCACTCGACTCATTGCAAGATGGGTCGAGAAGTTTGAAGAGACCTGGATATGTTAACAAGCAAAATTGCCGCTACTGGAGTGCAACCAATCCAAAACAAAAACATCAAATACCCCTACATTTGCCTAAAGTCACCGTATGGGCCGCAATTTCGGTGTGAGGAATTATCGGGCCTTACTTTTTTGACTCGCGTACGCACAACGCTCGATCCGCTCCTGAGAAACGCTCCATAGCGACTAAATTCCCAAGAGCCAGGCTACCGATTGACCCCCCCCCCACGCGCCCCTCAGAATAGTTGCGTTCACGCAATAACCAAAACAAATTTGAACTTTTTTTTGAGACACCCTGTAAAACTAAGATATTACTTAACATATTTCTTAACTATTAAAATTTTAGTAGAGTTACTCACGTGTGCCTACGGGAGAATGAAAATAATAGTAATGCCTAAAATAAAATAGTGACACAAACGGAAGGACACAAAGGTGCGTCTGTACGAACTAGGTTGTACGTTGACCCGCGCTAGTGCTGCGCTTGCAATATACGTGCCTACTGTGCCTAGCCTGCCGTCGCAGCTTTCTTACACGTGACCCACATTTAGCCAGCTTGAAATCATTCATCAAAACATTTACGCGTATACCTACCTATTCTTTTATAATTTTTAACAATATGATATTTAGATCCAATCTTTCAATCTAATCTACTCCAAAGATCGTACGATGAAATCCGTGCATTTTTGGTCCTTCGACGCAACCGGCTTAGTGGGAACCAGGCGCGAGTGACAGTATTGTTAGAGGGTCGGTGCTTGTCTAGTTACGGTGACAGAACAATTACCCGAAGAAAGGACCCGTCGCATAGTAACTACCAAACCATTCATCATATAGGACTACGCAAGCTCGCCTCGTCAGACGACCAACCACAGGTCAACAGCTGTTGGTTTTGACCAACCAACAGCTGCTGTTGACCTGTGGTTGGTCGTTTTAAAGTAACAATAGGTATTCTCATCGATAGGATGTGAAAGAATGCTCCCAAAACAAGACTGCTAGGTATTATTTTTAATGCAAATAGTTGTATGTAGAAAAGGGTATGTAAATTGAATTGCGGTAATAGGTGCAGAGTCCGCCACTGGTTTTAAAGAATGAAAATAACGAGGACAAATTTTCATTCAAAAAAAAAAATTAGTCTCATTTAAGAAGTACTATTTTCCAATATATTTTTCTTGTGCTTCGATGGTAGGAAAAATATGAGCCATTCTAGTGTTATAAATCTCCGCGAGCAGTCTTTCACACTCTTAATAAATTCGTTAGTAGTATTTATTAGTTTGAACAGGTATGTATACAAAGTAATGAAACATCTAAAGAAGCAAATAATATTTCAGACTTACCCAATACGTTCAGAGTTTACAGACTATTAAATAGCTAAATTAAACAAAATTTTTGTGGTTTATACTGTCATAATAAATATATAATTTATGTAAAGGTACTTAAAACCAGGCGAATCTGACTCAAATCAAAGTTTCACTTAGAACGCGCGAGTTTAGTAATTTCAGCCCTATGAGACCCCATCACCTAAATCGAGTACCTAATCTAGTTTTGTCAATATAAAATACACTACACCGCACACTGTGTTTGAAATGAAAATTAAATGGTCAGCATGCTCGTGGTGAATCTGTGTTGGCGCGGCACAAAGAGCCTGTTATATATCTATGTGGTTTAAATAAGATTGGAACCGGTCAAAACTCCCAAGTGCAATTGATTGTTTTATCTCACAAACACAAACAGGTTATTACATTTTGTAAAACAACGTATTTGGGTTTGAAATATTACGTTAATTTACGTTACTATTTATTTTATTACATAATAAATACGTAATACTAGTAGCTAGTGGTCACGGCGTTTTAAAAACTAATGGATGGAACTATGGTGCAGAGACAAGCAATTAAATTTTTGGTGGAACAAATAAAAACAATGCATTGTATTGTCACCAAATCAATGAGTTGGCATATTTTTTAACTTCCACGAAGTACACGGATCGGACGTTAGGCTAAAATGAATGAATTACGAAACAAACAAAACATTGTCAAATGAGGGTTTTCAAATATCAGTGAGTTTATTGGGAACCCTCATGTTATGCAGACCATTGTCGATCAACTTTAAATACATTATCAGTCTAATAAATATTTATTGATCGTCGTCAGATAGATCGGCTTATTGAATATCTTGCGGTGGTCCCAACTCCCTACAGCATCGATGATCAAGCTGTTCAAATAAATGATGATTATCTGAAATGACATCACTAGTACTCAAGTATCACTGTTCAAATAAAATCACTTTTTTCATACTTCATAACGTAACTTCAGATACATCAAGCCTTGTAATGATGATCCTTCACGATATCCCAGCAACAAGTGCTATCACTGCATCCTCTCATACTGACGAGAAGTAATAGATAAAGGAGGTACTTGGTTGTCTCTTTTTCCATGTTTAAATGATCGCATTGCACTTTTTTCTGTTTTCCTTATTATTACAAATCCTCAATCACCTTATTCGGAGTACTTTTCTTGAACAGTTTAAGTCAGCCAAGCCAAATATACAGTTTGATTTAAAAAAAATCAGTCTGCTGTATAACCACGAACTTTACACACTTCCGGTCGGCTTCGAGTCCCGAACGTACTGACGCACGCTTCCCACCTGTAAAATGCATATAAACTCCATAGCACTGTACAATACATGCTACTTATTGCAATATTATTTATCTCAGTTCTTGTGCCTATTATTCGATTGACAATGACGAGGTCCCTAGGTGGAACGTAAAAATACGGTCAAGTCGGTACTTTGCAAGCCGCAATGATAACATCTCTCATTTAATTATGCAACTGTTAACTAGACAAAACCTATGATTTTCTATTTGCTTAGGTAGTAAATATTTATACTAATCAAATGTTCTCATCATGGTTATCGATCGCTATGGCTTTACTTTTGTACTATTTTGTTTGCTTGCTGGCTATTCATTTGTAGATTAATATTCGTTCTGTAATTAGCGAATAGCGATATTAATGTAAACGTATTTCGATAGCCTTCTGGCATGTCGAATTCACTGTTACCGGAGGCGGTCGCCAAAGAGATGAAGACGGAGGACGAGATCCTGGCCCAGATGAGGGCTTCGCAGGTCGACCCGGCGTCTCAGAACCTGACTTTTATGACCGATGCTGTAAGCCCTGAGGATGCCTTCACTGCGGGAACTAACATCGCTCCGAATTTAGAGGAACTTCAGAAGCTGATTGAGAGTGATATTCACGTGAACGCGGCGAAGCGGGCGACTGCCGCCGCTGATGCGGCCGCCACCGTCGTCACCGCTGCCGATGCCTCAGCTATACAACGTCCACGCCTTCCTGCTGCGGCTGACAAAGAGAAAGTACGTATGATTTTGTTTTGAATTAAGCGATTGCATTATGGTGTACATTTTTTCTTTTGCAGCATTTATAAAATAAGCGCTACAATTATCACGGTTATTGACGTTACGTACACTCATTGCATTGCATGCATACAAATACGTAGTCCGTAGTTTAGAAAGACCGGGAATTGAATCGATAAAACAAATGGTTCGATCACCTGTGTTGCACTTTTAGGAAATGTGTCATTTCGCCCTCCTATCAATAGTGTCGAGGTGGATAAACTGTAAGGTAAGGTGTCAGCTTAACCGCGCGTGTTTTGAGTTTGAATCCTTACGAAACAAATGAATGTTGAGAAGAGGGAAGAAAGATCATAGTATTTTTTTTCCTAGTTTAAGATAAGCACACCATTTAGTTCATTTTTAGATTTACTGTGTATTTTAGACATGTGTGTATGTATGTATATAGTATAATGGTATACTAATAACTGTTTCGGTTTCGGTCGGGCAAATTGGACGCAGCCCAGGTCCCATTTTTTTTAAACTTAGGCACTATTATATATTATAACTTTTTTTGGTATAATGCACTTACAATGCAGTTTTTAAAAGAGTAACAACTTCATTAAAAAGCAGCGAGTATCATTAGTTATTTTATTAGACATACTATTTCGAAAAATGGTTGACTATCGCATTTACATATTGTGTTCACGTCAAAATAAGAACTTTTTGAGTTTTTGTGCTTGCTACTACATAATAGATAATACCAACAAATAATTATAAATAGAAAAATAATCAATCGTGATATTAAATGTATGTGGGTTGGGACCTGGAATGCCCCAACTACTACTAATCAGACAGATAGGGCAAACTCTTTGTTGAGCATAAGTGCTGCATTGGATTACTCAGTACTATTTCTCGCATGTAAGTAGGGTACCTAATGTATACCTACATATTCTCACTCATTTACAGAAAATTGAAAAAACGGCCAAAGCTGATCCTATTCCAGAAGTCAGCGCTGAACAGCAGGTCCCTGAGATACCCGCTGAGGCTAAACCCGTCAAGCAGCCTGCCAAAGTAGAAGAAAAACTGGTCAAGGCCAAAGAGGGTAGCGCAAAGGCTAAAGGGAAGAAGCAAAAGGAGGAAAAAAAGGATGACGCTGGTGAAGTCAAGCTTGTTACCGAAGAGAAGAAAATCGCTGAAGTAAGTCTCGTTTATTAGTTCGGATACAAAGTTTAAGTCAATTTCCATTTCTATACTAACTAATATTATGAACAGGAAAGATTTGATTGTTTGTTTGCATCCAATAGGCTCCGAAACTACTGGAACGATTTGAAAAATTATTTCACCTTTGGGAAGCTACACTATCCCCGGGTGACATAGAGTATATTATATTTTCATAATAATTAGGGATCCTCACTAAAACTACAATAATATAACCCTAAAAAATAAGCCTAAACAAATTGAATTTTTTGTTTAAATACCCGTGGGAAGCCGGGTCCGCTAGTATTTTATTTAGACTCGTCTTATACAGGCTGTCCCGGAACTACGTATGTTAAGACTAGGTGCTTCTAGGTACCAGTTTCACTGAACATTTCTCGAAAATTCCACGCGGATGGTACCTCCTTTATACTATTACATTAAAACCGTACAAAAAAAACTAATTTGCAGAAGCGTTCGGAAGAGTACTCGCCGCCGAAGAACAAAAAAGAAGATAAGGCTATCAAGAAAGACTTGGAAAAGGAAAAGAAGGTTGGTTTCTTTTTAAACTTTAGTAGTAACAATATAATGTCCATTTTCAATTGCATAAGTATATCTATAACATACAATTATATGTACGAACAGAATTTCTTATTTACAACGGAGTTTTCAGAAAAAAAAAAAGTGGTTTTATTCTAAAGTAATAAGCAGTTTAAAGTATTTATTGACCAGTTAAGCTAGATGTATTGACTTTGTTATTTATATATATCTCAGGAATGGCTGAAAGATGGCTTCACTATCGTGAAGGGCGCCGAAAAAAAAGATAGCAAGAAGAAAGAAAAAGAAGAAGCCCGTGCAGCCGAAGAGGCTGAAAAAAAGAAGTATGTTTCATTTATATTTAACTCTTATTGTCACACTCTGAGACGTTATCTACATTTTACTTAAAAGCACCGGCGGCGTCTCTGTCATTACCTCAACTCGTTGGTAAAATGTCAATAGACTAAGCGTTGATTTATCTTTTAACGTGCGTCTCTAAGTGTGACAGATAGTAATGACGAAATAAGAATGCTTATTTAGTACCCCTCGCAAAAGAGCTATAAATGTTGCTAGTATTAGAAATAGTATCTCTCAACAATCGTTGACTTTCTTTTGTTCGTAGGAAAGAAGAAGAGAAACGCGCTCTCATTGAGGCTGAGAAAAACCGTACACCAGAACCTGTTACAAGGAAGCAGCAAATGGTATGTTGGTTGCATACAATATATGACAGGTGTAAACTAGTAGGTCGCCCCGATGTTACCAAAATCTATACTATTATAAAACTGTAAAAAAGCCAAGAACTTAAGTTAAAGATATGGATAAACTAAGTATGCAGATCTACTAAATAAACGATCCTGATTCTGAAAATGGAGTTTGTCCGTTTGTTTGTTCGCGGATCACGCCTTAACTACTGAACAAATTTCAATGAAACTTATACCATTCAGAAGCTTTTTCCGGATTGAAACATAGGCTATATTTTATTGAAATCCAAGTCGTGGATTCTTAGATGCAGCTTGTACTTTCTAAACCAAAAGCAGCCATTTGCTACGAGGCTCATCTTATGCTGGTGACAGAAATTTGGGTGGAAAGTTTCCCACGCATCATCAGCTAGCTATTAAAACTCAAAGAAACATTTTTGCAACTAATGAGATAAACTTAGAAAATCGCATCGATCGTACAATCTACCTAGTTACCAGTTTTACCTGAATCATTGAAACTCTTCGCTCGCTTTGCTCGCTCGATCAAATATTATGTTCAACTGTAATTAGTATTCGCCTTATTATAATGATATAGGCCATTCACAATTTTCAATCGACCTCTGGTTTTACGTTACCAACGATATATAACGCTAGTAACATTGTTTTTTAAAAATGTATGGATCGCTAACTTAGTAATAACGCTAAATAGTTGATTATCGTATTGGCTAGGCAATCCTACTTCACCTTAAATCATGTCCCAGGCACTACATGGTCCGTAATAGGGGCAGGGGTTAGAAATAGCCTTATTTATACCACTAATATTTGTACATTTTGATTTCAAGCGCCCCATATACGTCTCTAAGTTGGTTTGTACAATTCACTATAAATTGCATGTTTGTGTCTATCTATCCTGTTTGCTTCTTCAAATATCCATAAAGAACTATGAGGGTATGATGTTCTTTATGGAGCTGGTTCGGCTTTCTATTAGTTGTGTGATCGATGTCTCTATTTAACCTTCAAAAATTATACATTCAAAATTTAAACCCTTCCTGATTCATCTCAGTGCGAAATTTATAAAAAAAGTCTTCAAAGTCTTCAAAATCCATTTGATATGTTGAAACTGGCTGAAAATCCCTCTGGGTTGGCCCGCAAAAGTGTCACGAACGAAGCCAGATGCCGTTTGCTATCTATAAACGTAAGCAGCATCCCCAAGAAACATGCATTATTATTTACATCAGTATAAAATAGTTTTGACTATTCATTTTTTCTACATCACACGTCCTTGGGTCAAATAATCGGTGCATATTAAATATTGTCACCTTGTATGGTTGTTGTGGTAGATACAATGTTAATCGTAATTACTGATAACCACTAGCTGGGGTCAGACAAGACTATGTGACAGTGGGGTGTTTATTTATTATTGTATGCTGTCTGACGTGTTATGATTGCACGATACAATGTATTGGTAGACACTTTAATAATAAAATTCTGCTGTTTCGAATTGCAATTTCATCTCTAGTATGCTTTGATTGCAAGCAATACCAAAAGTATTTTGTATCGCGTGGATCCACGTTTCGGCATAACAATGCTCAATCAATTCTCAAGCATAGACTTCTCAATGGAAATCTGTCAAAAATGTATGCTTCAATGTAAATGCTGTGATGTTGGTAAATGTGTGTATTGCTGTCTCGATTCAGACTAAAGTATTGGCGTTAATCACGAACAAATATGACAGTCGTCGCCGCGTTACGTAAACCTAGCGTACTCAAATTATATTTGCATGTCAACGCCAGCTCGACTACGGAACAACGTAGCACCGCCGCGCAGTGTATCTCAAATACCGTACCGTTACAATCCTTTTACGATTGTCACATTTATTCGTGCTGGCCTCTACGAATGCGGATCTGTCATCAAAATGCCAACTATTCTATATTTATTATCACTTTCCGTGAGCGCAGGAGATCGGTCAAGTCCGCCAGGCTCAAACGCAACCGCAACCACAACCTCACGTAGAAACTGTGCCGAAGAAAGCACCATGGTCGGCGCCAGCGAGCGGACGCGACGGCCTTGCCCTATCTGACATACAGCGACTCGAGCGAGAAAAGAAACTGGCACAGATGAAGGAACAGCAACAGATGATGCAAGTCATCGCGCAACAACAGGCCGCCGCTGCGCTCAAAGAACAGGTAACTTTAAAAGACTGTCGTAGCTGCAACAGGGAGGGAATTCCACTAACTAGCTTGTCAGCTGAAACACAGTTGAACCGTAGTTTTCTGTTTTAGATTATTTCGTATTTTACTATCAAACTTAAGACAGCTAAAAGGCAGTTGAACTATAGTTTTACATCTGTTTTTAGGTTACTTTGAGCCAGCTGCTCATTACAGTGACGTTTCAGCTAAGCTGCAGCTGGATTGAACCATAGTTGGAACTGTATAGAACGTTATCCATTGTAAATTAGGGAAATCAGGGCCCAAATATGATACAACTACCGTACAACAACGAAACCTGCGTTCTTGGAACTACTTGTTGTACTTGCTTTGATAAACTCTTCTAGAAGCAAAAGAACATCTACATCTGGATACCTCGTAGGGAAGTACCTCGTAGGAACGGAAGATGCAAGCCATGTATGTGTTTCTAATAAAGTTCTTTCATTTTGCAGCAAGAGTTGCAAGCGGGACAGCTAGGCTGGGCCAAGAAGAAGCAATCTAACTCACCACCCGGACAAACTCTGGCAGAGATCCAGGTAATTTTTATCACTAAACATGTTAGTGCATTGACTTTATAAATTAATATTGATTGCATATAGACACACACTGAAACATAATGAAATGTATAGGCGGAGGCTCGTTTGCAGGCCGCTAGTATCGCGGCCGCCGCGACCGCCACCGCTCGCGAGGAAGCACGGGCTACACCGCCGCCAGTCAACATCATGCCGTGGGGCTCTACCAATGGAGGTAAACAAACACTTGTATATGTGTAACTCGCTGCTTAAGCATCCTTGCCATCCTTTTCAAATCGAAACACCAACCTGGCGGCAGAAATAAATACGTGAGAAACAACCATCAATAAACTCTTATTTTTCACACGTACTTTGCATCTTAGGTGGTTTCTGGGACTCGCCTACCTCCACTGGCTCTACACTAAGCTCATCCGAAGCCAAGGCCGAAATCCCGAGGTTGACCGAATCAAAGCCGAAGAAGAAAGTCACTGTGGTAACTCCTGCCAAGAAAGAGGTCACTCCAGCTGCGGACTTTGAGACATGGTGCACTAGTATGCTTTCTAACTGGAGGGACGCTGCTACTATTGATAGTAAGTGAATTACTTGAAACTTCGAAACCCTTATACGCTTATATCCATATCTTTCATTCTACTGTAATATTATAAATGTAAAAGCTTAGATGTTTTTTTGTTTTTATCCCACAAAATTAACAGGAAGAACGAAGCGCGGACCATGTCGCGGGCTTTAGCTGGTATAATTATAATACCTACTTAGTGGTTCATAATTATTTTGTGTTGCAGTACCGACATTCGTTGCGTTCCTGCGCGACATTGAATCACCGTACGAAGTCAAGGACTACGTTAGATGTTATCTGGGTGACACGAAGGAGTCAACTGACTTCGCGAGGCAATTCTTAGAGCGTCGGTGAGTTTAAATACCTTTTTTTTCTAGAAGGTGGTTCTAGAAAGTTGTCCCGAAGACTTTTTCCTTGTAAATAATAAACTTGATGTAAATTTAATAAAACACCGTGTTGTCTTTTGCGTTGAAAAACAGATTCAACTTCGATCGAAAGAGACAAACACGGTGTAAACTATTCCAAAGTTGAGTTTATTAATTACAGGGCTGGGGTTCAAAGTACCTATCCAATATAAACAACTTTTCGTATGGAACTAACAACGTGAGCGCGAAAAATAAAATAAACCAGTCGTGCGTTTTTGCCAAAGTTCTTTCCAATGAGGGTCAAGTGTGTAACTAAAGCTTGGTTCCCAGGTCTCGATTGCTTCGTGTCGGCATGGTAACGCCTTCGGATGACCTCTGCTCGCCAGCCGCGGCCATCAATCCACGTACCAACTCCGGTTCTGACTACACTGAAGTCAAGTCCAAGGTATTTATAGCCATTTACGTAAACTAAGGTACGCCGGGGAATTGGCCGGCGCTAAGAAAGGTGCTATGATTTATGCATTGACAAGTAAACACACTATAACTGAGCCCGTAGTCTTGAGTTTTGTTATGTTGATTTGCGACAAGCGAGTATCGAGAAACTCGCAGTTTTTGTATGGAGAAAAATAGTTTGCAAATCTCTCGCTAGAGGCGCTTATCGGATTTTCATACAAAATGTATCGCAAGTCGCTTCTCGATATGCGTTTCGACCAACAAAACAAAACTCAGTCTACGGGCTCTGGATGAGATAATAATCCTAGTAACAATACCGTCGGCGAGTGTGGAATACGTAGGAGTTAAAGTTTATAACTTACAAAGTGCGTTTATCAAACAGCACAGTGGTTCCGTATGAATAAATTGTGCTCTTTTTAGGGCAAGAAGACTAAGAAGAACAAAATGTTCAAAGTTGACGCTCGCATCCTCGGTTTCTCCGTGACAGCTTCCGAGGACCGCATCAACATTGGCGACATTGACTCCGTGTGATCCTGCGCCCGGGACTCTGACCCAAAACCAGACCCTCAGACCGATAAGTGAAGTGTCAATTTTAGAATACAAACTTGTGTACTTATGTGACTAACCTTTTCCTCTCTAAGTAACCAAGTGACCGATTTCTGTGAGAAAACTATGACATAATATTTCTATGAAGTTCTGCAGAAGTGATATGTTACCTGCGTGCTACCCAAGACATTCAATAACCCAAGGTCAGCTGGTCACTGGAACATTTATTTAGTGCCTACTTACACGATTTGCACTCTCATTAGTACAGTCGCAAGTTAAGTACACCTTTAAGTCTTGGATTGATGAACGCAGTGCGGTGCCTCACAGGGCTCGTCCTCAGTGGACGTGTGAAGTGAGGCATCCACTTGCTTGTTCCATCACTTATTCAAGAGAGTTTTTTTTACTCGCAGAAGCCGCGACTCTACCTTAGAGAGTTGCCGCGTTACTGCGCATTGTAACATTCGCTACAGTATTAATGGGAGTGAAAACGGCTATTAGACTAAGGAGTCGCTGTTGAAAGCGACGCTATTGATACATCTTGTTGCATAAATAGTATCGTGCCTTCTGTATGATGGGGCGTTGTGTGTCTTCTGTTTTAATACTGTATTGCTATGTCCACACCCGTGCTCTTTCACGTTCATTTTGAGCTTTCAACTTTCCAGCGTTAAGGATATGCGCTGTTGTCGAACTAGTTATAGCGCATACGCTCTTGCTTGCGATACGTTAGGCGAAGACGCAAGATGAACATGAAAGCGCACTGGTGTGGACGTAGCATAAGGACTATGTAAATATTTCTATGTTTATTTAATGAGTTCGAAACAGTGTCAACCCGCCTTTAAAAAAATGAATTACTACAACACTAGCAGAATTTCTAGTCAAAACCCACATTATTAACAACGGGATTACTGATTACCTACTATATATTATTAATAATTAACGTATAGCAGAGTTTTATAAAAAATACAGTATAACCTCTCAACATGTGCAATCAAAATCATAATAGATACTTAATTACTATAATATTATTTTGTTCAATAAGTTGAAGTAGTACCTCTTCAATTGCGAATTTAGTACAACGCAAAATACTACGAATCTACGAGTGATTTATTAAGACTCTGACAAGCATTAAACAACTTCTGAGCAAAGTTTAATTACTACTACTATTGTTTGGATCAGAATTATATTTATGCTGAACCTTGTGCAATGTTATTTCACACGGCATTGTTGTTTGCGTTTCTTCAGAAATGTTGAAATGTGCAAGCGAGAAGTTGTTTGACGCTTCTCAACGTCTTATAAACTCAGGAGTTCGTTGACCAGTTTCATTAAATCGGAGATGTTTACTAATTAACTAATTGACTGTGTTGTAGCAACCTGGATAGCCTGACCTTTCCACTTACTAATTAACTAGTTGATAACAAGTGAGCTTGACCTGAGCCGTTCATTGACTACTGGATTAGATATTAGCTTCAACTTATTGTTAGTCACTGTAACCAACGGCGTCTTCCAGCTTAAGCTTATTGGTTTTGGACTTGAGGTCTTTAAAACATTTGTATTTGTATATTATATGCATTGTCGTTTAATCAATTTAATAATATTGATTAACTCGACCAAAGTTTTAAGCTATTTTTCTACATTATGTTTTAAAGTGTTTGTTTAAAGTAAATTATTTTTGGTTTAGTAGGTACATCTATAAATGTTTTTAATCTTATATTTTAATTGTGACTTATTGATTGTTATGTGTACTTTATAATGTTGCTATGTACTTTATAATTTTGCCGATTCTTTTAGTGTAGCGATATCGAAAATACACGTGTAACAACCTAAAACCGTAATAAATATTATCGTTGCTTCTTTTAGCACACTTATTATTATTATGTGTGGTTTTTGAAATTTTATCTAAGATGTAACTATTTTAAATAATTATCTACTGGTATATTTTGAGAGTCCACGGTAAATTTTACTGAATTTAATAAATAATACGAAGTAGGTACCCGTTTATGAGACGCTGGAAAATGTAGATGACGTGTTTATAAAGATTGCTATACATATTTGAATAATCCTAATAATGTGTTCGACCGAGTGTCTTACCATGATCTTAAAGTTAACACATAATTTACAAAAATGATTTGTTTTAGAATCGTTATCATTAAATCCTCATTATTATTAGTTATTCTTAAATTACTTTTGTTTATAAAACTGCTAAGATTATAAAGGCATGTGCCTAACATCTAACTAACCAGTACTTTTGTCTTTTAATAAAAATCTTATATAAATGTGAGTGATGTTGTGAGTACCTCGCATGAGTAAACAGTTTTTCAAAAACACTGCGGTTGCTGTATGTACTCCCTATATAGTACATTGATATAAATGATCTAGGTACTTATAAATTGAATAAAATTCATGTGTCTAAGTATAATAATATAAGAGTTTTATATGTTTCTTTAAATAAGATATTTAGGTATACCTCACTTATAATATAATTATGAAGTTATGTTTGTAAGTATTGTATGATCAATGTTACTAAATATGAATCATTATCAGTTTTAAACCGTTCCGGTGTATAATATTTCATTGTCCGGTTTAAGATTGGATTGACGGAACTATGCCTGATTTTCTGACTTGCATTTTAATTGATAGATAGAGTATGACCTCGCTAAGCCTGCAACGGATAAATCCCAAAAGGATTTGTACAATGCATAATTTTACATTATTTCTTAATTCTTGGTACATAAATGGTGAAATTGTTTTGGCGGTACAGACGGTGCTTTCAATTAAATTCTAACTATAAGCGCTGCAGTCATAGCGTGGTCATACTACCAACAGATATCGTTATCAGGACCGAGAAATAGTTTTTGAACTGTAATAATATTTTTAAAAGACCTGTAAAGACAACCACCCTAAAATTTTTTTCTTTTTTCGTAGGTAAGTGTCTTGAGTTAATTTGTATTGCAATAAGTGATATTCCGATTTGAACAATGTTTAACCAAAATTATGAAACTGTCGTAGAAAATAAGATTATCTCGAAACCACTTATCTGCTGGTCATACTCGTACTAACATTGAAAAAAAATATTAAAATACTACCGCGAAATAAACCAATAAACCAAGCAATAAATTATAAATCTTTTTATTTATCTATTGATCTTTGTTTTATAAACAGTTCTAGACTGCAGTTTACCACTAGTAGTTGATTGGTTCAAATTTCAATTTTTTTGAACCACATTTTCACCCTGCTCTTTCGTGCACTTCACCGGTTCATGTAAGCTACCAGCGCTGCTGCGACCCTGTTCGTTTTGAAGCTATCCCGCGGTCTTGCTTGTTCGTAATGCAGTCTGATAAGGTTCCAAACTCGACCGCAGACCCCATACCGAATATAATGTTACATTGAATCTAAAGTAAACGCTTGATTCATATTGATAACTAGTGCATCGCCATATTCAAGTCAGCTTGTGCCGTAAAATGAGCGTTAGTGCGTTGGATTTAGATTCATAACGCCGCCGCCGCCGCTAGGTTGCGGTTTGTGATCCGAGTTGGGAATCGTTGGAATACGCTTTCATAGTAGGTATGCGTTCGCGCATGCTCGTACTACTAGTTAGGTATAGCGCAGTTGTGGTTCGTTTCTCAATAAATAAGCACTCAGGATAATTCTTAGGACCATCTACGACAGCAAAGCAGGTAGTTGTAGGTTGATTTTGCCTCTAGGGCTTACCTAATGAATGTTTGAATAATATTTACATCAATTATGTAAGTGTATTGAATTTTGTAAACAATTAATGCACGTCTTTTTGATTTTGATTATATCAATACCTACTTACTGCGTTGTAAAATATTGTAAGTACCTACCAATTTAGATGGAAATAAAAGTAATTGATCAATTTTCTTGTTTCATTTTCGTTGACTTTCTTACCTACCTTTCGTCCTTATGATAGGTACCTGCCTACCTATATCATCAATAAGATCACCATTGTGTGGGAATTAGGCACGATGAGTAATGTAGGTAGGTACATTATACATATAGGTACACATAGACATGGTCGCTCGCTACCGATCTACAAAATTGTCACCTTGTTCGAGTATTAGTACCTATACCCCTTGAAAGAACCCAATCAGTGGTTCGGTAACGATGCGAGGATCATGGAAATTGGACTAAGTAGTTAATAAAATGAGAAACTAAAATACGGAACGGAGACATTTATCAGTTCATTATTTACAACAACAAGAGCGACGACGCCGTTTTCGCCGCCGGCCGCAGCTGCGTCTGCGTCGCCTCCGTCGTCGGCTGCGGCGGCGGCGACGTCTGCGGCGCCGGCAACTGCGGCGCCTGCGCCTGCGACGTCCGCAACGCAGCTCGCGTGCTAAGTTTGCGACGTATCGGTCCCCGCGCTTGTCCAGAAAGCCGAGAACTGCACTGCGTTTTAGTGTATCTTCAGCCTGAAAGTTGGATAATGAACAGGATGGACTGTGTTGACTGCAACTGCACCTAGACACTTAGGGCTCTATTCATTACTTAAATACTTTTGACTCCACAAAACGGGTAAGTAGGTACCTAGGTAATCATATTACCTAAGTGCCTACTCAGATAAACAAATATAAAGATTACGAAATCATGAATGGGAGATAAACAAAGGACCCTGACGCATGATATGTAGGAGGTACGGTATCAACCTTCCCTATGAGCGTGTTGACTCGCCACACATCGCCGTACTTCTCCTGAAGGTACTTTGCGATTTCCGTGGCTGTGACGCCATCCCTCCGGGCCACTTTGTAAAATGTGTTCATAACCAGCTTCCCGGTGTTCTGCTCTTGTTGCTGCCTTATATTGTGGAGCGACATTGTAATTGCTTAGATAGAACCCGCTAAGAATTTAACATTGTCGTTGGAATTTGTAAGGAAAGCTAAAATGATTGAATTTAGGTACATCTAAAAAAAAGCTTACAAAAACTACAAATACCTACACCAAAAATATTTGAAATATGACAGTTTTTGAAAGGCACTTGACGGTTTCATGTTTTTAAATCAAAGCTGTCTATAGAGAGCGGTATACTTTCCAATACAACCTACTCTACCTACATCATGTCCGACCAAGCAATGTTGCAATGGCAAGGTGGTTTCTAACTACCTTCTAGCCACCACCAGCTCATCGCCTCAACTTAAAATAATTCTTGGGAAATAGGGTTAGTGGAAGTTCACTAATTTATCAAAATAATAAGATCAGTAATTCAGTGATGATCAGTTTATTTTCTAAATGTAACATACTCGATAGCAATTTGTGTTGGCCAACGGTTGCCAACGGTTGGGATCACGTTGGGAAGTGGTAGTGACATTGCCTACAGCGAGCCAACGAACAGCCAACTCAAATTTTATTACGACAATTTCTAAACAATCTCCCAACATTGGCCCAACTACTGATAATAGTTGTTTTAACAACCGTAAATACATACGACTATCCAATGATGGCCCAACATATGTTTTTGGTTCGGTTGCCGACGAAATTTCTATACAGTAAGCCAACGCTGGCCCAACTGTAATAAATCAACTGTATTCCCAACCAAAATCATCCACAATTCCCCTACAAATGCCCTACCGAGGTATTCGGTTGGAATACCTACACAAAATCCTTACTTTGAGCCAACCAAGTGCCAACGGTAGTTTTCTGATAAAATCCCAACTGAAAACAATCACGATTTCCCTACAAATGCCCTACCGAGATATTCAGTTGGAATACTAACACAAATTCTTTACTATGAGCCAACCAAGTGCCAACGGTAGTTTTCTGATAAAACCCCAACCGAAAACAATCACGATTCCCCTACAAATGCCCTACCGAGGTATTCGGTTGGAATAGTAACACAAATTCTTTACTATGAGCCAACCAAGTGCCAACGGTAGTTTTCTGATAAAACCCCAACCGAAAACAATCACGATTCCCCTACAAATGCCCTACCGAGGTATTCGGTTGGAATACTAACACAAATTCTTTACTATGAGCCAACCAAGTGCCAACGGTAGTTTTCTGATAAAACCCCAACCGAAAACAATCACGATTTCCCTACAAATGCCCTACCGAGGTATTCGGTTGGAATACTAACACAAATTCTTTACTATGAGCCAACCAAGTGCCAACGGTAGTTTTCTGATAAAACCCCAACCGAAAACAATCACGATTCCCCTACAAATGCCCTACCGAGGTATTCGGTTGGAATAGTAACACAAATTCTTTACTATGAGCCAACCAAGTGCCAACGGTAGTTTTCTGATAAAATCCCAACCGAAAACAATCACGATTTCCCTACAAATGCCCTACCGAGGTATTCGGTTGGAATACTAACACAAATTCTTTACTATGAGCCAACCAAGTGCCAACGGTAGTTTTCTGATAAAACCCCAACCGAAAACAATCACGATTCCCCTACAAATGCCCTACCGAGGTATTCGGTTGGAATACTAACACAAATTCTTTACTATGAGCCAACCAAGTGCCAACGGTAGTTTTCTGATAAAATCCCAACTGAAAACAATCACGATTCCCCTACAAATGCCCTACCGAGGTATTCGGTTGGAATACTAACACAAAATCCTTACTATGAGCCAACCAAGTACCAGCTGTAGTTTTCTGGTAAAATCACAATCGAAAACAATCACGATTCCCTACAAATTCCCTAGAAATACCGTCCTACCTACTACGTTTTGATTTTGAACAACAGAAATGCCTTACCGAGGTGGTAGGTACCTACCTACCTATATTCGGTTGAAATACTATGTAACAGAAGATCTTTACTATGAACCAACCAGGTAGGTAGGTACATAATATACATACCTACATAAACTAGGTAGGAATGTTTGTTCGAGCATAACTTTACCACCGCCGATTTGTACCTATCTCAATAAATTTATTATTTCGGACTAAGTTTACAACTAGGTAGGTAGGTATGTAGTCTGAACTAAAATTTATCGAATTGAATTGAATTGTTGCCTAAAGATGGCCTAGATTGTTTGACCGTATTGTGGTAAATAGTGATAGATAGTTAGGTACCTACCCATGTATACGGTAGGTAGAACTCGCGGCGAACATCGAACGAGCGGCCGCGCCGCGCCGGCAAGGGCTGCGCCGTAGAAATAAAGGAATATCAGTCGTAACCTAATTAAAATAAGATCGAAAATAATTTGTTCCAGAAAAATCACGCCTTGTCTCGACGCACCGACCTTACCTACCTAGGTAGGTATAATAATGAACATGAACAGGTCCAATAGGTAGGTAGATATTTACCTATTCAATCCATCTCTGGATTTGATTTACTTTACTAGTAGTAGGTACCTATAGGTAGGTAGGTATACCTCTTAATTTTATTATAAGTAAAGGGTACCTAGGTACCTGTACTTATTACATATAGACATGGGACATTATATGGGTGGGCTAAACATGATTAAGAAAATGCCACCTACCTACCTAACCTACCTAGGTACCTACATTTTTTTACAAGCTACCTAGGTATGTCTTTATGTAGGCACCTGTCTAGGTACACTAATTCCAACCGAAAACAATCACGATTCCCTTATAATGGCCGCTCCACATTCTCGCGAGACATTCACGCGAGAATCTCCGGAGATTCTCAGCGAGAACTGTAGCGAAAACTTCTTTGGGTACACACTCTCACAAAGTTCTCAAATAGTTCCCACTACAGCTACTTCGGCTCGCGCGCTACTGAGAAACATGCGAGTGTGGAGTCAATACACGTTCTCGCCTTTTCTCACGTTCTCGCGCTCCTTTGTCTCGCGCCAAAATACCGACAAAAAGTGGAGAAAGGCCGGAGAACTACGCGAGAACTTAGAAGAATACGAGAATCGGTTCCACATTCACGTTTCTCGCATGTTTCTCGCGTTCTCGCGAGATTCTCTTGAGAATGTGGAGCGGCCTTTACAAATTATGCCCTACCAGTCATTCGCTCGCTCGGTCAACTAGGTAAGTAGGTAGGTACCTAGACAGGTAAGTACAGGTACGTCGATGAAATGCAGAGCTATTTACGACCACGATATCAATCCTTGGCTAATCTAACTCACAATCTTACCAGCAAACCTTTGATAGGTATAGTTACTTATACTATAACTTGTCGACCTACCTTTACCTATCTAATTTCATGAAGATTTCATTCAATCTTCAGCTCGAAAGTTTTGCTCAAAAAAAACATTCTTACACACAAACTAGGTAGGTATGTTTGTTCGAACATAACTTTACGAGCGCCGCCGATTTATAGGTACCTACCTACCTATCTCAATTGATTTCAGACTAAGTTACAACTATGATGTTACCTAGTCTGAACTATAATTTATCTATAATACTATAATTTGCCTAGATGACCTAGATTTCTTGAACGTATTGTACGTAAATAGTGAAGATTAGCTGATACCCGCGACTTCTTAGGTACGCGTGCAAAACTTTCCACTAAAATATCTGTCAACCAACATACGATGTAGGTACCTAGGTAGGTACCTCGTGTCAAAGGCTGCTTTTGGTTTAGGGAGGTGAAGCTGTACCTATCTAAGAATCCACGTCTTTAATTTCAATAAAATATAGGTAGCCTACCTATGTTTCAATCCCAAAATAGGGCTTCTGAATGGTATAAGTTTCATTGAAATTGGTCCAGTAGTTTAGGTGTAATTTGCGAACAAACAAACAGACAAACAAACAAACTCGATTTTCGAAAATTCTCTAACCTCTACAATAAGAATCGATTTTTCTTAATTCAAAATTAATCGATTACTCGAACTTTAATTAAAAGAATTATTAACATCGATGTTTTTTTTTCGATTCGATACATCAGAACCGTACATCGATGTCATTCGATGTATCGGGTGAAAACATCGATACTTTGTAAGCATCGAGTACTTTTTTAAGGTTTCGTACCCAAAGGGTAAAAAACGGAATACTATGATATAGCTGTCCTTTGTGTCCGCTGTGATTTGCATGATTTTCGGTTTAACAAAAATTTTAGGGGGCAAACTTGAGTTTTTATGAAATTAATTGGTTATAATCGATTCGATGTTTTTCTCCTAAAAATTGAAAAAACATCAATACATCGAGTATATCGAAAGCATTTCAAAACATCGGATCGATTCGATGTATCGCATTGTAAATATCGATGTTTTCGATGCATCGATGTATATCGAATATCCCTACTCTAGAGACGACGCTCTTTTCTATAGGTCAGGTTTTCCGTTCCGCCATTTTGTGCAGCAGCCGCCAGCCAGTCTACAGCGAATATTGAAATAATTCTCCAAAACGTGAGTGCCTTCTCAATTCTAGATAGAAAATTTTGTGACCTGAGTTTTCTTTGTGGTATGAATACATACCTACGTACGTGTAGCCGATCAATGCTTGCGTTTTGCTAAACACAGCATCGATCGGTTGTGATATAATTTATCCAATATTTTATGTAGGTATGCCAGAACAGAACGACAAGCCACGGTAATGTACAGTGTGGTAGAATTTACCGAAGACGAGGGTATTAGTGTAATAAGGGATGAATGGATTACTCCTCGAAAAACACATTGCATGTGGCCACCGAAGACAACAAAATTTAATAGGTGCCTTAGTGGTTCAATTGTGCCTGATACAACATGGAATTTGTTCGGTATTAGGCGTGTATTTTATACAACAGGTACCTACCTACATAAACTTAGTAAACCTGTTGCAATATTACAACTTGAGGTAATAAATTACCCTATAGGTAATAAGTAGCTACTTTGACTCTTTACAATAATTTCAGATGACCTGGGCAAAGCTTTTGCTAAAGCAAAACAGGCTGAATATGACTCTGAGGTGAATAGTGACGGTAACCTTATATCCAAAGTGAGGAGGCGTTACAAAACAAAAAAAATATATGACAGTGATACCACCAGTCACTCAGACGAAGAGACTGAATTACAGTACCCAAAACCACCTGAAGGGCCGGATCACCTGGGTGCTACCGATGCTGACTGTAAGTACCTAATAGTGCCATCATGCCTGAATAAGTAAATCTGTCGTATCCGTCTATCTGTCACAAACCGTATTATCTCAGAAACTATTAAAACTACTGACTTGAAATTTGGAATAGTTATAGATCTTATTTGTCAGCATGTATAGAGAGAGAGAAACGTCTCTTTTTAATTTTCATCATCAAAATTGTATAAATACAGGGGGTAATAATTACATTACTAAAATAAAATATTCATTGACATTTGTTAATTCTAGATGATCAATCAGAAATAAGCCAGAGACCTAGAGGCAAGCACCTAGCTGTTGTAGCAGCGAACTCTCGGTCTAATGTATCTTCTACTTCTGGGTCGAGGTCAACACCGAGCAATAGTTTTTCTTCCATTGATGTACCATGTATCAGAGGGCCTGATCACCTGGGTGCTACCAATTCTGACTGTAAGTCACCAGTGCCATCATGTCTGAATAAGTAAATCTGTCGTTAACCCTAACGACAGATTTACTTTTTCAGACATGATGGCATCATCCGAAGGTCATCATGGTATGACTTTGTCTATCCATGAGCCTGAAACTAACAGCCAAATGACAGCAGCCAAATCCAATAATCCAGGGCCGAACTAAGGATAAATCAATAAATTCTAAATTTTTATTTCTGACGCTATGTGTTTAATATTATGTTGAGTCTATGAAAACCTAATTAAAATTTTATTTTAAGGTACACTGGATTTGACTCTCACACCAATTCAAGATGAATTGACTGTACATAAATCACATGCTTTAGGTAAGAATAAGTAAACTAAAAACTTGTAGATTCTGATTGGTCTAATAGTATAGTGGGTGGTAACAGGGTGTTCTTTTAGAGAGAGAGGCCTAACTCTCACTTGAAATTTTTTATATTTTTTTTTGCTACACATTTTTTTACAAAAGTAGGTATTTTTAAAATTATTAGTTTATTAGTTCTTAATTTTTTTTTCTATTTTAGATGTGATTGCAAAGCACTTGGCTCGTATTGAAAGTGACATAAAAGATCTGCAAATATCCCAGCATGAAATATTGCAAAGACTTCGATCTTCTGGGCCTGTCACTGCAATTGAACTGTCTCTTCCAGAAGGGATAACATTACCATGTGATAATCATGAAGCTCTAAATAAAATCGAAATATATATTGACAAAAATGGGAAACATTTGGTTGATTACTATTTATTGTCAGCCTAAAATTTTACAATTATGTAACTTGGATCTGAATTAAAATTGTTTTCTGTTATACAGGGTGTCCCACGGCCATGCCACATGGAGAGAAAATATGTTAAATAATGTAGATAGAAAAATTTACTGAAAGAAGACTTTATTTTGATTTTAAAAACAATTTAAACTGTATTCTTATTCAAAATTATTAGAATGCAGTTTATATTGTTTTTAAAATTAAAATAAAGTCTTCTTTCAGTAAATTTTTCTATATACATTATTTAACATACTTTCCCTCCATGTGGCATGGCCGTGGGACATCCTGTAGCTTTCTACAGGATGTCCAACGGCCATGCCACGCTCTTTAGCGTGCATTACATGTGACCATAACAATGTATACTTATTCTAGTATATAATCTTTTAGTGTGCGTAATGACGCATTGTTATATGAAACAAGAAATTAATTATTAAAATAATAAAATTATGCTGTAAAAGGTTAAATAATTATGTGACAATACTTACTAACGTGCATACATGTGCGCTCTAAATAATTAATTAATATTATGTGTACCTACTTAAAAATTCTTTCTGTATTTTCTCTATATAGAAGAAGTTACTATTTTATGAATAATAAATATAAAATTAAATATATTTAATGTATTTTATTTTAGTGTTTCAGATTCAATCCTTTTCTACGTTGGCTTCACGTCGGGTTTCACACGGAGAGACCATACCGAAGAAGGGATATCTACGGTGGCTTTACGTTTGTTTTCCTATCAGAAGTCCTACAGTAGAATGAATACGTTGGCTTATGTTGTTCTCCTTATGGAAGCCCTACCTATGTAAGAATACCATTATCTACGGTGGCTTTACGTCGTTTTTCTTACGGAGGCCCTACCAAAGAATGGATATCTACGTTGCAGGTAGATATCTATTCTTTAGTAGGTCCTCCGTACGGAAAACGACGTAAAGCCAACGTAGATAATGGTATTCTTACTTAGGTAGGGCCTCCATAAGGAGAAAAACATAAAGCCAACGTATTCATTCTACTGTTGGGCCTCCGATAAGAAAACAAACGTAAGGCCAACGTATTCATTCTTTGGTAGGGCCTTCGTCAGGAAAATAACGTAAAGCCAACGTATTCTTTCTTAGGTAGGGCCTACGTAAGAAAACAACGTAGATATATGGTATTCTTTGTTAGGTAGGGCCTACGTTAGGTAAACAACGTAGCGCCAACGTAGATATATAGTATTCTTTATTAGGTAGGGCCAACGTAGAATTCTTTAGTAGGGCCTCTGTGAGTAATCTCTACGCTTAACCGACGATAGAATGTTTTGTTAGTAAATGGTTAGGTTTGTCATCCCTAAAAGTAGTTGGCCCGACAGTAGGGCCCAACGGAGAGCCTACGTGGATTTACTGTATTATCTTTGGTTGGCCTTTTGTTGGTTAATACTAGTTGGCCCCACAAGTCGGCCCAACGTTAATTCTACCGTTGGTCCTACAATTTTTAGGGATGACAAACCTAACCGTTGGCCAACCACTTTAGGGACTGAGGCCCAACGGTTTGCCTACAAAAAATGCTACTAGTATATAAATGCTACTGAATAAACCCGACTAGGCACACACTTAAATAACCAACCTCTACAGTAAGAGTAGTAGGTACATATTACTAGGATATACCTACAATTCGCTAAAGAGATCAAAACGTAGTTTTTTATGGAATGCAAGGGAATAGACTATTATTTTTACCTATAACTATGTACCTACTAAATAAACAAATACATAAATATTCTTGGACATATCACACAATGCTCTCTAGTCCCACACTAAGGAAAGCTATGGGAACTAGATTGCTGATAGACTACTTAGGTATATACATTTTTTTTTGTAAATACATACTTATTATACGTAGTAACACCCAGACACAGACAAACATCTATGTTTGCCACACACAAATGTTTCTTCTCGGTGGAGTGGAGATCGAACCCACGATCCACAGCACGTACCATAATAACAATTTGATATTATTGTGGTAACTGTACTTTTTTTGTAGATCATATAATACTATGTTTAAGTAATAGGTCAAGTAATAATGATTTATTACTCTGTCCACGATCCCAGTTTACACATTACAATTAAAAATTTTGGAGCTAAATAAACTCCTACGGTCTTATTCCAACGGGGAATAAAGAAAGTCACGGTTTAAACGTCAAGGTTTATGTACCTACTTTTGTTAGCAGCCTGCACTAATTAACGACTAATTACGACTAGTCGAACGAAATACCGCATGCCGCGAAGAATTACAAATGAAAATAAAAAACTTCAGTTAGGTACCTACTATTACTCCTAGCAACAACTGTTTTGGACTAGAATCGACATGTAGTCAACTACCTACTAACTATAAAATATTCCATCAAGTATATAAATTGATTAGGTATAAATAATATAAAATGTATGCAATGTCACAAGATAAACACACATAGTGGAAATAAATAAGAAAACACTCATCGACACATAGGTACAAGCACAATAAAATTATTATAAATATAATACACAGTAAAACCTACACTAGAGGTCAACCGAAGCTACCTGAGAAAACTTATATTCTCTCTTCTTACACTAAATTTTGACAAGAAAACTACGTGCATGTAGATAATAATATGTATGTAGATTATTGTAGATCATTATTAGAACATAAAAAATACAACCGAATTGAGAATCTCCTCCTTTTTTGAAATTGGTTAAAAAGGGGCCTTCAGCTCAGTTTTTGCGTCATTTTGACGATGACATCAAGATAGAGATTTTATACTGTAAATAGGGATGACCCTATTAGAGTAAAATATCTCTGTCGAAGTGAACATAAGGCCCCAGGTACTTAATTTATTTGATAAACACTTTTCTAACAGGTCTTTATTCAACTAAAGTACTTACCTACCTAGTACATTTACTCACTAGTTTTTGATCAGAAAATTACGCACCGAGGTTACAGGTTAGTTTGTAAAACTTATGCAGATAGATACTCGTTTGCAGATTGAAAGGTATTCTGTGCCACAGCAAAGCTATGAGCATGACTCACATGCGCTATAACTTTATTACCTAACACACTATTTATTTATTTTAAAAGAATGGATACCCAACACAGGTTTACACAACACAAACCAACGTACATTTAAAATGATATAAAACAAGGTGCTCCCATAATTATACGGATTATAATCCTATCCTCGTATTTATAGCTCACTGTTCTGACCTGAGGGCCATGCGCTATAAATTTACTAGCAAATTACACTATTCACTAGTCTAGAGCTCTCACCGCGTCTTAAGTATAACTAAACCAAGAAGTTGATGTTAATTTTGGCAAATACTTCAAACTTTATTCGCTTTTTTCTACTTCGTAGACAGTCAATGAAGCATTATAGCGTACATTAGTTACAACATGCGTTATCCGTGCGCAAATTATAACTACCAGACTCAAATTATTTGCTAACATCTGGTTGTTTATCAATGTCACCCAATGTTGCAATGCGGTTTATCTTACAAAGCAGCGTTTACGTACACAAAGATGTATCCTGTTTAGGCCCTAGAAGTGATGCGTTGTCTAGACCTGAAAATAATAAAAAAATAGTTTTTTTGTGTTATCATGTTATCAGTTGGAGGACTATCGGTTGATAATCACGGTTTAAACTGATACTACCCCCGCTACACCGCTTAATTCGCCCGGGTTGTATGAACCTTGACGTTTAAAGCGTGACTTTCTTTAGTCTCCGTTCTGGAATAAGACCGATAGGGTTGTTGGCGTTTCGGCTCTAGACTATTCGCACCCCCTTAAGTTGCCTAGAATGTGTGTGCAGGACTTGTATTCAGCTGCTGTGTTGCTTGATGCTACCAGTGCAGTGGTTGACATTTTGTAATAGGTCTCATAATAAGTACACAAGATATTTTGAATACAAGGGTAACATATAGATCGTACATTACGTTTTTATTTGTACTTAGTTAAATAAAAAATAGACCTAGATCTTACCTTCCATATCTTAAAGTTGCATCTTATAGAACGTTTGAATCCTCCAACGTTTTTAGGCACTGCATCAATGGAACATCAATATCAATTTGTTCATTTAATATTTTTGATTTTATCATAGTTGGCATGTTGCTTTGAAATATAGTTCCAATGCAATTCATAAGTGGCAGGCCGTAGTCGGAAGTACCTTCCCCCGTGTGGGCATTTGTTGATTCTGGAGCCACGGTCACCTCATACTGAGAGTATGGTACAAATATAATGCCAGTGCTTGTGTTGTTATCTTGTAACGTGATTGCAGAATCAGGGGTGATTTGAACAGGTTTTTCATCATCTTCACCACTTTCAACAATGAACTTAATGGTGTTAGTAATGATGGAATTATCATTGCTTGTGTGTTGTGTGTGTGTGTTTTGGCATGCTATTTCTTTGGGAGTTTCATGACCATACTCAATAACTTCAGTGTTGGAATAATCAAAATTGTTCGGACAGGCAAAGGCTCCATCTCGCTTGATTGCTTTGTTCACTGTGACAGTACCAGTAATGGAATCTGCATTTAAGTCTCCGGTAAATGTATTCTTTGTTTTTCTTTGTTCTATGATTTGTATAAGTGGTGCAGATATCTGAAGCACCGAGTTAATTTTTTTTCTATTTGTATACTGTTTTATAGCTTTATGTTTTTGGCCTAAGGTATGAGTCAAGTTTTTTATACTCTTTGATGTTTTTCCGCTTAGAACCAGTTCTGTGTAGTTTGTATTTTTTTGAGTCTTGCTGAACATGTTTCTTGTGGTCTTGGGTTTATACATATCATTAGGTTCATTAATCAAAGGTACAAAGGGTAGTTCAAATGAACTTTCTGGGTCTTCAACGCCAAATACTGTTCCTTTCTCCATACTACTGGAGTAGGTCATAAGAGGAACTGAGATTGAGTTTAATATAGCAGCAGGTTTTTTGACAGTATGATATTCATTCTGTATTAATGTTTCTAAGCTGTTCATTAGCGGAAGGTCAAAGTCGATGCCAGGATTAGCGTCTGTTTGGTTTGTTGCATCATCACCCTCTGAGGTATTGTCTGCTGGCTCACTAACGGAGAAGACATGTGTTACAGGAACTGTAAAAATTATAAAGTTTTACTCATAGTAGAGTCCTATATCTACGTGGTATCGGCACAGTAAATTTGCTCTAGTAGTTCATTTTCATTAAACAAAATTGGGCTTATTTCTACACATCAAGAAAACTATGAAACACAGCTTTGCATCGCAATATTTAGTAGTCATACTACTTTTAAGAAATAGTACCTGGTGGTGGTTTTGGTCTATATTTAGGATATCCAGCCATCACTTTGTCAGACAAGGATGGATAAGGTGTTATTGAGGGAATGCCGACTCGATGGAGACGGCTTCCCTTCTCATTGATACATGCCATGTGAAAGTGGGCAGAACAAACTAACAGTTCACACAAATCTTCCATGTGAATGTATATCAATTCTTTTTTCCCGATTGCCTTGAGCCATGACCTACATCTGTAAAGATACATAAAAAAAAATAGCTTTATCTACAGTGTATAATACTTACTTCTAAAATTTCCTGCATATGCAATAACCTAGTAAGTTTTGTATAATGCAAAAGTGTTTTCAATCAAAAAAAAGAAATTGTGCAAAGTGTCCAATCTAATACACAAATTGACGAGTCCAAATTACTTACTAATTTTATTGATATAGGCAGGTTAGATTTGACTAAAATGATACAAGACAGGCATCATGGCACAGTCAGTATAACTGACTTCCGTGCTGTGGGTCGTGGGTTCGATCCCCAACAAGAACTAACATTTGAGTATTGCAAACATAGAGGTTTATTCTGTGTCTGGGTGTTACTATGTACTATGAGTATGTATTTACAAAAAAAAATGTATATAAGTATTGTATCGGCAATCTAATTCCCATAGTACAAGCTCTGCTTGGTTTGGGACTAGAGGGCATTGTGTGTAATGTCCAAGGATATTTATTAGTTCAAGAATAACTGACTAAATATAAAAAGTTAAATAAGCGAGGCTTACCTATCAATTTCACGTGGAAATTTGAAAAACTGGAGATTCTTTTTTCCACGTTCTTTCGGGGTGCCACAAACTACACATTTTAAAAACCAGTGATAATCGGAATTCATTGGTACCTATTTACCCAATTTACTACTAATATAGATCAGGCAGGATTACAGAACCCAGAGATTAGATGGATAATTTAAGCAGTGAACTGAACATAAACATCCCATAGGTAGGTAGGTACCTACAGTAAGCAGATAGATATTCTACATGTCGTAGCCGGTATTAAAATTCATGTAGGTTCAATAGGAATTTGATGATTACTTGTGAAATGGTACTTAGGAGGTAAAAACCTGCTAAAACCAATAGGAAGGAAAAAATCTATGATTGGAAAGACTACATCCAGAATCTCATGGTTTTCACTGACGAGAAAGGTGAGAAGATCTGATCACGGGTATAAATTCCAATACACTCACGCTTAAGCACTCGTATTTAGCATTTTGACCATTAATTTTTATGAAAATAGGTAAACACAAACAAAACAGTCAAAGCCGCATTCCGACTTAACGCTATCGCTCACAGCGCTCAAACAGCGCTCAATGGTTGTCCTCAGTCTGGACTCTGGTGCAAGTAGAAAAAACAAAAAAAAGTGTAGGACAATAATACGAATAAAATAGCTCGGAGCTGTCAAGTGTCAACAATTCGGAACACTCGTGAACGCGCTCACAGTGTTCTCGCTCTCTCTCTCTCTCTTCAGTAATGGCCTGTGTCCGTCATTTCGACAGACAATTTTGCCAATGTCAAGTGTTAAAATTGTAATAAATAAGTCAAGTCAAGTCAATTTGTCAAGTCGGCTGTCGTTTGTTTTGAAAAGAAAATGGTGGATTTTCTCTTCAAAACCTAACACGAATTTTCACATTCAGAAAAACCACTTTACACACATTTATTCCAATGGCTCACACTTTATGTTACGACCTAAGTATTATTGGTTAAAATTCCACCAAAATTAAACAACAATACTCACAATAACACAAGAAAAACTATTAAAATAAAAGTGCTATGTGTCGTTTCAAAAGTTCTCGCTCAACGTATCCAAAACGTATCGAATCATAACCTCGAAAACCTCGAACACAACGAAGAACTGTCATTTTTGACAGCGCTTACGGTGATATTATTTTATGGCATGGTCTGCGTAATCGCAAGATGGCGCATGTGACGACGTCATCTATGACGTTTCACAGACCATCGGTATCGCGCTCACGCTAATTCGGTACGGGTTTGTCCACACTCCCCTCTTGTTTATGACACTAGCATGACGAGTTCGCTAAACTCGACACTGGCAGAATTGTGACAACTAGCCACAAAAGCCACAAACCAAGAAGTTGAAGTTGAAGAACGCTCAAATCGATTTAGGGTCCGTTCACACAGACCGGCTCGGAGAGGAGAGCAGATTCTTGTCACGTTGAAAACAGAGTTTTTAGTATTTGTTGTAAGGTTTATTTTTGCATGTGCACTGCTTTTGTCATTAAGAATGCCTGAACGCGCTTGGTGTGACATAATAAGAGGAGCTGACCGGCTCTGATCGCGTACTTTTTCTTGTTCGCGCAGCCGTTTCCGAGCGCATCCACTTTCAGATCGCTTCCAGCCGGTCTATGTGAAACAGTTGACGGCTCCGCTCCGACCAACTCCAAGCGTATACGATCCGGTCTGTGTGAAAAGAAAAATGCGCGCCGATGCTCTCCGAGCCGGTCTGTGTGAACGGACCCTAAGGCGTAATACGGAACGGAATGCGGCCTAAATAGAGGTGAAATAGAGGCATTGAAAAAAAAACTCTTTCAGAGAGACAATAAAGGCTCGAACATATTTGTCCCACGTAGGTACGCAACGTACGCAACGCATTATGAAATCTGGACCCTGATATTTGTATGGTTAGAAACATACTTGTCATACGCAATGCTATCCCACGCAAGTATGTTTCTAACCATACAAATATTAGGGTCCAGATTTCAATAATGCGTTGCGTACGTTGCGTACGTGAGATAGATAGATATGTCCCTTATCATAATTATATTGGATAAAATGTATTGCACAGTATGATAATGTACAGCCCAATAACGTACGACATGATAATTTGTATCACGCATAGGAAAAAAAAATACGTCACTGATTGGGCACAGCACAGGAGCCATAATTATGCTCATTGCTCAGGGCTCAGTTCACCAGAGATTTTACTCTTACGATGACATCAAACGAAGTTTGGCTGAGATACATATGACTTCGTCCCTATTATAATAAAAACTATAAAATTATCGGCTGTGCTAACTGATCACGTATCGATAATCGTTTATTTATTAGATCTATATAATAGACATACCTACCTAAGTAGTATAGTTTATCAAAATCTTTAATTTTATTGTTTGGCTTTTTATGCAGTGATACGAGTAGATATAGGTGTTCGGTGGATAGATGGCACAGATGGCACTCCTTGGTGTCAAAAACATAGAGTAACTTTTATAAAGAGACAGTCAAAATCACAGAAAAAAATACGTCTTGTCAAAATATTTTATTTCTGTGATTCAATTCAAAAATTCAAAGTTAATAGGCAATATTTAAGGAAAATGGTTTTACTGGTCTTACAATAAAATAGGTAGGTACCTATCTACATATACAAAATTTTCAGGTGGGTGGAACATACCTAGGTAACTACCTTTTTAAATCAATAAAAATGACCACGCACCAAATAGAAACGGAGGAAATGAAATGGGAGCCTCTACCGATCACGGCAACAGCGGCGGCACCGAAACCAGCAGGAAGATTGGTCATAAAATTTTTGCAGGAAAACCAAGAGGGCGCCACAGCGTCGGAAATCCTGAAGTATCTTCGGCTGAACCACGCCTATGGGAATAATTTCGACGAGATGAACCGCATCGTCGAATCCCTATTGGAGAACGGGACCGCTCTAGGATTCTTGGAGAGGAAGGGTTCTCACTATTCAAGTTGGTATGCCCGCGAAGCGAAATGCGGGCGTAGGCGAAGGAGTCGCCGTCGACGCAGCTGCAACCGCCGCCGCCGCCGCCGTAAGATCAGGCGCCGCCGCAGTCGACGCCGCCGTCGTCGTCGGCGCTGCTGACTACCCGACCTGCCTCATCCAACACCGAGACAAGTTCAATATCACAAAAACAGACGGAGAAAGGGATAATAGCGCGGATTTGTCTACGTACCTAAGTACACCTATCAATAGGTAGAGGTGTATACCTACTACATCCTACGTAATTTCATTTTACGCATCGTTTTCATGTGTTATGTTATTGTATCGTCTTCAATTAAAATATAATCTCAACTATAACATCCCACCATATAATACGGATAATCTTCTGGGCTAAGTAGAGGATTTTAGAAAAATAAAACGATTTCGTTAAAGAAGCAATGTTTATATTTTAATGGATTGTTAAAAATAATTTATAAGTTTAAAACTAGTGAAACCGACTTCAATTTAACTAAATAAGTACTGTAGAAAGTTGCAACTTTTGCCAACTAAGTTCATTAACATCAAAAAACTTCAAATTCCGCGCAAAGTTGCAGCATTCATTCTACGGTATCTTTGAAATAACTGGAATTTTTTGGTGCAATTAGGTCAACTGGTTGAACTTAGTGGAACAGGAAGGGAACAGGTCTCCGGCTGCATGAGATGATGATTTATGATAGCAGTTCATTGGATTATTCTCCGGAACGTTAAAATTTAAAACTTCGGGTACAATTACAGAAGAGTAGGCTCTAAATATGCCTTTTTACAATTTTCTGATTCACAATTTTTTGCTAGTGTACAGACACACACAAAAGTCACAGGATAGCAAAAAACGCAATTACGTTTACCTACGTGGTGAAGTTTTCCAGTTGTTTTGATTAGGTACCTACCTTTGATATGTAGGTATATCAAACGTAGGTAAGCATTTATTTACATAAAATGCCTATATTATAGGAGAAGGGTGAGCTGAGCCGATTTTGATGAAATTTCTTTCATCATCATCATCGTCAGCAAAAAAAGATTTTTTCAAAATGGGTTATATAAATGGTAGAGTTCTGAGGTAAGAAACATTAAAAGAATAATAATTTATGGACTATAAACTGAAATAGGTACAACCGAATTGAGAACTTTTTCCATGTTTTGAAGTCGGTTTATAACATAGTAGGTGAATTATGTGAATAGCAGAATTATTATAAATAGGTTCTTAGGTAGGTAGGTTCTATATCAATGATTGGTCATTAAGCGTCAGAACCGTACTAAAACATGTTGTGTATAAGAAATTATAAGAACCTACCACCTAGCCCCCATTATGTACGACTTACTATCTAGAGACTACTTGAACAAAATATGGGTACCCAGTACCTACCTACTACCTAGTAAGTAGAGCCTAGTATCAGTAGTCCGATGATTTAGTCCTATGATCGGACTGATGAGACTTTTTAGTCTCATTAGTCCGATGATGCTGATCAATACAGATCATCGGACTACTGAGATTTTTAGTCCGATATTTACACATTTCGACTTTCCCAAATGAGTAGGTAGGTTAGGTTAGGTTTGTTTATAAAAAATGCAAGCGAAGCGAGTCCTTCCATAAAATCTGCTAAAAAATAAACTGAAGTTAATGCATTTCTTTTTTTGGGAAAGTCGAAATGTGTAAATATCGGACTAAAAATCTGAGTAGTCCGATGATCTGTATTGATCAGCATCATCGGACTACTGATACTAGCCAATAAGTAGTGCCTACTATTAACTATAACTGCATAACAATACCTATTTTCTTCTTCTGCATACATACTTCATTATCATAGCAGGCATTACTTACAACATTGATAGGTGTGTACAGTACATCATACTCGTAGTAGGTACCTAGATAGAAAGATAGGTAGGTACTTAGGATACTTATTAAATTATGATTAATGTGATTATACATAGGTTATGTAATATGTACCTAAATTATTTAAAAAATACAACTGCCTACTTACTACGACTACGAGTGCACTGTCTTGTGTTTTAACATTTCAAAAAGTTATAGGTAAGAAATACCCGAGTATACCCGAGTACCGAGTATACCCGAGTACCGATACCTAGGTACCTACAGAAAAACCACGCTCTAAAATATATGAAACTAGAAAATAATAATATTCATCATCTGAAAGTGTTAGGTATGTTCATGTACCCCTAGGGCCCTAGTTAGGTAGGTAAGGTACATAGTGATGTTGGGGAATCGCCGTGGTCAAATGCCCCTACATACTAACAAAACAATACAAATATGTATATGTAGGTATCTATAGAGCAAAGTGGTTATCAATATTACACAAAACAGTTTGGGGATGGATGCAAGTAGTGTCTAAGTATCTATGTACCTACCTAAGTATAAACAAACGCCTAGGTATCTGCTTATATAGGTAGGTACTACTAATGTAAACGCGTAAGTTAATAAATAAACACGTAGGTATACTTATGTACGTGTACAATATACGTATGATAGTAAAATAGATAGGTTTTAAAAAATGTACTACAATATCAAATATTTTTATTAGACGTTACCTAGTTTAGGCCAATAAGTTAAATACAGTTTTAGAAAAACTTGTTTGAATAAATAAGTAGGTACCTAAAAGGTACCTATATGTATAGATAAGAATACGATAATGTAGGTAATTTATACATATAACTTTGAAAATGTTATATGTATAAATATTTGTAAAATGGGAAGAAAGTAGACGGCCGAATACTGAAACTCTACGTTTCAGTATTCGGCCGGTCAAATGGAACTTTGCCGTCGAAAGTGTGGTCACGTTGTCAGCCCATACGATGTAGGTAGGCAGGACACAGCTTTATAGAAATCAATGATGAGCAACATGTATAATTTAAAAGTTTTCAAGAGGAGAGTGAATTTATTTCTTTCAGGTAAACGTGCTATGTAGTAAAGACTACTACTTATATTATAAGTACTATACTTAGTCGACCGCATCATCACAAATATTTGAGCCTGTAGTCTAAGTTTTATTTTGTTTAAGTAGGTATTTCCGAAAAGCGAGAATCGAGAAACACGCAGTTTTTGTATCTATAGGGAAGAATAGTTTCCAAACGTCCTGCTAGAGGCGCTTATCCATACAAAATATCTCGCAAGTCGCTTTTCGGTAAACGAAACTCAGACTCGCGCCTCAGACTTCATTACGATCAAGCAGTGCCTAAACACCACACATACTACTACTATAAATATTTTATTAAAAAAACACCTAGAATAAGTACCTAACCTTGGTATAAGTATTCTAGATGTTCCCTGTGGTCTTTTTTACCCAGAGGCCGTTATTTACGCGGTGCAAAACACTAACTTCAGACAATGTTAACCACACCGGCATAATTTTATTCGTTGACCGGCTACTCAGCTATCACCTAATTTATTTAAGACCCTTTATGTACCTACAATATGAAAGCAATAAAGAACTTGAACTTGAAATTCAGTTTCGACTGCGAGCAGTCAATCGAACCCAAAATGCTTACAATATTTTATAGGTACCAATCCATTTGGGTAGTCCATCACAATAGAGTCTTATATTAACTCGTGTAGGTACTTTTACAGCGCTTCAAGCCTTACCTATTTATAAGACTTCCAAAAGCTACCAACAACACCCTGACCGACCTTATGGTAGTAAATCAGAGACAAGTCGAGCCTAAGTTCATTGCTTTCAAATTTTCTGGGCCTAACCTACTCTAGGAAATATGCTGAGTGTCTGTCTAGTATTAATTGTGTCAGTTGTAGATCCAAAACCAAACTCTGAACCGAGTTTTGGGGTATTTCCAGCCTGCCTGAAGCTTTAGCCACAGCGGCCAGCCGCTGAAGGTAAGTGCTAAAATTCTAATGCCTATGATTATCTTCACAGTTTCAGGCTTTTCTTGGTTACCTTTTCCTGGTCGCAGCCAGAGATCTTCAGACAGCTTATTATGTCACATTAATATACCTTACTTTTGATTTCCACTCCATTAGATAATTTCGCAACCGGTCACTAAGTCTAGGGTAAATTATCGGCAAATGCCGGCATTCAAACATGTGAAGACACGCTACAATTATCAACAACTGTTTGATTCATATACTGCCTACGACCTAGAATTCCTATAAGGGGTCTACTAAAGGAATTCAAGGTGAAGTGGCCCAAGAAAGTGCCCCAAGTCCTTAAGCATAGTCAGAATCATAATTAATACGTAAAATTTTATTTGCGAAACGAAGTAAGTTTATCTGCTATTATTTTTCTGAATTCCGTTTATCCAGACTTTGAGCTTAAGTTCTCTCTTGTACCTAAACTAGTTCAGGCTCTCATAAACTTTTTAACTGCGTATCCGGGGAATGCATACAAGACGAGAAGTACACCGATGCACAAGAAAGCATACAACGCGTATTTCAGGATTGACCACTTGTGGTTGTGCCACAGGATGTATCGCATCGACTTCAACGGATTCAGGAACCACATAAACGATGCGTCTGGCCGGCTGGAAAAAAATAAACATACCTTAAAACCAGTTGGTTTCGACAGAATAACAGCGCCTAACTACCTTTGGGTGGTGAGGCATACGCTGAGTTACTTTACAAGGAAATAAATGCCTGTCTATGTCCATGTCTAGTTACTTATATACGCAAGCATATAAAATCTAAATATATAAAACTCTTTTGAAGCTGACTGAGAATCAACGCACAGCCTAAACTATAAAACCTAGAGGTATGAAATTCGGAGGGTAGTATCCTTATATAGTTTAGGGGTGCACTAAGAAAGGAGTTTTGAAACGTCACACTCTAAAGAGTAGAACGCGAGCAACGCCGCGGGCGATGGCTAGTACACTATAATTTTTTTTTCAGCAAGCCCAAGAAATGAAGAACCACTCTTGCATAAAACTACCGGGTTCTACGTATGTTATCTACAGGCTTTCTTATAGAACCAGACATTTCGATATCAAAAATATAATGTAAATGTTTACTTTGGTTTCTCCAGGGGATCTGGCTCGTTGCGCCCCAATCCCGCTGGCAGCTGGTCTGCTTCTTCGCGCGTTAACAGATGGATTTCCGCTTCCACCTTTCCAGTAAGCTCCATTTCCTCAGTATCGCGCTTGATGTAGAACGGCCACCAGCCCCTAACACGCTTTTGCTTAAATATGTTGATGGTCGGTACTTCTCCGTCACTGCATAGCATATCTAGAGTGCACAGCTTTGCGGATTTTGCACCGCGAGGGAAACGGTTCAAATCCAGGGTCAGGGCACCTGAAAAGAAGGTAGACTTTTAAGGTGAAATTAATTTTAATGATAAAATAAAAACAGCGATATCCAGCGTAACCGAGTCCGTAAACATAAAAGTGTCAAAAGCTCACCCAAGAAGTCGTCAGCTGAGAAGTGGTCAGCATCCCAAACTTGCAGCTCTAACCTCGCCGGTATCTTGCATTCCGTTTCATCCCAAGAGAAGACAGATTCTTTGCGTGATGTCACGATTCGTTCCTCTGCTTCCAAGTACTCGAACGGGTAGACGAAACGCCAGTTGAAGTTGCCCTCGCCGGTCAGAGAGCGGTAGTGGATGTCTGTGCTCTGGCAGTCATCGGGACCTTTGACCCATCTGTTGATTAAAAATCAGAATAAGCAGCTATAAGTGGCAGCTACTTTACTGAATCGTAAATGTGCGTCTTGCTGCCTTACCCTTTCACGTATATATCAGACATCTTTTCTCCCGTGAAGAAAGCGTCATCTTCAAGTACCACATCATCGGTGTTCCAGATGATTACTCGCATCTCGAAAGACTTGGGCTTGCGGGGAGAGATATCTAGCTGCGGTCCGGGAGCAGGCACATCCATGGGAAACATGTCCACCCACATTTCAAGGCGTCCTTGCTCGATACCTAGGAAAAGAATGTCATGGATGTGGAATATGGGGTCGAGACTGTGGGATCTGATGTAAAACAGTTGGTAGATTAGTAGATATAGAAGTTCATTTGATATGGCATTTAGAGTTTCCATAGTAATATTAGTCATACCAGGTTTATTGGGGTTGTAGAGGGAGCGGGTCTCTACATGTTCCTTCACCAGATGGCATCCCACCCTGGGGACCTCTTCCCACCTGCGAAGAACTACCAGAGCCATTTGCTCCACGTGAGTGTCAGGGTTGGAAAACAGCTCATCATCCAGAGGCATGTTGAAAACTGTGCGTCCGATTTTTACCCTGGCTTGCTCGTAAACTGGCGGTTCGAGTTTGCCGTCTTTGCATAGCTTCGCCAATATTTGAGTAGGCTTCAAGGAGTCTCTCCAGCGGTTGTAGCCAGTCCTAGGTAGATTAGTGGATTATTAAGCAGTGATATAACTACCTGATAAGCCAGAGCCTAGTGGTAGTATTATAAGTAAGTGTTATTGCGATAAATTCGTGGCCCTGTCTTCTTATACTTTGCTAGTTAAGTTATAAATAGGAGCAAAATTACAATTCAAAGAAACATTATAAGTACATACTCTTCATATTTCTGTGGAAGACCGCAAGTAGCTCGATGTCGGCTGTAGAAGCGGTTCTCTAGATCAATTTTCGTTTCTCCAATAATTTCATCAGAACCGACCAGATCCCAATCATACACTGCAATGGTCAGATTCGAGTCCTGAGGGAATGTGGCTCCGATTTCGTAACATTTGCCAAAGACGGGATTGAGCTGCTTCGACACATAGTTATCTTTATCGGCAATCTTTTTATTGCCCAAATACAGGATAATATAGGGATCAGCTTTCCCGTTCATATCCATCGGGTGAAGATCTGTGGCCTTGACGATGTAAATACGAACGAGAACATGAATTGGCTCGTTGTTAGGGACTCCTTGGAAAAACCCATACTTTGGATCGTGACCCATGATAGTAGAATCGTCGATGCCTTTGGGTAAAGGCCATTTGTACACCTTAATGGCTCCCTAAAACGAAAGAGTATTTACTAAGCATCTAAAATTATGGCACAAACTAAGAAAAAGTTTCGGAATCAAATCAAGGCACCTTGAAAGAACCAACCACGCGGCTTTCATCATCAGTATCATCTCCAGTCTTCTTGCCTCTGTAGAGGTCAAATGTGTGGAGCCACTCCTTGAACTCTTCGTATTCTGGCACAGCTTCCAGCTCATGCGGGTACACCTGAAGAGTCAATATTACATTACAAGTTAGATACTATCCATAATTTGCTTTTACAACTTCCACCTCAAATGTTTACCTTTGTAAGAGTACAATTTGGGATTTGATTTTTTTTAGCTGACATCATTGACAAAGAGGATGTTGAAGGCTGCGACTTCGTTTTAGGGGGTTGTGGAATCTTCCGGCGTGCCCCACCGAACTCGCGGTCACTGTGCGCCGTTGAACTGGATTCATCGCGCGCAGATCGCGGTGACATGCCGCCACTAGTGCTCGCTTGAGGCTGCAGTAAATTACTTTGTCCCTTTGTGTTTTTGTCCTTCATTTCCTCAATCATCGCATCGTAGGATGCGAAGTATTTTGTCCACCAGTCTTTGCTTCTGACGTCATCATCGTTTAAAGTAGAATCAGCGCTGGTCCTTCGCCGGCGGGATCCGCGTGTCCCTCGGTCGAGGCTTCGGGTCCGTCTGAGAGATCTTTCTCGTTTAGACCCATAGGGAATTGGTGCACCTCGAGGTAGAAGAGGCATGTTTTCTCTCTCATGTCCTATCGTGAACACGTCCTCTTGTATAATGCAGTTGGCTCGAAGATCAACGTTTTGCAATTGAATCAAAGACTTTTTGCGATCTTCTATATCGCGTTCTCTTTTACTCATCGGTGTGAAAATATACTTTTGAATGGAGTTAATAGTATGCGTTCCTACCAACACGTTTCTCCCAAAGCTGCGACAATCTACGACTCTTATGGTTAGTGGAGGCTGATAAACATCTTGGTCAGGGAGCTCGAGATCGATAAACTTTGTGGGATTACTGAAGTTTGGATTGCGTTTAGCATTCTGAATCACAGTCGACGTCAGCGTGTGGCCAGAGCATTCGATGTCGACTCTGGGCTTGTCTACCGTTAGGAAATGAACTCGTTTCAAATCACGTAGTCCCCAGAATAGAACTTCTATGCGATACTTGGAAAGTGTTGGGCGTATGCCTTTCGGCACTGGCAGAATGGGGCCTTTGTTTATCAAGTCGATTGGCGGTTTTCCTGTCGAAGACCGAGGGCTAGGTAAGCTTGGGAGTTCGTAACTTTCTTCTCCATCTATTAATTCGAGTAGTTCAAAGGTAGCCAAAAGTTCACCTGCCATGTCGTCACCTCGCTTAATATCGTGCCATTCCAAAGCGGGAAGGCACGGAGGTCTGTCTCTTATATCTTCTAGAGATTTGATGAATGGCTTCACCAGTGTGCGCCCGATGAATTCTGACTTCCCAACGCTATCCTGATCAAAAATTTCAATGACAACGGTTGGTGGGTCCGCTTTTATGTTTTCAATTGTGCTGTAGAGTATTATGTCATCAAAGACGAGGGTTTCATCCCATGTAGGACTGAGGGTTTGGTCTATAACTTGGGTCGTTTGCGTAGAATTACCAATTATAATTCTTGCAAATGGGTCTGACAATCCTGAAGCATCCGAGCCGATTAACGATCGGGCTTGGTATATATATGCTCGCATTTGAAATTTCTGAAAATAATTCTCTTATTAGTTAACCATATTTGGACAGTGAATAAAGCTCAAAACGGTCATTTCTTACATGCTTCTCGGCGTAGATAATGCTATCCGGAGCATTAGATGTCCGTAAGCCAGCGTTTTTTAACTCGCTGGTCACTTCGTATCCTGGAGGTAATCCGTCCACGTAATGTACCTTATCTTGGACTGCACCGAGCCAGAAATATACGCTTATCTTTGCTGGAATCGCCCATCCACTGGGAGAAGTCGCTTTCTTACCTGGCCACTGGGAACGCAGGATTAACATGAGTTAAATGGGTTTCTAGGACATCAATACGTACCACAAGGCATCCGTCAGTAGCGCAATAGATTTTCTACCTTGAGGAATAGGGTCTGCATCTTGGCGCAGTATTTGCCAGCTTCCTGCGGCACGTCTGAGTAGATTATCTCCCTGGCTGGAATCCTATGGTAAGCCAGGCGCTTGCCGTTGCTCATCAGCCAAATAAACACATCAGGCATGGAATGTTGAGCCTATAATTTTTAACAAAGTGAGTAACTGCAGAAAGTGACATCGTAACTGACGCCCAATGAAGAATTCAACCTATTCAGTGTACTTAAGTTATACTTAGGTCAATGACTCAATTAAGTAAAAAGATTTTTGTACAAGCCAAAATGAAACCAGTTAGCTTTTAACACATAGAAAACCCGTAGACTTATGGTGTTAATCATCCAGCATTACTGCAGGTTAAGTAGTGATCATGGCGAGTAAGAAATTCAGAGATTAATGTTACTTACATCTTCACACAGATGCCGTAGCCTGTTCAAATATGTATAAGAAGTGCGTAAACGTTCCTTGATCGAACATTTCGTGATCAGCGCCTTCAGACTTTTCGTCGATACGCTTAGTTTTCCCTGAACATATAAATAAAACATGTAAATATAATAGTCTGGTATAAATATGTATATTATATTATCTCTATATTTGTAAATAAACTTACCAACTCATAGAGGCACAGCCTCTGCTTGTCACGGTCTAATTTGGTATTACCGAGAGGCGATGCGCTGGTCATATGATGGACATAGGACGCGCATGCATTACTCGTAGATTCTAACGTAGCCTTGAGGATCAACATGCTGGCGTCTTGTTTGTCGTTATTCAAAGCTATTTCAGAATCGGCAAGCCCTTCCTCCTGAAATATGACATCGGTATTTACCATTTCTTTTCTTATCTTCGGAAGATAAGAAATAGGAAGATAATCTTCCTATGTATTTCTCTCCTGAGGCGCAATATTGCGCTTTGAAGCAATCACTTACAAACGTCTCAATGATACTGGCAATGAGATTGGAGTTGTACATTCTCCGACGGTGGTCCGGCCAGATGCTTCGAATTTGCATGCACTGCTTGAAGTTTTGGATGGGCAAGTAGTAATACTGCTTGTCGTTGGTGCGCGCTTTGCCCGCTAAGGTGTGGCTGCGCCAGAATCCGGTATCCACTCTGAGGTCATCTGGAAATAAATGCATAAGTAAGTAATCCTGATGAAGAAATTCATCTGCTCCTAAGCTGCAAATTGGTAAATAATCTGGTAGACTGTCAACTCTTAAAACAATTCTCACCAATATCATCGACAAAATAATCCTTCGGCTTTTTTATGGCATCCGTATTCCCATCCAAGGAGTTGCCTGAGTTCCCAATGCTCAACTCAAACGAGAGGTTGTTATCAGCGAGACGCTTGTCGATCATGTTGGCTTCAAATATGCTGCAGAACAGGAAGAAATCTTCGTTTTTACCAAGAGTGGACTCTGTGATCGGCGGAAGACTTTCCACCTCTACTTCTGTTGATTGTGGACATTCCAGGATTTCCATTATTTCAGTGCGGATGGAAATAAGAATTCTGTAACAAAAATATTATGGACCTGAAATGTGTGTACCTGCATGATGTTCCCTTGCAGAATTTTATGCTTTAGTAGCCAAAATCATAAGTGTGGTAGGTACTACTTACTTTACTACTTAGGTTTTTTATTTTACCCAGGACTTTCTTTTAATAAAATCTAGTCAAAAAATCATTAGGATTTTTTGGGATCTCTAAAAGTCACAAAGCCTGCTATTTTGGGATTTTCATGACATCCCATTAAAATCGCATGGATTTTATTTCTCAAAATTCTAGACACAATAAATAGTTGATTATAATGTTACCTTCCACGGTAGGAGACCCCTTCGCCCATACCGTCATTGAGGTTTGAATGTTGATCGATCAAGGAGTACTCGCGAGTAGATCCGTAGAGATAAACATATGCGGGACCGAAAGTTGGAAGAAATCCTGTGGGATAACACAAAATATACCAAGTGGTAGGTATTGCATGAATTTTTAATTATATTTATGTACCAACCACAGATCATTTAATACTAGGTATATCTACTAGTAACATAACTAAATATTCGGTTTTTTTGTGATCTCAAACGGTGAAGGAAAACATAATGAGGAAACCCCTGGGCCGTTTTGATCTAGGCTGAGAGGATAGTAAAGGTCCTGTAAAACTAACTTACCTCTTTCTCCATCATGCGAAATATTCCCAAGATCCATGAAATGCGTGCCGATGACGTTGGTGTTCTGATGGTTGATGGCATCGTGGTCTTTCAGCTGAATCTTGATGCGCTGACACAGCGGAGGGAACATCTCCGTGAATATTATTTGCTCGTTCCAAACTGGGGAGTACGTATTCTTGCGTACTGAAGTTTGGCCCTGATAAAACATTTTTGTCAGCGTTCATCTCATTTGCATCTCTTGATATATTAATGGTTCCATTACGTGTCGTGCGTGTCCTTAACAAAGTGTAGGTAAGCTTTACATGGATTTGTGTATCAAAGGACGAGTACTGTAAGGGCCAAGGGTTTTGTCCAGTTAGACTTACTTGTACCCTTACAGATGAATGATGTTGATGTGGCACTCAGCTAATATCACAAGCACTCGCTTGATGTTAAGTAGGAGCACGGCAAAGTAATAACACACGAGATTTACAAGTAGGTAACTAGTTTATTTCAGGGACAACAAGGTAGAGGTTGGCGAATCCTTCCTTGGTGTTCACGTGTTCCCTGTTCGCGAGTTAAAACCGTACTCAAGTATAAAAATGTATATGTGGTAGAAATGCAGCGCGTGCAACCTAAACTAAATTGTCGCGTGCGCAATTGCCAAATGTCGCGGTGAAACCGTACAAGTACTATGATTAGCTTTGAAAGGCTGGCAAAATAATCGCAGAAGTTACTCTATCAGACTCTACCGAATGCACGCTAGTGTCCACATTGTTTGTTTATGCCAAGTTTTCTGAGTTACATACTATACACTATCTACATAGCCTGAAGTAGCATTAATGTATATCTACATCGTACTTCCTACTAATATTATAAACGCGAAAGTTTGTAAGTATGGATGGATGGATGTTTGTTACTCGTTCACTTAAAAACTACTGATCCGATTTGGATGAAACTTGGAATATATGTTGTCTATTGTCTGTGACCTGGATTAACACATAGGCTACTTTTTTTCTCGAAAAATTTACGGGATCCAATGGGACGCGAACGAAGTCGCGGGCGGCACCTAGTTATCTATATACCGTCATTCCAGCGAAGCTGACTTCCACATACGGGTCCACCAGGTCCTGGCTCTCTCCAGTGAACGCCTTTTTCACATTGGCCATAAGTGAGTAGTTCATCTTGGGTAGTCCATCTGCCTTATGGACCCTGACTATGAAGCGGGCTCGTTGTCGCTCCAAAGGCACTCCGTCGGGCAGCAACAAGTTTCTACAAAACACCACTCTCGTAAAAACATACTTATTTATAATTTATCCAACAAAGGGAAAATAAACTTTTCGTACTAAGTTAAAATGAGAAAAATTGACGCATCGCCGGTTTGGGATATTCTTATGAGAAAAGCAATAGAACGACGTCGGATTATGCTAATGTTACCTCGGGCTGCCCAGTGCCCATTCACGCAGTAACCATTACGAGGACGTTAATAAGTGAGTGGCTGGCTTTAGACCACTCACGTGCCTTAAACGACTAGGCGCAAGAACCTTATGTTTATGTGATGAGGAACGAACTTGACCTAGTCACTAAGTTAGCTATATATCTTGTGAAGCCGAAAGCTATGAATAATTTACATTCATTCATATAAACCTCGTGTAGGTATAAATTGTTTCCAAAGTTATTCCATTGAGGATAAGAAACTTTTCCTAAAACCTATTTGCAGAGCACAACGTGCCTATTTATAAATCTTCCTTAAGATCAATGAAGATTCATTAGGTGCACCGTAACCGGTCGTAATACAGTTCGTTTTACAAAAGAGCTTGTGAGTATAATAATATTGTGTGTATTTTCAGAGTATCATTTTTGTGGCTTACGAAAATATGACTTTGTTAAGTTCAAGTAAGTACGGGTACTTACAGAATACTTACCAACCTATCTGTGTCTGTCTATATCATTTATATGTACCTATAGCATGATTAGTATGGAGGTAGGTATGGGTCAAGTTGGCGTAGCCTCAAGTACTGATGGACTCCAAAGATTCTGTGCTGTCATGATTACTAAGTACGAGCCTCTTTGTCACTTACGCTTCAATGTCATCTTCATCCTTCTCCCTCTTCGGTGGTACTTTGATCTGGTCACCCTTACCGATAACACTGATATCGCACTTCAAGAATCCTTTGGGCCCGGCAGCAATGTCGTCCGGGTCGGTCAATAGAGCCCATTTGTGGTAGAACTGGCGATCTGTAGACAAAAATATTATTTTAGACTGACAAATATTAAATATAGCGATGCTTCTAATTATCCTCTGGATTTAGTGAATACGCAATACAAGTGATTCAAGATTACGGTGCTATCTGTTCAAAGTTATTATTATACACGGTGTAACATAACTACCCTATACGTCCGAGAGAATGGGGGAAGGGGGGCGCTTCTCCAGGTCAGGACAAAAAAAAATCTGCAAGGGGCAGTAAGTAACTAAAAATGAGAAGTTTGTTCAGATAGGTAGGAAAGCGTAACCAGATTTTTTAATAAACTTTAGGATACTGTAATAACGATTTAAAAATCATAGCTTAATTTTACGACCTTCAAAATTACGTGCTTCTGGTCTAGTATCGTTATTGGTAAGAAGAGGCGTTTGCAAACTGCCCGACATCGACATCTACCGGATATCAGTGCCTCGAACAAAGGTGCCTGTGACAGCGTCTCGTACTTATGACCTCATTATCAAAACTATGCAACAATATTCCATAATGAACGATATCGTGAACGTGACGTGAAAATTATAGAATTTTGGGGGCACCTTTTCATAAAATATTATCAAAAAGCATCAGTGGTGTAGGGGTAGCAATAGCAACCCCATCTTCTGATCCTAAGGTCGCGGTCGTGTAGCTATAGATTTTTCTATTCGAAAAAATGTGCGAAATGCGAGAACATTGCGAGGACACACGCTGCTTATAAAGTATCCAAGAACTAATTACTATTACTTCTCCAATGTGTTCATGCAACGTTGAAAGGGCGAGTAAGTTACGATTCACAGAACACTAAGCATTTTAGTAAAACACTGGTATTGAGATTTGCTGGTATTTTCAATCGAAGCTAAACGTTCTCTCTTCTTCTTCGTTTATTCGTCATTTCGACAAACAGTTTTGCCAGTGTCGAGTGAATTATTTGAAATAGTTACTCGTCAAGTCGGTTGTCATTTGTTTTGAAGGAAAAATGGAGGATTTTCTCAGCAAAACTTGAAAACGAATTCCATCATATTATAAGGAAACCACTTTATACACATTTATTCCAATGGCTCACATTTTATGCTACGTGTTCATGTATTTATTGGTTAAAATTTCCTCCGAAATTAAACAACAACACTCACAATAACACAAAAAAAACAATGACAGAATCCGAATCCAACTTCTCTCTCTTCTTCTTCTTTACCTATATGGCCTCTGTCCGTCATTTCGACAGACAATTTTGCCAGTATCAAGCGATGAATTTGAAATAAGTCAAGTCAAGTCTTCGTCAAGTCGGCTGTCGTTTGTTTTGAAGAGAAAATGGTGGATTTTTTCTTCAAAACTTGAAACGAATTTTCATATTGAGAGAAACCACTTTACACACATTTATTCCAATGGCTCACACTTTATGTTACGACCTAAGTATTATTGGTTAAAATCCCACAAAAATTAAACAACAATACTCACAATAACACAAGAAAAACTATTAAAATAAAAGTGCTTTAATATGTTGTTTCAAAAAATGACAAATCTCGACTCCAAACTTCTCTCATTCATTGGGTAACACAAACTTACATAACATAGTGACGTCTTTGTCACCCTCATTCTGATTACCAACAACTTAACAAACACACGTCGTACATGTTTCCTTGCGGAGAAAAGGTTCTTCGAAGACGGAAACAGGAAACCGATGCAGGAAACTAGCTATTTCCTATTCTATCATCAAGTGGTTTTTGCTTTGTCTCGCTATTTTTATTTAGTAGGAAACCATAGCGGTTTGGGTTCACTATGATAGTGGTGCTACGCCACCGTCTCGTAGAGGTTGCTACGTAGTGAAATATGGCAGCTTGATGTCGTAGCTCTGCTACGATTTTTTGTAGAAGTTGCTACGTTATGAATGTTTAATGCCAGTCCGCTTTAGATGGGTTAAAGCATAATTTTAATATGGGTCCTCTTCTTCTTCTCTTCATTAATGGCCATATTTTAATAACGTATGTTTTAGATAAAGTGTCCGCTAGCTAGGTAGTTTACATATCAACCAATTTACCAAACTTAGGTACCTATTTATGTAAATTTGAAGTAAAACATCAAAAGTAAATGAAAAACTTTACAAAGTATATCTATACTACCTATTATAAAACTGTAAAAAAGCCAAAAACTAAAATTAAAGATATGGATAAACTAAATATACAGATCTACTAAATAAACGATTCTGATTCCGAAAATAGACTGGACTGGACGCTACTGGACCAATTTCAATGAAACCATTCAAAAGCTTTTTTTCCGGATTAAAACATAGGTTATATTTTATTGAAATCAAAGACGTGGTTTCTTAGATACAGCTTGTCCTCTCTAAACAAAAAACAGCCATTTGCTACGAGATTCATCGTATGCTGGTCGACAGATATTTTGGTGGAAACTTTCGGACGCATACGAAGTCGCGGGTATCCTCTAGATCCACAATATTGATAACTTCTTAGACAAAAATATTAAAGAACCTGGGAGCAACTGGTAATTTCCATTTGTACCTACTGATATACTGTTGTAAAGCTATTCTTTCCTTTTTATCGAAGAAGCTTCAAAAAATAAACTTTGTAGGAAACTGTAAACAACATTTTGTGAGACATTTTGTATCTAACGGTGTTTTCCTGTTATTCGGTTTCATCGAAGCAACAGACACGGCACAATTATTTTAAAAGGTATCTGATGCACCCTAGCTGTCGTAGTAAAAACTCAATTACACGAAGGACGAAAAACAATCACAGTAAGATAAATAAAACTTTACTAAAATAACATTCCCTAAAGTACTTATGAGTAAAATGTAACAGCTAGAAATGAGTGTTTAATAATTAAAGAGACAGGTTTTTAAGCATTCGCCAATCCGACATGGCTTTGAAAAAATATGGACACAGGCCGACCGACCAGGGTTGCAATAGTTAGTTAACAAATTAGGTATGGAATATAAGTATACATTTATGGACATTTCACAGAACGCTCTCTAGTCTCAAACTAAGAACAGCTTGTTATATTTTAACTACATGTCTGATAGAATACTTGTCTTATAATACATATAAACAAACAGACATAATGTTTGTTCTTATTGGGGATCGAACCCACGATCCACATGAGCTGTTACGCCTGTCAACTGCATACTCTACTCTAGCCTGTATAGGTATCACGTGAGATTGTGGCCAAAAAATGCAAACTTGGCTGCCAAGTACCAAGGGCCAGCCATCATCATCATCACCATTGGCTTATTACATCATTTAGTTGAATACAAAAAGGGGAACGTCGGTCAAGAAAATAAAAGTACCTATAGCACAGATTATTAGTAGGTCCAAGTAAAAGTACATATAGGTACTTTTTATTGCTTCGGTATCGCAGTCGCGTCGGTGATAACGTAGCAAGGAAAACTCGACTGAAAAACTCGGAGGGGTTTCATAAAAATTGGCTTTTGTTTACAATACTTAATCAAAAAGTCGCAAAGAAATAAATTTTTTCAACCAAGATGCTTACAGTAAAAGGAATGAAAAAGAATTTTATTCAGCGAAAATAATTTTTTTGGCATCAGTCAATCTAACATCATGAAGAATTTTTAAAGATTGAATGATACCTTTGATCTTTAGCTTAGCTTAGACTAATGAAATGTAGCTACTTACTCAAGTTTCAGAAATAAAATAGCTTGATTAATGTCTTTTTTAGAAAGAAAGAAGAAAGAAAATAAGTCCACCCTTTGTAACAAATTTTTAATTTTGTGCAATAAAGTATTAAAATAAATAAATAAATTTATTTGCAAACACTCACATTAAACTATAATACATTAGCAGTACAATAAAGCCTAGTGTTGCAAACCGGACCATGACTCAGCATGAAGTTAGTAGCTAGTAAGCGACTAACGCTGGTATTCCGTCATTAAGTCACCTCGAGGCTATTTAGAAGCTTTCCAACACAAGCGCCCGACCATATAGAACACATAAATAAATATTCCGTGTACCCAGACATAGAACAAACATCTATGTTTGCCACACACAAATATTTGTTCATAATGGGAATCACCAGAGCTAAGGTCCGTTGCTAAGGATGTGTTTCAAAAAGACCTATAGGAATAGTTTATTTTCATAGCTAAGCCTAGCCTAGCTTTGGTGGAAACGGTCACATAGTTTCGTAGCTTAGTCTGACGCGTAGCAACGTAGCACATCTCTGGCGGAAAAGCAGCCTAACTCGATGTACGTCATGGAATATCGTAGCACATCGCAGCTCCAGATGCATGAGCGTAGTGTTGTATACCTATTTATTCTTTGGCGTAGTAAATAAATAAATATACACGGACACTTAACACAACGCCTTCTAGTCCCAAACTAAGCAAAGCTTGTACGATGGAAACTAGATGGCTGATAGAATACACACATACATATTTTTTTTTGTAAATACATACTTATAATACATAGAAACACCCAGACACAGAACAAACATCTATGTTTTACTACACACAAATGTTTGTCCTCGGTGGGGATCGAACCCACGACCCACACCACGGAAGGCAGAGCTACTACCGACTGAGCCATGACGCCTGTCGTAGGTTCGTAGTGAATTCGTACTTATACTTATGAATAGAAAACCTCAAGAGTTTCTGGAAAAAAGAAGACGAAAAGTGGAGTGTTGAGTTTTGTATGGAGTAAGTTTTTATTTGCATGATAAAACGAGTTGGTAACCATTTTTTTGTATACAAAAACCCCGTATTTTGCATTCGTTTTTGAGTTAAACTCACACTTGGAATGCTACTAAAATGTAATTTGCATATACCTAGATTTTGGGTACATTTTGGGTTCTCTGTATATAATATAGATAAAAAGCGTGTAATAGTAAAAACCGAGCCAGTCTGCTAAAAGCTTCAATCACTAATTTGTTCGGCGCGGAGATCAGTCAATGTCAGTTATTAAAAAGTGCATTAAAGGCTCGAAACCGTCATTGTAAATTGAATTGGAAGCCGGCAGTGTACTGACAGATTGCTAAAAGCTCTCAATTCTGCCAGTGTCTGTTTACTCTATTTTCATAAATGAGATGAAGGTAAGGAGAAATAGGAATATTACCAGTATGCAGCACAAGTAACGCGTTACTGGCTTCTTATCAACTGGCCTCGTGTAAATATGGCATGGCGTCAACATGAAAATGTTCTCGCATTGTATTTTTTTATAACTTTTCTAATTAACCTGCACTTTATCAGGATAAAACGTGTTTGTTTTAGAGAATAACTTTTGGTACGTAAACAACTTTGCAATTAAATTTTTATTGTACTAGCAAAATAGTGGCGAGCGTAATACTATCTAGTAGGTAGATATATTGTGAGGCAATACATCATTATAGGCAGTGACTACCACTTTATATCAGGTGGACTATCGGCGTGCTCCATCATTTAGTTGTAGGTATAAAACCAAATTGTTAATGTTGATGCTCGGTTTTCGAAAACTCGAAACAATACCACTTAGTAAGAATAAAATAAATTCTGCTTTTGTTCGGCTGTGCGGATGATAATTTAAATTGATGAAATACCTGAATTTTGCCAAAAATGTTTCGTTTATTCCATCCAGTCCTATTAGTAGTTCGATTATCTAACCGTTTGGACAAAAAAAATCCAAATAGTTAGACTGACTAGTCGAACATTTTTGATACACAAATTTTATTCCAAATAGAACTACTATTCCATCCTGTCCTACAGTAGTTCGATTATCTAATTGTTTGAACAAAAATATTCAAAATTTGTAGATTGACTAATCGAACACTTTTAATTTATCATCATCATTGTTTCAGCAATATACTTATCCAAGTTTATTATAATGCTACGTAAGGAGGATCTTGTATATAGCTATGTAGGGTTTCGAAAAAAACATACACAATAGATCAAATTAACTGACTCTACTCAGATAAATATTACTAAGTCACCCGGATTGATTTTAAAAGTTTAATAACAATTGGTTTTGCAAGATCTACATGAAATAAATTCAGTTAGCACTTTGTTTCTTTATTTTCCATTACTGTACTTGGTTCGTCTGTTTCAATTAGTTTCAAGGCTGTCTAAAGTGTCTAAACCAGAGTTAGAGTTATGAATCTGAATGCCCTGGATGTTGAAATTTAAATATTCCTGAAAATATAAATTATATCTATGATTCGTTCCGTCGGTATTTACAATATAAAATGCGCGGAGAGGTATGCCGATCCAGTGCATGAACTACATAGCAAGAAATGCTTTTGCTTCGTAGGTATGCAAGTACGCTCCGATACCAACCCAGTGAATTACTAACAATAAATGTTTGGATAAAAGTTCAAACAGATCGCTCTTGGCATATATAGTCGTACATTTTCGTGACTTGGAAATCTTGGAATATAATAAGCTATTCTTTATTCAGTACCACCTACCTCGCGAGAAGAACCGCGTACTCAAAAACTAAATTTTTGTATCAGTCCAGTCTCTTAGAGGAACTGTATGAAGTCAAAAAATATTTCATAAACATAATAATGTTATTATTCGAAGTCATTAGATAAGAAAAGGGAGGGGAAGGGCGAGTGGAAAGTTGATACGTTGCTGTGGTTGTTAGGTAGGTTACTTATTACTACTGGTACTTATTATACATGTAAAGAAAACACTCTATTCTATCACCGTGTAAAAAATACAAAGCTTAGAAGACCCAGATGCTGTGTTCAAAAAACCGAGTGGTCTGCACTCGAACTTTGACCCGACGACGAGGGAGGGTTATACATGGAATAATGTTAGTAGCTTTCTGACTTTACACTCGAATAGTGAACGAAACATGCAGTTTAAGTGCGAAAAAAACAGCTGTACCTATATCAGTTTTGCAAAATGTTGTTGTTGCCTGTTTAATTTGACCACACCCCAAGTTTTATTACACCCAATTTATTATAAAGATAGAGATAGAGAATGTTTATTTGCTAAAAACATCATCATCATCATCATCATCATCAATATATATAAAAGTCTTTTGAAGCTGACAGAGAATCAACGCACAGCCTAAACTATAAGTCCTAGAGGTATGAAATTTGGAGGGTAGTATCCTTATATAGTGTAGGGGTGCACTAAGAAAGGAATTTTGAAACGTCACACTCTAAAGGGTAGAACGCGAGCAACGCCGCGGGCGACGGCTAGTATATTTATTTTATATTATTTATATCATCTAAATATATAAAACTCTTTTGAAGCTGGCTGAGAATCAACGCACAGCCTAAACTATAAGTCCTAGAGGTATGAAATTTGGAGGGTAGTATCCTTATATAGTGTAGGGGTGCACTAAGAAAGGAATTTTGAAACGTCACACTCTAAAGGGTAGAACGCGAGCAATGCCGCGGGCGACCGCTAGTCAATATATATAAAACTCTTTTAAAGCTGACAGAGAATCAACGCACAGCCTAAACTATAAGTCCTAGAGGTATGAAATTTGGAAGGTAGGTTCCTTATATAGTGTAGGGGCGCACTAAGAAAGGAATTTTGAAAAGTCACACTCTAACGCGAGCAACGCCGCGGGAGACGGCTAGTTTGTACATAAAAGTGGTATGTTTTGGTAGGTGTAACGCAAACATGTCTTACCAGTATTATCTGATTTGTGCTGTGACCCGGTAAACAAATTACAATGTATTTAAAACATGTAAAGATACGTACCAGGTTGGTTCCAAACAGTCGCGACGTCGAGCTTGAAACTGCCGAGGAGCTTGTTGGAGCGGAACATGTGCCGAGACTGATGCACCTGCGACAAATGAACGTTCTAGAATCTAGATTAACGCATTAGGAGCTATCACTGTGTGGATTATCAACTGAAATCGCATCATAGAAAGAGCAAAAGCATACTTTACTAACTGCAAACGCACTTTATAGGAGTATAATTATTATGAACCGATTTCAAAAAAAGGAGAAGTTTTTTCGGTATTATAGTATTTTTTTTATGTTTGTTACCTCAGAACTCCGTCATTTATAAACTTATTTCTGTCTCTCCCTCTCTCTCTTCCCGACTATTGATTTATGAACCCATTTCAACAATTTTTTTTATCTAAATTATATTACTTTCAGATTAGTCCCATCCCATAGTTTTTTTATCAAATGGATAAATTAATACGTTATCCACGTAAACGACATTACGTATTTTGCTTTCCTGTTACTTTTCTGTGGTGTTTACGATCAATAGAACAGTTCCAATGAACTGCCATCATCATCATCATTTCATGATGAAGGCGTATCAAATTAATGTCGGTTTTCCAGATTTAAAACCTATAAATTATGTTTCTTTGGATGGAATTTGAATCAAACGACAAAACACTGATTATTTAAGCTTACATCGACAGGGCAAGAGACATTCTAGAGATGATATGGAAAAAACTAAATGTATAAATATATTTTTAGACGATAATTTGCGTGACTTTTCGCTGTGCTTTTCCCGTGGAGCTTTTCCGCTCTTCCCGAACATTTTTGACGCGATTGTACCAGTAGAATGTGATGTGAACTCGGCTAGGCCGGCACGATCTTAATTAGCTCTTGCCAAAATGTCGCTTGTATTTTTTTTTGATCCATGCACACACAAAGGATAGCGAATTGGGTTCTTTATTGGTGTAGTGTAGAGTCAGCTCTAAAGTTCCAATTGTGAATTCGTGATAGGTTTAAACAGGTCTAGTAATAACCAGATCGAACAAACAAGAGCAAGCGACAGTACGATGGTTGTCTCTTTAACTCCCACTTAATACCTGATATGACCGTCTCATTTGTTTGTTTTTGTTAATTTGGCCTGGATCTCAAATTAAATGTATGATTTCGCTTAAATCGTGATTAGATACGAAGGCGGCCTTGGGGCGACCTAACTTCATTACTTTAGTTGACCACGTAAGCTCTTACAATCTTACTTATTTAGGGACACAACTTTGGTACTTCATTGTAAGTAAATTAACCCCTCAACCCCAACCCCGTAAAGTCACATAACTTAAACCTTGTGTGAGTCTGGACTCCGACAACGCGGCTGCAGTTAATAGTTTCTCTCTCAATATACCCGTAATCATACACGTCATTATAATCTACAAGACGTCATTGGAGTGTCTATGGTCCCCACCACGCCCAACTAAAACACTTATGGAAAGTATTTATTTAAGTAAGGTATAGAAAGTATTTGAATCGTTGCAGAATTTTAACCATAATTTGTCCTCTGAGCCATTCGCTGCACCACTGATCGATACACATAAAAAAAACTCGCAGACTTAATTGATGGGCAATTCCACTCGCTGATAGATTCGCAATCCAATCAAGGTTGTAATCGGTTTAAAGGGCTATTAGCGATTTCCCAAATTACTTGGAACCAATTTTGCGATACACGTCGTCAATTATAAACTTAATGCATGGCAGATTTGTGCAAAACTGTATTTATAACTACACAAAAACGAGGACCTGATTAATTAAAACCACTAAGAAATACAGGGACCAGTGGAAAACTTTGGGGGAGACCTTTGCCCAGCAGTGGGACACAATAGGTTAAATAAAAAATAAAAAAGTTTTCTAATTTTCTGATGTGTGTATATATAATTTAACATCTGTGGTGTATATAAGTATTTTTATATAAGTAACATACTGAATGAAATTTCAAACTATTGAATTAAAAGGCTAGAGAATTTCACCACTAAATTACTACTCAGTTACAACCTTCTGATGACCTTAGTTTTATATTTCAGGTTTTAGTTATAAACGGTGAAACTGTACCTTCTTCACTACTTCCAGTAAAACTCGTGCCAGTACAAGAAGTAACGGCAGCGGAATGAAAGCATTTTGTCTTGATTACGCGCCTAGTCGTACGCCTATGCGGGTGAACTAACTTTAGATGTATATTTAGTAATAGTGACATAACTCTGACGAGTATTGCTAGTTTAATAATATACTTACAAATTAATTTAAAAAGTTATAAAACTCCTTGTGGTACTTTTAATAAGGATTGTTTGATGGTGTCTGTATTTCTATTCATTTTTAGTTTAATTATGAAACTCAATAAATTACTATGAATACTACACACCTATGAATACTATTATAAAACTGTAATAAGGCCAAAAACTAAAATTAAAGTAACAACTAAATATACAGATCTACTAAATAAACGATTCTGATTCTAAAAAATGAGTTTGTCTGTTTGTTTGTTCGCGGATCACGCCTTAACTACTGGTTCAATTTCAATGAAACTTATACCGTTCAGAAGACCGTTTTCCGGATTAAAACATAGACTATATTGTATTGAAATCAAAGACGTGGATTCTTAGATACAGCTTGAACTCTCTAAACCAAATGCAGCCATTCGCTACGAGGTTCATCGTAAGCTGGTAGACAGATATTTTGGTGGAAAGATTCGCACGCGTACGAAGTCGCGGGAATCAGCTAGTTATTTATATAATCAACTCGGAATCAAAAGCTTTTGGTTCAAACCACACATGCTACATTTTGCTATGTACCTATTCTGCCCTTTGTACACAGAGCAATCTAAGCTAACTTAATTTTACCTCGATTAAACTTGCCATTTGTGTTGTTCTAAAATTAGGTATGAAAATTCAAGGAAAGGATATACTCTTTTCATTACATAAGGAAATAATCTTCTAAATATGTATATAAAACTCTCTGACTGAAAATGAACGCACAGCCTAAACTATAAGTCCTAGAGGTATGAAATTTGGAGGGTAGTATTATTATACAGGGTGTTACCAGACCACTTCCGAAAACTTGGAGGTTCCAATCAGACCATGATACTGAAAACATTAAGCGAAAAAAATCGCGAAAAAAAAAATTGACTTGACTATCTCTTTTTAATTTTTTTTCTAGTTACATACACACAGTACAACATAATAAGACATATCTACCTCATTATCTCATTTAAAAAAGCAAAAAAACAAATAAAGTAAATAAAGCAGCAATGTACACGCAGCACGCAGATTACGTCTACTACAGCATGAACAGCTGAGAGTTCATCGCGGGTCATTCAAGTACGCGACGTGCGAGCGACCTACGTTAGTACCTACCTACGTTAGTAGGCACTTACGACACAGAATAAATAATAGTACTACGCCTCGACCTTACCTACGTGAATGCGTACATTGCGGGCTGGCGAAATAAATACAAATCTTTAAACATTGTTTTCTCCGGCTATAATGATTTTTCAGGATAACTGATTTTTTTTTGGTTGGGTTTTGGTGTGCTGTAGCTCCCCCTTTCGTTTTCGGAAGTGGTCTGGTAACACCCTGTATAGTGTAGGGTTGCACTAAGAAAGGAATTTTGAAAAGTCGCACCCTAAAGGGTCTAAAAGTAGGATCAAAGATTTTAACCAAATAATGCGTATGCTGCTACCACGCGAGCAACGCCGCGGGCGTCAGCTAGTTTCCAATATAGAGCAAAGGAAAATCGGAAGTAAGTAGTCCTAATCGATGTTTTATTCATAAAAAACTAACATTTTACTAATACTTTCTAAAATATTCACTTTCGTTTGAACGAAAAGAGATATGCTTATAATAAAATATTCATGGACATTTCACACAACGCCCTCTAGTCCCAAACTAAGACCGATTGCTGATATAATACTTATGTACCTATATACTTTTATGTAAATACATAACGCTGTCCCCATAGAATAAACTGGTAATCGTGAAATACAAATTATTCAGGAGAATTATCCGAATTTTAGCTATAATTTCTTAACGGGCTTACGTAACTCCTATGTCATAGAGAATAAGGGCCCTTATACCAAAAGATCGCTAACTATTCAAAAATGTAATTATGTTCCAGAAAATTACTCTTTTTAGCTAATCAAAGGTATGTTAATAAAGTTTATGAACAAGAGGACTATACTTAGTTTACTTAGTTTCTTGATTTAACTTGATACGTACGTGGCAACGAGGAAAACATTGTCAACCCGAAACTTGTAACTTTTGGGTACAATTTATATTTTACGACAAGTTGAACGCAGAATTAAAGAGCACATACTTTTTTGATTGTAAAACACGTTAGCAAGAAGTTTCTTTCAGAAAACCATAATTAATGTAAATGCTTATTCTCAAAAGTTTCAAAATGATAACAGATTATACGCTCCGGGACGGTTTACACAGTATTTCATTCATCCTTAGAAATTTCCAAGTTGGCTTACCCCGATTACCCGGTATGATCAGTCTTCACTCAAGTAAATCTCAAACGGTAGGTAAGTAAGGCTCAGGTACTCAAACCCCTATTGTGCTCACAATGTCGGAATTATGTATTAGAGGATTTGCACACATGCCGATAACGATACGTACACGACACCAGTTGATAAGACAGTGTTGTTGCTTGAACAAAATAAAGATCGTCTTATATCCAAGGACATTGAATGACATGTGTTCGGTCGACCGAACTACTGGGAATAGACCTCAGATACGTAGTACCATGGACTTTGTATTGTTAGTCCATTGTAGTGCTAAATGTATAATATCGTTGTGTCGTGTCGGTGGTGGTTAAATACAGCTTTCGACCTGCAGATTCAAGCCGCTCCAAGGACGCAGTAAATCATGCAGATTGCCAGAGTAAGCCGACGCATTGCACTCTGAATTGCTCTTCAATTTATCATGAGCTTTCTATCGTTGGCATTAGATTCAGAATTGCTCGGACATAAAATTGAGTGAAACTGAGACAGAATAAAGAGAAAAGAACTCTTGGTACTTGGTAGAACATAATGGTTATTTAAACACAAAATTAATACAAAAGAAATATTACAAAAGTAAGATCAAAACAAATACTTCGCTCACAGTATAAGTATTTACTTATAGAACATAACACAAAAACCTCCGGCAAACTTACAAAAAGCTTAAAGAACTAAGTTATTGATAGGTGTCAAAGCTTTGTCTTCTGCGCTATTCGTGGGTTCAATCCCCATTGAAAAGAAACATTTCTTTTGTGCGTGTCTAACACAGACTCTTTTCTGTTACTGGGTGGGTGTTATTATAAGTACATAAGTAGGTTGTACAAAAAAATAATTCTATCAGCATTCTAGTACAAGTTACGCGCTTTGATTTGTTTGGGCTGGTTTGGGACTAAAAAGCGTCACATGTTATTTATTAAATTTATTACAATGAAAGCGACATTTTGCGAGCCTGTTGTGTACTTGTAGCTTCTGACATAAATAATTTGAGCTTGTATTTAAATACACACCCCAATTCTCGGCTATTTGTTTTGGACATTCACGAAAGCACACGAAGGTAAAAGACGTGTTTAACTTTATAGATTGTAAATAATTTGTTTGGCAAATACTAGCTTAGCTCGGTAATATAAAAGACTAGCTGTTGCCCGCGGCTTTGCTCGCGTGGTAGCAGCATACGCACTATTTGGTTTAAATCTTTGACCCTAATTTTGGACCCTTTAGAGTGTAACTTTTCAAGGTTCCTTTCTTAGTGCACCTCTACACTACATATAAGGATACTACCCTCCAAATTTCATACCTCTAGGACTTGTAGTTTAGGCTGTGTGTTGATTCTAAGTCAGCTTCAAAAGAGTTTTATATAAAGAAAAAAAAAATTATATAGTATAAAATAAAAATATTGATAATATAAAATAAATATATTGCTACTGATGAAGGACGCTGTGTTATTTGCGTCAAAATAAGTTAGGTTGAAGAGAAATTTCGTTTTCAAAAGACTCTAAGCCTATTGTTTGTTCAACCACAGAACACTTTTGTTTTCTGTGTGTTCGACCGTAAACGAGTCTATTGAAAACACAGTAGGTATGACCCGTCGGTAAGTACGTAACGCACGTGCCCATTTTATATTTGGAATTCCGAGCCAATAACTTTGAGAAATGGTCCTAAAGAATAGTTAGACATAAGAGTTGAAAATCGATAGGCACTATTTATTGAAATAAAATTGATAAAAAAAATAACATGACTGTGTGTGTGCATTCACTCGTGGTAGAAGTGAAACCTTCAAAAGAAAGTTTGGGCAAAAAGGGAACGAGTTTGCTCGAGACTTGAACCCATGCACTACGAGCGAGACTTGATTCGATCCAATCCGTTAGACCGCTTGGCCAGCAGTCTACTTAGAATACGTACGAAAATTAGCTTTCAGATTTCTCTTCTCATTTCATCGCTTTTTCGTTTCATCGACTTTCAAATCACAACGGCGCTAAAGACGTTTTCACTTCAAAATTTAATGTTTGTTCGCAAATCAAATGTTTATTTTTAATTAAGTGATGGTTTCTTTGATTTTTTGTCTACGATGCGACATCTAGTAAACATTTGAAATGGAAATTTCGAAGATAAAACCTTATAGTATCATGTAGACTTGTCAGTTACTTTCTACTTGCTCTAGTTATTGGGGTTATAGCATCTTTACATACAGAAAAGCAGCTTGGTTCGGAGAAAATCCCCCTAAAACACAAAGGAAGATTGCGCGTGTGTGCTTGAATTTGTATGGTTGGTACGAATGAGCGCCCGACACACGCGTTCTGTGTAAACGTACGGGCACAAGTTTTCGTTACGAGTCAACTTTATTAGTTAAAGCACGTCATTAATTACTTCTACAGTTAGTTAGTTTATACGGCTGCAATTGTAGGTTCTTAAATGCATTAAGTTACAGTCGTATAAATATAATAAACTAGCTGATACCCGCGACGTCGTACGCGTGTGAAACTTTCCACCAAAATATCTCGTGCCATTAAAGGTTTCTTTTGGTTTAGGGAGTTCTAGCTGTATCTAAGAATCCACGTCTTTGATTTCATTAAAATATAGCCTATGTTTCAATCCGGAAAAAGGGCTTCTGATTGGTATAAGTTTCATTGAAATTGGTCCAGTAGTTAATGCGTGATCCGCAAACAAACAAACAGACAGACTCGATTTTCGGAATCAGAATCGTTTATTTAGTAGATCTGCTTATTTAAAGAATCGTTTATTTAGTAGATCTGCTTATTTAATTTATCCATATCGTTACTTTTAGTTTTTGGCTTTTTTACAGTTTTATAATAGTATATACATAGAGCTCACGTTTACGTAATTTTGGGGCTTTAATTATTAACTCAATAACCCGAACCACAAAGAACGGGTATCAAATATTAATATTATGCTAGGAAATGCTTATTAATATTTCATTACGTTACGTTGCCCGAGCATTGTCGACACAGTGCTGTTTAGAAAATCTTTTTCTGTTCGTAATTGAAATCCTGGAGAGATTGCTCTGTGTTGCATTATCTTCCCCTATTATGTGCAATGCCGTTTTATTTGTGTGCAATAAAAAAATATCATATCATAGAAGTAAAAAACGGTATCAGGTATAACACACTGGGCCGGACATCAACATCATACCAACACAACATATCAGTGGCTCAAAAAAATAACATCGAGGTCAGCTCGCGTAAATACAGTGTAAAAGCTTCTATTACATACTAAATAAGATTGACTTTTCCACGATCTCGTGTAGGTAGGTGTCGTGTCGTGCAGTGTGAAAACGCTCACATTATTATTATATTATATAATTATTATTTTATTCATAGGAATAAAAAATCCCAACGAGCCCACAAATCATAAACATATTATACCTATTGGTAATTTTTTGTTACATACTTAATAATGGTTATAATTATGTAGTTACTAAAATTATCAATTTAAATAAAATAGGTGTATCTAGATATAACCTACACAAAATATCATAGGAGCACTACAAAATTTTATATAGGGTAAAAAGTCGAAAAATTGTAGACCATTAATATTCAACTTACCGATAAAGTTATAATCTTGTCCAACAGCATCACTGGGGGCATATGGAAGTCGAATACGAAGTACTGCGGACAAATAAAAAATACGTGAAAAAATTTGAAGGTTTATCTGGCAGACACCGCTACATGGATATTTTTGTATAAAGTGTTGCTGGAGAGCAGAAGCACGTTCAAACGAACAATTGTTCCACCCACACCCATTGTTTAGTAGAAAACCGAAATCACAAATCGTAGCGTAGATAATGGCGTGGGTTGTAATGTACCTAGTTTATATTGTATAGGGGTAGGCATTTAAGTTTTCCAACACGAGTACCTAAGTATATTATAGAATAAACAGCTGTTTATTCTAAAAATAATTTCTAATTTCTATTATATTTTATTTTACCATAGCAATAGTAATATTACGCCATACAGCACGCAGTCGTAGAAAAGACATGGCGTAGAAGGTCTACGACGTAGGCCTTCTACGGCATATTAGTTGGTACTGTCCTAATAAACGCCTACTTTTTTATGCCAGTGAAATATGACGCACAAGAACAGCAGCACCTCTTTGTTATGAATATCTACGTAACGCACTGTTTCATTCTGTTTGTACTGTTCATTGATTGAATACGGGTGTAGATATCACAGACTCACAGTAGGCACGTATCGGAACAAATGCAAATTTCCGATAGCCACTCGGCCGCTACATTGTTGTCATGCCTGACTGCATAATTGAATAGGGATGACAATATACCCTAACAAGCAGACCAAATATCTCTATGACAATTGTACCGACCCACTGGTGGCCCGGCTGGGAAAAAAAATCCCATCGAATAAGCCACAATATTCACCAGGAAATCTGAAATACACGGATTTCAGGCTGAATAGTGGTTAAACAAGATTTTAGTGTTTTGGTCCATATTCGGGAAAGCTGAACACAATATACCTACTACATAAAAATATTGTACTGCAATAATGTCGGTTTGTCAATAAGGTTCGTAGCTTTGCAGTTTTTATAGTTTCCTAGGATAAACTAAGTAGGTACCGTAGATGTCATCGAATTTTATACTTATAGGTAATCAATTACTGCCGAAGTAAACACCATAGTATTAGCTGACAACCCTTCGTAATGTAACGTTCTGTTCACGACCGCATGTATGAGGTTTGTTGAGTTATATTTTTGGTACGTACTTTGACGCTTCACCTATGCCAAATGAAATCAACCTAAAATAACACTTACCTCGTTGTAATAAGGACAGTTGGTGCTTTCCTTTACACTGGTGAACTTCTTGCTATCTCCAACTTGCACAGCTACAATGGGGTCCATGTTGAGGCCAGCTAGCTGGCGAGCCTCGATGATGGTGACGCAGACTTGGAAGTCAGCTGCTTTTAGAGCCACCGGACCCCCAGAGTCGATGAAGTTGCGCCTGATGAAACTTTGTAGGTAAGCTTATAACTCTAACTTAGCCTACTAGTTAGGTACCTTGAGTCTGTAATATAATGTGCACAGTAAAAAACAGCATCTGGCGACACGAAACTCATTTTTACTCGTACAGTGTTAATTATACTAACTTACTACTTACTTATAGATTAGATATGGTTAAAATTGTACTCTAAAATTGCGAATAGTTATTGGATCGAGATAAATAACTTAGAATAAAATGATAATAATATAATGATAATTAATGAAACCTCCTAAAAAAATAATATAAGGAGTTTTGAGTAAGTAGGTAATTACCTAAGTAGGTATTGAACGAGTTCCCAGAAGCTAAGTACTTACTTTCACAATAAGTAAGTAGAGGTACATTCAAGCACGATATGTTGATAGAAACTAGGTAGGTAAATTCTACCAGCGAGGGCATAAAATAATAAGCTCCGGGGGTTTGGTTGGGTATCTATCCCTCGAACTAATTTAAAGCTACTTTATCTGTAAGTATGTTGTGTCAGACAGGGATGAGACAGCCACAGAAATGATTTTATAGTAAAGTATTCGAGAGTAGACGATTGGAGGTAAGTAAGAAGTGGGGGGAGTAGCGCTTAACTTCAGAGAGACAAAGAAACGTGACTGCTGTATAGGTAAAGAACTTACAACTACTAAGTAGGTACATTGAAAACAATATTGATGATATAAAAGTGTAAGTAAAACTTGTACTAATATTTTATGGTAAAGAAAAACTAAAATATTCCCGATTATTCAATACGATAAGGTGATTGGCATTGGAATATTTATTTTGTTTCTTACTCCATGGTTAGATCACGGAGCCTTGCATCACGAGTTAGTTACTTGAAGAAAATTCAATTATGGTTTAACATGGTCGACGTTCGCGTTTATTAATAGATCATTTCCAGCGTGTCTGCTTAAGCTTGTTTACATGAGTTAGCTTGAACGATACATAGTTTTGTAGTAGATATAAAAGGCTGTTTTTATGAATCATCCACCGTCATGGCTTGCTACCTGCTAGTAAACTTTTTATAGTCAAGAACTTATCCTCTTCTGTCCCGTAAAACACAGGTAAGTTAAGTATATCTTTAAAAAGTTGGCTGAACATCATGGTGAAAATAACTGGAAAGGAACACTACTTAATAATAGCGATTATACTAACTACCTACATATTTTTCCTACTTTTACATCGAGCTATTTTATTTTGGAAACCAAAATGAACCAAAGATTCTCTTACGAAAAAGTTCTCTCGCTTTTCTTAACAAACAATGCATTACGGTTCATGCTTACGGACAACATTTCTGCATAGCTTCATAATAGCTTCCGTTTCCTTTTCTTTCGAGCGATTCTAGAATGTCAACCTGATTACGTACCGAGGTTTAATATCCTGAGATGTAAACATGGCTAGAGAACCGAGAACTTTCCAGAACCTTTCAAGACCGTGACCTATATTTCATGGGCTATGAATTCTTTAGCTGAAAAATAATTTTACAGTCGACCATTCGCAGTAAGAAAGGGTTTGACCATTTATTCAAACAATTTCCACTTACATTTTTTTCTTCATCTGCGGGGTCTCCGGCCAGGGTTGTTCTACCACAGCGCCTTCTTCCGACGATATTGACGTCTGGCTAGTTGTGATGTCAGGTGCAGTGCTACCAGCTGCCACATCAAGCAATCCTATTTCTTCATCACCACTGCTATACCGGGTTTTAGACCTTGTGGAAAAAAATTCATTGAATACCTTTAACTATAAGTAGGCAAGTTATTGATTTTTAGCTAGATGGGACACGTTTCAAAATATTCGAGTTCATAAAAAAGTTCGAGTAATCCTAGCTAGTTTTACTACGTTCACACCGCGTCGGCTTTTCAACCAGTAATCAAACCTTTTACTAGTTTTAACAAAATGGAGAAGAGTTACAAAAAATCTAAATTTTTAGTAACAAACTTTCCAAGTTATGCTGTTGAAGTAAATATCGAATTACCTTCCTAGACGCATCAAGTTCTTGACAGACCGGAATGGAGAGTTCTTCTTGCTTTTGTGCTGCGGCTCGAGGTCGGTGGATGGCTTCAAGTACTTCAAAGACCTATCTGCTGAAGTTTCACCGAAAGACCTACAAAAAAAACATTAATTTAGCTGAAACATAGATACTTGGATCTAATCAAAGAGATGGCAATATTTCGAATAGTTTCTGTACCTATGTATTTTGTGTTTATTTTACTAAATGTCTAAAGGCACAAACGTGCAGGCGCATTTTAATGAATCCACAAACCGCTTGATTGATGAAAGAAAAAAGCAATTTAAAAGCATTTACATTATTATACAATTCGTAACAATCTTGTGAACGGAATACAAAATTTCTGTAAATTAAAGTTACGAAGTGAACCTAACCGAAGTCGGATTTTGACACCGCTGCGCTGTATGCTTCTAGGAGCAAAGAATGCAGAATAATTGCCTAATTGAATGCCTTACTTAAATATGCGTCTCCCGACTTGCTTCAGTTTGGAGCCGCGGCTGAAAGTGATGTCGTCTCCCGAATCAATATCTATGACTTCTGTTTCCTTGTTCCTTATGGATTTCTCCAGAGTAGCGATGTTGCGTTCTACGTGGATCAGCGGGTCGGTCTCATCCACATCCGATTGAGCTGCAGAACTCAGGACGGAATCGCGAGGCGAAGACTGGCGAGATCCTTGTGGAGAGCTCTGAGGACTTGTGGGATGGTGTACAACAGGCATTTGATCTTTATCATTTTTAGGATATTTGGTCATCAACGCCCGGTGGAAAGCACAAGGAAGAGATGTCGAGCCTCGTTTGTAGGTTTCTTGTGGCGATGTAATAGTTTGTTGCGAGGTCGGCGATGTTATAGCTTGGCCCGACGTCGGCGATATCGAGCCTTGTCGTAATTTAGGCGAAGTGTGCGTCAAAGGTAAAGAAGATATTGAGCTTTTGCTAGATGATGAAGAGGACAAACATTGTCGTGACTTTGGCGATGTGTGCGTCAACGGTATTGGAGATGTTGAGCCTTTTCTAGATTTTGGAGAGGTCAGGCCTTGCCATGACTTTGGTGATGTGTGTGTCAAAGGTATTGGAGAGCCTAGACCTTCTTTAGATGTTGGCGATGCTAACCCCTGTCGCGACTTTGGTGATGTATGTGTTGATGGCAAGAACGCAGCTAAGTCCCTTTGGTACCCTGGCGATGTTATGCCTTGTCGTGAGTTTGGGGATGTGTGCGTTAAAGGCAGAGGTGGGGTTTTATTTCTCTGGATAGTTGGTGATGTAACTACAGGTCGCGAGAATGGTGTTGACCCTTGTCGGGACGTTGAAGGTTGAGGCGAGGAGTGGGCACGTTGAGGAATATAACCTTGTCGATTAGCCATGGAGCGGCTCGCCTGATGCATAGCAGAGGTGATATTCACGGCCTTCTGGACGCTTGTTATACTTTTAGGGTAACCTACTATGTGGACAGTAGGTATAGCTGCTATAGGCTTTTTGTTGGAATAGTCTGCCATCTTTTTTGCTGATCCTAGTGACGCACCAACAGGATCGTAAAAGACTCGCATCTCGACGAATACCTGGAACAAAATAGAGTAAATGATATGACATTACCGGTATTTGGGTCATTTGTATCTTCTAAGACCAAACTTTGTAGTTTTAACAATTTTAGTAGCATTCCTACTACTTATGCCCATAACTGTGTCGCATTACTTTAAGAACTGAATAAGTAAATATTGTTTATGTTAGTATCCAACAGGCTGCCAGAGAGCTAAATGTGAAACGGATAGTAGTACAGATTTATCTTCCTCTAACTTTAGATAAGTAGGTATAGTCTCACTGCAGTACTTAGTTTAGGTGTAAGTCATTTTGCGATTTTTCTGACATAAGTAAATAGGTCGCAAGTGTCGCAACTCTATTTTGACTATGTACTTGAATTATGTAATGATAATAGATATTCTGTGATAAGCCCGTGTGTTATAATTAAAAGATCTCTTCATGCATCATTTACGAAGTTGTTGCTGGTTTGTGTTGTGAATAATGAAGTGAGCCGACCACAGGCCGGCCTGTGGTCTGACAAATGATAGCAGACAATATCATGTACGTACCGTGTAGGTGTCGTGTCGTTGCCAGTGTGAAACCATAAAACCTACATACAGGAACTATGGCGTATAAGTAGAACCTGTGGTTCAACCGCAGTTTCTGGGAATTAAACTCGAAGTAATCCTGTTTATGCGCTTTGTCTATCTAGATAGGTACTTAATTCATCTATTTATTGTATAGAGGGTTGAATTCTGGCGAACTCAGTTTTTATGTCTGAAGATTTTATTTGAAATGCAATCTCAGTAGTAAGGAAAATTTCATTTCATATTAATTTATTCAATTGTTTTATTTTCTAACTTTTCCAGATGTCATTTTCGGGTGCGGCTCGGGTGAATTGAAACCCGTACAAATTCAGGCCCACGGTCCGCACTTGTCCTCTCGTGTTTTGCGCTTTAGATGTTTATTGGAGAGTTCCCGTACTCGGACAACCTGCCACTTACGTGGTGTAGCCAGACAGCTGCACGCTTTTTGAATAATATTTTCTTATTCCATCAAGCATACAAAGCATTACGCATTTCCTTTCAAGGAGAAGAAACGTCTCATGCAGCACTTTTATGCAACGCATCCAGGTCATCCAATCTTCAGCATATCCAAAGAGCGAAGTTTAGTTTTCAACTAGAACTTGTTTTGCACCAATTTACTGTCGCACTTGTTTTCATTTAAGCTTCTCGAAAGTGCAAAATTAACTCCATTATGTAAAATACATTTCACTTGGGAGTTGCGAATGAATGAACACGAAAACAAAATTTTGTACCATATTTCTTGCCGGTTGATCTCCAACGTAAAAAGTTGCTTCTCTAGAGATGATAATAACATCCAACCTATTTTTATTTAAACAAGTGGCGTATACTTGGTTTTTTTGTATTACTTAAGTACATGTATTTTGTATTACCTGCTTACTTATAATCGTTCCATAACTTTATTCAGCTGTTTAAATTATTGCTGTCTCTTACTAACAGGTCATGTCAAACAGTGACAGAGCTACATTTTAATCAACTGTTTAACTATTCAGCTTTTCTAAGTATGGCCCTTATTGTATAAACAGCAAGTTTTTCATAAGAAAATGGCAGGTATGATATTGATTACCACACAAAAGTAATCAACCACAATGACGTGACGTGACCCATCTCTTGCCTGGTACCGTTATCAACAAGTTTCTCATCAACTTTTTGACCGTTCCGAATCAAATGCTGAGACTGAATAAAATATAGTTTACAAATAGTGATGCTTGCATTGCTGTGTTCCGTCCTGAAGGGTTTGATGGAGCAATTACAGGAAGATGAGACTCAATATCTTTATGTCTCAGAGTAATACGCAGTGCAATATACCACAAGGTACCTACGTCAGCTCAATGCATTGTTTAGGCAGTGCCAACACAAGAATATTTCGAATTCGTGCGTAAGATAAGTATCAATTATTTTAGTAGACATGACATTGTCTACTTTCTATATTACTATACTTATTACCTAAGTAGTAATATTGAGTTACCACTCTGAAACCCTGTTGTATCTTAGTGTGATATTATATTTCACTGTCTGAGAGTAAGTTTATTATTATAATTATCATCCAAGAGTTATCCGCATTATTAATAATTGTTTTTAATAGCAAACACAAACACTCTTGTCTAATTAGAAAGACATCTAGAGGTGCTTTTTTGTACGTCTCGAATAGTGGTGTAACTTGATCATAAAATTATTGTGTGGCTATAGCTAATTAGAACATGACTGTGTAAAAGGTATGTTTTTTTGAACATATACTCGTGTTTGTAACCGTCGTTAAAAGGATCCTTCCAACACGGTCGAATTATATTTGGAATACTTGTTGCGCGCGTTCGACCCGAGCAACAGATTGGCTAAGTGCCAGTCAGTTAGGTACCGTATCTGCTTTTATGGGAGCCTTTTTTTTCCATAGCGGGATCTTTGGTAGTTTCTTAGTAAATTCTTAAACTTATTCGATATTGTCGACGTTAGCGTGGGATATTTACAATCACCTACACCTTTTAGAAGCTGAATCTTCATTTTGACCAAAACGAGATATTTATTGGAGACTTGGGAGATTGGAGACTTATCATGCTTTTTGGTAAAGTTTTGTGGTATGACGTAGAAATATTCAAGAGTTTGTATCTTGAAAGTGAAAGTTAGAAAATCTGCCAAGTATGTAAGTATTTGTTTTTAATTATTATCTTGATGCTTGTGCCTATATAATAATATATCTTATTAAAAAATCTAACAACAATGATCTTCTTCATATAAAATTCTAGCCCCTGGAGCTTATACTTAACTTGTACTAAGTAATTAAGTATACAGCGTCAAAACTGCGAAATTTTAAGTTTAATCCAAGCTTTGTAATCCAAGCTTCCAGAGAACATGCGAATGTTGTCTGGAAGCTTGGATTACAAACTTAACAAGCAACAGCTTGGCATAGTTGGTACTTCGTCTTGACACTTTGCCAATATGATAAGCTGTTGCTTACATTCCGGACCGTAATGTCACGATTCGGTATCTCAACTTAGTAGTCAACAAAGTAGCTTGATTTCGTCGCGCGAACTGTGATTGAGCACTAAACGAGAATAAACGAAAATCTATTAACTAATTATCTAGAACCAAAAAAAACGGCTTTGGAATGTCTAATCAAAGCCATATCGTATGACTTGGCCCTTGGCCGATTTATCGAGTTATGCTGTTGGTACAACATCAGTGAATTCGTAGAATTGAGCCCTTGGACTAAAAAAACTTCTGATTATTTGCACGTGCAAACATTCTCGGTTTCTATTTGTCGCACAAGCGACCTATATGTTCTAAACATTATATTTACCTGACATGTGACTGCACTGTAAGAAGATACCTGGATATTTATCCAAGTGTACCTACGTCACGAGGTTGTTAGTGCACGCCGTGTCACACACACACACATCGTAACATGCTCAACAACTCTTTGAAAATAAATACCTACCTACGAGAACATGAGCTTCCACATTTTTCTAGAAAAGCTTTTGTAAGCGTGCGTGTTTGAGGCTTACGTTGAGTTTACATCACATTTTATGCGAAGAATCCCTTTGCGTCTCCATTCAACACAACACAGCTTAAATATTTTCTAAAGACGCTACAAGCGTACAAGAGTAGAATTCCTTACTACATTTGTCTAGTAGGCACATTTTTTCAGTGACGATTATTTTATGTTCACTCCCACTGGTCCCACTCGGGTTCGTCAGTAACAACTATTTAGTGGCTATTCGCACTGATTAACACGTTCACTGCGCCATCAATCATTTCAAAGAACTTTCAGCTGGTGCTTTGGAGACCTAAAAGATCTCGAAACTAACCTACCCTTTGGTGCGTTTGAGACCTAATCAATCTCCTAAAAATACAGACTTGAAAATAATTTATATCTTCCAAAAAACCAATGACATAATATTTTGAAGTTTTTGTGGGTCAAGAGAGCCTATTGCTCTACATTTTGCTAGGTTCGCACGCAGTTATGGTATTAGAATAAACAACAAATACCAAAAAAAAATTGATATCGATTGTATCTCGTACTGCAACCGAAGATAGTTCAATATGTGTAGTAAGTAGTGATGGGAATAAAATAATATCTAAGTCGTCGATTGAAAGAAGTTTATTTATAAACTATGCAGTGTTTTTCATTAAAATATGGCACATTGATTGTTTGCATTGCGCGCAAATGGTAACAATTCTTTTAGCTTTTTTAGAAGCGTCAGTGCTGTTTAATGTACGTCGTAATTTTTCATAACAACCCACACGTCTTTTTTTGTCGCCACGTTGGAAAATATGATCTGCCCCCCGATTTTTGCACTGAATTGCATTCCGCTGACAAGTTTAATGTCAATCTTATCAAGCAACCTGGCTACAGATGTAGGAAAATAAGGAGCTTACAGAAATTATTTTCTCCTTTGTCTGCTAATCAGATTTTTTCGGAAAATACTGGATTTTCTTATCTATATTTATTACACTACGGTTTTTCTTATCTATGTTAACCACGTCGTCGATGCTAGGACAACATTAAATCGGGTCACGCAGCGCCCGCGCCGCCCACCCTCCCTCTCTTGCGTCTACGAGGCGTACGATTCCACGAGTATCGACATGTCTCCTAACGCAAGGAATGAAAATAATTATACTACTTCGCGTTACGGACCTAATCCATCTCTATTTTTTTTTATGTCCTTGAATTCACCTGTAAGTAGGAAGCAAATATATATATTTGTCTTACTCATACTTAAAGAACTTTACACGTTAGAGCCTCCCGCAAGGAGTGAAAAAACACGATTATAGTCAACGCACAATACAAAAGTCCTGCAAGAGATCTGATAGATCTCGTAATGCAACGAACGTGTTAATCAATTTCCAAGAACCACCGGCAAACATAACGCAAAGATTACCAATGTAGGCACCTACGGCTTGCGATAAAATAGGTATTTTTAAAACGGTACTCATTCTGGCATTAAAAACTATGGCGTGGCGTCCAAAGGACTACATTTCTGACTGCAATTTTGAATAATAAGGGGATAACACGCCAGAACGTACTATACCATTGCATGCACTGTCACAACACAATATTGCATGCTACCACGAGCGGATCCAGTGAGCGCTAGGCTAGGGCCCAAGACAAGACCCAAGTTAAAATTAAAGATATGTTTAAACTAAATATGCAGATCTACCAAATAAACGATTCTCGAATATCGAATTTGTCTGTCTGTTTGTTTGTTCGCGGATCACGCCTTAACCACTGCGTAACGATGCGATTTGCTACGAGGTTCATCGTATGCTGGGGACAGATAATTTGGTGAAAAGTTTTGCACGCATACGGGTATCAGCTAGTTGAGAATATAAATCTGACATTATGAAGGTATGGCACCATAGGAAAGTATTTACAACACACATTGCTCTAATAAGTTGAAGCTAAGCTTCCTGAAACTAGGTATTATCTGAAATGTTTTCTAAGGATTACTACAAATTCAATGAATTATAAATTTACACACGCTAAGTTTATGCTCTGACTCTGGGTACGGTAGTCAGTAAGAAAATTTCACTTTGATACTGTTTCTTCCGTGCCGAAGCTTCATCTAGGTAATAAAATTATTAAAATCCTGCTCGAGAGACTTGCTGGGATTCCAGTAAAGGTTAGTTAGTTATACAATACGACCTTGTTAGTTATACAATATTTTATAGAGGGAGTAAACTTGAACCCAGACAAGATCCTTGAGATACTCTATAACTGGTTTTAATAGCGTACCTAATTGCTTGTTCTAAAGATAAACAAATCAGCAGATGGAATTCCCATTATATCAACAGGCTCGTCTTCCAGTATAACCAGTAAAAAGTTAGAGTACTATCCGTAGACCTACCAAATTTTGTGAAGATAGGATAAATAGTTCGAAAGTTATACTCGAACAAACAAACGACGCCGATTTCCCCAAGTTGTCACTAAGATCTTCCTCTTGATCAATAATTAGATCGGATAGTCTCTAGTTAGGTACTAATTTCTACAGCAACGTGAAGACCAAATTAAACTCGTCCGACATCATGGCCTCCAGTGGCCTATTAGCCGAAGTGGCTATTTATTAACTTGAGCAGGACGTTCAGTATCTTCAGCCGCAGAGTAATCGCAGATATAATTATGTTAGGTACCTACCCTTACAATGTGCTATTTACGAAAGAGAAGTACCTAATACTTAGATACCTACTACATCATTGTCACGTGTGATTACATAATAACTATTCATTTGATATTAAGACTGTCAAGCGACTTGTGGGCAAAAACTACCACAGAGTGGATCCCACCAAACGAAACCCGGCGACGTGGAAAACCCAGGAGGAGATGGCGCGATGAACTCGATGCATATTTAACATCTTGGCCTGTAACGGCGTTAATTCGCGAAGAGTGGAAGGAGGGAGGGGAGGCCTTTGCCCTGTAGTGGGAAAACCACGGCTGAAAAATAAAAAATAAAAATAAAAATTTGATATTGGGAGCGGGAGCGAGCGCGAGCCCCAGCCTGGGTTACTCGAGACTCGATACCAATTATTTATTTTGGCGAAAATCGTACAGTTTTCAATTGCGAATGCAAATACTTTAGGGGTCTACATTCGCGGATATAGATTCCCCTTGACTCTAGGCGAATCTATATCCGAGTAGAATCGATTTCTAGTTTAAATTGTCCTATTTTCCTTCAACTGTGTGGCTTTTTAAATATTCTCAGTGGATTTGGCCAAGTGTACCGACAATTTCACTTATTAATGCAGACAGCTGTCTATTGAATATTAAGCGACTTCACAAATTGCGACATACTAAGGTTAGACGTATCCACTGAATAATATGTAAATCGCTCCATATTTACATAGACCCACATCAGTTAACTTTTACCTACCTATATAGTATAGAATAACGTCACTCGTATTTAGGTATGCGCTGTTAAACTCTATGAAAACAAATCGAAACACTCTACAAATAGATATACCTACCTACTACATTTTTATTTGATGATGAAGCCGGAAGGTAGTCAATATAAAGTCGGTTCCAATATTTTTTTTCTACTCACTCACTAACACACACACACTAAACAATTTTACAAGCAATGAAGTAAACAGTTTCACATTTCAAACCTAATTACTACTGCTAGAAGAGTGACGCATTTTTGTAAAATAATTACTTATAGTTTCGTGTATTACAAGAATTGTTTTCCGTTGCAAATAAAAAAAAATTTACCTGACCTTGACTAATTTTGTGGATTACAGTTATCGAGCCCACTATGCAAATGAGTGGGCTCGATGGGAATTATTTTTCCCATCCGGCCCACCAGTGGGCCGGCCGGTGGGCTCGATGGGAATATGCCTAAACCAATATGAGGAATTTGGCCCAAAAGTTTATTTTATTTTAGAAGATGCTTAATATAAAAAATAGCGAGTCAGCAAAAACGGTAATGATGAGATGTGTGGCAGGTTGCTTTCCATTTTATTTTTATTTCTACGCTCTTTCATTCCCGTTTGTCCCAAGAGGCAGAATTTTGGTACAAAGGTAATTTAATATGTGTGCGAAATAACAACAAAATCGCCTCAGCCATTGCGGCGTGCGATATTGACCAATAAAAGGAAATAGGATGTAGGTATTGGGACAACTGCGTTGAAGATAAACACAAAATGATAATGTACCAACCACAAAGACAATTTCTACTACATAATACATAGAATCAATATCAATATTTATTATATTATATTATTACTATTTATCGACATCAATAGGCCTCTTTGTCTTTTTATAACACCGAAGCTATAAAATGATACTGCAAGGATCATTTCTTAACAAGGTCCTTATTTTAAAAAGCCACAATCTAGATAGAGAAAAAAGTCCACACCTAAGTACTTATTCGTGGGAAAAAGTCATGTAGAAAAAGATAAATCATAGCAAAAAAGGCGAGTTCCATCATTTTCATAATTAAAATTCCATCGACACGGGCTGGCTGGCATATTAATCTAGTTAGTTGATTTGATAACCCTGCTCGGGGTTGAACTTCTTCATAAATTATAACCCTTATCTGTCTCCAGCTGCAGTATCCTGCAATAGTCTCAGTATACAGGATGGGACATATTATGAAAACACGGATAGAGACGAAGATATCAATCCTATGAAATTGTTAACTCTTAACCATCATAACTTACCAATGTGGACTGGTTGGTGACGTCGCTGACGAGTGCATCGATGATGTCCAACGAGCGGTCCGTAGCCACCACCTGCAGACCAAGCCGGTACACTCCCAACACTTTCTCCTTGTTCCATCGTGTGCGCTGTATCAGATGCACCACCAACGTCTCTCCAGGATCTAGCGATGTTGTGCCCAGATCCCAGTGAAATTTCTGCAACAAACGGTTTTTTATGCCTTTTATCGAATGTTTGCGGCTTGATTCTGAAGGTTGGCCAGGCTTGGCCACTTACCTACTATTAGAATAAACCTTTATAAGCATAGCCTAGCTATATCCACATTATGCTTTTATTGTTGCCTCATAGCGCAGTCAACAGCGCACGTGAAGCATGCCCGTGACCCATGCGCTATTATTATTTTATTATTATTTATTATATTATTATTATATTGAGAGTTGAAAGCCTAGCGCGCGCTGCTAAACATGATTCCTGAGTCAGGTGAATTTCTGTAATCTGTAAGGTACCTACCTAACCTACGAAGTTTACAGAGGCACGGACGGGTTATTTGTTTGACAAAACTGTCATATTTTGTTGCACAAGCAGACTGAATCTTCGTTAAAAACGCACTTGCTTCCCGCTCTCCGCGCGATCCCCTGCCAACACGTCCCTCATCCTCACCCCTTTAAAGTAGGGAGTTTAACTATAATCGAATTGATTAAGGGTACCACTGAGAACTAACATAGCTTTGCTCTTTGCTAGTCGATTCCTTGACACAGAGTATTTTTAGTTTACATTAGGTAGGTATTACGAAGTATTTTCAAGTAACTTAGTCAGATTACCATCAATATTCTGAGACAACATTTTTACCCTTTAATTTCTATAAGTACGTCATTTTAAATTTAAGTGAGTGAATAAAGAGTAAGTTTACGTGGAAAGGGACATTTATTATTTGTGTATTGTTATATAACATACGCCCTAGTTTTCCATCGATTCTTTGATACCGTGCTGGCGGTGTGCATTCTAAAATACAAATAAAAACACATTTACAAAGTAGCTAGTTATACATACACTTGTATACAGGTCAGTGAATAATGGGCAAGTTCTGTACATTGTACCGTATAAACAGCTTGGATTAATTTTAATTAAAAAAAAAAAAATTTACATACTTTCCCTTCTACAAATCTAAGTATTATGCTCTTTGAGTTACGTTCTAAGCTTTCATTAGATATCCCACTCCATATTGTAAAAAGATATTTTTATTTTAATATGCCGCATATGCACCCCCCTTAATAGTCCTAATTTTCAGAATATTATCTTCATATTCCTTCAAAACTGCATGGATTGTAATAAACTTTTAAGCTTCTACGGTTCAACTCTGGTGAAGTTGACGTGACAGACAGACAGACACAGAGTAAGACCATAAGTGTTACTTTTTTCCAAAACTGGACCGAAACACTAAAAGTGTGCAAAATCGTCTGAAACTAGTTCATTGGAAGATCTTTATTTGCGTAAGTGTTCATTGTTAGATTGCCAGAGCGAGCGGTCTGTGAGATAATGGTTATTTGATCTGCAAATACTTACTTTATTAATGGTTCAGCTTAGTAGTACAAAGGCATGCGACCGCATATAGTAGAGTAGCTGAAGGATTCTATCATATCTCAAAATCTTTATTTATAACTTTATCATTATTATTATGCAGATTATCATCATCATCATCATCATCATCAATCATTATACTATATAAAGCTACATTACCACTCACTGATTGACATGCCCTGAGAGACAGAAGGAGTGGAGCTACACCACAATAATGTTCTACGAAAATGTGTATAAACACCAAACGAGTAGAGGAAAATTATAGCGGTTCTCGAAATCCAAGATGGCGCCGGTGTTGATTTGCGCGTTCGCAAACTATGATAGATAGAGGGCGTCCGAGCGTGTCATCCGACTGATTGTAGGTTGGGATTTTGGGAATTGGTGAAAAAAAAAAAAAAAAACAAGATGGCGGCCGCGCAATTTCGATTAGAATTTTTCGACTTTTTAGGGTTGTATTTGGCGGATTACTTTGTTTTACGAAACTCGCAAGTTGGCAACACCGACTACGGAGGTGGGTAGCCTATATCCTTGAGATTTAGGAAAAATTATGACTTTACAAAAATCCAAGATGGCGGAGGCTGTGGCGGCCATTTTGTAAAAGTCATGGTTTTTGCTAAATTTTCAAAACCATTTTTATGTATGATGGCAACATTCTAGGGGGTCGAGTTGTACCGAGCGGTTGTGTGATATGTTGAGGAGTGTTGCTTGGTTTAGAAATTTTCCCCATTTTTCGGGTAATTTCCAAGATTTTCCCCAAAAACGTGAAAAGTAGAAATAATGACATTTTGAATAGAGACTTGGGCTGCATAGGAGCGTTGGCCTCCCCCGAATGACATTTGACCATTTTCGTAACTTTTGGTTGGCAACCCCGAGAGACTTGCAACATTTTTGTTTTTGGGACTTTTTGACTTTGGCGGATTAATTTGTTCTACGAAACTCAAAAGCTGGCAACACCAATTATGCAGAACGATAGCCTATATCCTTGAGATTTCAGAAAAATTATGACTTTTCAAAAATCCAAGATGGCGGACGGCGTGGCGGCCATTTTGTAAAAAAGTTGCGATTTTCGAAAAAATCACGATTTTCAAACCGAAATATCGGGTAGTTGGCAACCCCCTACCTGGATGAATTGTAAGGACCGGTTGTGCAGTTGGTAGAGGAGTGTTGCCTGGTTGAAAATTTTTCCCCATTTTTAGGGTAGTTTCCCCGCTATCTCTCGGGAACGTGAAAAGTAGAAATAACGACATTTTGAATTAAAATTTCCACTAGCTGGCAAGATTGGGCCCACCCAAATGACATTTGATCATTTTCGTTCCCCGCAGCTGGCAACCCCGCATGCTATAGGAGTTTGAATTTTTCAGTCAGACCCGACTTTGGCGACTTACTTTGTTCTACCAAGTTTAAGGTATGACTACCGTTCTTTCACTGACAGGTAGCTTGTATCCTGTATATTTCAGAAAAATTATGACATTTCAGAAATTCAAAATGGCCGCCGTGTCATTTTTGGTTTTCGAAACTTTCACCGATTTACTTCGTTTCAACGGGGTGTCCGAAGGAGATTGAGGGGTTTGAATGGAATTTTACACTTTTTTAAATTTTAAATGCGTTTTTATTGCAATTAAGGGTGAGCATTCCAAGATGGCGGCCATGTAGATTTTTTTTGCGAAACTTTAATCGATTGACTTTGTTCCAACGGGGTATCCGAATGAGATTGAGGGGTTTATAGGAGTTAGTAGGGCTTTTAGGGGCTTTTGATAAAAAAACGACATAAAAAAAAAGACGCGAGCTGCTTGCAGCTCGCGCGCAACGCAACCACTAGTTATACTATATAAAGCTACACTACCACTGACTCATTGACATGCCCTGAGAGACAGAAGGAGTGGAGCTACACCACAATAATGTTCTACGAAAATGTGTATCAACACCAAGTGAGTAGAGGAAAATTATAGCGGTGCTCGAAATCCAAGATGGCGCCGGTGTTGATTTGCGCGTTCGCAAACTATGACAGATAGAGGGCGTCCGAGCGTGTCATCCGACTGATTGTAGACTGGGATTTGGGGAATTGGTGAAAAAAAAAAAAAAAACAAGATGGCGGCCGCGCTATTTCGATTTGAATTTTTCGACTTTTTAGGGTTGTCTTTGGCGGATTACTTTGTTTTACGAAACTCGCAAGTTGGCAACACCGAGTACGGGGGTGGGTAGCCTATATCCTTGAGATTTAGGAAAAATTATGACTTTACAAAAATCCAAGATGGCGGAGGCTGTGGCGGCCATTTTGTAAAAGTCATGGTTTTTACACTTTTTTCCAATCCATTTTTAGGGTAGATGGCAACATTCTAGGGGGTCGAGTTGTACCGAGCGGTTGTGTGATTCGATGAGGAGTGTTGCTTGGTTTAGAAATTTTCCCCATTTTTAGGGTAATTTCCGAGATTTTCCCCAAAAACATGAAAAGTAGAAATAATGACATTTTGAATAGAGACTTGGGCTGCATAGGAGCGTTGGCCTCCCCCGAATGACATTTGTTCATTTTCGTAACTTTTGGTTGGCAACCCCGAGAGACTTGCAACTTTTTACTTTTTGGGACTTTTTGACTTTGGCGCATTACTTTGTTCTACGAAACTCAAAAGCTGGCAACACCGAGTATGCACAACGATAGCCTATATCCTTGAGATTTCAGAAAAATTATGACTTTTTAAAAATCCAAGATGGCGGACGGCGTGGCGGCCATTTTGTAAAAAGTTTACGATTTTCGAAAAAAACACGATTTTCAAACCGGAATATCGGGTAGTTGGCAACCCCCTATCTGGATGAAATGTATAGACCGGTTATGCAGTTGGTAAAGGAGTGTTGCCTGGTTGAAAATTTTTCCCCATTTTTAGGGTAGTTTCCCCGCTATCTCTCGGAAACGTGAAAAGTAGAAATAACGACATTTTGAATTAAAATTTCCACTAGCTGGCAAGATTGGGCCTACCCAAATGCCATTTGATCATTTTCGTTCCCCGCAGCTGGCAACCCCGCATGCTATAGGAGTTTGAATTTTTCAGTCAGACCCGACTTTGGCGACTTACTTTGTTCTACCAAGTTTAAGGTATGACTACCGTTCTTTCACTGACAGGTAGCTTGTATCCTGTATATTTCAGAAAAATTATGACATTTCAGAAATTCAAAATGGCCGCCGTGTCATTTCCGGTTTTCAAAACTTTAACCGATTGACTTCGTTTCAACGGGGTATCCGAAGGAGATTGAGTGGTTTAAATGGAATTTTCAACTTTTTTTCAATTTTGCTGCATTTTTACTGCAATAAGGGGTTGATAATCCAAGATGGCGGCCATGTAGATTTTTTTTGCGAAACTTTAATCGATTGACTTCGTTCCAACGGGGTATCCGAATGAGATTGAGGGGTTTTTGATAAAAATACGGCATAAAAAAAAGACGCGAGCTGCTTGCAGCTCGCGCGCAACGCAACCACTAGTTATACTATATAAAGCTACAATACCACTGACCACTCACTGACATGCCCTGAGAGACAGAAGGAGTGGAGCTACACCACAATGATGTTCTACGAAAATGTGTATCAACACCAAGTGAGTAGAGGAAAATTATAGCGGTTCTTGAAATCCAAGATGGCGCCGGTGTTGATTTGCGCGTTCGCAAACTATGACAGATAGAGGGCGTCCGAGCGTGTCATCCGACTGATTGTAGGCTGGGATTTGGGGAATTGGTGAAAAAAAAAAAAAAAACAAGATGGCGGCCGCGCTATTTCGATTTGAATTTTTCGACTTTTTAGGGTTGTCTTTGGCGGATTACTTTGTTTTACGAAACTCGCAAGTTGGCAACACTGAGTATAGGGGTGGGTAGCCTATATCCTTGAGATTTAGGAAAAATTATGACTTTACAAAAATCCAAGATGGCGGAGGCTGTGGCGGCCATTTTGTAAAAGTCATGGTTTTTACACTTTTTTCCAATCCATTTTTAGGGTAGATGGCAACATTTTAGGGGATCGAGTTGTACCGAGCGGTTGTGTGATTCGATGAGGAGTGTTGCTTGGTTTAGAAATTTTCCCTTATTTTAGGGTAATTTCCGAGATTTTCCCCAAAAACATGAAAAGTAGAAATAATGACATTTTGAATAGAGACTTGGACTGCATAGGAGCGTTGGCCTCCCCCGAATGACATTTGACCATTTTCGTTACTTTTAGTTGGCAACCCCGAGAGACTTGCAACTTTTTAGTTTTTGGGACTTTTTGACTTTGGCGCATTACTTTGTTCTACGAAACTCAAAAGCTGGTAACACCGAGTATGCAGAACGATAGCCTATATCCTTGAGATTTCAGAAAAATTATGACTTTTCAAAAATCCAAGATGGCGGACGGCGTGGCGGCCATTTTGTAAAAAATTTGCGATTTTCGAAAAAATCACGATTTTCAAACCGAAATATCGGGTAGTTGGCAACCCCTTACCTGGATGAATTGTAAGGACCGGTTGTGCAGTTGGTAGAGGAGTGTTGCCTGGTTGAAAAAATTTCCCCATTTTTAGGGTAGTTTCCCCGCTTTCCCTCGGGAACGTGAAAAGTAGAAATAACGACATTTTGAATCGAAATTTCCACTAGCTGGCAAGATTGGGCCCACCCAAATGACATTTGATCATTTTCGTTCCTCGCAGCTGGCAACCCCGCATGCTATAGGAGTTTGAATTTTTCAGTCAGACCCGACTTTGGCGACTTACTTTGTTCTACCAAGTTTAAGGTATGACTACCGTTCTTTCACTGACAGGTAGCTTGTATCCTGTATATTTCAGAAAAATTATGACATTTTAGAAATTCAAAATGGCCGCCGTGTCATTTCCGGTTTTCAAAACTTTAACCGATTTGCTTCGTTTAAACGGGGTATCCGAAAGAGATTGTGGACTTTGAATGGAATTTTACACTTTTTTAAATTTTAAATGCGTTTTTATTGCAATTAGTGGTGGGCATTCCAAGATGGCGGCCATGTAGATTTTTTTTGCGAAACTTTAACCGATTGACTTCGTTCCAACGGGGTATCCGAATGAGATTGAGGGGTTTTTGATAAAAATACGGCATAAAAAAAAGACGCGAGCTGCTTGCAGCTCGCGCGCAACGCAACCACTAGTTATAGTTATATAAAGCTACATTACCACTCACTCATTGACATGCCCTGAGAGACAGAAGGAGTGGAGCTACACCACAATGATGTTCTACGAAAATGTGTATAAACACCAAACGAGTAGAGGAAAATTATAGCGGTTCTCGAAATCCAAGATGGCGCCGGTGTTGATTTGCGCGTTCGCAAACTATGACAGATAGAGGGCGTCCGAGCGTGTCATCCGACTGATTGTAGGCTGGGATTTGGGGAATTGGTGAAAAAAAAAAAAAAACAAGATGGCGGCCGCGCTATTTCGATTTGAATTTTTCGACTTTTTAGGGTTGTCTTTGGCGGATTACTTTGTTTTACGAAACTCGCAAGTTGGCAACACCGAGTATAGGGGTGGGTAGCCTATATCCTTGAGATTTAGGAAAAATTATGACTTTACAAAAATCCAAGATGGCGGAGGCTGTAGCGGCCATTTTGTAAAAGTCATGGTTTTTGCTAAATTTTCAAAACAATTTTTAGGGTAGATCGCAACAATTAAGGGGGTTGAGTTGTAGCGAGCGGTTGTGTGATTCGATGAGGAGTGTTGCTTCGTTTAGAAATTTTCCCCATATTTCGGGTAATTTCCGAGATTTTCCCCAAAAACATGAAAAGTAGAAATAATGACATTTTGAATAGAGACTTGGACTGCATAGGAGCGTTGGCCTCCTCCGAATGACATTTGACCATTTTCGTAACTTTTAGTTGGCAACCCCGAGAGACTTGCAACTTTTTAGTTTTTGGGACTTTTTGACTTTGGCGGATTACTTTGTTCTACGAAACTCAAAAGCTGGCAACACCGAGTATGCAGAACGATAGCCTATATCCTTGAGATTTCAGAAAAATTATGACTTTTCAAAAATCCAAGATGGCGGACGGCGTGGCGGCCATTTTGTAAAAAGTTTACGATTTTCGAAAAAAACACGATTTTCAAACCGAAATATCGGGTAGTTGGCAACCCCCTACCTGGATGAATTGTATGGACCGGTTGTGCAGTTGGTAAAGGAGTGTTGCCTGGTTGAAAAATTTTCCCCATTTTTAGGGTAGTTTCCCCGCTATCTCTCGGGAACGTGAAAAGTAGAAATAACGACATTTTAAATTAAAATTTCCACTAGCTGGCAAGATTGGGCCCACCCAAATGACATTTGATCATTTTAGTTCCCCGCAGCTGGCAACCCCGCATGCTATAGGAGTTTGAATTTTTCAGTCAGACCCGACTTTGGCGACTTACTTTGTTCTACCAAGTTTAAGGTATGACTACCGTTCTTTCACTGACAGGTAGCTTGTATCCTGTATATTTCAGAAAATTATGACATTTCAGAAATTCAAAATGGCCGCCGTGTCATTTCCGGTTTTCGAAACTTTAACCGATTTGCTTCGTTTCAACGGGGTATCCGAAGCAGATTGTGGACTTTGAACGGAATTTTACACTTTTTTAAATTTTAAATGCGTTTTTACTGCAATTAGTGGTGGGCATTGCAAGATGGCGGCCATGTAGATTTTTTTTGCGAAACTTTAACCGATTGATTTCGTTCCAACGGGGTATCCGAATGAGATTGAGGGGTTTTTAGGGTTTCGTAGGGGTTTTTAGGGGTTTTTGATAAAAATACGGCATAAAAAAAAGACGCGAGCTGCTTGCAGCTCGCGCGCAACGCAACCACTAGTTATACTATATAAAGCTACAATACCACTGACCACTCACTGACATGCCCTGAGAGACAGAAGGAGTGGAGCTACACCACAATGATGTTCTACGAAAATGTGTATCAACACCAAGTGAAAACAGGAAAATTATAGCGGTTCTCGAAATCCAAGATGGCGCCGGTGTTGATTTGCGCGTTCGCAAACTATGACAGATAGAGGGCGTCCGAGCGTGTCATCCGACTGATTGTAGGTTGGGATTTTGGGAATTAGTGAAAAAAAAAAAAAAAACAAGATGGCGGCCGCGCAATTTTGATTTGAATTTTTCGACTTTTTAGGGTTGTCTTTGGCGGATTACTTTGTTTTACGAAACTCGCAAGTTGGCAACACCGAGTACGGGGGTGGGTAGCTTATATCCTTGAGATTTCAGAAAAATTATGACATTTTAAAAATCCAAGATGGCGGAGGCTGTGGCGGCCATTTTGTAAAAGTCATGGTTTTTGCTAAATTTTCAAAACCATTTTTATGTATGATGGCAACATTTTAGGGGGTTGAGTTGTACCGAGCGGTTGTGTGATTCGTCGAGGAGTGTTGCTTGGTTTAAAAAAATTCCCCATTTTTCGGGTAATTTCCGAGATTTTCCCCAAAAACATGAAAAGTAGAAATAATGACATTTTGAATGGAGACTTGAACTGCATAAGAGCGTTGGCCTCCCCCAAATGACATTTGACCATTTTCGTAACTTTTAGTTGGCAACCCCGAGAGACTTGCAACTTTTTAGTTTTTGGGACTTTTTGACTTTGGCGGATTAATTTGTTCTACGAAACTCAAAAGCTGGCTACACCGATTATGCAGAACGATAGCCTATATCCTTGAGATTTCAGAAAAATTATGACTTTTTAAAAATCCAAGATGGCGGACGGCGTGGCGGCCATTTTGTAAAAAAGTTGCGATTTTCGAAAAAATCACGATTTTCAAACCGAAATATCGGGTAGTTGGCAACCCCCTACCTGGATGAATTGTAAGGACCGGTTGTGCAGTTGGTAAAGGAGTATTGCCTGGTTGAAAATTTTTCCCCATTTTTAGGGTAGTTTCCCTGCTATCTCTCGGGAACGTGAAAAGTAGAAATAACGACATTTTAAATTAAAATTTCCACTAGCTGGCAAGATTGGGCCCACCCAAATGACATTTGATCATTTTCATTCCCCGCAGCTGGCAACCCCGCATGCTATAGGAGTTTGAATTTTTCAGTCAGACCCGACTTTGGCGACTTACTTTGTTCTACCAAGTTTAAGGTATGACTACCGTTCTTTCACTGACAGGTAGCTTGTATCCTGTATATTTCAGAAAAATTATGACATTTCAGAAATTCAAAATGGCCGCCGTGTCATATCTGGTTTTCGAAACTTTAACCGATTGACTTCGTTCCAACGGGGTATCCGAAGGTGATTGTGGACTTTGAATATAATTTTACACTTTTTTAAATTTTAAATGCGTTTTTACTGCAATTAGTGGTGGGCATTGCAAGATGGCGGCCATGTAGATTTTTTTTGCGAAACTTTAACCGATTGACTTCGTTCCAACGGGGTATCCGAATGAGATTGAGGGGTTTTTGATAAAAATACGGCATAAAAAAAAGACGCGAGCTGCTTGCAGCTCGCGCGCAACGCAACCACTAGTTATAGTTATATAAAGCTACATTACCACTCACTCACTCACTGACTCACTGACATGCCCTGAGAGACAGAAGGAGTGGAGCTACACCACAATGATGTTCTACGAAAATGTGTATCAACACCAAACGAGTAGAGGAAAATTATAGCGGTTCTCGAAATCCAAGATGGCGCCGGTGTTGATTTGCGCGTTCGCAAACTATGACAGATAGAGGGCGTCCGAGCGTGTCATCCGACTGATTGTAGGTTGGGATTTTGGGAATTGGTGAAAAAAAAAAAAAAACAAGATGGCGGCCGCGCAATTTTGATTTGAATTTTTCGACTTTTTAGGGTTGTCTTTGGCGGATTACTTTGTTCTACGAAACTCGCAAGTTGGCAACACTGAGTATAGGGGTGGGTAGCCTATATCCTTGAGATTTAGGAAAAATTATGACTTTTGAAAAATCCAAGATGGCGGAGGCTGTGGCGGCCATTTTGTAAAAGTCATGGTTTTTGCTAAATTTTTAAAACCATTTTTAGGGTAGATGGCAACATTTTAGGGGGTCGAAATGTACCGAGCGGTTGTGTGATTCGATGAAGAGTGTTGCTTGGTTTAGAAATTTTCCACATTTTTAGGGTAATTTCCGAGATTTTCCCCAAAAACATGAAAAGTAGAAATAATGACATTTTGAATAAAGACTTGGGCTGCATAGGAGCGTTGGCCTCCCCCGAATGACATTTGACCATTTTCGTAACTTTTAGTTGGCAACCCCGAGAGACTTGCAACTTTTTAGTTTTTGGGACTTTTAGACTTTGGCGTATTACTTTGTTCTACGAAACTCAAAAGCTGGCAACACCGAGTATGCAGAACGATAGCCTATATCCTTGAGATTTCAGAAAAATTATGACTTTTCAAAAATCCAAGATGGCGGACGGAGTGGCAGCCATTTTGTAAAAAGTTTGCGATTTTCGAAAAAATCACGATTTTCAAACCGAAATATTGGGTAGTTGGCATCCCCCAATCGGGACGGAATGTATGGACCGATTGTGCAGTTGGTAAAGGAGTGTTGCCTGGTTGAAAATTTTTCCCCATTTTTAGGGTAGTTTCCCCGCTATCTCTCGGGAACGTGAAAAGTAGAAATAACGACATTTTGAATTAAAATTTCCACTAGCTGGCAAGATTGGGCCCACCCAAATGACATTTGATCATTTTCGTTCCCCGCAGCTGGCAACCCCGCATGCTATAGGAGTTTGAATTTTTCAGTCAGACCCGACTTTGGCGACTTACTTTGTTCTACCAAGTTTAAGGTATGACTACCGTTCTTTCGCTGACAGGTAGCTTGTATCCTGTATATTTCAGAAAAATTATGACATTTCAGAAATTCAAAATGGCCGCCGTGTCATTTCCGGTTTTCAAAACTTTAACCGATTTGCTTCGTTTAAACGGGGTATCCGAAGGAGATTGTGGACTTTGAATGGAATTTTACACTTTTTTAAATTTTAATTGCGTTTTTACTGCAATTAGTGGTGGGCATTGCAAGATCGCGGCCATGTGGATTTTTTTTGCGAAACTTTAACCGATTGACTTCGTTCCAACGGGGTATCCGAATGAGATTGAGGGGTTTAAAGGGGTTTGTAGGGTTTTTAAGGGCTTTTGATAAAAATACGGCATAAAAAAAAGACGCGAGCTGCTTGCAGCTCGCGCGCAACGCAACCACTAGTTATTATAGTTATATAAAGCTACAATACCACTGACTCATTGACATGCCCTGAGAGACAGAAGGAGTGGAGCTACACCACAATGATGTTCTACGAAAATGTGTATCAACACCAAGTGAGTAGAGGAAAATTATAGCGGTTCTCGAAATCCAAGATGGCGCCGGTGTTGATTTGCGCGTTCGCAAACTATGACAGATAGAGGGCGTCCGAGCATGTCATCCGACTGATTGTAGGCTGGGATTTGGGGAATTGGTGAAAAAAAAAAAAAAAAAAAGATGGCGGCCGCGCTATTTCGATTTGAATTTTTCGACTTTTTAGGGTTGTCTTTGGCGGATTACTTTGTTTTACGAAACTCGCAAGTTGGCAACACCGAGTATAGGGGTGGGTAGCCTATATCCTTGAGATTTAGGAAAAATTATGACTTTACAAAAATCCAAGATGGCGGAGGCTGTGGCGGCCATTTTGTAAAAGTCATGGTTTTTGCTAAATTTTCAGAACCATTTTTATGTATGATGGCAACATTCTAGAGGGTTGAGTTGTACCAAGCGGTTGTGTGATTTGTTGAGGAGTGTTGCTTGGTTTAGAAATTTTCCCCATTTTTAGGGTAATTTCCGAGATTTTCCCCAAAAACATGAAAAGTAGAAATAATGACATTTTGAATAGAGACTTGGGCTGCATAGGAGCGTTGGCCTCCCCCGAATGACATTTGACCATTTTCGTAACTTTTAGTTGGCAACCCCGAGAGACTTGCAACTTTTTAGTTTTTGGGACTTTTTGACTTTGGCGCATTACTTTGTTCTACGAAACTCAAAAGCTGGCAACACCGAGTATGCAGAACGATAGCCTATATCCTTGAGATTTCAGAAAAATTATGACTTTTCAAAAATCCAAGATGGCGGACGGCGTGGCGGCCATTTTGTAAAAAATTTGCGATTTTCGAAAAAATCACGATTTTCAAACCGAAATATCGGGTAGTTGGCAACCCCTTACCTGGATGAATTGTAAGGACCGGTTGTGCAGTTGGTAGAGGAGTGTTGCCTGGTTGAAAAAATTTCCCCATTTTTAGGGTAGTTTCCCCGCTTTCCCTCGGGAACGTGAAAAGTAGAAATAACGACATTTTGAATCGAAATTTCCACTAGCTGGCAAGATTGGGCCCACCCAAATGACATTTGATCATTTTCGTTCCCCGCAGCTGGCAACCCCGCATGCTATAGGAGTTTGAATTTTTCAGTCAGACCCGACTTTGGCGACTTACTTTGTTCTACCAAGTTTAAGGTATGACTACCGTTCTTTCACTGACGGGTAGCTTGTATCCTGTATATTTCAGAAAAATTATGACATTTCAGAAATTCAAAATGGCCGCCGTGTCATTTCCGGTTTTCGTAACTTTAACCGATTTACTTCGTTTCAACGGGGTATCCGAAGGAGATTGAGTGGTTTAAATGGAATTTTCAACTTTTTTTCAATTTTGCTGCATTTTTACTGCAATAAGGGGTTGATATTCCAAGATGGCGGCCATGTAGATTTTTTTGCGAAACTTTAATCGATTGACTTCGTTCCAACGGGGTATCCGAATGAGATTGAGGGGTTTATAGGAGTTAGTAGGGTTTTTAGGGGCTTTTGATAAAAATACGGCATAAAAAAAAGACGCGAGCTGCTTGCAGCTCGCGCGCAACGCACCCACTAGTTATACTATATAAAGCTACATTACCACTCACTCACTGACTCATTGACATGCCCTGAGAGACAGAAGGAGTGGAGCTACACCACAATAATGTTCTACGAAAATGTGTATCAACACCAAACGAGTAGAGGAAAATTATAGCGGTTCTCGAAATCCAAGATGGCGCCGGTGTTGATTTGCGCGTTCGCAAACTATGACAGATAGAGGGCGTCCGAGCGTGTCATCCTACTGATTGTAGGTTGGGATTTTGGGAATTGGTGAAAAAAAAAAAAAAAACAAGATGGCGGCCGCGCAATTTTGATTTGAATTTTTCGACTTTTTAGGGTTGTCTTTGGCGGATTACTTTGTTTTACGAAACTCGCAAGTTGGCAACACCGACTACGGAGGTGGGTAGCCTATATCCTTGAGATTTAGGAAAAATTGTGACTTTTTAAAAATCCAAGATGGCGGAGTCTGTGGTGGCCATTTTGTAAAAGTCATGGTTTTTGCTAAATTTTCAAAACCATTTTTAGGGTAGATGGCAACATTTTAGGGAGTCGACTTGTATCGAGCGAATGTGTGATTCGATGAGGAGTGTTGCTTAGTTTAGAAATTTTCCCCATTTTTAGGGTAATTTCCGAGATTTTCTCCAAAAACATGAAAAGTAGAAATAATGACATTTTGAATAGAGACTTGGGCTGCATAGGAGCGTTGGCCTCCCCCGAATGACAATTGACCATTTTCGTAACTTTTGGTTGGCAACCCCGAGAGACTTGCAACTTTTTAGTTTTTGGGACTTTTTGACTTTGGCGGATTAATTTGTTCTACGAAATTCAAAAACTGGCAACACCGATTATGCAGAACGATAGCCTATATCCTTGAGATTTCAGAAAAATTATGACTTTTCAAAAATCCAAGATGGCGGACGGCGTGGCGGCCATTTTGTAAAAAAGTTGCGATTTTCGAAAAAATCACGATTTTCAAACCGAAATATCGGGTAGTTGGCATCCCCCAATCGAGACGGAATGTATGAACGGGTTGTGCAGTTGGTAAAGGAGAGTTGCCTGGTTGAAAAATTTTCCCCATTTTTAGGGTAGTTTCCCCGCTTTCTCTCGGGAACGTGAAAAGTAGAAATAACGACATTTTGAATTAAAATTTCCACTTGCTGGCAAGATTGGGCCCACCCAAATGACATTTGATCATTTTCGTTCCCCGCAGCTGGCAACCCCGCATGCTATAGGAGTTTGAATTTTTCAGTCAGACCCGACTTTGGCGACTTACTTTGTTCTACCAAGTTTAAGGTATGACTACCGTTCTTTCACTGACAGGTAGCTTGTATCCTGTATATTTCAGAAAAATTATGACATTTTAGAAATTCAAAATGGCCGCCGTGTCATTTCCGGTTTTCAAAACTTTAACCGATTGACTTCGTTTCAACGGGGTATCCGAAGGAGATTGAGGGGTTTGAATGGAATTTTACACTTTTTTAAATTTTAAATGCGTTTTTACTGCAATAAAAGGTTGGTATTCCAAGATGGCGGCCATGTAGATTTTTTTTGCGAAACTTTAATCGATTGACTTCGTTCCAACGGGGTATCCGAATGAGATTGAGGGGTTTATAGGAGTTAGTAGGGTTTTTAGGGGCTTTTGATAAAAATACGGCATAAAAAAAAGACGCGAGCTGCTTGCAGCTCGCGCGCAACGCAACCACTAGTTATTATAGTTATATAAAGCTACATTACCACTCACTGATTGACATGCCCTGAGAGACAGAAGGAGTGGAGCTACACCACAATAATGTTCTACGAAAATGTGTATCAACACCAAACGAGTAGAGGAAAATTATAGCGGTTCTCGAAATCCAAGATGGCGCCGGTGTTGATTTGCGCGTTCGCAAACTATGACAGATAGAGGGCGTCCGAGCGTGTCATCCCACTGATTGTAGGCTGGGATTTGGGGAATTGGTGAAAAAAAAAAAAAAAACAAGATGGCGGCCGCGCTATTTCGATTTGAATTTTTCGACTTTTTAGGGTTGTCTTTGGCGGATTACTTTGTTCAACGAAACTTGCAAGTTGGCAACACTGAGTATAGGGGTGGGTAGCCTATATCCTTGAGATTTCAGAAAAATTATGACTTTTTAAAAATCCAAGATGGCGGAGGCTGTGGCGACCATTTTGTAAAAGTCATGGTTTTTGCTAAATTTTCAAAACCATTTGTATGTATGATGGCAACATTCTAGAGGGTTGAGTTGTACCGAGCGGTTGTGTGATTTGTTGAGGAGTGTTGCTTGGTTTAGAAATTTTCCCCATTTTTCGGGTAATTTCCGAGATTTTCCCCAAAAACATGAAAAGTAGAAATAATGACATTTTGAATAGAGACTTGGGCTGCATAGGAGCGTTGGCCTTCCCCAAATGACATTTGACCATTTTTGTAATTTTTGGTTGGCAACCCCGAGAGACTTACAACTTTTTAGTTTTTGGGACTTTTTGACTTTGGCGGATTAATTTGTTCTACGAAACTAAAAAGCTGGCAACACCGATTATGCAGAACGATAGCCTATATCCTTGAGATTTCAGAAAAATTATGACTTTTCAAAAATCCAAGATGGCGGACGGCGTGGCAGCCATTTTGTAAAAAAGTTGCGATTTTCGAAAAAATCACGATTTTCAAACCGAAATATCGGGTAGTTGGCAACCCTCTACCTGGATGAATTGTATGGACCGGTTGTGCAGTTGGTAGAGGAGTGTTGCCTGGTTGAAAATTTTTCCCCATTTTTAGGGTAGTTTCCCCGCTATCTCTCGGGAACGTGAAAAGTAGAAATAACGACATTTTGAATTTAAATTTCCACTAGCTGGCAAGATTGGGCTCACCCAAATGACATTTGATCATTTTCGTTCCCTGCAGCTGGCAACCCCGCATGCTATAGGAGTTTGAATTTTTCAGTCAGACCCGACTTTGGCGACTTACTTTGTTCTACCAAGTTTAAGGTATGACTACCGTTCTTTCACTGACAGGTAGCTTGTATCCTGTATATTTCAGAAAAATTATGACATTTCAGAAATTCAAAATGGCCGCCGTGTCATTTCCGGTTTTCGAAACTTTAACCGATTTACTTCGTTTCAACGGGGTATCCGAAGGAGATTGAGGGGTTTTAATGGAATTTGCAACTTTTTTTCAATTTTGCTGCATTTTTACTGCAATAAGGGGTTGGTATTCCAAGATGGCGGCCATGTAGATTTTTTTTGCGAAACTTTAACCGATTTGCTTCGTTTAAACGGGGTATCCGAATGAGATTGAGGGGTTTATAGGAGTTAGTAGGGTTTTTAGGGGCTTTTGATAAAAATACGGCATAAAAAAAAGACGCGAGCTGCTTGCAGCTCGCGCGCAACGCAACCACTAGTCAATATATATAAAACTCTTTTGAAGCTGACAGAGAATCAACGCACAGCCTAAACTATAAGTCCTAGAGGTATGAAATTTGGAGGGTAGTATCCTTGTACAGTGTAGAGGTGCACTAAGAAAGGAATTTTGACACGTCACACTCTAAAGGGTAGAACGCGAGCAACGCCGCGGGCGACGGCTAGTCATATAATAATATCTTGGTGTCAGAACTCTGTGTGGTCAAATTTGAATGCTTTGGTGTACCTCAGATTCCTCAAAGCTACGGTTTTCACAGTCTTCCTATCCTCATAGTTTAAAAAAGGCTGCACCAGTTAGCTATGTCTGTTAACCTCAGAACTTGTTAATTCTACTTGTTGTTGATCTTACATAATCTTTGATGTAAGGTTAAAAACTTTGTATCAAAGATTGTACTTATTTATAGAAAGAATATAAGTGGACTCTCCTCGAGGCCATTTGTTAGATAGATGGCCTAGGTTCATTTATTATTTCATGTATGCCGCGTAGTAAATCGCGATGGCAACCAACCAAGAAAATGGTGATTCATAGAAGGGGTGTATAGCGCGAGGAAAAGAAAGGTTACAAATATTTCATACATCATAGGCTGAACTTAAATCCCGGTTAACAAGTTCCAGTCGATAATTGTTCGAACACCTCAAATAGCTTTGTGATAAAGAAAGCTAAGTAGCTAAGCTTAATGGGGTAAAGGTTGACCGTGTGGGAATACTTTACGAGTCAATCACGTCGGAACCGATCGAACTTTGTCCAAGCGGGTTGACATAACACTTGAAAATAAATATTTTATCGATCATTATTTTCCTTGAAATGCTATTATTTTTCTTCTCCTATGCTCTGATGTGGTTTCGGGGATATCATGGGGTTTATGAATGATTATAATGTGCGTGCGACACTTACCTGGTTAAAATTGATGTACTCATCGACCTGTGATTGAATTGATGAGAATTTTAGCATGCCTGAAACAATAGAAACACAATATAAGGATTTTCAAGTTTCTAAAGTTTCATCCAAATCCGTTTAGAATTAGCGCGCGGCTGCGGCGGCGGCGGGGCGAGGCGGCGTGAGTGATTACAGAAGTTAATCTCTGACTGCATCATAGATATTTTGTAGCTGACATATTAGTAGACTAGCCGTCGCCCGCGGCGTTGCTCACGTTCTAGACCCTTTAGAGTGTAACTTTTCCAAATTCCTTTCTTAGTGCACCCCCACACTATATAAGGATACTACCCTCCAAATTTCATACCTCTAGGACTTATAGTTTAGGCTGTGCGTTGATTCTCTGTCAGCTTCAAAAGAGTTTTATATATATTGATGATAAATTTATCAGTGACTAGATCCACAACTACAACTTATGCTGAGTGACGACCTATTTTGTTGTCATATATTAGATGCCTATTTTTATTTTTATCTCTTTGCTGTACCTACCTATGTAAGTTTCTTTTTATGGCACAAAATAAACGTTTTCTATTCTATTCTATTCTATCCCGTAATGTACCGGAACTCTGGTCAGAAATCAGTGCCTTGATCACGAATAAATCTGACAGTCGCCGCGTTAGCGTATTCGAGTTATATTGCGCGTCAATGCCAGCTCGACTGCCAACCGTTGTAGTGTCACCGCGCAGTGTATCTCAGATACGCTCGCATTACGATACGTTTGCGATTGTCACACTTATTCGTGATCAAGGCACAGAACGTGAAACGGTCAATTAACTTTACTTTTCATTATTTATCAAATGCCGTTGAGGTTCTAGACACTAACTGGAATAGTATCAAGCGAAATTCGAGACTCTAGAACAAGGTGAATAGTAAAATTACTGAGAGAATAAACATGCACCTGTATCTAAAGTTCAAAGCGAACGTTTCTCATATTTTTAGACCCAGGTCACTAATCAGAGGAAAGGGTAACTCAAACACCTTTGACTCGATTGCATAAACTAAGTTGGATAGATCCCGAAACTCTATCGACAGAACTGTAGGACTTATTTATATAGTCAATTTAGACATAAAACTTGCTTCAGTCACCCTCGTTTGTTTTATACATACGAAAATACATCCAGAATATGTTCGGAACAACCGTTTTAGAATATACCTAAGTTGTTTTAGAAGGCGTGCTATGGCAGTGGGCAACGTGGGCATAATTATGGGCTTCATCCCGTAGGACCACGGTTTCGCTGGACCACGGTTCAAAACTACCTAACAAAAAGTTCCGCTGGACACGGTTTTCTTAAGTTCATACATAAAAAATGGGAAGTATAGTCAACGAGACACCAGTGCAAGTTTATTAATTTCAAGATCCAAGAAATACTCGACAAGGAGCCATTTCAAAATCGCCTACTCAAAAAACAAGCACAGCACAGATATCCCTTCTCAGATGAGATAATTTTGATAAAAGTACCAGGAAAGCAGAACAAGCCAACAGGATGCTATATATACTAATAATAAAGAAAGATTGTAAAATATGAATTTTATTTAGAATCATCCCTTGCTTTGTTCTGTTATCCTAGTACTTTTATTAAAAATTTTCCTAATATTCCTAATATTAATTAAAATATTCCTCCAAATCAATCCAGATCTTTATTTTTAAGAATGCTATAGTAGGTGCCAAAAAACACCGCAATACAGGTCATTCAACCACCTTCACCACGGTGTCGCAAAATTGAATTCATGAATGGCTAATTCTGTCACTTTGCGTACACAAACCTGTCGCTAAGACGGTAATCGCTCGAATCTCGTAGTACTGTTTGTTTACCATACATAAATTGAATTTTGCGACATCGTGGTGAAGGTGGTTGAATGACCTGTATTGCGGTGTTATTTGGCACCTACTATAGTTAGATAGGTAGGTACATTCTAACATATAGATTCTAGAACTCTATATGCTAAGTAGTTGACAAGTAGTACAAGCTAAGTGTAACAATATTGAGCTTGATGATGATGATCATACCCACTAATAAAACATCCTGATGGTATTGGTGCCTATGGTGATTTTATTCAAAGGTGTGATGAGTTTCAAATACAAAATAATGTATATTGTATTTTTAAGCGCCTAGCATTTTCCTTTCCAACAGTGCATTTTATAAAATAGTAGTCGAGCGGAACTTTTTGTTAGGTAGTTTTGAACCGTGGCCCAGCGAGACCGTGGTCCTACGGGATGAAGCCTAATTATGTTCTCGTAATGGGCATACCGGCATGATACCTTCTCGATACCCACATAATTAGTCATTCGCTCGATCAAAAAAAAATATCGTCGACGAAACAGCGCAATGTGAAAGCGTCTATTGCTAAAAGTATTAGATTTGTTCCCTACGATATCATAAACCTTGGTGTTGTTGTGAAAACGCTCATTTGTTGTGATCGCGACGATAGAACGTAGGTTACAGATAGATGTTACAATACTCGTTGCCCCAGGATCTACATACAGACTACAGACAAATGCGATTTCATGTTCCCATATGTTTTTCAGTAATCCTAAGCTTGGTACGTGTCTGGTTTCACATTTTCCAATATCCTACTCTTTGTATGCATGAGTAATAAATTCTGCTTGGCTTTATATCATCGTAAAACAAATACTTATATGGATGAGTGAGTAGCCTGTAGGCTATTACCGGATGATGAGGAAGATGCCTTCTCATTCTTTAAAACACCGAGACCGCACGTTTCATATTAACGTTGTAAACTCCAGAAATGGTAGGTATCAGAGATTACTTTCTATTAACCTCCCTATCTTATGTAATACCGCGTGCACACTATGCCCATGCCGCTGCCGGAATGTATGGCGGCATCAATGCTGCGGACTTATTGCCACAGCAACATCGCCTTTATTCTCACTAAGCGGCATTAATGCCTCCAGCGGCATGGGCATAGTGTGCACGCGCGGTATAAGAACCATACACTCTGGGCTTACAAATGCAGCCTTCAAAAGCAAATGATACCGTTGACTTAGGTAATGATATTCTCCAAACACGTCAATCACTTTTAAGAAGAAGATATACCTATAAAATATACCATGTTTTTAGATTTTTTTTGTTACAGATATACTCCAAGCATAGCCTCAAACATCGTCGACGATCTGTCATGGCATAGTCAAATTGGTTTTGTACCGAATACCGAGGAATCATAAATTGATTCTGAACTTCATAACCCTTTCACCTCCGGACTTAGAGACGCAGCACATATAAATGTCTGTAATTTAAGTGTAGTTTGTAGCAAGCATGCTCTACTTGAGCACAGCTGCAGCGATATTTTCTATCAGGCAAACAAAGTTTGTACCTATTAAAAATAATAACTACGTGGCTGACGACGTTGATCCAGTGCAGGACGCAACATATTACGCGATCTGTGACACAACTTTTTAAAAACAAAATAATGGACTGCAAAATGACTAAATGAAATAGAAAGAAACTGCCCGCCTCTAACCACTAACATGTTACCTACTTATTATAAAAATCTGATAAGTAAATTAAAAAGGGTTTGTAAACGAACCCTATAATCACGCAACCGAGTCGTCAAATTGTACTACAGCCTACAAGGCTTTCATTTGGACTTATTATATAAATTAAGATCATACAGTCCTCAATTTGGCCCGTTTCATACATAACGAGCTGTATAATTAAGGTGCTGACGGAAATCCCACGTTTAAAATAACGTGTGTACCTACCTACTTCCGCTGAGTGTGTGTTTCCTACTTATATTCAGCAGGAGGCTTAAAAACCAGCCGTGGTGAATGTTTCTAGGTCGTTTAGCTAGTTAACTTGAAGCTGGTGTTATATGTAGAGAGGTCGGCCCATAAATCCCCTCAAACATTCAGTACGCTTTGTTCGCTAACTACTCGTAAGTCGCAATGATCACTTATCTTTATTTTAGTAATCCCTCAGTGGTTCCTAACTACAAAATAAAAAGCTCATATTCTTAGGCTCAAAAAAATGCGTGATTCAACTAGATATAGAATATTTGAAATTTATTTTCTTAAATAAAATCTATCAGATTTATGCTCTATCAGACTTATTTTTCTAATATGGCTACTTATTTATCATGTGTATGGCTGAAATAAAGAATTTGAATTTGAATTTGAATATGCTTGAGTCATGAGTCGGACTTGAGCACTCTGTCTAAATAAATACGGGTCAGCAATAAAACATCGTACTGTAATTGAATCGCTCAGACCCCAAGCAGTAAGATTTGTTAGGTATGCGGTAAAGTTAAAACGAAACTCACAGCTTGGTCCACATATTGAGGAAATAATATATTATACGACGTGACCCAGTAGCTGAATATTTCAAAAATAACACGGCTTTGTTAAGTAACGAGTTGTTTAAATTAACAGTTCCGTAGTTAAAAGCTCGGGATGTATATTACTAACACGAAAAAAAGTAATTTGTGAGTGATGAGGTCCGTCCGTGCTATGAATATAATTACGTTCCAGAGGTGTATGTTCATTGTTTGTGTTGTGCTTAGATACTAGAGAAATTAGTTTATCCACGTATGTTATAGGCCGTCGCTGCTGGACCACCTAAAACTATTCTAGTTTTTAGCTCGGAAAATATTATCCTCCTGAGAGTTTTTTCTTGATCTGTAGTCGAAGGTTGATCTATTACGGATCTAGAGATTATAAAGAGTAGAAGTTATTAAAGCCCGAGATTGCATATCGCAATAAGTATAGTTTTACATCGTTTTATGGATTAAAATTGAGATTTGTTTGCTTTGTCTATGAAGACTTGCGACAGATAATGGTCATCACAATAATGTTAGTTCAAGGATGATAGGGGGAATTTATTTCACAAAAACTGTTTTAAGAAATCCCTAAATAAATGAATGAATGAATGAATGAAAATGCTTTATTGTACGTAGGTACACCTTATAACTAATATGCGAGACAGATTAAATTACATTATGACTAATAAAAAATATTCACAACTTTACTTACGGAGTTTCTTAAATGTTTGCTTTATTTTAATTTCCGTATTCATGAAATGTTTTTATTTAATTGGATTCCAAACGAATCGTGAGAAGGGTCCCTTGTTGGAGCAACATTAAGATTGGCCTTGACAAAGTTGATATTAATTTTCAGTAATATTTAATGCTTGTTTGTGTTAGAAGTTTGCTTGTTCTAAATAAATACCCACATATACAGGGTGGAAAGAACGAACCGGATCCAAAAGACAAATCTCACTTCACTGTTTTTAATAAAAGAGTGTACCTACCTACCTAATATATAATCTCACTTGAGAGTGAATATATAAATAGATATCTACCTACTAATGGTATAGTAAAATATCTACCATTTTCAAATAAAAAAAACCTAAAAAACCACTATAAAAGGATTTCCTTATTTTCTTTTCATACAAAAAAGCCATGAAACCTTTTTCCAGGAAAACTTTTATACCCCACCTAAATATCCTTGAGACCTACTGGCCTATATTGTAAGCAAGAACATCATATATTCTCTTAGGATATAATATGTCGCGTTGCCAAGTAGGTACCTGTTGCTTTGCTCTTATAAACCAAACCGATGTTTTATTCATAATATCTACACTTGGTGGCTTTTTGTCAAAGCAAAATGTATGCTCTGGAACATTCTAAAAAGCATTTGAACACCAACTAGATGAGGCGGATGAAGCGTGCTGCGGTTTCACAGAGTACTTTACCTACCTAATTAATACCTAAACCATTATATTCATTAAAAATATTTAACGCAAAATCTGATACCAGTTTTATGAGAATCGACCTAATTCATTTTTTTTAAATACAATTTTTTTATGCACAGTTGGTACAAGCTGCATGGGTCAACTCAAACACCACGCACATCGATTCTCTTTTGTACTGTCTCTAATTACAATCTTTATTAATAATTCCGTCGAGGGGGACGGTAGACTCGATTGAAACCTTACCTGATTAATAGAGCATAAAAAAATAATGATTTCGAGTCGACAACATAATATCCGCAAAATTCGGATTGTCGAGTATTTTGTTAAATAAAATTCTAATTTTGCAAATGGCAGTCGCCATATTGGCCACTCGGATGACAATTTTCTATGAACGCATCCCTGTCAGTCAGTGTCAGTAATGACACAGTGGCCAAAGATCGAGAAGTGCCGACTTGACAAATGACTTGACTTGACTTATTTATTACAATTTTAACACTTGACATTGGCAAAATTGTCTGTCGAAATGACGGACACAGGCCATAAACGAAGAGAAGAAGAAGAAGAGAAGAAGAAGTGTGGAAAAAAGGGAGGGAGGCCTTTGCCCTGCAGTGGGATGATATAGGCTAAAATAAATAAATAAATGAAGGATACTATACGAATCTATGCCTTGCCTAATATTCCTTGAAAACCGATACATTCATAAATATCTACCTACATTTTGTCACATTTCTCATCTATATAATATAAAAGAAAGTCGTGTTAGTTACACTATTTATAACTCAAGAACGGCTGAACCGATTTGGCTGAAAATTGGTAGGGAGGTAGCTTAGAACCAGGAAACGGATATAGGATACTTTTTATCCCGTTCCCGGGGGAAAAAAGTGGTATAACAAAATGCAACTGAAAGCAAAACGAAAAATTTATCAGTCAAAACATCAGTATAGCCGATATAAATAAATATGACATTAAAAGTTTGTAATAATTGTAAAATGCCGCGTCTTATTACGGCGACATAATTAGCCTCAATAATTTAAGATGCTACCCAAAGTCACTATTTCACGCGGACGAAGTCGCGGGCACAGCTAGTCTAGTATATTGTTAATTTGTGTGTGTGTAGGGTTGTTATAGTCTTAAGTACTAAAATCTAAAATAAAAAAGACGCCAGGTGCATTAGATAAATGCTAGAAAGATAAAATAAAATAGTAATAAAGCGAAAGTTAGAATGAGGCTTTTATCAGAAGTTATAAAATCAATAACAATTAAATCATAAGGTACAATTTTTATTTTATTTAATAACTGGAAGTACTTACCTCGGAATTCGAGGCGAACATATTTGGGAAACTTAAGTTTTATGGTTTTGAAACGTTTTATTTCCACGGATAGAGACATTTTAAATGATAAACCAAAGTACACTCGCTAAAAAAAGTCTAGCGCGTTAGCGTCACTCGTGTGGCCACTTAACCACGGGGTAAGACGAATCCCACTTCCATTTTGAAAAAAAAAGTTGTATTCAAAAAGAGACCTAAGTTTTCCCGACGCAATACAGGAAGGCGACTCGCGGCTGCGGAGGCAGGCGGTCTGGCCCAGGACTACGGTAGGAATGATGAAGGGCGGGCGGAGAGATCCGGGCGAAGCTTTACCCACCCCTGCGCCCGTCCCCGCTCAGCCCCGCACCTGAAAAGCACGGTAAGCTTGCGTGAAAGCCTTTGTTGTAAATGCGTCATTTTGTATCCTCCAAATATTACTAGTAGTTCGCCCCGAAATGAGATCTTACGATGTTCCCAAAAAATTAAATCAGTTAATTTTACAAGCCATTGCTGGTTATCATCAGGCTACAAACTGCATGCAGTTATCTGAGATTCCGAAACTGGTTTTCAGAATTCTAATAACTGGGAAACAGTTCAACCAAGTACCTACCAGTCTTACCAGAATTACATACGCTACAAAGTCAGTGAAACTCTAAAAAATGGTAGCTCACGTTATACTGGTTTTATATTTTTTACGATAGCTATAAATCTATTTAACTTAGAACAAAATTAAAAACGGATTTGTAAGTCTAAATGAAGCTCTATTACAGGACACCATAATTGATATTATTACGATTTAATTTTTTTACTCCCCTTGAACCCTCATAACTTTACAACCCCCTAACCGATTTACTTAATTTTTAAAATCAGTAAAACTTATGAGTACTATCCGTAGACCTACTAAATTCGGTGAAGATTGAATAAGCAGTTCTAAAGTTATGCTCGAACAAACATAGATACATACAACGCCGATTTGCCCAAGTTGTCACTAAGATCAATAACTAAGAGATTGTCTGTACAAAAAGTTCGACGGTACGATTTCGATCTATTTATCAGAAATAAATCTTAGTTCTAACCGTAAAAGTTAAATCTATGCGAATGAAGGCATGTTCAACGGTTGTTGAAAATAACCACCTTTGTTTCGTCTACATCGACGGAAGAAAAGCTTGAGAAAAGCGACACGGTCGCAAAACTGGCGACGCGACGACCTATAGATCGTTTGCTCGCGGCGGCGTACCTAATGCGTAGGTAGAGCTAAGAGTAAATTATTACCTTTTTACTAGGACTAAGTAGGTGTGTAAAACACATATCCTCAGTCACAGATCATCTATCTATCACCAATATTTTTAATATATAAAACTCTTTTGAAGCTGACAGAGAATCAACGCACAGCCTAAACTATAAGTCCTAGAAGTATGAAATTTGGAGGGTAGTATCCTTATGTAGTGTAGGGGTGCACTAATAAAGGAATATTGAAACGTCACACTCTAAAGGGTAGAACGCGAGCAACGCCGCAGGCGTTATAAAATAAATAAATTATAAAACTGTAAAAAAGCCAAAAACTAAAATTAAAGATATGGATAAACTAATTATGCAGATCTACTAAATAAACGATTCTGATTCCGAAAATCAAGTTTGTCTGTTTATCTGTATGTTTGTTTGCGGATCACGCCTAAACTACTGGAGCAATTTCAATGAAACTTATACCATTCAAAAGCTCTTTTTCCGGATTGAAACATAGGCTATATTTTATTGAAATGAAAGACGTGGATTCTTAGATACAGCTTGACCTCTCTAAACCAAAAGCCGCCTTTGGCACGAGGTTCATCGAATGCTGATTGACAAATATTTTGGTGGAAAGTTTCACACGCGTACGAAGTCGCGGGTATCAGCTAGTATTATTATATGTTTATATACATACGTACGTCAGTTAATATAATTTGTAGAGTTGACTCCACCCACACTAGTACTCGCTCCGCGGAATAACTTAGTAACTGAATAGGCCCATTTGTATAAGTATATAAAAAAATAGCTTTCAACTAGGCCCACAAAATATTTTGTACCCGAGTACAATCAGAGAAAAAGTGATCTGCACATAATTGTATTATTTTAAGTTTAATGGCAGTAAATAGGAAATCGCATTTTGTTTTTGATCAGGCCCATTCGCACCATCAGGACTAGGCCCACTTATTAACTTACTCGCTCCGCGTCGTAAGTCAGTGAAAACGCGCCCTAACTTGGTTCCGAACTAGACGTTTACATGTACTTCTAAGGCGTAGACCTCGCGTAGACCCTGCTTAGAAAACGGTGTAGCGGATACTGCGTAGCGGCCGCTACGCTACGTAGCGTGGTCGCCACCATGCGTTGACCACGCGTAGAGAACTGTGTAGCGGATACTTGCTACTACTACTAGCTTACTACTAGTACTTAGCTATTTTTCACGTAGGTACTCCAGTTTTTCAGGATCGAATTAGGTACAATATAAAAATAGATATGGGAGAAATAGAAATATTTTAGAACATGTTTTCCTTTGTAGCAAACTAGTTTCGCATGATGAAGTCTAAAAAAATAAACTACATTAGGTTGAGAATCGCGTCCACCTCGCTGCCGCAGGGTTGCTGCAACTTTTTATATAGGAAATAGTCAATTTGCTGTTACAGTTTACAGAAGCTGATTGCTAAGGGATGTGCTGGTCCTCGGGGCCGTTAGTTTTATATAAGTGCTACATACAACGTTGACAACCAGCAGTGCAAGTACCGTTCTTGTCTATCGCATAATTTGACATTTAGAATCGTCAAAATTCGATAAAAATGGTTTTATCGACAGTTGCGGGTACGTTACCAACTTAGTCGATCGGTAGACAAATTCGTTCTTCTTCTTCTTCTCTTCAATAATGGCCTGTGTCCGTCATTTCGACAGACAATTTTGCCAGTGTCAAGAGTTAAAATTGTAATAAATAAGTCAAGTTAAGTCATTTCGTTAAATTTTAACGAATTGGCAATGGTGTATGTTTACTATAATTTGATTCCGACAAACGGAAGTGATTAACAGTGATATTGACAGTAAACTAGTAAATCATGGCAGCAGTGAACGAATGATTTCAATAAACTCTGACCTTATTTTTGGGAGTACGGACCTTTTGTCGACAAGAGATCCGTACTCCCGTGGAATGATACGATTCGATACGTTTATCGACTTTAGCGATCGACAACTAAGCGATCGATAAGAACGGTACTTGCAAATGTAACTTGTAAAATAAAAGATGTTATAGCGTAATACGTTGTACTTGTAGGTTGCGGTGGATGCATTTGTAGTTGTTTAATCTAGTTTAGTTTACGCACCTGCCTCAGTCACTATTTGCTGCGCATTTTATTCTAGTATGTGCTTTGAGTATAATATGTATTACTAAGTAGTACTACCTTTCGCTGACAACTGATCACTTTGAGGCAAACCACAATCATTATTCGGTATTTACCATTTAAAACACTGATTTCAAGATTTCTGAAGATATCACTGACATTATTTATGAAAAATTGCAAACAACAATTTATGCGCATAAACATAAACTTGATCCCAACATGTAAGATTGTCAGCCAGATTGTCACTGAGGTGGTAACTTAATTTCGAATATAACAAACATCATGACAGGCGTCATGGCTCAGTCGGTAGTACCTCTGCCGTCCGTGCTGTGGGTCGTGGGTTCGATCCCCACCGAGAACAAACATTTGTGTGTTGTAAACATAGATGTTTGTTCTGTGTCTGGGTGTTTCTATGTATTTAAGTATGTATTTACAAAAAAAAAAATGTATGTATGTATTCTATCAGCCATCTAGTTTCCATCGTACAAGCTTTGCTTAGTTTGGGACTAGAAGGCGTTGTGTTAAGTGTCCGTGAATATTTATTTATTATTTATTTATTATTTATTTATCTATTTATACTTCCTCATTTCCTCATTTGTCAAGTATTAATCAAACCAAATAAGGACCATTTAGAGCATCTCGAACAGATGTGACAAAATGGTTGCGCCCGGCATCGCCATGCGTCTACGCAAGGTTCAAGATCCGTCACAATAATCATAATCACAGTATTTCTCACATCGCTCGCCGAAAGCGGCTTGTTATTCATCGCTACGGTATGTAGCCGTCGATGTATTAGTAATCCGCCGCATGACGCCATAGCGACGCCGTGGGAGCCGGTCATTCCAGCCCAGAGTTGTGTAGAAGAAGGTTGTGTGTGTCTGTAAAATCATTCGTAATGTATAATAAGTACATACCCCGCCACAGGAGGCAAAACTCTATACGTGATAAGGTAAGAAACTTTTAAACGCCTATTTTATTTATCTTATTTATTAATATCTGGTCTTGTTTAGGTACATACACTGTCGCAAAGGTCAAACTGATTATATATTATAAGTACGTCTTGATTTGCTGTTTGAACGATACCTACCTATTTGATTGACATAATTAGGTACCTATTATTTAAGCATAGCATGAGGTGAACAGAGACATTTTTTTAGTCAACGTGGTAATGGTTCCTAGTAGGTATAGCTAATTTAATATCTTACTTTACCTAAAGCCCCTAAACGTTATTTTGGTGTTAATCTGTTATTTTTTACGATTGCTACATACTGCAAATGCGATCTAGGGTAAACTTCCAGAAAACAAACCAACAATAAAATGTATTATGTACCCGCATTGAAAGGCTGATTGACAATAATATACATAAAAATGAAAAGCAGCCATTTAGGAAAGTGACCTTTTATAATGGCTACACCTTAAGGATTATAGGTATCCATTTAGAATAAACTAGCTGATACCTGCGACTTCGTACGCGTGCGAAACTTTCCACCAAAATATCTGTCCACCAGGATACGATGAACCTCGTGCCAAAGGCGGCTTTTAGGTTTAGAGAGGTCAAGCTGTATCTAAGAATCCACGTCTTTCATTTCAATAAAATATAGCCTATGTTTGAAATTAGTCCAGTAGTTTAGGCGTGATCCGCGAACAAACAAACAGATAAACAGACAAACTTGATTTTCGGAATCAGAATTTTTTTATTTAGTAGATCTGCATAATTTGTTTATCCGAATCTTTAATTTTAGTTTTTGGCTTTTTTACAGTTTTATAATAGTATAGATAGGATAAAGAAATTTAAGCTCTGCTCCGGTTGTGGGTTCGATCCCCACCACAAACAAATATTTTTGTGCATCAATGTTTGTTCCATGTCCAGAGAGTTTGTTTGTAGGTAGATTATTATACCTACAGGCTGCTTTTTCACCAAAGATGTGCTGGGAAGACGGATGACAGATTGATGGCTTTCAATACAATGACGGCTCCGTGCCGTAATATTCAAAGAATTGTGTGTTACTAATGAGCTCAGTTTCATCCATAGAACCGTAATAAGAAAACGTTATATCTATACGTAGTTACTACCTTTCCTATACCTAAAGAATGTTTTTAAATCATAAACAACAAACATGTCTCCTAGTGTGAGCCTGGCCCACCTGACCATAGTATTGTTAGTCCAACCATTTGATGTTTTAGAGCACGTTTTTTCAAATCTACCTACAAAATCTGTTTTTGTTTTTACTCGTTACGAACCATTTTTATATCTTAAAAATAATTTTAGTTCTCGTAAGCGATTATTTCGTAACCTTGAAGAGAATTAATAAAGATCTTAACCGTGCTTTAATTTGTAGTTGTAAATAAATAAATGTCTCTGTGATCTCTGTGATACGGCTTCTGAACATAGCCGATTGCTCACACAAGCCATCATCCTATTCATCGTGCGTCCATAACGAAGCGAAAACAGCATCCAATGAAAACAATTTCCTAATAGTTTATGAGTAAATAAACTGGTATGGCTAGCCAAAACGCTATGACGAGTTCCTGTGGGTTGGGCCACAGATGAGTTAATAGTCACTAGGGTTGGGCAGAGAGATGGATTCTAATAATAATTCCTATATCATACTTGCATAGTGGTATTGCTTTTTAAAACGAGTGCAAAGCCAGTATTTTACAAACAGCATAAAATGACGAAAATCTGTGACGTAGTGTATTCGAACGATAATTCGACTTTCTCAAACAAACAAACAAATTGTCAAATATTGTAGGTATGTAGGTAGGTACCTACTAGATAAATTGCATAACAATGGACGATACGAATTGGCTATAACCAAATGCAACATAAAAACACATGTCATGTAAAAGAATCAGGTAGGTAGGTATTTTTTATTTAAGTACCTATTTGGTTATCGGTACCTAGGTAAATTGTATTTTTATTAGTAGTAAATGTTTTTTTTCTGATCCTACCTATTTAAGAGTTCGCAGGTAGGAAGAAGAAATTTGATTCTTATTAGCACCTAAACTAATTTCATGTGCATACCTTACGAAAAAGATGAGTTTTATCATTATAGGAATCCTTCTCTAAATATATTATGGCATACGAGTGTACAGTCATACACACAAGCAACATAAAAAATAAACTAACTAATCCATTTGAGTCAATTTGAAAAATACTAAAATACTGAATGATTATTCTGAGAAGAGTGATTGCACCTACTTATACAATACATAGAAGTAAATTCATTTATTCACTCCAGTCACTTCCTTGTCGACTGTACTTGCCATTTTTTATGTATGAACTCAAGTAAACTGTGTCCAGCGGGACTTTTTGTTAGGTATTTTTAGAGCGTGGTCGTCCGAAACCGTGGCCCTATGGGATGAAGCCACTTCAACGATGCGACGTAGTAGCCGTATAAATTATGCAACCAAACTAGTGAAATGTCCGCGTCTTTGTTCACGTTACGTAGGAATAGGAAAACTTTTAAAGACCCAGGTTCTTGATTGGTTTGGAAATAGTTTAGGATAAAGAAGTAGCACCTAAACGGGTTGGGGGTCCTTTTTTTTTTTTTTTTTATAAATACGGACACTTAACACAACGCCTTCTAGTCCCAAACTAAGCAAAGCTTGTACGATGGAAACTAGATGGCTGATAGAATACATACATACATTTTTTTTTTGTAAATACATACTTATAATACATATAAACACCCAGACACAGAACAAACATCTATGTTTACAACACACAAATGTTTGTTCTCGGTGGGGATCGAACCCACGACCCACAGCACGGAAGGCAGAGCTACTACCAACTGAGCCATGACGCCTGTCTTTAAAAGGTACCTTTTGATCATGCCTAAGGAACAATAAACTGAATAGTGGTTACAGGTGTGACCAAAGAATTCTGATAACTGACTATGGATGAACGTATTTTACATATCAGTAGGTGGGTTTGTATACTACGAGAGATTAGTCCACGTGGCCGCGTAAGTAAGGTGGCTATAAGCCATTTTTTTATGAGCCGAACAGTGATCTTTTGAAAGACCAATTCAGTCGAAATTTAATATATGGAGATTTTTATTGATGGCATATCTCGCAAATGTACCAGCTAATCATTTTTTAGATCCTTGCATATAAACTGCAAGAGCGCTAAATATTCACTATTACAACGTAACATTTATTTTAATTTCCTTAGTTTGAGGTTTTCTTGAATAACGACCTATGTAGCAGTTTTCAATTGTGGTTTCATATTCTTGTGAACGAAAGCCAATGTTCTCATACAACGCAGTGTTTATAATGCTCAGCGATTTCCGTATTTGCCACCATGCGAAATGTAATAAAAGTACCTACGAGGTGTCTGATTCATGCTTGCCTTGACATTGCTAGATAAAGCTAAAACTTTATACCCAAGTACTAGGTAGTCTAGGTACTTATGATAAAATGACAATAACAAGCATGGGAGTGAATTGTGGATTACGTACGTAGGTACGCGCAACTTAACACTTAGTAGGTACCTACTGGCTCAGACAAACTGGATAGTACCTACCTAAAATAAATTAAAATATTATAAATTTCTGACCAACTAAGTTAAAAATAAAATTTAATGTACCTACTGTACATTAATCCCCTCGCTCCCTCACTATTTTTGTAGAGATCCATTTTATCTCAGTTTTAGAACCTAGGTAGGTAGGTAGGTTACGTATGCCATTTCCGAAATAGAACGTATCCTATTATTTATAAAATAGGTACAATACAAACTTGTAAAACATTAATTTATAAATGGAGTGTACTAAAGTATGCACCTCAAGACGAGCCAATTTTGAAATAATCTACAAAAATAGATTTTTTCACAAATAGTCCAACCACGTGGGGGCGACGACGACATGGCTTGCTTGTTCGGGTTCTTCACGTCAAAACAGCTAGTATTTATTATCCTGGATTCCGCCTTACCTCTTACTACGGTTTAATAAACCTCTATTACCAGTAGTTCATACATTATTAATTTCTAACATTATTTGTTTTTATAAGCTACCCGCCTAGATAAGTTTTGCAATTGGATGCTTCCAGTAACTGAAAAAACATCATATTTTTAGGGACATGGAGTTTACGGTTTTTTTTTACAAGCGCTTTTATTTAACTCGCAGTGCAATGTTAGTTCGTCAATTAATTAGGTAGGTGGTACCTAACCTTCCTACCCATATATTTAGATCAAACCTTTCAAGTAAAATTTTACTTATTTTCTGATATCCGATTAAGCTGAAAATTGTCATACATATCTTCGGTGATAATGCAATAATATGGTGACAGCAGCGAGATCTGATGATGGAACCGGAAGGTGACCATGGACCCTCTGTAATGAAACGACGCAATCCCCTCGAGTTTGGACTTGTTTTATTCTTATTGAAACGGACTAATACTTAAGGTCCTACATTTTTAATAAAAAGTAATAACTTATTTATGTAGGTATTAATATTGAAACAAGCCGATGGCCTACCGGTTCTCTTCCCTAACGAATATACTTCTAAACCTCTTACAGTTGGCATCCGATGGCTTCGTCGTGCTGGAAAATTTTCTTTGGCCGGAGGAGTGCGATGAGCTTTACGCAGCTGGTTTAGAGTTCACCACGAACTTGCCTGATGTTCACCAGAGATCCGTCTTTTCCACGACAGATCCCAATCATAAGGTCAGATTTCTTTTCCACCTAAGTTCATCTTGAATCATGGAAGAACATGGCGTGTTCTGTGGACGTGAAGCACCTAATCAAGCACTGATTATTCTTTGCCCTGGCTCTGAATATGGCCGATTAGATAACCAGCTGTTAAATTCTGACCCATCACAACCATACCTACTGCACCGTCTGCTAAGCACTGTTTATCGACTTGCCAGGGTCTCAAATAGGCTGCAGATTCCTATTGGGTTTTTCCATTTGAGTTACCCCCTGTTATTGAACTTCACGTGACGTAGGTATACACAGAAGAGATACTAAAGGCGTCCCGTCAGAATCACGTCATTATGTAGCTACAATTTAGCTTAAACTTACCTACTTACAATCATTTTTTGTTTGTTTTAGCAAGCCAAAGATATCTACTTCTTGGAAAGCAACGATAAAATAAGACCGTTCTTCGAGGATGCTGCACTTGATTCGTATGGGAACCTCTTAGTTCCACCCAAAGTAGCTCTCAACAAGGTGCGTATATTTTTTATTTAGTTTTTACCAGTCCCGTTTTTCCGTAGGTATGCCTACAGTGGATATACCTACTACTAATATTATACTTTTAATGATAGCCAAAAGAGGTGACTTTAAAATAGTTTTATTTTTCTATTAATTAATTTTGACATTGTACCTATATTGAAATTTAATCAAATTGTTGACATAAATACCTAACCTAAATAGGTACCTAAATTATTTCAATATTTGCATGATAGTTTCAAGTGTTGAATGATGTTTGTGTGTCACTAAATTTTGACTAAGTGTTGTGGATGTACCTAATTGTAATTTAATTGACAGCTATTATTACTATACCTACAGCAAATAAATGATTATTATTATTATTTTATATAGCAACAAAACGTTCTACCCTACCGTAGGCCGGAAAGAACCTGTATGATGTCAACTACTTTTCTGGGTAAATGTAAAATGCATTGGTTAAGCACGTGTCGTCACATATTTTTATAAGTACCATAGTCACCCTTAGAAAATCTATCCTTTTAATACTAAAAGGTACCCAAGAAATATTCGATTATTTCTAAAACTGGAATATTTTACCTCAGTCAGTCTTACTCGTAGCTTACCTACTAGGAATAAACCGGCCGATCGGCCAAGGATTTCTTATAGCACTTCGAAACCCTAAAACTGGTCCTTCAAAGAGTTTTTACCCAGTGAATGCTTTGTCCAGTACGTTATTCTTTCTTTTTCGGACGAAGTGAAACGTGTAGGTGTATGAATGGAACTTGTATACTTATCTATATGAATGTGATATAAAAATCCACGTGGGCTGCTAATCTTATGGAATTTTCCATCTAACAATTTGCGCGGTCTTAGAAATCCAGCCAGATACAAACTCAAAGTTAGAGGTAACTTTGGAATTTTATGGACAAAATGTTTATCTTCATACTTACTGTGTTTCTGGATTAGGAAAGTCGTACCTCGGGACTCGGGACTTTCATCAATTTTCTGTAGTTACTAACCTGTATTTTGGTACTTACCTGTTTTTATTTTTAGTGTTATCTACTTGTATTTACGATTAAACGTTTTTTTGTGATTGCTTTTTGTACAGTAAAAATACTATGCTAGTGATACATATGAATACCACTTCATCAACAAGGTTACCCGCAGGTTGGACACGCGCTACACCTTTTGCATCCCATCTTCAGATGCTACACGTACTGCGACCGAGTGAAAACTATCTGTGCGGAACTTCAACTGAGGGAACCAGCCGTGGTGCAGAGTATGCTCATTTACAAGAACTCCACCATCGGAGGCGAGGGTCAGTACACTAAAGACACGGAGACGTGGTTGCATAATTGCATATGCAAAATGCACATTGATCTTTTATAGGTGCCTACGGGTGTATTAACGTCGCTGTATCAACTTCGAGGGGTTATAGTACCTTTTTTTTTTTTTTTTTTTTGCGCTGGGAAAATGCATGACGCATCCCCCCTCCACTAGAGAGCATGAAGGGGGGTATGTGGGACTCCCCGGCCTCCCGTCAGGCCGGTATACCCACTAAAAACCCAGCGGCGTTCCTGCGTCGTCTTAGTGGGGGGGGACTGGGAAACCGGCAGAGCCTTTACGTCCAGTCCCCCGCCGACGAAGCCCGCCATTACAGCGGGGCCCGCACGCCCCTCCCCTTGCAGGGTGGGGCCTGGGAACGGCAAGCGGCTCGGCCGTTCCCGTCCGCTGGTGGCGAATGTCTGCAATGCGGGGCCGGTGCTCTAATGCGGTCCCGCCATTCGCCACCATGCGTCGCGCGCGGGACAGTTCCGCGTCGTCCCGCGCGCTCTTCCCCGCTCGGGGGCCTAAGACCCCCGACGTCCGGGCCACCAAACAAAGGGGCCCGGACCCACCTGGGTAGACCGAAGTCTACCCTGCCTCATCACGCAGTGCCCTCTGCTTATCAGAGGGACACGCGGAGAGGCCCACCGTGCCGGGTTACTGGCCACCATGAAACACGTCCACAGTACTCTGCGGGCGTGTTTCATGGTGTTTCCAGGGTGCACCGCGTGGAGGTTACCCGGCCTAGCACCCCTGGGGGGGGGGGGGGTTATAGTACCTACTCATATCACATCAACCACTTTTCCTATGAAAAAACATTCCTTTGTTGTACTAAAAGTATTTAGGTAGTTCATATTAATGAAAACGCATGAAACAAATACCTACGAAGTTTTTGGTAATAGCCCGCAGTATTGAGTTTTGTTTTGCTCTACAGCGGAAGATTTGCAAACGATGTTTCTCCGTACAAAAAGTACGTGTTTTTAGAATCTCACTTTTCAAAAATCAACAAAATAAAATTCACGACTACGGGCTCTGAGATAAAAGATAATGACATACTTTGCATAGGCACTTATGTGGCATTTACTTACCTACTATTACAACCTGACTTTCTAATAACTGTTTTTTCTCTTACATTCTTTCCAGTTGTAGCGCACCAGGATGCAACTTATTTGTTCACCGAGCCAATTCCACCGGTTGGCTTCTGGATCGCACTGGACGATACCACGGTGCAGAACGGCTGCTTGTGGATTGCTAGAGGCTCACATAAATCTGGCATCCATAGACGGGTGTTGCGGAACCCAGATAGACACTCCAAGGACCTGCTTGTTTACGACAGACCACCTCCGATATACCCCGACTCAAGCTTTGCGGCCGTGCCAGTTAAGAAAGGTACATTATTCGCATAAGTTAGCAAAACAGTATTTTAAAGAACTCTGAAATATATTTCTAGGAACTGACTTAACTTTTTATATCTCCGACGAACCGGGTTCGTGAGAGTCGCACTGCGAGAACAAGTTAACGCTTATCTTGACGGGTTCAAAGGTCATCTTAATAAAAAAAAACATGTTTCTATTTCAGGAACTTGCATAATTCTCCACGGCCACGTAGTCCACAAGAGTGGCATCAACAGAACCAGCAAGCCTCGCCCAGCCTACACTTTCCACGTGATCGAGAAAAGCCACAACGAATACAAAAAGGAAAATTGGCTCCAGGAAGGACAAAATGCGCCTTTTCAAAACCTTTACACTACTATGCAGCTCATGTAATATAAGTACCTACTGAGAAACCACATAAAATCTTACCTAACTAAAGTTATACGATTAGGTATGGGTAGGATGAATCCTAAGTTATTGAACTAGTATTTGCAGATCATGCAAAGATTTTATTTGTTCTTTTTTTAACCATTATCTGTGCATTTCTAAATTGTTTACTATTGCTTTTAACTTTTCATCCTTACAAAATATTTGAAAGTTTAAAACATTATGGTTTATTTAGTAAGAAAATTACAACTATCGTACCTATTTACAAAATGTATGGAGGTAGGTAAGTACTTAGGTAAATATTTTCTTCTACCTATATCTATGTATATCTACCTGAGTTTTAATTTGACGCGAATGATCAATAGTACTGATTTTAAATTTTAAGATAACAGATTTTTATGTGGTTATTTCTAATATCAACGGTTAGGTACTTTAGAATGTTTAGGGTTACTTACGTATTACAGGTGTAACGTAATACTTACTTTATGTTTTTTTTTCTTTATGTATATTGCATCGAAAATATTTAAATTCGATTCGCAAAGTTGACTAAGTACCTTCGGGTACTATTTTTTATTATTATTATTAGTTATAAGTGCTAACCAAAGTAGGTGACAGAGATGAAAATGAAGTTATAAACCTCGTGCTTTGGTTAACTTCGTTGTACCTAAGTTAAATCTAAATTTAAAAAGTCAAATATAACTTAGGTACTTTCTCATATTAAATAATATTAAAATATACTCCAGTTTTCAATAAAATATATTTTCGAGATTTTTTTAGCTTATTATGTTTTGATAAAATGTTTTAGATCATTATGCAGCTCGAAGATTTTTGACCCAGTTTTTTTTTCTTTTTAAGTATAACTTGACTGTAATATTAAGTAGTTAAATAAGAAACTATTTTCATACATACGAGTACGTACAATACACACCTCTATTGGCTGTAATTATCATAATTACGTTTAGTGTGTAACTTTATGTTTTTGAGTAATGAAATAAACGACGTTTGATAATAATCTGTTAGTTATTTTTCCCAATGCATGTGGATTAGTTAAAATAGTATGGATTAGTTACTGAAGGTATGTGTAAGTAGGTACCTAAATAATAAACAATGCACCATAAAAGTATTGGAAAACACAGACAGGCGAGAACTAAATCAAAATGAAACACACCTTTTGAGTCGTTAGAACAAGCAGGACGATGGATCTGATGATGAACCCGTTTTCGAAACTTTTCAGGACTAAGTAGATTCAAAAGTTAACTAGGTAAGTGCCTCCCGTGTTTCCGTCACAATGTCGGTTGACTTATACCGTTGCGTCTTATTGTAACATGTAAAATCCCCACTGGTAGGTAGTGATTTCTTAGTGGGGATTTCTGGAATATATCACTTGGAATACGTAACGACCTGCTGGGGATGGAATATCTTGATACTCCCAGATGTAAGATTTTCGTACGGTAATGAAACGAAATGTTCAAGATAGATCTAAAGTTGTTATCGTAAATGCCGAACCTGACTCGCTTCATGACCCACTAAAGATTTTGTTCGCGATAGAAAGTATGAAGTACTACTGAAGATGTAGGTACTCTACAGAGGGCGCGAGATAGTGATTGCATTATCCCAACTAGTATAATGACCCGTTGGTTTGACAACGTTAAAATCATACTAATCGAGATACTTTATATTTAGGTACTCATTCGGTTATGGAGTTTGCTTACGCTTGTTAAAAGTGCAACAAGACATAAAACATCTAATATTTATTAATAACGTCGGCCCTGGAGGTTATGGCCAAGTCGTGCCTTCTTTTGTTATGCAAATCACAAAAAAAACTATTTTGAAATCCCATACATTGAAATACAGTCGATAAATAAGTAATTATTTAATTTCTCCTTCCTCTACGCGTATTTTTGTGTCACACGCTGTTATTTTTTATAGCGTTCACACATTTCATTAACCATATTTTTATTCAGTATTTTTTTTATATGTTAGTAGATCATTAAATAAATAGCACGCGCCACGTGAATACTGTCATTGGCCCCGTTTATCAGTACGAAATTTTCTGATTGTTTTTTGAGAAACAAACAGTAATTTTCTCTTAAACAACATAAATTAGTTATAATACCTAATAGGAAAGCGAGGCACACTCATTGGCCGACAGTGTATCACCAGAACAGATAGCGATACGGAGGCCGTTCACATCAGCAGAGGAAGCCCGTATCAGTCCAGTCCAGCCGTGCTGCGCGAGCGCAAGCTTCCATGATGCGACTTCAAGTCCTGCTAGTGACGTTGACGTGTCTGATACGTGAGTATCTACTTATCGTCATTCATATCGTAATAATTTTACTTTTTTATATATTTTTTTGGGTGGTCATTTTAGGACTTTAGGCAATTCATTATGCGGCTAGTTATGTAGACAATTCAAATAAATCATTTATTATTGATTTGGCTATTATCACTCGGTCGCCGAGAATATGCCAAAATCCGCATCTTTATCAAACAAACAATAAGTTAAGTGCCAATGGACTATAACATATGTTTTTTTAACTTATTTAAAAAACTAGGTATGCATGTGACTTCGTTTTATTTTGTTCCATTTAATGCAGATATTGTTCTATAACAATTATTTCAAGTTATTCGCTTTAGACTTTTTCAACATTCGTAAGTCAAAAATTATGAAACATAAAGAATGCATTACATTTTAATGTTTTTCATTTTTCTCAAATGCGACCCGGTCAGTAAGTGTTAAAACTCTTTTTAAGTAGTTCCTTAGATAATCCTCCGTGAAAGACGGACAGACGGTCAAAGTCTTCCGTCTTTCCTACTATCTTCTTTATAAAATATATTTAGTTAGGGTACCTAATTACTGAATAAAAAATAATAGGCTAGGTGCACAGAAACGCGCGCGGAAAATTTTAGAATTGGATGCTATTTATAAAACTGAACAAAAGCTTATTGTAACAAAGGATATCATCTAAGCACAAACCCTTTGTTCTTGTTGATACTGGATAAATGGGTGCATTTGTTATTATCGCAAGTAAAAATTGTTCCTTGTTCCTGTATGTACCCTATCAACGTGAACAAATTATAATTATAATAAACACTTGTAGCTATGCTAAAACAATGGTCTAGTCCACTACATTTTGTGACCGTTTTCCCTGAGAAATGGCAAACAATCTATACCTATACTAATTTGTGGGTAACTTGTAGGTGTTATTCTAACCTATTGGTTACGGGACCACTCGGGAACCACTTGCACCTTCAGGGTCGCGTCGGAGACCGGCAGCTATATCAATATTATCATCAACACGTTAGTCTTTATGGCTATCTACTATCTAGTGTACCTATTCGGTTTGCTATATTTTGCGTTTCATGGATAATAAGTAGGATCATCGAAACCATAGTTATAGTTTTGCGGCATTCTACGACTCAGACCCTTACTCTCTCTTTTCTTTACCTTCATCTCAAAATTGAACTCAGAAAAAGCGCTTGTGGCGTAGCTTGCTTAGTCAATCTTCACCGATTTATCTAAGTTAATGACGTTCTGCGCGGTCACTATTTGGATGGGTGGCCGTTAGTGACATTTACACTAACTAACTGAGCGCTTCCATGCTTCGAAGGGCACGTTAAATGTTCGGTTCCGGCCCTAGCAGCTAAGCCATGACGGAGGAATTAAGGTGGCCTAAAAACTCCGTCACCAAAGTCCACTAACTCATATAGGCCTACCAAAATGAGATTCCCAAAGAAAGGAGTACCTATCACAAATCTCATTTATTTCATTTCAGTATACACCAAGCATTCCTTGCTAATATTATTTTCCGTGATTAGGTAGGTACTTGCAATCTAAACGCATTGACACATTACCTAATTTAGTTCATCGGCACTGTAGATAATACGTTTGTACTTATAAACTATGCCAGGACGGAAACGTTTAAAGATAAATGCTAGTAGACATGTAGGCGGAATTACAAATAGCTAAACTAATATCGCATTTGAAGTAATTGTGAATTGTATTTTATAAATATACCTAACAGTATATAAGGTAGCTCTTAGCAGTAGAACTAAAGTGACAACCATCTATATTCTATATTAAATGCTATAATATAGGACAATTTCATTCATCATTTTTCAATTGCGGCACAAAACAATTTTTCCACTGCAGATTTTTTTATACTATAAGTGTATTTTTATTCCAGTTAATGCCCTCGCGTGTGGCTCGGACCAATCCCACTTCGGCTGTAAGATAATCGGAGCCAGCTGCAAATGCAGCTATGGATGCAAGTCCGAGTACATTTACAAGACTAGAAGGGCGTGCCGTAACGCTCTGAGAGGTAAACTAACTTTCTGTGTCTTGTTACTGGCAAGGGCATATAAAGGGCAATCAAATATCATAAAAAGTACCAACGTTTATCCTTTACAAGTGAAACATATTGAATCATTCGCGAAATTCTCTATACAAAATCAACCTCACCGAAATCCGTCCAGCCATTTTTATTTACACGAACTGACCCGAAAAAGCAGAGTAACAGAAAAATACTATTGGTTCTTTTACGGACGTCCTCCCTTTGTGCTTGCTATAAACTCCTCATCTTTATACCACACGGGTTGTTTTCATCAACTGTCAGTTAGTCTATACTAATCTAGGTATAGGTACTACATATAATATTATAAAGAGGAAGATTTGATTGCTTGTTTGTTTGCATAGAATAAGCTCCGAAACTACTTTACGACGAAGCTACACTATCCCCGGGTGACATAGGCTATATTATATTTTAAAAAATATTAGGGATAATTACTAAAACTACAATAATGTAACCCAAGGTGTAAAAAATAACCTACAAAAACTTCTCAGCTAAGACATTTTTGTTAAATACCCGTGCGAAGCCGGGATGGGCCGCTAGTCTAATATATAGACCACTATTTGACGACAACGTCTGTTTTGAGCAAACTGACTCTACCTTGGTTGAGGCTTTGAACTTTCGGCATAATATATAGCCGTATTCCAGCCCCAGCCGTGGTAATACCCACACCGCGCAGTACAAACATCTGCTTGAGTTTGCCATGCCGTCAAGGAACCTGCCTGCAGACCACCAATGATGTCGGATACACGTGCAAATGTGAAGGAACCGGGTTCTACGGACAGCGCTGTGAGAAAGGTATACCTAGTAACTATAGTTGGGTTTTTGTCAAAGGAAGGCTCTCTAGCTCGTCCGGGGAAGTACTACCACCCATTCCTATTTCTGACGCCAAGGTATTCTGGTTTGAGGGGTATGGGTGCCGTGCCGGTGCTATTTCACACGAGCGTCTCTGTGATATGCCTCACAGAGCACATTCTCATTAGACGTGGTCAGTGATGCAATGTATTGTTACAGGCAGTTGTTTTATAATGATGTATGGGACGTGTATGGTCGTAAAATAATGTATTTCTTTCCAGCATGTCCCATCACTGCGCCCATTCGAGGAATGGTGTTTCCGCACGAGTGTGTCGTCATCTGAATAGATTATATAAAACTGTACCTCGATATTTAACATAATTTAATAAAAGTTATTGGATAATACTCATTGTTTTATTTCTACCTTCGCATATACAATATTTACAAATCAATGGGGTGTAGTGGAGTGTTCTGTGTTAATTAACCTCCACAATCTCTTCTCTAGTGGCTCCAAGAAGCTGTAGTCACAGCGGCCACACCCTGGTAAACCACGAAAGTGGGCTGAACCTAGAGAAGGGGCTACATTTATAACCATCTGCAGTGTAGTCAGTGGATGATCCCTGCATCTAACACAAAGTCTGCATCGGTAAGCACTTTCAACCAACTACCGATGCAGCAAGGTAATGTGAGAAACCTTAAGGGCGCTTGTCAGGATCCATGTAGTTGACTTGCGGCCTCTCGCTGCATCCCAATCTTTGCCGATCGTACCGGTTCTCCGGTCCATTGGATAACAGAGAGCGGGACGAGAGAGTGGACTTGCACCCGCGCAACCGTTTGTCCACTGTAAATAAGCTCACGCGCAGATGACCCTAGCTATTCTTCCCGGTTTTGAACTTTAAAAAGTCCTGCGGCGATGGGGTGTTGGCGGTGGGGTTAAGGTATCGATGTACCGAGGCTTTAGTTTAACATCCTGCACGTTGGCGATCAGAGGAGAGTGGTCGCTCCAATTTTATGTCGCTCTAATTTTAGTTAGGGTCGCCGTCATCGAAAACGATGTGGAGGACTATATATTTACAAATGAGAGTTACTTGATGGCGCATGGCGGGACGATCTCGATAGCCACAAAAGTATTTGCCTTCTAAAGACGAGCATAGGCACCTTATACCGCAGAATTTGATCACATTGAAGAGTATATACTATAGGAGATAGATAACCAGTTATGTACAGTGTATGTACACTACTAAATAGAGAACACCTACTTACTATACTATACAATGTGTATAGCTTAATATTTGGAGAAAAATATGAGGCATTTTAGGAATTACCTACTTGAAAACTTATACGTTTCTAAAGCCGTTTGTTTGCCGTGACCTTTCAGGCTTATATGAACATATAATTATTTTCCTATCCTTAACCCACGCTAGGTCTGATCAGCACATGTTTTCTTTCACTCACTCCTATCATTCATAAACTCTGGCTTATCTATACCAATATTATAAAGAGGAAAGATTTTATTGTTTGTTTGTTTCCATCGTACAAGCTTTGCTTAGTTTGGGACTAGAAGGCGTTGTGTTAAGTGTCCTTGAATATTTATTTATTTTATTTATTGAATAGGCTCCGAAACTACTGGACCGATTTGAAAAATTCTTTCACCGTTGGGAAGCTACACTTTCCCCGGATGACATAGGCTAAGTTATATTTTCAAAAAAATTAGGGAGCCTTACTAAAACTCTAATAATGTAACCCAAAGTGTAAAAAATTACCTAAAAAAATTGAAATTTTTGTTATATACCCGCGCGAAGCCGGGACGGACCACTAGTTTTACAAATAAAATAAAAGCTTGGGAGATTTGAAATGAAAATAAAAAAGGCCCAAGAAATTATAAAAAAAAGTCGCATACCAACGCAAGCTAGTACAATTATATCGCGATCACGGACGCTAGGCTAGGCTATAGCTGCAATATTTAAATCGCCGTCAAAGCAGAGAAAAGATTGGAAGCAAGCTAAGCACACTAGAGCATATAAAATAATCGCAATGCACACAGCAAAGTAATAGGTACAACTTAATAAATCGCTACAAGGCTAAACTAAAAAGCTAAAACACAAGAGGGCCTATTTCACCATCTCTAAGTAACGCTTTCTGTAAAAATATTTTTGTTGACAAGTCTAAAGACAGATTTTTATACTGATTGTTAGCGTAATCATGATATTGTGAAATAAGCACTGAATCTAGGTATACTCTGGTTCTAACATGAAAACACTATAAAGGGTTTTAATAAAAGTATTTTAGTTACCATTGTGATTATTTTATTGGTTCTCAAAATAGGTGTTACATTACAATGTAACGTCTAAACTACATACAGTATGATGCTTAATACAACGACTTAAACTAAAGTTAAACTAAGACTAAAACTAAAATGAATGAAATAAATGAATGAAAAATATGAATGAGGAGTACATAGTGTACACTGTGTATATTGTTTTTTAAGATAACATACCACTACGGTATAAATAAGCCATTTATAAATACAGCCTCGTGCCTTACCTAGGTAAGGTATATACGCGAAACCTTAGTCGTTTGTAAATAATATAAGGTCTAACAAAATATACGAATACCTAATTGTAGTGAAATAAAAGGAGCATATTTTTTAATAACCTCAAGGTCTTGTTGAATTGACATTTCTTCCAAAAAGCCTGCCTTTTAGAACATTAAATTACAAATTAACGTACGGCACGACACATTATCCACCATTATTTAGTGAATTTAGTAGAACTTTTACAATAAACTGTAAAAAAGTTAGATCGAGCGCAATTTCCTCGTAAATATAACAATCAAATCAAAAAAAAAAAATATGAGGGATTATTTTTATTTTACTTGTAGAATCCACCATTTGAATATCAAGTGTAATATCTTGTTAGACCCGGTATATTAATTTGAATTATCACCATGACATATTTTTAAATTAATAAATAACTTCAACACGGGTTGTTCCCATTGTAATCACCAAATTCAATATTATTATGATTTTCTCTATAAATAAATAATTATACAATCTAATTAAAATTGTCTCACACTAACTTAGGTACTCTTAGTGCGTGTATCTTGCGAGATATCCGCGTTTATTGTGATTCTACGGAATGGGCTGGAGTGGCCGCTCGAAGAGAAGTTTCTAGGCTTTTCAGCGAAGGCGTGATGCATGAACCCAGATCTTCTACCACACTGGCGAGGTATGCTGGCGGAAAGGTCACAATGGTTTACACACGCAAGAGAGAGAGAGAGAGAGAGAGAGAGAGAGAGGGAGATAGAGAGAGAGAGAGAGATATTTTTATATATAGGTTAGTGTACTTACTTATATCAGTAAGGCACCGCTTTGTACCCAGTTCGTCCATATTTTTGATGCCCAAAATCTTTTCAGCGTATATGTTACAAGTGTGTACGCAGACCTGGAAAAGACAATCATTTATAAAAATACAGAAGCGAAACTTCTCGTAAATCAGTATGGGATATTCATCACCTCTAAACCCCAGTTTTCAAAGGAATTGCCAGCTTCGAAGCTGAACAAAATTTTTACCAGATATAGCTAAGAACCAAGTCAAAACAATCAGCGTTTTTTACAAAAGAAACCACATTGAAATCGGATATTTTTTTCGAAGGTCACGAGGTCATAGACAAACATTAATGCACCAAACTTATTAACCTATTAACTTAACATATTAAACCCTTATGCTTATAAAATTCGGGGATAATGAATGAATACGCACGTCTGTAAGGAATTGCCAAGGCGATTGCTTCTCGGACACGTGCATTTCCAGATGTTGAGGCAGTGTCATCAAGTATTGACCGATCTAGAACACAATCCATACTTTTATAGAACTGTAAAAAAGCCAAATAAGATATGGATAAACTAAATGTAATGGCATAATAGCAGAACTTTACCTAACAATACCAAAATGTTGCCCCAATAACGTGACCAATTTTGGTGCCCATTTTTTTCGGAAAACTTGTTTAGATCCAGATGATATTTTTACCTCGGTAATATACTCTTGTGGCGACAGTGCGAAGTCCGGTAGGTCAGTAGTAAAAGCATCGTTGTTGGTCCAAACAGGTAGTTGTGCAACTTTCTCTGTAATCAATAAGACAAGTAAGCTAAGCCCTTGGGAAAACTTAGCTCACTGTAAATTGTTCACGTATCTAAGTTACATGTGAATGTCAAAACATTTCGCTATCTATCTATCTATACTATTATTTTAAAACTGTAAAAAGTCAAAAACTAAATTACACTAATTATAATAATGCAGATCGACTAAATAAACGAATCTGATTACAAAAATCGAGTTAACTGTTTATCTGTTTGTTTGTTCGCGGATCACGCCTTAACTACTAGACCAATTTCAATAAAACTAATACCATTCAGAAGCTCTTTTTCCGGATTGAAACAAAGGCTATATTTTATTGAAATCAAAGACGTGAATTCCTAGATACAGCTTGAACTCTCTCAACCAAAAGCAGCTATTTGCTACGAGGTTCATCGTAAACTGGATGTCAGATATTTTGGTTCAAAGTTTCGCACGCGTACGAAGTCTCCGGTATAAGCTAGTCTATTATAACTCTACAATCAAAATAACCTATTGTGTACTTACCTAGCTGAGAGTCAACAGGTTGCCTGAGTATGGCTCGCGCTAATGCTTGTAACTGTGTAGTGGTTCGTCGAAGTGCAGCAATGGACGGCATAGTTTCTTTCTTCCCTTGAGATCGCTTGCGACCGTCGCCTTCTGATAGTAGCAAGGTGATGTCTTCTAGAGGCGACTGGCTTTGCGTCGCTGGTACTGCAAGAGTAAAACGTTTTTCATGGTAAATCGGTTAAAATTTGTTACTTAATATTGAGAAATGAGAAACCGTTACTTGCGGCTCAGTTTCTGTGATATCGAAGACTATAAACTCAGAGACGTACTTTAGAAATCAATTCTGTTTATTGACTTCTCATAGATACCAATGAATGAATGAAAACACTTTATTTACAACTAATAAACAATGAAAAATCATAACTGTACAATGGGCGGTCTTATCGCTTAAACAGCGATTTCTGCCAGACAACCTTTGGATGAAGAAGAACGAATGCGTAATGAAATGAAAAATTTGTACTTATTGACGAAAAGATATTGCAAATGAACAATGAGTATTGAGTAAAATTACGAAAATATATTGCAAATTTTAAGTAAGTACGTATTTTTAAGTGACGTCTCGGAGTATGTACAAGTTTATTTATTTATTTACTTTTATGGAAGACTACTTTTATGGAAGACCAACAGCCGTGATACTGATTAAGCTACTTACAATTAAGTGTCTGATGGGCCAATTAGAGGTCCTCACGAATGAATACAAAGTTGAAACAAAACGCAAGAGAGTTGACTACCTACGAAGTGGGTAGTTGTTACAGGTTGACTGACCTTCCTCTTCAGCTATCGCATGTTCCGCTGCCGTGTCCAGTAACATTGCCGCGGCAGTATGCAAAGCTAGCGCGGCTGGAAACGTATCAGACAATACGCCGGTCGCCTGACCCGCAGACACCGACGCGAGAAACGTCGTCTCCACGCGTCGGCTGTGCCCAGATATGTGCGTCGAAAACGCTTTCAAGAAGTTCTGCAAAAACCGTATTAAGAAGCGTTGAGAAAAATTTATCTATTTCACTTGTAATAAGAATAAATACTATATCATAACTTATTAGTATTATGTGATTGAAGCGCTCGTGGCTAGGTTTGCTTATTCAATCTTCACCGATTATCTAAGTTAAGCGACATTCTGCGTGGTCATTATTTGGATGGGTGACCGTTAGTGGCATTTACATCTGAGCGCTTGTATGGCATGTAGGGCACGTTAAACTGTCGGTCCCGGCTCTAGCAGTCGTTAAGCCATGACGGCGGTCTAAAAACTCCGTCACCAGAGTTGGCCACTAACTCATACAAGCTTGCTTGCTTAGTATTATGTGGACGTCTTACCTCAACAGCTGGTCCATGATAAGGTTGTATTGCAGCACCAGCTATTTTCCTGCCGCGCGTTTCAGCTGTCGCAAGCCATGCTTCACATCGTTCCGCTAGACTTAGCACTGCCCTTGCGTGTTCTAATATATCCTCCTATGTATTACAAAATCAATATTTTATACTTTTCCTTTTATTAATTGGGGGAAGGAGGGAATGGAAAATGCTGGAGAAACCGATTCAAATTATTTGGCAATAAAAGCAAATATAGAACTATACCTGTTTCAACGCAGGATCGTTGAGGTTTTGAAGCAACAATTGGCTTTGAAACTCCGTGTATTTGGGTAAGAGTTCGCGTAGAGGCGCGTAAGCTGCCCTTCCGAACTCGCGCACCGTCGGTGGGTATAGACTCTCTGTTCAAAATAAAGGATATTAAAACTAGTAGGTAGTACCCAATTTGTTAGATAGTAAGCACAAAGTAACTAATAAAAAATCCACAATTATTTCAGTACGACTTGCCTTTTTTGGGTCGTGTCGCATCGATAATGCTTCGAATACTGCCCACAAACTCATCAATATCTCCTCTCAGATCAGTAAGCACGTTGATGCCTTGCTCTGGGGATGTTATCAGCTTCAGAGCCGCACTAGTCACCTTCAAACAAACATATTTTATGTATCTCTTAATACACCAAATTCTAACAAGCAAAACTAAAAAAATCATTCATTCAGAATCGCCTTTAAACTTAGACACTATTTTAAAGGGTGATTAACTTTCAATAGAAGTTGAGAGGCGTTTCTAAGTAGGGGGGGATCAAAATAAAACTTCAACCAACAAATATTACTATTTTAGTCATAGGTTAAATATACCTTCATTGGCGACGGCTCGAGTGATAGCAACAAATCAGTATACAGCCTTATGAGCTCAGTCAGAGGTCTTATAGACTTCAACACGTTTAGTAGCCAGTCCACCTGGAAACAAAATATAGGTACATAAGACACAAATTGAAATCTAGGTCTTCCATATTATACCCGAGCAAAGAAGGGTGAAGCAGGAAAGGCAGTGCGAACAAGGGGGTTGAGGTCCCCCCTCAATTTTGCAGATTTCAAAACCTCTGAGATCAATCCATCTAAACGCTATTGATAAAACACACAAACCAGTCACACTATACAGTACAGACAAAGACACACGGTACACTAGCGCACCTGTTTAGTAGCCTCGCCGGTGAGTAAACGACTCAGCGCTGGTACCGAGTGCGCGTCGAGCCGCTGCCACGCGGCTGATAGTCTGACAGCGGCGGCGCGACGCCAACACCGACAAACAGACATCATGCGCCCCATTCCTTGAAACACTGCAACGTATGTCGCTGTGCGATCTGAAATAAACGAATACTACAGGCGCCGAGCTCCGTAAACAACGATTTGTCTACGAATGAGAAGACTACAAAAGTTGCGTTATAAAAGTTATAAGAGTTGCGTGGATCCATAATTCGGTCGAAGTACATAAAAGAAGCAAGCTTACCAGAGTGCATCTGTGTCAGCGCCTCTATCAATGGCGGGCTCAAAGCAGCTTCCAATCTGTTATAGAGTGTTTCTAGTTGCAGCTTCTTGCGATCGTAGTCTGGGGCGTCGCTGAGCACCTGAAGACAGGACAAACCTTTACCGTCATGTATTATGTCATATTAAGTCAAAGCAATCTTTATGGAATAAGACACAAGGAGCACATCCAATTGTCAAAATTGGTGCCAGTAGCGAGCTAAAAGTTCTTCTAAAAGTGCTTATAGTTCTGACACCGACGGTATGCAGTGAACTTGAGCACTGAAATCTATTGTGAAATATGTATTTAAAAACTCACCAACCTACATAATTTATATTGAATCCACTAAAAACTAAAACTTGTATGTTATAATATAAGTACTTAGCTTAATAACTATAGGAGTCACGAGAAATAAAATTCTATATTTAAACTTACCTCAAGGCTTTGAGTCATAGCGGTTACTTGTTCAGCTAGCTCAGTCAACGGTTTGCCCTGCATTGGCACTCCAGTCTCCAACAACTCTTCAAGTGATACCGTCAGCGCTGCCCATTTATCCGCTTCTTGGAGTGTGCATGCTGCATTCTGACATAAATAGTATACTTGAAATATCCACGAATATGTATTATTGTTATAGGAATACGAATTTTAAAGGTTCTTCAATGTTTGTATTAAACATGGATGTTTACCTCAAGTCGGCTCTTAAGCTTGTCGATTCTCTGCAGGCTCTCAATGGAGCTGCCGGTCTGGGCCTCAACGGATTGCACTTTTTCCTCCAGAGCAGTCAACTGTCGCTGAAGCGAGGCACCATCTTCTTGAAGCATTGTAGCCTCTTGGATAACGCGAGGAATCGATGTTACTATCTACAAGAAAGATGATATCTTTAGCTAAAGCTTTCCATTAAATGTGCAGGGAAAATGTGCGATGTGAGGAAATAAGTCAAACAATAGCACCACTTTATTTGTCAAGTGATACTATTTGTGTATTTAGGAATCACAACCTAATGTTTGCATAACATCATACAAATACTTGTTAAGGGTTGAGAGGTGTGGCGGAAATCTATGATCTTACCTGTGTGGTGGTATCATCAAGTGAATTTGTCAGCTGTTTCATATAGAGCTGAAGTCTACTCACTGCGTTGGCTACAAAAATCTGAAATAAAATGTTTTGCTTATTTTAACTCACAAATTTCACAAATTTTTGATATTCTATTGTGGCTGGAACACAGGCCATCAAGCAGTTACCTTTAAACCAGGTTTTATAAGTGTTTGAACAACTGACAGTAAAGTAACCTTATTTTGAAAACTGGAAGCAAGCAGCGGGTGATGATATGGGAGCAATCTTTGCCCAGCAGTGGACTGGCACAGGTTGATAATAAATAGTTACAAATTACTGTAAACAGGTACCTCCTTTTCTTGATTTCCACTGGAGCTCCAAGCTTTGTTTATCCACTTTTTTGGATCAAACTCATCTCCAGTAAATGATTTCATATCCTAAAAAATATTGTATAAAAATCTGAATTAGCAAATAAAACCAGATGATTTATGTTAATCTACAAAAAATAAAGTCAAGGAGTACCGGAAAGGGTGTGCAATGTGCAAGTTAAAAATAATTTCTATCTAAATTTTTAAGCAATTTATGATTTCATGCAAGAGATGATGTTTTTTTAGAGTTCTACAAGACAAGTACCACCATGTACTAGTTTTAATTATATTCCTCAACTCCATCTCATTTTCATCTCATCTCATCTCTCCGCCTCATCTCAAGTGCTTGTCCACCAACTTGTTGTAAGGAATAAAATTTATCACTTTAAGGACATTACATTATATGTATTAACTGAATGCTGACACATGGGTCTGATAAAACAGTACAGATTTTTTATTGCATCAAATCCTGACAGTCGAGAGGACTGACTACTAGATATTCTAACTACACTGTTGATAAATAATCAAAACACATACTACATACATACCATTTGTTGAGTTTTCATTGTAGAATTTGTTGCCTTTGCTTTGGTCCAAACAAGTAACTCAATACAGGTAGGTCTCAGCTGAAGCCAAATAGGACTAACGCTTATTTATAAAATTTCAGTGAGCTATAAGTCCCTCCCTTTTTGAACTTATATCTTGGATAAAAATACCGCAAAGTTTGCAGTTTCTCTTCAAACTTGAAGGTGTTGGTTTGATTTGTTATAAACAACCACTCACAGATTACTAGGATGCTAGCGACCACGTCCAACCGTATATTTTCGTTTCAGTATTAGGTAGGTAGGTACAGTATTTTGCTACACGCTTTTTGCCTCAATTTGTTCAATTTCAAACTTTATTCAATTAACATGCTCAACTTTTTCTAGTTATTTTGGTTTGAAGAAAAAGTGATGTTTATTTACGAATTACCGAATTACGAGTGATATTTGCATAGAAAAAAAAATTGTAATCTAATAACTCGAACAACTCGCTTGACTTGGGTTGCTAAAGAGTCGACTCAATTTAAATTTTCTGAAACTCAAGACTCAATCTACGTGCTAAGAGCTCTCAGTGCCAATTCGACAACGAAATTTAACCTCGATTATGACTTGAATCTGGGTGTTCGTAGACGTACGTTTAACTTAAACCTTTCGTCGAAAGGTTTTAGATTTGGAATGAAAAAAATGAAGTAAAATCCTACACGTCCATTTGTAAATCATTTACGTCGCATGCTAACCGAATTTAGTGAAATCGAGTTGTGATTCAAGCCAGTAGACTCAAACAAGTAACTCGAGTTCTAAAAAACTCAACATGTAACATAATTTGATGTCGTTCGTTGATGCACAGTTTATTTTGTTGGCACAGATTAACTATGGTTTTTTATCTGTGGACTGACATGACGATTATATTCGTTCATTCATTTCATTGTTCAAAAACCAGTTACAGCTCATGTCAAAACCAGAAAAAAATACTCTGTTCATAAACAAGAGTATTTTTTTTCAAATTCAAATCAATAAAAAAAGTTGCAATTGCAACTGTTGCAAAAAAAAAGACGAAAGCAGCAACAGCAAAGGGGTCCGGTTATTGTACAACCATGGAATGTACAGCCTGTCAAAACACAGCCGTGGAAAGCGCAGTCAGGAATGCACGACCGTGGAATTCATGTATAATGTACATGAATTCCACGGTCGTGCATTCCTGACACGTGCTGAGTTTGTACAGCCCGATTTTGCACAGCCCGGTAAAACACAACCATGGAATTCATGTATAAAAAAAAAACAAACAAATACATCAATTCCATGGTTGTGCATTCCCGACACGTGTAGGGAATGCACGCCCGTGGAAAGCACAACCATGGAATTGATGTACTTGCTCCTGATTGGTCGATTCATTGTATGCTTCGTTCAGATGTAACTACAGAGTAAAAATGATACTAGTGTGAATTTAGTGATTAGTAAAGCACAGGCTATCAAAGGTATTAAACAGATTAGAAATAGAACGATTGAAAAGCATAGAGAAAAACAACAAAGTTGTACCTAAGTCTGAATAGAATAGGAAAATGAATAATAAATATAAATGAATTATATGAACAATGTGTTTTTTCTTTAAGTTCTTTATGTTCGAGCATAAGGAGTAGAAAATAAATGAATGAGGTAATTTTGGTGGTAAAAATTTAAAAAGTGCCCCTCTGACCTGACACGCACCATTCTTAAGGTTAGCAAAAAAAAAAACCTAACAACCTACTTGGTTACTTTTGTGACTTAAGTCGACAAAAGTGCCCCTCTGACCTGACACGCACCTTTCTTAAGGTTAACAAAAAAAAAACCTAACAACCTACTGGGTTACATTCACGCAACTCGAGGAGAAACTGATAATTCCCTTAGATAGCAGTAAACAAAAAATATGTAAAAATGAAATATTTTGTTCTGTTTACGTTCCCTTTCAATCGTTCAATCGTTCACATAGTCAGGCAAGTAAGTGTAAACAAAGCATAGGTGATGACGTATTTTGGCATCCAATTCCCAGGTTGTACATTCCGTGGATGGACATTCCCGACACGTGCTGAGCTTTCACAGCCATGGAAAACACAGTCAGGAATGTACAGTCAGGAATTGATGTATATTTTGGCAGCCAATTCCATGGCTGTGTATTCCCACCCTGTGCACAACATTGTACGGCCTGGAAAACACGTCCCGAGATTGCACAACCATGGAATTGGCTGCCAAAATATACATCAATTCCTGACTGTACATTCCGGGGTTGTGTTTTCCATGGTTGTGAAATGACGGCACCCCAGCAAAGCAAGGAGCTCTTTCTTGCTCTTTCTCTCTTTGCAAGTTGTTTGCAGTTGTTTGCAAGGAGCATCGATCAAGGAATTATTTTCAGATTTTCAGTTTTTCACAGTCAAGAAGTGGTTGCCTTCCCTCTTGTTTTACCTACACCTACACAGTGTGCGTTGAAGACGCAAAAAAGCTCTAAAGGTAGGTTCAAAAGTGTTGTATGAATATGAACACACAAAACTGTATTTAGATACTTACTTATGTGACTGTGCCTACCATGTCTTTGTTTTGATAGCTGAAGTTTGTATCACAGGCAAAGATCACTACCTTACCTACTACCTAAGTATTCCACCTAAGTAGGTTGGTACCTACGTTGTTCGATTACGTGTAGGTATTGTGTCAGCACAAGTGTTTTTTTGCTAACAGAGACAAAGAAACCACGAGCGAGAAAGGTTCTTCCTTAATCATCTATATTTATGGACTCCAACCCTGGATGAGGTTCAAGTCCTGTTAAAATACTCATACATTTCTCATTTGCAATTTTTGTTGGGTAGGTATGTTTGTAAAACTAATTTGCTAGCCACAACCTGCACCCCCACCATTTCTTCCAGGATGGCGTGGACAATGAAGCTAAAGGTGCTGGCCCTAATAATGGTTGTCTCAGGTTCTATGAACTCTCTTTACACTAAATGGGCAGACCAGCTCGAGGCCAAAGGCTCCGATGGAGTAACTAGAAACTTTGACCACCCATTCATGCAGGTGAAAACACTATTTTAGATTTTTAACTTGCTTGATGATCATAACTTTGACAAAAATAATCAAAAAAATCCTCCAGAATAATCTTGATATTCTGCAGTAGTTATACACTGGTCCATTGCTGGACACAGTCTCTTTGAAAACATCTTGCCGTTATTGGTGATAGATAAACCTTTTTTTCCAGGCTGCTTTCATGTTTATTGGTGAGATGTTCTGTCTGCTAGCATTCAAGATTATCAGGCTGCAGTCATGCGGCACGGAAAACCATGAACTGGCAAGAGGCAATCAAAATTTTAACCCATTCATTCTTATGCCAGCGGCCATGTTAGATTTGGTGAGTAATCCCAGTATTAGAATGAAGATTATAATAGTTTGATATACGTTTCAATAAGAGTATAGATTAAATTACATCATTAGTACATGTGGCAAACAATAAATAACATGATACAATGTAGGTGGAACCTATTATTATTATTATTATTAGTTGGACTCCCGTTTCCGCATTTAGACTCAAAGTTGGTCCATTATACGTGGGGGGGTAAACTGGCTAAACATGCAGCCAGCCTAACTCCTCCCAGAAGCACAGAAGCTTCCTGGGGGCTTCGCAGGCTTGGAGAAGTGACCTAGGGGTACTTAGGATTTCTTGTCGTTGCGTTGCTACGCCCTCGCATTCCAGGACTACGTGGGCAGCTGATTCTTCTTCGGTGAGGCAGCCTCTGCAGAGTGGACTGTCTGTGGCTCCGATGTTGTAGAGATGTTTGTTTAGGGGGCAGTGGCCTGTCAGGGTCCCTACGATGATTCTGAGGTTCTGTCTATCCAGGCTCAATAGACGGCGTGTTAGTCTTGGAGTGATGGCTGGGATTGCGTCTCTTGACTGTCTGCAGTCAGTCGTGTGTGCCCAGCGTCGGTTATGTAAGTTCAGGGTATTTAGACGCACCCAAGTGCGTAGCTGGGAGAAGGGTAGGGGGAGGAAGGGTGCTGGCCCTTCCAGTACTGTCTCTGATCCCCTTCTTGCTAACTCATCAGCGGCGTCGTTACCCAGTGATCCGCTATGCCCCTTAATCCACTGTAGGGTTACCCTATTTTTTGTGGCGATGTTTTCTAGAGCAAGGTGGCATTCGTGTATGAGTTTGGATGTGCAGTTGTAGCTCGCCAGAGCACTGAGTGTGGCTGTGCTGTCCGAGAGGATTCGTATGCTGTAATCTAGTATTCCTCTCCTGTTGATTGCTGTAGCGGCTTCGGTGATGGCTGCACATTCGCATTGGAAGATGGAACTGTGTGAGCCGAGTGTCATTGAGATGTTGATGTTCAGGTCCAGCGAGTGTACTCCTGCTCCTGTCCCCCGTTTAGTTTTTGAGCCGTCGGTGTACACTCGTACTTCGCCGTTGCCTGATTGGTCTCTTTGGTCCTCATAGGTTTGTATTCGGTAGTGCTTCTGGAATATTTGTTGTTTGGGGATCTTGTCGCACTGTGCGCCTATTAGCGGCTCTTGCTTTAGTGCCCTTTCCAGAATGGATGCGTGGGGGCTCCTGGATGTTCCCCATAGGTTCAAGTGTTTGAGTCTGATAGCGGCCATCGTCGCTTCCTGTTGTATATAAAGATCAAGCGGCGTTAGTCCCAGTATTATCTCCAGGGCCGCCGTCGGCGTCGTTCTCATGCAACCTGTTATTCCAGAGCATGCCAGTCTCTGAAAGCGTTGCAGTTTAGTGATGACGGTGTTGAGTTCGGTTCTGGTCCACCATACAATGGCCCCGTATGTAAGTGCTGGTCTTATTGCGGTTGTATAGAGCCATAGTGTTATTTTTGGCGAGAGTCCCCATGTTTTCCCAAGCATTCTGCTGCATTGGAAGAATGTGGCACTCGCGCGTTTCAGTTTGAAGTCAAGGTGCTTATTCCAGAGCAGTTTGCTATCTAGTATGACCCCTAGATACTTGACTTCGCTGGTTAGTTGGAGTTCGGTATTGAACAGCTTGGGTAGTTTGAGGTTGCCCAGACTTCTTTTGTGTGTGAACATGATGAGTTCTGTTTTGGTTGGGTTAACCGATAGCCCGTGGTCGGTGCACCAGTTTTCGATTGTTTTAAAGGCCGATTGCATGATACTGCATAGGACGTTTTCAAAGCATCCAGTTGCGAGGATGGCGAGGTCATCTGCGTATCCCACTGTGACGAGCCCCTGGCCGTTTAGTTTTCGGATTAGTTCGTCCACTACGATGTTCCATAACAATGGCGAGAGGACGCCGCCTTGCGGGCAGCCTCTTGCTACAATGCCTCTTGTCGTGGTGTTGACTGTGAGTTGTATTGCTCTGAATTTGAGCATGTTGTTTATCCATTCAGCTAGCGTTCGGGGGACACCGTATCTTGTCAAAGCAAGATCTGTGCTAGTGAAGGTTGTTTTGTCAAAGGCTCCTTCTATGTCTATAAAAGCTCCTAGAGTTGGTTGCTTTGTGGCTAAACCGCCTCCAATACGAGCGACTACGCTATGGAGTGCGGAGTCTGTTGATTTTCCGGGGCTGTAGGCGTGTTGTTGCGGGTGTAGCGGCCGGCGAAGAAGAGTGTTACCTCTAATATCTTGGTCGCATATTCTTTCTAATGTTTTTAGGAGGAACGATGTTAGGCTGATGGGGCGGAAAGATTTCGCCATTGTGTAGTCGCTCCTGCCTGGTTTTGGTAGGAAGATTACCTTCACTTCTCTCCATTTCTGGGGTATGTAGCGGTGAGCGACACAGGCCCTGAAAATGTTTACCAGGTGTTCGGCTAGTTTTTCGCCACTCCATTTCAATAGGGCTGGGAAAATTCCGTCTAGTCCTGGCGATTTGAAGGGAAGGAAGCTGTTGATGGCCCAGATTACCTTTTCTGAGTTGATAAGGTTCTGTGCTGTGGTCCAGTCTTGGCTACTGGCTGCACGTTCTCTATGAGCCTCCCACTCATGAGAGTCTAGTACGCGACAGCCTGGGAAGTGTGTTTGAAGCAGTAGTTCGCTGGTTTCGACGTCTGTCTTAGTGTATGTATTGTCAGGTTTTTTCAAGTATCCAATGGTGCGTGCTGGGTCGCTGGATAAGATGCCTTTGATTTTTGCTGCCTGACTGGTGTTGTCGATGCTTGTGCAAAAGCGTTTCCAGCATTCTAGTTGCCTAAGTCGTATACGCTTTTTGAAGGTGGATTTCGTGGAGTGGTACTTCTCCCAGTCCCTGGTTTGTCGGGTGTTCATTGCTCTGTTGAAAAGTTTCCGTACTTTGCAGCGTAGTCTTTGCAGTCTTTGCAGTGGAACCTAATTGCAATTCAACATTTTTATATGGTAATTTTGAACTTTAATCTATTCTGAAACAATGCTTAAGTCAGCGTTTAATTATGAGTATGGTTCATGATTAAAAAATCATTGAGAGTATCATTTCACTCATTACATGAAGTAATACTATCGATTAATTTTCATACAAACATGTTCATGTGCTTTAACTAAAGTTTTGATAATTTCTGACAGGTGGGCACCTCCATAATGTATGTCGGACTAACCCTGACATATGTCAGCAGTTTCCAAATGTTCCGAGGTTCTATAATCGTGTTTGTGGCAGTACTATCAAGGGTTTTCCTTGATCGGACTCCTAGTCTGAAGAGTAGACAAAAACTTGGCATCTGTGAGTATTCATAGATTTACTTTAAATACTTATACATCACAAATTTATTAACAGATGCTGAACCTGAACAGTCCGCTAGACCGTTTCAATCCGCATTCATCTAGTGCAGAGCCTGAATTTGCCTCTAGAAGAGCATATACATTGCTTATGAATTTAAATGAAATGAAATTCCAGAAGAGTTTGAGGGTTAGTGGCTCTGATTCTGAACCGGCTTTGCATCATTGGCATCACTGGCTTTGTCATTATTCAGCTAGTGTCTGTTTGTGCTGAGCTCATAAAAAACATGTTTAAAAATGTGATCAGTGTTCAGGAGACTCAAAACTCTTACAGGTATCTTCATAGAGTCACAGACCTTGCTGGTTGGTTCAAGCCTTCATTGGTTTTCATGACTAGACCACAAAGACATTCCCCATAATGTCCTATTTTCAACCTTCTCTAGAAGGGAAATATTACTAGTTTGAGGCAGGCAGGGCATCGTTGATTTTAGCGGAAGTGACCTCATGTGTGGGTAGTGTAAAGCTTCCTTAGTAGATAAAACAGACTAATAGCTTTTACAAAAGCACTCAAGCTCTCATAAATGCTACCAGCAGCCATCTTACCCACCCAAAAAGTTGTAATAATGAACATTGCATATTATTTACTAAGTTCTTGTAGAACATACAAGCAACGTCACGAACATTTCCTGTATTTTCCATATTGTTTAGGTCTCCAGCACACACAATCTTTCCAAACATTGTCGCATAACGAAAAGCAACAGTTGCTTGTTATCAAAACAATACCTACTGTGATATTATTTAAATAACAATTATGTACTACCGGCACCCACGTTTATCAGCAAGTGGATTTTGCCCGCGACATCGTTCGCGTAGACTTCTTCACGGGACTAAAATATTCTCTGATTAAAAGTACTGAATGCAGTGAGTCGAATTTCAAGGGTTACTCCAGCGGCTTCGAAATGAAAACAAAACGAAAAATCATAGTCAGGGAATAGTCATAGAAAAATGCAGTACTTTATTAAAATACTCGAACAACTTTTTACGTGTTTATATTCATTATTAAGCAATGCAAACTGAAATTACTAAAATCTACATTCAACATGCCGATATACGTATAGCATACACGTAACTAGATACATCATGATGGGGGTAGGTACGTGCAGCTGACATCAACAAACTATTCTGTAAACATGTTTTGAATCTCGCTGATCAGCAATATTCTAATAATTCTAATTCAGTAGTTAAGGTAGGTATCGATTCACGTGTTGCATTTTTCTAAACTAACCTAATTCGACAGCACTAAAAATTTTATTGTCCCTTTCTCATAAACTGAAACGACAAGGACGGCTATAATTTTAGAGCTGTCAAATTAGGTTGGTTTAGAAAAATGCAACAAGCGAATCGATACTATTATTGACTTCGTTACGAACAAGTTGACAAAGTCATGCGAATTAAATAAGCAAGGCACCGAATAGTATACCTACTATTACAAGGTTGAAAAGTACTGTCAATTTATTCAAATTACCGTAAAACAAGAGCCGATAACTTCGCGTAATTACCTATTTTTATGTGTTTCTCGAGTGTAATGGTACTTTCAATATTATAGAAAATGTTACGAAACACAGAGCAGGTAGTTAGAAAAAATATTCTTACAAATTAGGTTGTTTAGTCATTTTGTATTGTTCCTAAATCGAAAACGTATTCAAAAACAAACTGCGTAAAACGTATTGGAATCGGGTGTTAGTATCACGCAGATGGCGTCATTCCAAGTAAAAATAAAAATAACTACGGTTGTATAAAAAATGTGCACATGGCCTGAATCGAGGGGACCATTGTATGTTGTACTCTTGTTCATGCCAATTCTTTACACTTGAGGGGTCGTGCTATTATTGTCGGTTCCCCTTCGTCTGGCTTGGCAGCTTATTGAACTCAGTGGGGGCCGTTATATTAGTACGCCTTAGGAAGTATTTTGATCAGACTGTTGGTAGAAGCAAAGATGGCAGCATGGTGAGTGTCTAGTTATTATGTTTTTAGGACTAGGATTACAACCCTTAGCTTAAATTTAGAGTAAGGTTCCTAGGATTTTATAATAGTAGACTATTATAAAACTTACAGCCACACTGTCTACGATAAATATTCGCTATTTTATCAAATATTCTTAGGTACGTGAATAGTATATTTTTATCTGATATTATTTCTAGAAATTTAGATATGTAAATGACGTAATCTCTATTTATTCCAATCGGGAAAGAACGGTAAAACGTATTTACGTTTTAAGATGAGAGTTATGTGAATAGTATGTAAAATGACGATAAAATTATTGGTCTTCCAAAGCTGAGGTAACTAAATTGATTACTAAATCTGATGTCTCTTTTCGTTGTCATTCAAGTAATATACTGATTGAACATTTTTTTAAAGCCTCCCTAATATTACGGTTGAATATGAATAAAGGGGTTAGTGTTTTTTGTCTCCAGTGTGCATCATGGTTGGCCTCGTGGTGGTCGGTTTGACCGACGCCCTCTACGAGTCTACGGGCTCGAAGGGACCTAACAGTATCATCACGGGAAACCTTCTGATTATCGTGGCACAAGTAGTTTCGGCATGCCAGATGGTGTATGAAGAAAAGTATGTTGCAGGTAAGTCAATGCTTATAGAAAGCACGCTTAGCTATAAGTTATAGCTAAGCGTGCTTTTGGTGACGTCATTACAGATATCTGCCACTCAAATGAAAAAAAAATAGTTTTTAAGTTTGACGCCTTAGTGGGTCCGAAAGTAGTGCTTAAATTTTAATCCGGTGGAAAATTAATTTATCTGGGATGGTTCTTAATTATGTTTGATTAAAGTCCCAATAGTTTCCAAGTTATATGTAATCTAATCCAAAACCCCAGTGTTGCCTTCAATAAGTCTCTTGGTAGGTCTAATTGTCTCTAGTATAATTGCAGTCTGAAACATTTAGTTCATCAATGCATGCATGCATATGTATGAATGTAATAATATAGTTCATACTCCAGGTTTTGATGATCGCAGCAACGATAACAGATCTATGCGATTTCTTATAGCTATGATAATTTTTGTAAAATGTACATGATGGTTTACTAAGATGTGGTGGATTGTACATTTCAGGTTTGGACATCCCCCCACTGCAAGCTGTGGGATGGGAAGGAGTGTTTGGTTTCTCAGTTCTGTCGATACTGCTGGTTCCGTTCTACTGGATACCAGCGCCGCCGCATTTTGGAAACAACGCGCGTGGCACCGTTGAAGACGTCATCGATGGATTCGTGCAGATTGGTCAGTTTTTTTACCTCATATCCAAAAGAAACTTTGAAAAAATGATTAAGCTCACTGCCGTTCGCAATACTTAATCTATGTATTGGTTTTGCGTCAATAGTATTGTTATCAAAATTATGGCTTTGACGCAGATCTCTCGGTTGAGTATTGGGTCTGGCCGTAAAAACACAGGCTATTATAATCAGCTACGATTACAATACTGTTTTTTGAAAACTTGTTTATAAAAGTTACATTTACTTATGTTATAGTTACCTAAAGTAGTTATTCTGCACTACAAAAACAATCGTTCTTTCGCTCAGCATAAACGACTATTAAAAAAAATGACGATACATATTTTAATGATGAACACAAATCAAGCAGCATTTTTGAACTTGTAAAACAAGTTGTGATTACAACACTCGTCTGAAATTTTCCAACAAACATGCCCCACAATATTTCCCTTAAGGATATATTCATCTAAATGGCGTGATATTTCAGGCAACAACTCAATGATCATGGTGTCCATACTGTTTGCCATCATCTCGATCGCATTCTTCAACTTCGCTGGCATCACCGTTACTAAGGAGATGTCAGCTACTACTAGAATGGTGCTGGATTCCGTAAGGTAAGTCAAACTTGGCTTTATTCTCTTGACATTGATCGCGGGCAACACATGTAAACCTATTTATACATTTAATATTTTATTTCAGAACTTTCGTGATCTGGATGGCGTCGTTGGGTTTCCGCTGGCAAACGTTCCACTGGCCGCAACTAATCGGCTTTACCATGCTCATGTATGGGATGTGCGAGTACAATGGTATTATACCAGAATGCCGTCGGAATACCCCAGATGAAGAAGGGGATGTTGTCAATACTGAAGCAGACACTGAAGAATTCTTAGGAGAATCGTAACTATTTTAGTAAGTTTATTTTTTTAATTTTTTTTTTGAGGCTCGATGTAATGCAACTTTTTCTTGAAGCTCTAGCTCAAAGAAAAAGCAATTTCTCAAGAAATTGCTCGCAGATACATAAGCAAACAGTAGTAATTGAAGTGGGAACTGTAGAAACTATGTTTTAAAAGCCCAAAACAAAGGAATACTGTACGCAGTTAGATTAGGATAAACTCATGGGTAACTATGATGACTGAGGTGTTAGACCGCTTTTATGTGGTAGGTAGTTATGAAATTGAGATGTTTTGAAAGGCGATATTATTGGTATTTTGTAGTGCAACCAAAAAGCGATATTATTTAATTAAACTGGTGCTGTTTCAAATTAGTGCTACTAGTAATTATTTTGCAACGAATAAGAAAATGGCCTAGTGCAGTTACACTACAGAACGGACATGCAAATACACGCGATGATGCAGTTCTTGTATCCCTGACAGGTGACATACATAGGTTTTTACATTTATTGAAGATTATTTATACAGCGTCAGGACCTATGCCTACACTTAACGGGACACTGTAGTGCCTGGGACAGTGTTTAGATAGAGTAGGCTTGCCCAGCACCTATACCATCCTCTCAGCCTAGGCAGCCATATCCACAGACATAATCCTATAAAAACAATAATCGTACATAAAAGATTATTGCATAAAAACACCATGACGTCCCGTCGCATTTTTAGGCTTTATTGGTCAACCGGTCTAGCTCAATGTGTTATTTTGCCAATTTGCAACTAGTTTTCAGTCCAAATGCAGGTAGACATTCCATACTAAAATTATTATTCTATTGGAGAGATCTTTCTATTTTATTATTTGATGAAGGGAAGAAACTGCGGTTTGTCATTATTTTGTTTTCTCACACTTCCTTCTATAATGTAACAAATTTTTTATCTATTAGAGAAAAGTAAGTCTATAATCTTTATAATTATGACGACTATTTGGACTATATCAGATTTGTACAAAGCAACTAACCATGCAAATATTTTATGGTACGAGTACTGTGATTTTTATAACAAAAAATATATTAAGTTTATATCAATTTATTGTTAATGGCAATCATATTATAATTACAATGGACATAACAATTCGCCCTTGTTACAAATTAGCACAGATAATAACTAATGCTGGTAAAAAGCCTTTGAAAAGCCTTGCATAGACTTCATAAAATAATAAAAAGTGTGCTTACACTCTCGTCTAAGCACAATTTTACAATCTATTCGCTTCAGCCCCTCTGATCCTGCCAACTATTTCTCAATAATTACTTTCCATTTTCAAAATGTCATGTAAAGTACATTGTAATTAAAATAATAAAATATTTTGGTACTTATATGTAATTTTATTCAAAATATTTTGATAGCTATGTCAGATATAACTTTGACTATTATGTTTAGTATGTAAGTATAAATATATTATTATAAGTCTTTTTTTATAAAATTATTTAATACATAAGATAAAAATCATAATTATGTGCCTTTAGATTTAAAAATAAAAGCAATAAATAATATATTTTTATGTAATCTCAAATAAATAAAATATTAATTACTTATATTTTGGAATGTATCCGACTTAATTATTATGTGCCGTAGGGTATTGTGATCTAATAAATGGAATATAGTCATATTATAAATCTATACGATTTTTATTTATCGTTTATGTACCTAAAGTGAAGTGTGGAAAAAAGGGAAGGAAGCCTTTGCCCAGCAGTGGGATGATAGTACAGACTAAAATAATTATAATGTTAGGTATTGCAAGATACTATGACGATGTATTTCATACAGGATATTAATTTCGAGATGAGGCAACACTTATTAAGGCAAATGTTTTTTTTTAAAGATGACTGAGTGTAGTGGTTCTTTTTAATCGATTTAGAAAATAGTCAGAGGACCGAATGTGAAAAGTTGTTAGATTTAATTATTCTAATTACTAAAATCATACGTCGAATACGATAAAGGTACTAAGTTTTCGCAATATCTTTGTCACCGCCTGTTGGTTTTTGACCGGCAGCTGAAAATAAATAAAAAATACTGATTATTTCAATATAAACATTACGAGACTAATCCGGTTTTGAGTTTTCGCAATGATAACGTCAGGTCAATGTAAATAAATAAAACTAAACTACCATTCGTGGACAAATTATCAATCTCAAAAAGTAGGTATGTACATTACCTACTCAAATTATTATTGATACAATAAATAAATATAAATAGATATAAATATTCATGGACATTTAACTCAACGCCCTGTAATCGCAAAAAGCCCATGGGAAAGATTGTTGATAGATTACTTATATTTTTTATATACATACTTTTATTACATAATACACAAAAACCCAATAATGCACCATCGGATTTGAACCCGCGAGCTTAGTATCGGAAGGCGGAGTCTCTACCACTAGACCACTAGTCTAATACTAATAGTTTTAAAATAGAGATAGATACAAGAAGTATAGTACATACGAAGAATTTCTCCATTAGCCCAGTAAAAGAATTTGATCAAGGATTGATCCCGCTTGCCTGCCTCTTCCTTAAATTCAGACTTTAGAGATTTTCGCAACACTCTTGCTGCTATATTCGAGTAATTTACATAGCTGAAAGTAAATACGTTGTTTTATAGCAGCAGCGGTGCTAGGCTTGCTACCTGCAAACGCTGGCGTCTATTAATTTTTTACGAACTACGAATTATCACGTCGTGTGAGTGGAAACTGCTCACTGACCACAGCCACCCGGGGCCTGCGACAGCCACTTTGTTTCCTTTTTCATGCATTTTTAAACGACCTACACAAATAAAGGTTCTCAATTTAGATGTATTTAATTTCCTCATTTTTAAATGTTTGTTACCATAACTCCGTCATTTATGAACCGATTAATAATATATACTTCCAGTACTTAGGTATAATATACTTCCAGATTGGTCCCATTTTTTTTAATCAAAATCTGTTCAGTAGTCTTTAAATAAGACTCTGGAAAAAACACTATTCGCGTACACGACATAGCGTATTTTGCTTTCCTATGACTTCTGTGGTGTTTACGATCAATAGAACAGTCCCAATGCAACTGCCATCATAATCATTTGATGATGAAAGCGTATGAAATTGAAGTCGCTTTTCAAGTTAAAGGCACACGTGTGGTCGTTAGCGGCCACTCGCTACACAGCATGTGAAACTATGAAAGTGGCTGTCGCGGGCCACCGGTGGCTGTGGTCAATGGCACGTTCGCACTCAGCCTTACTTCAAACCAGCCATACGCCATGTGCTCATGATTGTAGCTGCCCACGATCTTCATTCACAAATAACGAGGTCGTATGAATCTTGGTTAATAAAACTATTGGCCCGGTATTATTAAGTCACTACCACTGTGTGGATATTTTCTGTATTATCTTCGCAGAATCTGTAAAACTCCACAATGTAAACAGTAAAATCATTGATCCGTGAAATTGACATAGGTAATGATGGCATCAGCTGTCAATACATTGACAATTTCACAAGTTCTCCTCTATATAATTGTCTGTCGAAATGACGGACGGAGGCCAAGAAGTTACTTTAGAGTATTCTTTTTCTATTGTTACTTGTCTCGGTTCACAAGAATAATCATAAACGTTCATATATTTTTACAACTATATAGGCATGATGGAACATTCCTATGTCTGGCCCACCACATGTTAAGTGGTAACCACTGCCTAACGATGCATTGACTCACGGAGCATATCCACTGAGAACGTGCCCTGTAATGCATTCACCTCATTCCTCAACAGAGTTTAAACAAAGCAAATGGCATTGCTTAAAATTGGCGTCTTTCTTTTTGCCTTTGAGAAAAAAATATTAAAGACGCTACTTTCCTTAGTAGGTACCATAATTATACGGCATAGAAAGACTTAATAAAAGTCTATGGTAAAATTATTTGGCTAAATACTAAATAATACATCATATCGATGATAATTCTTCACCCGAACGCAGATCTAGTTACAATGCAATGTCGTTACATTGACGTCATTATTGATTTTGAATGTGTACACGGTGATGTACACCAAGGGCACACGTGCTCTGGAGCGAAGACTAGGTACTTGTTCTGAAGCATATCGACTTTGAAGCAATCTACGGAAGGTGACTCACGAACCCGCTCTGGGAACTTCTGGGAAATCAACAAACCGGTACTTACATAAGTTGCACACTACGTGACGACGGTCATCTCACCTTGCTCAATGATGTAACACAAATGGTTCCGGTGTAATATTTGGTCAAATCCATCTCAAGACTTGGACACTGGTTATTATCTGGCAGTTCTTTGACGGATGTAAGAAGAGCACTGCACTGAACTAGAATATGTACCCTTTTAGGAGGAGGAGGCAGTTGTGAGAACAATTCAATGGCTGACTATCGCGGTAGGTGAGTAGGTACATAAGGTAGTAAGTTTTCGTGTAAGAAGTGGAGGTAACAATGACAACTCGACGCAACTCCTTTATAGCGTGTGGTTTTAGCAGCGGCAATTACTACCTAGGTAAGTCCGTATCAACGTATCACGCACGGTTTGGTTAGGCTCGGTTCTCAGATTACCAATGGTAAAAGTTCTGAGGCTCGGTCGGCATTTGTTTCGCAATGGTTTCGCGATCTGCCGCGACGAGCGAGACGACAAGCGATTTCTGAATGGATGGTATGTACGGATGTACCCTAGTACCTACACCATATTATTAGGCCCTTAGACTGATTAACTGCTCAAGCACTAAACTCAAGCATAGATTTTTGTATGAAAATCTTTACGAGTAACGATTTCAGTTTCGGCATACGGGCCTTTCTATGAATTGATGAAGCGTGAGAATGTGAGTCGGTGAATAGTGGGCACGTAGGTATGAGTAAGTAATTGAATAATAACAGTATAGTATATTATATGATCTGTGACTAGGTAACTAATTTTTTTTATTGTTATTTTAAGGCATAGCTAGTCACAACCTAAATGTGATCGCGATTAGTAAAACACACTTTGTTGGTATAGTTATGAGATAATGTAGCTAAACTTACTTTACATGACTAGGTATTTATTGCAAAATAACGGTGATTGCAATAACACAGTTTATTATGAAATCTTTCGTGATTCCATTCAATACTTGCTATTTAATACATACGTACTTACTGGAGTTATATGTCTAGATAGCTACTAACTACTAACGAAAAATACAGTGCTATCGTGTATTACAATCATACAACATAAATACTAACCTTGAACGTGAAGACCACTGATTGTCCGAGTGTTCGGTGAATGATAGTAGGTACGTACACCACAGAAAAAATATATTATTTTATAGAAAATCATTGCCTACGCGCTACGGGCCGACTATATACATTTTGTATAGTAGGCCCGTAGCCCGTAGGCAATGATTTTCTATTACACCACAGACAAAATAGATTATTTTATAGAAAATCATTGCCTACGGGCTAAGGGTCTACTCTTGGTCTACTACACAAAAATCTATAAACCAGAAAGACTAATGTAGGAGGTAGGTACCTTTTTGGATGTGATAGAATAAGAAAAAGAAAATATTTAAACATAAGTATATCTGCCAAAACGAAGTACTAGACGTCACTCAACAGATAATTACTTTTAGAAAAATCTGTAGAAGAATTTTACATAAAAATGTGCCGTAAACTTTTGCTCAGTCAAACATTTATTTTGGCGAAAGCTCGTTGTACGAAAGGGATCCTGCAGCTAAATTATGACAATTGGACTTGTTACGGTAAATATGTACCTTCTAATTTTCATAATAATGTAATGCTTTACTAGGTAATATTAACTTTGCTCCTCCTTTGCTCTACCAATAAATATAGGTACCTACATTATCAACAGCTAATATTATAAACGTCTCGAGCGACAAACAACACATTGAGAGGTCTGAACCATTTCAATAATGGTTTTTTCTAGAATAGGGAATCACTTGCCTCATTTAAGGACCATTATCAGATATCGTATATAAAACTGCAAAGTGCTATTGTTACAGTTACCAAACCGCTATGGTATTCTCGAGACATCACGGAAATGACAAAAATGCCATTTCAGTCGACAGTGGATAAAGTGGTTATGAAATCATACGAGAAAAGTGATACTACTGCCAATAAAGTTACAGTTGTGGGTACCGGGGAAGCAGCAGTAGCTTCAACATTTGCTCTACTTGCTAAGGTGAACATATCTATTTTATTTTAACTTATGTCACCTAGTAAGCTACATACAGCTAACAAACTGATCTAACCGAAGCAATCTACAGGGCAATTTTCGGGTTATTAGACTACCTAGTATAAAGCGTATTGATGATCAAGTTTTTGCATAAGCTGCAAGTTGTGCAAAGTGGTTGGCGAGAGTTTCACTGCGCGAAAAAACGAAAGTGAGGAAATCCGTAGAAGAACAGAAACAAGGTCACTGACATTAGCTCTAAGAATTAGCGAGTTGGAATGGCAACGGACTGGTCGTTTAGTGCTTGCAGAACTGACCACTGATGGGGAACAGAGGTTCCCGAATTGCGATCGCGAATCATTCAATAATTATTATTTCTCGAAATTTCCTTATGTCCACGTCCCGCTATTTTCCGAGATAGAAAGTAGCCTATGTGTTAATCCAGGTCACGAACTGTATCATACAATATTCCAAGTTTCATCCAAATCCGACGAGTAGTTTCAGCGTGATTGAAACACAAACATCCAATCATCTAAACTTGTAATATTTGTGGGATAGAGGAGGCAATTTGGGTGGACAAATTTTCACTGTGTGATTTCTTTATACAGGGTGTTACCAAAGACATCTGCATGATAGGCGTCGACGACAACAAATTGAAAGGAGAGGAACGGGATTTAGCATACGGCTCTACATTTCTCAACGGTCCTAATATTATTGCTAGCAAAGGTAAGACCTCACGGAACATCAGGACAGGACAGGACCTCTAACTCAATCATTTATAGAGAGTGCTCACATGCCGTTCTATTTTCAGATTGCCGGCCGATACTAAGTCTTAGGTATAGAATAATTTTATTGATGTTACATGTAATGAATGACAAAAACTTTTTCAGAACATTCAGCATCTGCCGATTCAAAAATTTGTGTTGTTGCTGCCGGGACCGAGCCTAGGCCGAATGAGACTGAACAGGATTTTACAATCCGCAACACTGAGATCGTACGCGCAGTTATGCCACAAGTAAGTACCTACCTGCACTTACCTACTCGTACATATCTAGTTTATCACTATATAGGTACCTAGGCTCACATAGAGAATAGTGGTAGTGTAGAGTTCTCAGTTTTGGGGTTCTATGCGGAACATTTAACATTGTCTACATCAATGGTATCTACAGTGGTAATTTTAAGTCATTCTCCTTCCCGACCCTAAAATCGTGGGTTCCAACCGTCGTCCACCAATGGATTTTCTATTCGGAAAATACCCTTGCTATCAAACGGTGAAGAAAAATTAGTTGAACTTCCTAAGGTAGAGTTAGGTTTTGACCTGCCTCTACATTTAGAGTTAACCTTCATATACTTGTATATCTCAGCTAAAGAAGTATAGTCCGGAAGCCGTGTATCTGATTGCGAGCAATCCCGTCGACGTGCTGACGTACCAGGCATGGCGAGCTGGTGGCATAGCGCAGAATCGAATAATGGGCACTGGGACTAACCTGGACTCTGCTAGATTCCAGTACATGATAGCGGACAGACTCGGCGTCGACCCTAGCTCTTGCCTCGGAGTTGTGGTTGGAAGAAACCCTTGCAATCCTTGTGGACCTTGCGGGGGAAGTCGGGGCGGGGGTGAGTGTCTTTTCCTCTTTGAATAGTATTTTCGGTATTTAGCCATAAGTTCAATGTTTGCCGAGGTTTGTTACAGCTCGAAAGCGTCCGTCAAATCTTCTAATTTTAGTGAAGAAATCCTATCAATTTTATTAGGTAGGTCGTGATGTAAGTTATCCTGATTCTGACCTAGGGATACAATATTATATTCGTCTTACTAAGTAGGTAAGTATAGTATACATTTTCTAGGTAGAGCTATATGTTTATTCTCTGACATCGGTTGGCAATCTCAACAGTTCACTGGCTTTCAGGAATTACGTGTCATGTTACTGTTCTCACGATGATCACCGTCTACTGTTGAAATGTTATTTGTAAATCTTTCTTGACTACGCGAAATGAGAATCCACTACCACTGCTACTGTTCATTGTCGCCTTTAGCGCTGAAACAGCTGTAGTGTATGTATAACACAATAGGTGTTATACACTACACTATAATTCCCGCGGAAAGACAACCAACATTTTTTACCAAAGTTTTTGTGTATGCTCTTCGAACATTTTTATGAACGACAACAAACAGTGTAATGACTATTACGCAGTAAGTAGTATTTTTTGCCATAATTTCATTTTCCATAATTTGTTTAAGTGTTATACTTTTACTATGCTAAAAATATTTAACCTAATTCACAATCCATAATTTTACAAAATGCAAAGTAATTTTGCCTGGGAAACGTTTTGCCTAATTTCTCTTAGAACAGACATCAGTCACCGTATTGAGTACAGGGCGATTAAAATATTATGGATTATGAATGATAAGGAATAAAATTATGGATTGTGAAATTATGGCTTACACGCGTATCTATCCTTGGTCCATGGTATTTAACCTAAGAGATAATTGGGGTATTGGTCGCTTATTTGCTAGAGATATAAGAAAGTCCTAGTCTAAATTGACAACGTTTTCAGTTCCTGTGTGGTCGGGAGCATCGGTCTGTGGTATTCGTCTGGTTGACCTCAACCCCTATATTGGGACCGAAAGTGACCCTGAGAAGTGGCAGCAGTGCTACGACGAGATCATTCAGGAGGAAGAGTGTATTCGCAAGGCGAAAGGCGGCTACACTTGGGCCCTAGCACTATCCATTGCAAGCATTTGTGAAGCCATTCTGAATAACTCGCAAAGTGTCCACCCAGTTTCAATCTACGCTAAGGTTTGATATCTGCGAAGGATAGCATTTTGTAGCACTAAAGATATACTTACTGCATTATTTATATTGAGATGGCGATTCGCCAAGATTGCATTGCTTTAAATATGTCCCTTGTTTTGACAATTATTAGCATCTTAAGATTTTTCGAGACTTGTGTAGGAAATGTGTAGGTAGATTTATCTTTAGGATTTCGATACCTATATTCGTCTTTAAAGCTGTTTTTTTCTAGCGAACGGCTATGACTTTACATAGCCAGCTTTCCCCAAACTGTGCGGAAACATTCACTTTACTCCCTTCTAACAAACATGTAAGTTTATACTCTTTCCTAGGGTGAATACTCAATCACGGAAGACGTGTTCTTATCCCTGCCGTGTGTTCTCGGAATAAACGGCATTATGGACGTCGTTCGCCTACCCCTTTCTCCGTCGGAAACAACACTGTTGCGCAAAGACGCGCAAACCGTTACCGAGACCCAACAGGCATTGAAAATTCTACAGTGATTCCAGCAAGGAGAGATTGTCAAACCCTTTACTTACGTATCAGTGATTTGGATCTAGTCTCAAATATCCACTTCCCGATCTCCGATAGTATTTAGGTAAGTTTAGTGACGGACGAATTTCAACGTATGCCGTACAATAAAAGATATTTATGTAAGCTTATTGCACTCGGATTGTGAAATGCTCGTAAATTATACGTATACGTAATGGTTTTTTAACAAACTGTAACAGGTGGTAGGTACATATATCCACGTATATCTCCAATGGAAAGTATTAGATCTCCTGTACACAGTTCTACAATAAATGTTTCTTATTTCTTATGAAATGAACTATGTACATACTATGAAATATGTACCTAAAATAGCTTATTTTACCAGAGATATGAGTAAGTTAGGTATCGTAGAAAATGGTCTGTTTTGCACATTCTCTGAAAATTTTTAATTTACTTACTTACCTACTTTTTGACTTACGGTGAGAACAGTCCAGAAATTACCTTTTCGCGTCTCCGAAAGTGCCTACTGGAGCGGATATTTGAATTTTACTGAAAATAAACGAAGTGTGCCTATATGCTTATACCTACATTATATTCCATAGTTTTTGGAAAACAAATTATAGGTATCTATGTTACTAAATAAAAGGAGAGTAGACGAATTTACATTGAATAACGAAACTACCTACTACCATGGCATTAAATCAGTGTGAAGGTTAGGAGAACGTTATCATATCCTTGAGAAGAGATCTGCGTGAAGGTCAATCGGTCGCGGAAACATTTTGGTAGGTACAACGAAAAATACACTGTTTCAATATACTTTTACATCTTTTTACCGTTTTGTTTTATTTAATCATGACTGTCAAAGAAAAACATTTTATGGTACCTACACCATGACAGGCACTTTATCCTAGATATTGTAAGTGGAAATAAGTATCTTTTCAGCACCCAGCTTACAATCGATCAGTGCCCGTGAAGTAGAGTAGGTGTTGAAAAACTGGGTGCGGAAAGTGGAAGTACATTAGGTACCTGGCGGGCGTGATTCAGAAGCTTACCGGCCCGTTACTGGCAAAGGTTCTCATACATTTTGACTTTCCAGGAAAAATAGCGACTCTGGAAAAGCTTTTCAAAACCTTCCAAGAGAAGGTTGACGACACGGGGAACAAGGTTACCGTCGTGGGTGTTGGACAAGTGGGCATGGCTACAATATTCTCCCTTCTGGCTCAGGTAAGGAATTGTGCAATGTGCTTGTGTTTTTCTTGAAAATTAATTCATGTCCATAGTTTTTATGACGGTAGTAGATAGTTCACAATGTTTGTTTCGCTTGGTTAGAGATTCTCGCCGCCGCTGTCGCCGCCCGTCGCGTCGTCGTCTCGTCTCGTCGCAAATAGTCTAAAAGGGCTACCTATACTTATTATATATACTAGGTTTTCCACTAGGTAGATATTTAATCAGGCTAGCTGATAGTGATGTGACGTAACAAGTAGTTATTTGGATTTATATCGAATCGAAAAATCGCATTAATATAAACGCATACGCACGTTAGAAACAAGCCGCAGTTTCTCTAACCATCTTAGTTGCACATGGACCGAGTTGATTCAAATCGAGTGGCGACCTAAAATCAATAGACATTTCAAGCCAAATACTTGAGTTTGATACTTGTCTCGAAAATTTCAACTTGTCACGTCACATCACTATCAGTAAGCGTGTTTAATATTATGCAGTGTAATAGCCCCAAAAGAACTAACGATCGCACAGTAGCATGCACGCACATATATCGTTGATGTCACATAAAGTGCGTAATTGTTGATAGATAAATCTACTTAAAAAATAAATAATTTTTTAACTAGCACCTAAGTTTATATATTTTTGGATTTGATAACCCTCCAGGTCATACGTAGAGGCAGTTCATCAGAAACCAATTATTTTGAGTCGATACGGTAATGTCACCGGAGTCAGTTTTTGATAATTTACAAGCCAATTATCTGCACAGTAAAACACCAATGAAAAAGGAAGAAATAGAATGGACTTGATTATCAAATTAACTGTTGGTTAAGTAGGTACAATGTGTTTCAAAGAGAAATGGTTTGGATCAAAATGATATTTCTATAGAGCGTGAAGCTTTGCGGTATTGCATAATTACATTCAGTGATTTTATAATAAGTATATCTTCAAACATGTTGAAGTGTGCCACCGAGAAAGAAGCTTACCTTTCTATACCTACTTTTTGTGTTGAATCTCTTCTTTGAACCCGGTCGTTGGTTCCTATCCTGATAGTTTATCTTATAATGTAAGACACTTTCGGAGCCAAATCCCTATTGACCTTAGTTATGTACTGCAGAATATAACCAACAATGTGTGCATGGTGGACGTAATGGCCGACAAGCTGAAGGGCGAGATGTTGGACCTTCAGCACGGCTCTGTTTTTCTCAAGTTTGCCAAGGTCACAGCCAACACTGGTACGTTTAAAGCCCTGTGTGTATTTCGAAGATTCATGAAGACTTCACATGATATATGAAGTTTGAGAATCTTTCCAGATTACTGTGTTTCTGCCGGGTCCAAGATCTGCGTGGTGACGGCGGGCGTCCGGCAGCGCGAGGGAGAAACTCGACTTGATCTGGTGCAAAGAAACACTGACGTCTTGAAAATTATCATCCCGCAGGTGTGTTGGCTACCATTCCAACCATAGCAGGTATAAGACCGGATTTTACTGTCAATGCGATTTAGATCAAACGGTTTACGTTACTTGTACCTATAAATGGTTTTTTGATAGACGGCATGAACATCAGCGTACATAAGTAAGCGGCCGAAGACTAGTCTCACGGTATTGTTCTTCACAGCTAATCAAATACAGCCCTGATGCTATCCTCATGCTCGCCAGCAACCCTGTAGATATCTTGACGTACGTGACGTGGAAGATTAGCAAACTGCCGAAGCACCGCGTCATTGGATCTGGTTGCAACCTTGACTCTGCTCGCTTCCGTTTCCTGCTCTCGGAGAAGCTTGGTGTTGCCACCACTTCCGTGCATGGATACATCATCGGCGAGCACGGAGACACTAGTGGTAGGTCACATGAAACATTTTTTTTTTATACAATATAGGCAACCGTTTGACCACAATCTCACCTAATGTTAAGCAATGATGTGGTCGACGATGTAGCACGGTTACCTAGAAGATACCTATTCACTCTACTTTTGAAAACTTCCAAATTATAGTCATTCGGGAACACAGGCGCCGGCAACGTGTTCCACTCTTTGGCTGTCAAACTTCTAGAGTTCTGAGAGTATAATATATTTTCTATGAGTAGCAGTTTCTAACAAGTCTCCGAATAGTTCCAGTTTGGTCCGGAGTGAATATTGCCGGCGTCCGTCTCTGCGATCTCAACCAAAAGATAGGCACTGAATGCGACCCTGAGAACTGGAAGGAAACCCACGAGATGGTGGTGAAGAGTGGTTACCAAGTCAGAAAGATGAAGGGGTACACCTCCTGGGCCATCGGTCTGTCTATCGCTGAGCTGTGCGGCGCTATATTACAGAATGCCAACAGCGTGCATGCTGTCTCCACGTCCATGAAGGTGAGTTTTGATTCACTGATTGAAAGACCTTTTTCCAGCCCTTCTAGTTTTTCAAATCAATAGAAAATCCAATTACCTTAAATAAGGTAGTCTTTCTGATTTGCCAGGATTCTTTAGTGCAGTTCTTAAACATTTGAGTAGGTATATACAAAAACTCGAGTTTTCAATTTGTGCGTGCTATGTGTAGGTACCTAATAATGCCAACTCCTCAATCATTCAGATTGCTATAGATTCAATAGCAGATAAGCGGCGGAGCTAGGTATCTCAAATTCCGAGATTCTTTCCTAAATTGGACTAAGATGACTGGACTATGCAGCCGGGTCCGCTCTGACCTCTGGTACGATAAGCCTTCTCATTCGTGGCTTACGAGTTTACGTCTACGATAGTGCTACGCCCTACGAATTTCGTAGGCAAACCTACGAAGGTCTACGACGCGATATAATTGGCTCAAGACACTGGCACATGAGTTGCACCAACGCTTGGGCCAGTTACTAGCTTTTATTTTAACTTATCACTAATATTGTAAAAAAATGATATCGAAAGTTCTGAACTCCACTTCCCATTTCACTTCGCGATAAGGGTGCGCTGAGCTCCATCCAATTTGCCCCATAACCCTTTCATTCACGACCACTCCCTTTGAATACGAGGCTAACGTGTGAAAGCGCTGTTGGCGGAGCGCATTAAGATCCTTTTATGTGTGCTCGAAAAACCTACAATATTAGATTGGCCAGCCAAAGTCGCCGACACGTCACCAGCATAATGCCAAGTAGCGTTCTACACGTTGCCGTTGGTCCAACTATAGTTGACCCAACTATAGTTGGCCCAATGTGTACAGCCGCCTTAAAATGTTTACAGGGTGAATACGGTATCAAGGATGACGTGTTTCTCTCTCTGCCATGCGTGCTAGGTCGCTGCGGCGTGACGGATGTCATTCGCCAGCCGCTCACCGACACGGAGCTGTGTCAGCTGTACAAATCTGCAGAAGTTTTGCAAAAAATACAAAGCGGCGTCAAGTTCTAACACCCCGGCGGCGAATACAGCAAGAATACAAGTTTAACGACTAGGCTACGATGAATGCAATGCGCACAGGATACCACAAAAGGCGCACTTTGATTGCGTTTGAGTCACGCACGATACAATTGCGCCTGCGAGTGATGACGCTACGTCGCCTGCTAGATGCAGTCTCAACTAGTCTCATCTCAAGTCACGGCGAGGCGCTCCAGTTTTGTCTTTCTAACGCTTTGTTGCGACTATTTGCATCTGTTCAAAGAAACTGTAATTTTGACATTAAATTTATTTTGTTAATTAGAAATTAGTTCAACTTATCTACGACAGATTTTTCAGTGTAGGTAATAGGTATACTCTGGATACAGAATGTTAGTATATAAATTTTATTCCTGTTTATATTGATATAGGTATGGGTAAACTTTAAAATAATAAGAGCCCAGTTAAAATCTAAAGAATCCATATAGGCTACTGCATAATGCATCATCATCATCATTTCAGCCCGTTTGCACCCACTGCTGAGTATAGGCCTCCTCTTTATTACGCCATTCTTTTCGGTCCCTTGCGAGTCTTGTCCAGTGATTCCCAGCCAGTTCTACTATGTCATTTGACCATCGGGCGGGTGGTCTGCCTCTTGGTCTACGGGCATCTCTTGGCCACCATTCTGTGACCGCCTTCGTACATCTCTCGTCTTCCCTTCTTGCCATTGCATAATGCATATCATTGATAAATATGGTGCAAAATGTGACGAATTTTGAATTATTTTCTGTTATTATACCTATTAGTGTAAATTAGTTAAGAGTAGGGATGGATAAAATGAAATAGGTACACCTATGTAAGTAACGCCATGTTAGATAATAACTTATAGATAGTCTTCGACAGTCTAAGGTAGACACGGAGATATTTAAAACTAACGGATACCGTAATCATCAGATGGCACAAAGCCTAATTTTTATAGTATCTCCCTTTATGTAAAGTACCACCTACCATCATGCTTTAAAACCTACTGGTAGGTATGTGCCGAGTTTAATGTTTACAGTTCACTTTAGCCTGTATCCTGTGTCATACGTTTTTAATGTTGTATCCACATCATGTTCATGACAAAATGAATTCATAGTATTTTTGTTTGATTTACAATTTTTCTGTTATTTTGTAAAAATATCAAAGAACTGGCAACGTGTCCGTACGTACATGCATTAGATTTGTATCCAATATTTTGTGTGAATAAATGTTGCTATCATAACATTGTCATTATTTTTTCCAAAAGCAACTAGGTACCTATGTACCTACCTAACATAATAAGAATAAGTGCAGGTGAGTATTCAGGGTGGTCCGGCTTCAGATAATACGGACCTATAACTTCAACTTCTAGGTACTTCTTATGGCGGACAATCGGAGGAATCCTTTTTTGACTTGTCAACTTGACAGGATTAATAGAATGAAAAAAAACGCTGCATCACTAGTGTAGTGTCGAACAGAAAAGTGATTCCAAACGACACCACTGGTAGTGAAAACCGTACACCTATAGGTAGTGACGTTCTGGTGGTGTCGACTGGAATAAACGCATAGTTTTAGGTGGGTACCTAGTAGGTGCTGTCATAAAGCGAACAAGGGGGTAGGTACCACAGAAGAAGTACTTCTGCAAGAGAACCATTCTTGTAGGCATTTTCTATCTATCTTTCTATAGGTACTAGTATAAAACTGTAAAAAAGTCAAAAAGTTAAATTAAAGATATCGATAAACGAAATATTATGCAAATCTAGGCACTAAATAAACGATTCCGATTCCAAAAATCGAGTTTGTTTGTTTGTTTGTTCGCGGATCACGCCTAAACTACTGGACCAATTTCAATGAAACTTATACCATTCGGAAGCCCCTTTTCCGGATTGAAACATATGCTATATTTTATTGAAATCAAGGACGTGGATTCTGAGTACAGCTTAACCTCTAAACCAAAAGCCGCCTTTAGCACGAGGTTCATCGTATGCTGGTTGACAGATATTTTGGTAGAAAGTTTCGCGCGCGTAGGTACGAAGTCGCGGGTATCAGCTAGTTTAAATATATAAACAAACAGGCATTTCTTTCTGTAAATAAGGGATAGGAGGTAACCAACTGTAAGTCCGTATTACGATCTGTTCCATCCAAATATTGTTTGATTTTAATATCAAAATGCAAGCCTTACAGTACTTTTAATACATAATAATATTGTCCACTTTATCTAACCTACAGGCTTTATCTAATCGCATTAATGGCACGGGGTTAAGTTTTTTTGTTATGAAACTTTTTTTATTCAAATTATGGAAATGATAATTAAACTTGACCCTAGTACAGTGGTTCTCAAAGTTGACTAGACCGCGACCCAACTCCAACGACTCGCAACTCATTCAATAAAGAAATGTAATCATACCTAATTATACAAAACCTAATGCCGATTGAAATTGATCAGTTGAATTTTATTAAGTAAAAGCTTTTTCACTTAGGCTTTAAAAAAAATAACCATTTAATTCTGATCCAAAGTAAGAGTGCTATTTTTTCTAGCATTTTAATCAATGATAAGTATCCTTTGATTACTTACGGTCATCATTTCTTCAAGGCCCACTCAATATTCCTTTTGCTTCGACCCACTACCAGTAGGAAGGAACCCACCATGCTTTGGGAACCACTGCAAGACACCGGTAGGTATAAATAAGCAATTAGTAAGTATCACAGACAGATTGTGGTTTCTGTACTTATCTCAATTTTGGAAGTCTACGACTTCGCCTGTATAAGGTCGTAAACGCAATTTTATTTGGTTTAATAGTTTTGGCAAGCTCGTGACTAAGTTTTACAATCAACGTATTGTTATATCGCCTATAGGTACATAATACCTATTATTATATTTATATAGTATAATACAAGGTACCTACTTAAGGCGTTTGGTTTAATAAAATGCTTCATTTCATGAATTATTGAATATTAGGTAATTTCATTCTGTAGTTTTTAAATCGTGCATTATCAGCTCCACAACCATTATCTTATTTATTATCTACAAGCACATATTATTATTATTACCTAAATGTAGGTACCTACATATATCCTACCTAATATTTAGTCATGAGTGATCTTCGACGTTTCAAACTAGTATGCGTAACGCACAGACCTACATCATTCCATCATTACTATTAGTTAGGTAATTCCATTTAGGTAAATCGTATTGTAAAATTAGTTATTTTTTTAATGCGCTGTAGCTAAGCATTTGACTGCCAGCACACCTGGTGATAAGTGTAGTGTTTTCGCGTTCACCTAGGTAGCTAGGTACCTGATTGACTTCTAGTTGATTAGGCAATAGGCAGACCTGTCGTGGGAGAGGTTGATGAACTCTAATGCATCACAGATTTATCGTTCCATTTAGTTTTCATCATCATTGCAATTCTTACGACTTATTTCGAGACGGGTTAACGGGGGGCTCGTAAAAAAGTCCTGTATCAATCATTTGACGTTTGAATTTGCGCTTACTGTTGTTGCGTTAAGGTGCATTATCGTCGGTATAAATTGGTTTAATTCGGGCATGCGCGATGGCGTGGGTTCCAAAATGGACTGTTGAAGGTCACCTTGAAGGGTACCCGTTGAGCGACCGACGCGACAACGCGACGCCGCCGCTACCGCCGGCCGGCGTGAAGCGACGCGACCAGACGCGCGCTGGCAACAAACCGGCAACTACGTGACGTTCCACACGAAACAAGGAAAACATTGTGAGTACGATTTGTTATTAATTTTTTTGGAACCTATTCCTTGTTTACCTGATCGTAAGTAATGATAAAACTTTAAAAATGAGTAGATTGATACTCAATATAGAACTATTCAAAATTGCTTATGTACAGAAGTACCTACCTACTAGTTGCATTATGTTTGATACAAGGCGTTAACCATCTTGAACTTTTGCAATGAGCCGAGCGTCAGAAAAGTTGACTTTATTATACCTACCTAAAATCGCAAATACGGCCTTATTAATTTCGTACGAACGGTTAGTATAGTTAATTACGTATTATTTGTGATAATAAGTTTTTAAAGTAATAAAATGGTTAGTAAACGTGATGATAAATTAGGGTTATCATCATACCTATCACATACGTATTTTTATTTTGTTTAAAAGATAAAATACAAAATGCATTGTAATTCTATAGGTATATGTATGTAGGCATACCTAGGTAAGTAGACTAGGTACCTATCTACCTACTTTAATTAGCTTTGTTGTTCATGGTAAAGTCAATAAAAGTTGGGGTATGTAGGTAGGTAGGTATTAGGTATCTATGTACTTACTTGCTTTATTATAGAGTAAGTACCTAACCTAGTCATAAATAATAATAATAATAAATATTCACGGACACTTAACACAACGCCTTCTAGTCCCAAACTAAGCAAAGCTTGTACGATGGAAACTAGATGGCTGATAGAATACATACATACATATTTTTTTTTTGTAAATACATACTTATAATACATAGAAACACCCAGACACAGAAAAAACATTTATATTTACAACACACAAATGTTTGTTCTCGAGTCATCATAGACTCAGGCAAAAAAATATGCAATACACTTGTGTGACGTAGGATACCATCCCATATGTAGGTGTATGGCAGGTTACCTTCTACACGATCTGCCGTATTTATCTCAAAAGTGATTTGATGTGGGTTGGTTCCTTTTTACGTAACTACCTACAGCCAAATTATAATATAATACAAAGAAACTTGAAAAACTGCAGCTGATGAGCCGACAACCCTAATACATTATGATAAGGATTTAACTATTATGAATATTATACATTACTTTGCATATTGTTTGCTAAAGCTCCTTTAGCTAAATGGCTGCTAAATCTGGTATCATCTCTGTTCATTCCATTCGACACCACCATCGTTTGGAATCACTTTTCTGTTCGACACTACCCTCTACCCTAGTGATGTATTGAACGTCTATTACTACAGATTTTTCTTCCATTCGTTCTGTTCACAGAAGAAATGTGAATTTGCAAAGTTTTTCTTTTGGTTTAAAAAGACCCACTTTTACAGAAACCTTTTTAGTCTTTTAACATTTTCGGAACATTGTCTTGTCATTTACTAACGAGGTTTACTGTACTTACCTCATAAACCTTACCAGTTACGTCTGGATTTTACAAAGAGTATAATAAAAACTGGCTGTCGCCCGCGGCTTTGCTCGCGTGGTAGCAGCATACGCATTATATTTGGTTTAAATCTTTGACCCTAATTTTGGACCCTTTGGGTGCGGCTTTTCAAAATTCCTTTCTTAGTGCACCCCTACACTACATAAGGATTCCTTCCAAATTTCATACCTCTAGCACATATGGTTTAGGCTGTGCGTTGGTTATCAGTCAGCTTCAAAAGAGTTTTATATTATATTGTTAATATAGTCATTTCAACTATTCACCTACTACTACAAGCGATAAAAAAATTCTGTGTGATAACTTTAGAAATTATGAAAGCTATGAATGGTGTCAAAATAAAAGCAGTTAGTAGTAGGTACTTACCTACCTAGGTAAGTTAAATAGCTTTGGTTGGCTTCTATTACACCTAGGTACTAAAGTAGGTAACATACGTAATAATAAAATATTCATGAACTTTGAATTTCATCATATTATTATCGGTGTATCCTTCTTTATATCTTACGAGAAATTAATTAAAATACCATAAAGGGGTTACAAAAAGTGTGATAATTCATCCAAGTAAAAAGTATAGGAGCGTGAGATTATAGTTCCTGAAACCATTAGCCATAAGTACCTGATTTCATAATGATAAATGTAGTTACTGATAATTTCATCATGTTGAGTTTGAGTCAGCATTGCAAGGGAAGTGGTGGTCACCGCCATCGCGCAGCCGCCGGTCCCGCTGGCCGGTTCACGCGACGTGCGTGCCGTTTGAAACGTAGTACCTACCTGCCTACTTTTGACTCAACCGGCTAACTGCCAGCTGCGAGATGCTCATTCAGTTACAATTCACCCTATCGAACTGTGCTCTTTGAAATTATAAATAACGGGACGCCAAATTTTGCTCTCAGTAGCTACCTAACAGTGATACAGTGAAGATCACTTATTTGTATTTTAAACTAAGTAACTGGAAGTAAGCATGAACGGGAATAACACGAACGGCAGTGGTAGCAACCATACCAATGGTCATATCAACGGTGGTAGCAATGGTCACGCCAATGGTGACACCAATGGAGGAGATCAGAATAGATACAGCGGACTTAGTAAGTTCCTATTTTTATTTAAAGTAGATTTTTTTTAAATGTATCAATTACCAAACTTTGAAGACTGTAGAGTATAGGCACTTGTTAGGTATTGTACTCTAATATTTTTTTTTTTCGTTAATTCTTAAATGCGAATGTGTAAATTTATAATTGGTAAGAAAACGTGGATTTATAGGGGTGCCTGCTCACTTGAAATCACGTAAGTCTTTCACTACCTATTGAAATACCATCAACGCATTTGTGCAGGCTGGCTGCACCCAGCCAGACACTTCCACCTACTGAGTCGTCATTCTATCAAGGAACTATAATATATTTTTTTTACCATACGATTGAAACTGCGATAAAATTATAGTGGAATAAAATGTTTTGTAACTGCGGCCCTAACTTGCGGAAAAAATCAGAACATGTTTTTTTCTGTATTTATTACCCTAGAACACCATAATTTATAAACCTATTTGGAAAATTCTTTGGAAATGAAAGGACATAACTAATTCCAAATTGATCCCACATCTAAAATAGCTTTTCGAATCATAATACCATCCAAGTAATCAATATTGTATATTTTGCTTTCCTGTGTCTTTACGGTCACTCGCTACAATTCCAATGGGCTGCCAGCTTAATCATCATTATCATCTGATGATATTTCCCTAGATTTTGAAGGTTATATTCGCATTTTTTTTTAATTAAATCTAGTTTGCACTTGACAGTTTCCGACTTCGCTTTCGATGAGTTTTTTTATTTTACGTACCTACTTATACTTATTTTAAGACTAACATCTCTCATAGCAGTTTCATTTTCATTCAGCCTATTTTATTCTGTATTACCTAGTACTCGTTTTAAGTACCTAGGTAAGTAAGTATATATTTGTTCTTACGTATGTAAGTACCTAAAAATGATCAAAGTGCTAATCATTATTCGACATCTCTCAATCAGATAATTTCGAGTGCCACAGCATTACCATACCTATATATAAATCAAGAGTGCTTATATTCGCACGCGCTTCAAGCACATCACAGTTTTAATAGTTTACATTACATTGCAAGGTTACCAATGAGTGTTGGTGTATGAGGCAATGATTCAGTCTAACTCGGAACCTGGATGGCTCCTATAGCGCGCGTTGTACAGCTTGCCAGTCCGCTACTGGCTAGGAAAAAAATATCGAAAATACTTTTTGATTTTCCAGGAAAAATGGCGACTCTGGACAAGCTTTTCCAAACCTGCCAAGAGAAGGTTGACGACACGGGGAACAAGATTACCGTCGTGGGTGTTGGACAAGTGGGCATGGCTGCGGTATTCTCCCTTCTGACTCAGGTTAGGAATTGTATATTGTGCTTGTATTTTTCTTGAAATGTCCTTGCTTTTTATATGACATGTTTCGCTTGATTACACTGCCGCCTTAACGCCGCACCGCGGCTTGGCGTCGCCATCACAGTTGCCGTCATCTCGTCGCAAATACTTAGTCCAATGTAAATAACATCTTAAAGTGCATTTTTTATTTGAGATGTTTTTAGTTGGGCGGTTTTTAAGTACTAAAGATCACCTTTGGGAATAATGACAATGAGTTTGGACAATCAAAACCAAATGAGAACACTATGAAATTTACTAAAATGTCAGAACTGTCCGTGGACAGCCTCTACTACCAACCTACCTACCACCGACAAATCCATCTGGTTGTCACTACTTTTCACTAAGATTACTTAGGTACCTACTTATTGGTCTGATAGTAGGTATACCTATTATACTAAATTAGTTGTGACCAACAAATGTAGTTAATATACTCGTTGACTCACCTAATTCAAGGAAAATATTGTAGACAATTATTTATTTTTGTACGTACGTACTTATGCCGATCGGTTTCGATGGGTTTCGGGTTTCCCGTAAGTATTTTCCGTACAAATATAAAGTAAGCTCAGTCACGTAGTACCTACGACTGAGGTTCTCCTCACTTTGTATGGATGTTCACCTTAGATTTCATTATGCACACACCCGGTCATGTTCTGTCCGACAGAAATATTATTCTAATTGGGATGACTTGAAAAATCGTAGTAGAAAAATTGTAATTACCTACTATCACATAAAAGTAGGTATATCTGTACACAATCATCTTACAGTACAAAATGCCTCCAGGCAGGTAGCTAAGCAGTTTTAGTCACGATAAATTATACAAGACAAAGGCAAAAAATGTATAGTATCAGTGGTTTTTTTGTTTACTTAGTACATAGTTTGTTTACTTTCTACAGTCTGACTAAAAACGAACAATCGCTTGTTGGCCAAGGCCTTGAGAACGGTGTTATTCATTACCAAGATGAACACCTAGTACCTACCTACTACTTTTTATGAGTTTTAGTGAGCAAAAAGGATTTTCAATTCTGTCATTCCTAAATACTTCTTGTGTGCTCGTTGGTTCCTGTGCTAATAATCTTAAACCTATCATCAATGTAAGACACTTTCAGAACCAAATTTCACCATTGACACTGCGTTGTGTATTGCAGAACGTAACCAACAACGTGTGCATGGTGGACGTGATGGCCGATAAGCTGAAGGGCGAGATGATGGACCTCCAACACGGCTCTGCTTTTCTCAAGTACGCCAAGATCACAGCCAGCTCAGGTATGTTCAATGTCTTGTGTATTTCTATGGGGCTCAATTCCCCCGCCCGCCAAAATCTCTGAATTTACCCAAAAGTGGACCAGTATTTGTCAGGGAAACCCCTTATAGCTGGGTCAAGCCCCTCCTCAACCGAAATCCTGGATCCACTACTGATCGGAAGTCGGAGAATGATGAAGTGGTGGTACTTTTCAGATTACAGCGTATCTGCCGGGTCCAAGATCTGCGTGGTGACGGCGGGCGTCCGACAGCGCGAGGGAGAATCTCGACTAGATCTGGTTCAAAGAAACACTGATGTCTTGAAGAATATCATTCCGCAGGTAATGTTTAGCTGTTAATAACCAACCATGGTATAGGATGAACGGTAAATGTCTAATGATGCGCCCAATAAGACTAGGATTGAAAAACTCATGTAACCTTAGTGAGTAACATGAGTTTTTCAACCTTTAACCCACTAACGTGGAGTTATAGGAGGGTTGTGAGTTTGGACGAATTAGCTCGGACAAATTAATATGCGGCCAAGGTTGTTATTGTAAGTTTTATGATACCTACACGGCATGAATATCAGCGCAAATAAATAAGAGCCCAAATTCTCGTATAGCTTTACCTACTGTTTCTTTCACAGCTAATTAAATACAGCCCTGATGCCATTCTCCTGATCGCTAGCAACCCCGTAGACATATTGACGTACGTGACGTGGAAGATCAGCAAACTGCCGAAGCACCGCGTCATTGGATCTGGTTGCAACCTTGACTCTGCTCGCTTCCGCTATCTGCTCTCGGAGAAGCTTGGTGTCGCCACCACTTCCGTGCATGGATACATCATCGGCGAGCACGGAGACACCAGTGGTAAATTTCATGGACCTTCTGAACATCTTTGAGAGTAAAAAAAAAACTATAAGTAGTAGTTTCTAATAAGTCTGCTAACAGTTCCAGTTTGGTCCGGAGTGAACATCGCTGGCGTCCGTCTCAGCGATCTCAACCAAAAGATGGGCACTGAATGCGACCCTGAGAACTGGAAGCAAACCCACGAGATGGTGGTGAAGAGCGCTTACGAGGTCATTAAGATGAAGGGGTACACCTCCTGGGCCATTGGTCTGTCTCTCGCTGAACTATGTGGCGCTATACTACAGAATGCCAACAGCGTGCACCCTGTGTCCACATATCTAAAGGTGAGTTTTGATAAACTTATTGATTTTTCTAGATCCTCTAGATTAGAAAGAAGTTGTGAAGAGTGTGGTGCTTTAAAAGCACAATAGAAATGGGAACTAAGCTAACACGAATAGCGACAAGCACATTAGTAGGCAGGCGGGTACTGCCTCTTTGATATCTGTTACAATAAGCATTATACTTTCAGCTCCGTGGGCATGACACAACGCGACGTTAAATTCTAAATTGTTTACAGGGCGAGCATGGTATCACTGAAGACGTGTTTCTCTCACTGCCATGCGTGCTAGGCCGCTGCGGCGTGACGGATGTCATTCGCCAGCCGCTCACCGACACGGAGCTCACTCAGCTGCGCAAATCTGCAGATCTTATGCACAAGGTACAACAAGCCATCAAGTTTTAGTACCTCAGTGAAAACTGCTCGAATACTTACAATTTAGGAAGTGAAGTTTTCCTTTTATTACTAAATGATAACGTGGCTATTATGATGAATGCGATTCGATTAGGCGCAAGTCAAACAGAGTGCAGGGCACGGTACTTATCAGGCGCACCTTGATTACCAAAACAGACTCACTTTGATTGCATATTTGTCACGATACTATTATGTCTTAGAGTGATGACGCATGAAGTCGTCTTCTACATGCAGTGTCAACTAGTCGCAAGTCACTGCGGCGAGTGCGAGCTACATCGCATTTGGTCGCATGTGACACACAACTTCAATTGAATTACATACAAAATGTTGCACGCCAGTTTTGTCGTTCCTACGTCTCGCATGGATTTTGACTTTTCGATTATTTCTTACTGTAATTTTGACATTTCTTGGCTAGAAATGACTTAGTCCAACTTCGACAGATAATTTCAGTTTATATTGTAAAGAAGCAAACTTTTACCCCTAAAGTTGTCGCATGTGTGTCGATTACAGTCTGTAGGTAATTTTTTTTAGTGAGGTTTCGAACTATAGTTGTCTAAATATATTAGGCGCGTCGGTACCTAGTGTTTTGACATTTGCCCCAAGATTAACATTCGATCAACGCATCGTCATTTACCTATCTACACTACACTGTAGATTATACAACACTTATTTGGAAGCCACCATGTTTTCAGATGTTTTGATGCATATACCTACTTCTTATACTTAATCTAATCCTTTTGAAATGTATAAACATTTTCTTGCTTCAGAACAAAGATACCTAAGTATCTATCTAGTCAGAAAATTTACTGTGCCTTTAATGGTCTTTATTTGAAAGGTCTATTCGAGTAACGAGATTCGTCTTCTGAAAAATCATAACCCTCCTCTTTGCTTTGTGGGGTAAAAAGCTGAACTAATTAGAGGAAAAAAATTTAATTCCTATTTTTGTTGACTTAAAATGTAAAATAATATGAGCCCAGTTGAAATTTAACGAATCCAGATTTATATTAACTACTATATTTAAACATATTGCATTTGAGTTACCTATGCGATCTCTCAAATTAATTAGTAGTGGGTAGTTTTGATCGTTCCAAATCTAACTAGATTTAGCAAATATCAGGTATGTACTTCTTAGAACTTTTTACTATTAACGTTACACTTACGTAATAAAATGTAACTAATATTTATTTATTAGCAAAATATATTTAATTTAATGATGACAAATTGCGAATTTCGTTTTCTGTTATATTTAATTGTAAATTAGTAATTTAATGTATATTATTATAGTCAATTCCCGTGATTATCATTGTAAAACAATTGGGTTTGAATCACATCGCCCTACTTATAATCTAAGTTATCCAAGCTATTTATAAGTGTAGGTGACTTATTTATTTATGTTAGGTACCTCATTATATTCAATATAAAGCCAAATTTCTAAACTAAGTATGAGTATACTTTTACTTTTGCAATGTGATGTTCGTATCATTTTATGATTTAAAAACATATTGTGCTCATTTGTTCCCAGTTCAGTTTCGTGTCTCAAGACAAATTATATTTTTGATGTTTGTATTCACACCATGTTCATAACAAAATAAATTCATAGTATTTTTATCTTTTTTACAACTTTACAGTGTTTTTGTAAAAATATCAAAGAACTGGCAACGTGTCCGTACGTATACATTACCTACCTATATTCAAAGATTTGTATCCAATATTTTATGTGAATAAATGTTGCTATCTAAACACTTTCAGTATTCTTTCAAAGCCCTTAAAACCTACTAACGTAATTAGTACCTATATACCTAGGTGAGACGAGAATAGATACTCAGGAGTTCGTTCGACAAATTCATATAATATATTAATTAGTAAAACAAATGAAATGCTACATATTCATTTGTTTTACTGCTCAATGACAGCACAAAGAGTGCATTCCATGGTCACAGAATAAGTAGTTATAATAATAATAGTTTACCTACTACCTATGTAAGTTTGGGTACCTACCCATGTAACTCGGTTATTCCCATCGAGCCCACCGGCTGGCTCACTGGTGGTGCCGATTTGTGATGTTTACAATAGCATCACATTAGGGATTAGGCATAGGACAATTTTGTACAAAGTAGAATATCTAGTTATTGGAATAAAACGATCGAATTTTTCTATACTTATTATTTTTATGTTTGTATATCGTAAGTAGACAAATCTACTAAGTACATAACACAGGTTAATCCTAGTTTGGGTATCAATGTTGTCCAACCAGGAAACACAACACTGTAAACCAACTAACAATATTGGAAATGTATTATCAATGTCTGTTATTATTTCAATAAATTTCATTTCATTTCATAGATATGTAAATGTAACAAATAAGTGAAACATTCAGTTAAACCATGGTTAATCTTAAAAACTATAGGTATAGGTATACCTAATTTATCATAAGTGTAAACTAACTTCTAAAGATAGGTATAGGTAGGTAACCTACTTAGGTACTTCGGGCAAAAAAAATATTACTTATTTTATACAGATTTTTATAACTGATTCTTGTTTTTTGGGATGTTATAAAAATCACTGTGACTTTCCTTATTCCAGGAATATTTTATTATTTCTAGTTACCAGATTTGTAAGTTATCAAGCCGCATTTGCCATTTTAATAAAATAACTGAGTAGGTAGATATATTACAAATTAGTAGGTACCTAGTAATAACATAATTTTATTACTCAACAAAAAAATATTAATATGAATCGTACCCAGGTAATGTTATCTAGGTCCTTTCAAAGGCCGAAGTTTCTTATAAGTTATAGTATCATAATGACTCGGGTTTGACATAGTTGCATTGAGGAAGGATCAAGAATACTTTGGTTTGACTGCACTCACGCCTCTAGCGTGTACACCTGTAATGAAGAGAAGTGTTTTAAAATAAGAGAAATTATACTGAAGGACATTTAACTACATGATGTAAGCAATAAAACCGGGCCCACGGCCAACAGTACCCCACTAGGTACCATATTACAAAACTCAATGTGAAAGTTTGGATATTAAGATCTTTGTATCGTAAAACTAGGTACCTACTGCACCGTTTTGGATGGAATGTGGAATACATTATAGTTCTTAACCTGGATTAAAACTTCGGACCCACCCCTGGCCGTACCCCTGGGGGTATAGGGTAACAGTAACACATAGGCATACATTTTATCCTGTAAAATCAACAGGATCAAAGAGATCGCGTCCAGATGAAGTAGCTAGTATTTAATAAGACTTTCCCTCAGCAAGCCTTAGTAAAATTTTAGTTACCTACCTCCTTTGTCCACGGTCTCATCCTTATTTGTATTCGCACACCCAAACCCTTAACAAATATTTGCAGATCACTCAACCATTTTGCCCTCCTGAGACCTTCTCGGCAGGTAGGACATTGTTGTTTGCTAAGCAAATTATACAATATTTTTTCCTCTATATTGTGTTTGTTTAGTAAGGCATCCACCCGATAGTCCGACGACTTTGTTAGTCTGATCATGGGAAGGCGTTGGATGAAAGTTACTTACCCCGCCCTTTGTCATGGTACGCTCAAGTACGCTGTGTTATATGTTTATCTTTAGGGCAGAGGCCCATGGGCCATAAAGAATCCTGATGGGACTGCAATCATGGGGTGTCAAGGGGTATAAGCGGATGGAGAAACGTTATTCCAGCAGAAATCCACTGCTAAATATGTCCAGCAGTGTATAGATAGGCTAGGCGTTCCTTATAATATTCACAGGCTGATGATATGACTGGAACCATCTTAGGTAGGTACCCACTTAGATATATTATTCTTTATTGTACACCACTTAAAGGTTGGCAGGTAGGAATTGCTAAAAGCAATCTCTTCCAGGCAACCTTTGCACATAGGTACCCGATGATCCGACAACTTTGTTTTGATCAAAAATTTATCGAAAATAGTTATTTTTCTCTTAATCTTCGAGGGAGGCATGCACATTGCACAGGAGTGGTTTGTAAAGGGTTTGTATTATAACAATAACAATCACAAACCTTTTTGAAGTTTTTCCGGTGGTTCTCGAGGAAGGCCTGCAGTGCGCGGTGTATGAATCGGTACTGCGTCTTGTTTTGCACCATGCCTGCTCGATGCGCGCGCGCATGTGCTACCGCTTTCAATACGTTGGTGTCACTAGCGAAACCTACAACAATCCAAGAATCGAGATTGGTAAATTAAGTACATAAAATAATTGTAAAGCGCATAAAAAATACACGTATAGACATTTCGCAATGATAATTAATAAGAATAATAACTAATAACTAATTTAAATAATTAATAATAATTAATTATCAACAGAAATAGATATGACCGTTGATGGAGAATATAAAGACTACGTTTACATTGGGCAAACACGTAGGTATACAGAGCTTCAAAACTACAGTAGGTACCTACTTAAGTAATTGCACAATAAAATACATTTATTATTATGTACGGTACGTACGGTAACGTACATAGGTACCTATAGTAGTTATATTTTCGCAAAAGCATAGAGCAAAGCTTTCAGTTAGTCAGTAGTACTATCTCTACAAAATAGATAGTACGTGCCCACATAAAATTGCTAACTAAGTAGGTACATAGGTCATGCAAGGACAAATAGACATAGGTAAACGTTTAAAAAAAAAATTTTGCGCATTGCTTACACTAATCAAGCGCTCAGTATAGAGATACTGACAGCTTTCGCCCGCGACTTTGTCCGAGTTTGTGTTGATTTTTCGGGATAAAAAGTAGCCCAAGTTTCATCCTAATCGGACCAGCAGTTACAGCGTGATTGAAACACCAACATCCAATTATCCTACTTTCGTGTTTATAATATTAGTACCTAGGTACCTAGGATGGGATTAGATGAATTTAACATTTCGCAGGTCGCTAGGGCTTGGCTAAAGACTATCACCCGAATACTAAAACCACGTCAACAAGAACAAGTAGGTAGGTACCTATTTAGTGATAGCAAACAGTTACTAACTAAGCCATGTTTAAAAAACCTATTATAAGATAAGTAGGTATGATTGAATGCTAAGTTGCAGAAATTTGGCGGATTGTTCAGCATCTGCCTATAAATTCGCGTAGAGATAAAACCAGTTCCTCACCTCCATATTTCAGGTTATCGATCAGCATATCCAGAACGATGAAGGTGCCGGTTCGACCCACACCCGCCGAGCAATGCACGCACAACATGTTCTGAAAGAAGTCGACAAACTTCATAAGCGGATTCCCTCACACTTCATACTCACTCACATAGAATGGCTGCCTATCGAATAAAGTCCGCGTCTATGAGGAGTCACTACTTACTAAATTACTACTATTTCAGACAGCTATGATAAAGCCAAAGTCACATTAAACTTCTGACGTGTTGTTTGATGGATGGTCTAGTTTTTCTCGGTATTTACCTGTTCTGGAGGGTTGTTGCTCTGAGCGATGAGCACCATTCGTTGGTTGACTTCCGCCAAGAAGGACAGTAACCCGTACGGTTCTTCAGGCGCACCGTGATCTGACCACGACTGAAAAATCACACAAACATTGTTAATCACAATTATAGTTAGAGCTCGCTGTAATTTCAAAAAAGGCGGATGATGTCGATAAAAAAAAAATTAAACCTCGCCCCGTGACTTAATAGATTAGAAGTAGCTTTTTTAATACACACCATGTACTTTATATGCAATAATCGGAGTGTGAGTAAAAACTCCACCGATAGTTCCACATCATCATCTGATGAATAAAAAAATTAAAATTATTCTTTTCTAAATGACCTAAGGAAATTACCCACCGTGAATTGATAGTGGAAGACGGTCCTATAGACCCCCCTCTCGTCAGTGACGTGAAGTTCTCTCGTGAGATACGATTCGTGCCGCGTCTCAGACACTCCTCGGACTATCAGACCTGCGTGCCTTTCCTCCTGGCCTGGTTCTGGCCAGTAGCGCGCGCATTTTCTCTGAAAACATTTTATTTTTAAAATTATTCTTTTACTTACCTACTAGATCAGAGATGTTTAGTTAGGTACCTACCAACCGGTGGGTATATTCATATCATAATTATTTACTTATTTGTAAAAATCTAGGTAGGTATATTCAGCGTGGTACTTCTGCTAACAAGTAGCGTGTTACCACTGCACATTTTTGGTTCTAAGTATACCCAACGAGTTATACTAGCTTACAACCGCGGCTTGATTATGTAACTCGATGGGAAACCACCTAATTTATGACGATTGAGCTTGTAAATAAATTAACCTAATAGGAATGAACAACATTGTAACTCGCAACTAAAATGTGTTGCGTTTGGTTAGATAAACCCTACAAATAAAATAGGTACCAACATAAATAAGTAACTTACTTTGCCCTTTTCCACTTCGTTAGTGATCATGGCGATGACCCGGACGTCCTCCTGCCATATCATACGCCAGAAATCATCCTTGGTGTGATGCAAGCAGCCTTGTGCCGCAATATAAGTTTTTTCGTGCACTGAAAGCATATTTTTAGTTTTGAGTAAAAAATGCTATGTTAGAATGTAGTTGTGAAATAGATCCATAAGATCCGGAATAATCGCAGTACCTACATATCCTCGAGCCTAGCCTATTTTTAGGTGGATTCCCGACGATTTAAAAGAGCACCTACTCACTATTCTCACTACTTCTGTTTTCAGAAAGATTTCCAACGACCCACATTCAGTGTACGGATTTGTTGCTATTTTTTTTTAGCGAATGACTCAGTTTGGGTCGTTGTTGGGAAAATATAACCTAGGTAAGGATAGGTAGGTGTATAGGTACCTATATATTTTAATGAACAAAGCCAAAGGACGATGATAGACAACCTACCTCGGTCATGGCATGTGATATTGCCGTTGATCTGGTCCAGTTTAAACCACTTCTTAGCTTCTCTGAGAGCGTCGTCTGATAAAGACTTGCACACCAGAGGCACTGTCTTCTTAGAGTCGCTGTTCACGATCAGAGCTGAAATATGTAGATCGGAAATTACAGATCTACGGCTCGACTGCCGAATGCTTTTTAGGTACCTACGTATTCTATATATTCAGCATTGTGTAGAGCAAGGTAATATACAATCAAATAGGTAGTAGGTAGAGGTACTTATAGTAGGTAGTTACTCTAGGTCCCATATTGACTGTGGCGTTTCGAATAAAAATAATACTGATGAATGACAGAGTCATAAATTAATTTAATTATATTCTGGAAGTTACTATTGTTGTTGTTGTTGTACCATTTGTATTGTTTTGACATGTCTGAGACTTGCAATAACAAAATTGTTTGTGTACCTACTTTAAACTCAATTGATATGTAAATGAACTGATTCTAGTTTATCGTACTCCACAACGTGATTTTATACCTATCTATTCGATTATTCCGACTACACCTGCGGTCCTCATTTGTATGTCACGGCAGGTAGGATAGGACATGCATGACGCATTTGAAAAGGTGATTTTCCTTGTCCAAAAGCACAGAGTACCTACGTGCTGCATGGCATGTAGCTTGGCAACTTTTAGTTTTGAACTCCTAAAGAAGACTCTGTAGTTTTCGATGTGCGTTCTTTGTTATAGCCGGTTCACTTTCAGACCCGCCGCGCCATCATATAATATAGTATTTGAGAAGAAGCCTGATTTCGGGAACCGTGTGCGTGTTATCAGACACGTCTCACCAAGATATCTACCTACTTAGTGACCAACACATAGGTACCGACTACCGACTCCTGTTTAAATATTCATTGGGAACGTGCTTCGAATACCGTGACCATGTTTTAAACCAAAGTGCTCACTTTATTCGTATTGATCGAGGTCGCTACGTAGCTATTATGAATAATCAGCAAAGATTAGGATCTATACCTACACCTAATTCTCGTAGGTACTTACCTACCTATCCTATATTGCAAGAAGGTAAGTAGGTATACTTGTGGAATTTCGGGCCTATTTACACTATCTCTACGTTACTCTTTCTTCTAAACTTACCTACTAAATTTATCTTACACCAAGGAAAAAATTGTGGGTCAGACAGGACCGATTTAGATGATTGGTAGAAAAACTTCATAACTTGCAATATTCAGTTAGGTATTCAGTAGGCTTTGAAATAAGAATCGTCTGATGTACGAGTATAAGTACCTATATAAGTACCTCAAAATGCGACAGAATTTAGTAAGTAAGTCTAACTAAACATAGGTAGGTACTAAAGGAGCTTTGTTAGACTTACATTTAACGCTATTTAGGCTTTCGTTTGACGATTGGAAGGAGCTGGAAGAGTCCCATTGGCGGAAAGATCTCACATAATTTGCATTGATGTAATCCGTATCGCAATCACGACCGCGTAGTATCACTCTCGTTTGATCATCTGAAATAAGTAAGTATTTTTGTAAATATATTTTACTTACAGGGTGGTAACACAGGGAGTAGTCTGTAAAGCCTACTCCCGAAAACTTCGGGGGGATAAAGTACCCAACCCATAATATGTATGTCTAGGTACCTACCATATTTCTTACTGCACCACTGTAAACGCAGTTATATTACACACGATTTGACCAAGTAGGTAGGTACCTATACACTCCATAGAAGAGAGAAATTGTGTACGCTCTGTTTAACGGACCTAATGAATAATTTATTTAATCATTATCTTTCTCAGCAGGCACTGCCGAGTATCTTTAACGGCCTCCATCACCTCTAGCCCATTCGTCCAATTGGGACGACCTAGTGGGACGAACGGGAATGCACGAGTTCCCTTGAAACCGATTGCAATATTCTCTTCCTTGGAAACTAAAATATGCGATAAAAGAAAATGGTCGTACTCAAAAATGGTCGCTAAAAGCTCTACTAACTAAAATGGCTTGTAATCTGTTGCTATACTCTTTCGCTGATGTACAAGAGACAATGTCAGAGTATTTATAGAGATGTTATAAAATGACTGGGCAATAGGGCTGCGTTTTCACCAAAAATGTGCAAGGTAGATGAGTGAATCCATGACGTGATGAATGAAGTGATGCTAAGTTGATGTTTTCCTCGGACACTGCTCAAGTGCTCATCTACCTTACATATTTTGTAGATACACAGCTTATGAGCTTGTACTTACAAGGCAAAACATTCCGGTATCTGTTCTTGTGTAAATTTTCAACTTTCGTGCCCTCAATCGTGGTGAACACATGTCGGTCTTCCAGCATCTTCAGCGACTGGAACTCACCCTCGTAGCTGTTTTGGTAGTCATGTGACAGACGATCTGGAATCTGAAGCAAGACGTAGAGACACCTTTTCATCAATCCTGTGCTGGCAGGCTGACTGTACATTGCAAGGTAATTGCCAACTAATTAAAGAAATACCTAATAAATCTATTTCAGTGCACTTATAAGCCACGTGCGCCTGGTATGTTATGTTTTTATATTTCTGTCATCACACACAACTAAAGTCACATTAGGATTGTGTCGTATTTAATCACTCGATTGGAATTACTTATCTTTATAGGTTCCACAATGCAATACAAAAGCAATTAGCACCATTTAACATTAAAACGAGCTCAAGGCGTGGGAACTTTGTAGTCTACGTACTACGTACAACGCACGTGAGGTAATCATTACAGACTTATTTCTGAGAGTAAGTAACTATGTACCTACATCAGACTTTTCCTTTTATTTAAGAAATGATTAAAAAGTATATTCACAAAGAAAATTACAACTAATACATGATTTGAACCATAGGTAATGGTATATTTTTGCAAAACTCTATGTAGAGCATAATTTATTACCTTATTACTTATTATATAAAGCCCCTTTCTATTCCAATTCTAGAGGACCCTAACCGACGTAATACGAATACCGGTTCAAGAGAAGAAATTTAATAAGGAAAATATGTTTTTTACCATTATATAGCCGCCCAACATAACATCATCTTAATAAATTGATTCAACAGCAAAAAAACCAACAGACGCGAAGTGCTAAAAGACAAAACACGACTCACCAAAAAAATAAGTAAGCATTTTCGATCAGTGAACCTAAAGATGGTGATTATTTTCTATTACTTTAGTAGTTATTTTTTACGTGATATAAAAACCTAATCCTCAAACCTTTTTTACTGATGTACCTACAGATAATTAAATTTTGAACAAGACTGCTGAAGACAGCGGGGTTCTTACCGGTATTTCATTGGTTCGCGGTTTGATGAAGTGGGATCTGAGACGGTTGCCGCTGACTGGCTGCAGCAGCCGCAGCACATCTCCCGACGCCTCTGTCATAGGGTACGATCTGAAGTGCTCAATCAGGCCTACCAGGTCATCAAATTGCTCACCACTGCCAACCTCGTACTTGTCATGCTATGAAATAAATACAGTATACGGTTAAATACAGAAAGTCAAAAGTTAGGAGGCGCCTACCAGACCTGATCTGTGGTCAGGATTTTATCTTCGGTTTGGCGGTCAACTCAATGACCTATTGTCATAGACGTTTATTCCTCAAGCCATAGGTAAAGTAGCATGGTAGAGGCGCGTCGTATAGAGTCACGGACCACGATGTAAGTTTCAAAATACTTAGTGCAATAAATATAGTACGGAATGAAAATTTCGTCCCACCCTACCCCCAGGGGTATGGCCAGTGGTATATTTAGTTATTTAGTACACGGTACATATTTATCATAAAATAATAAACCTATACAATGACATAAATCCACTTCAGACGCTTCAATAGTAGGAACGTACCATGAATGCATGGATGATATCATTGGATGTACTTACTCGTAGTATGCATAAATTTAAATAACATGACAATGGTAAAACGTGGCTAAATTATAGCTTTTGGTTATGTTTATGCCATTACGCCAAATATGCAAATCCAGTTGCGTTCTAACCTAACATGCAGTTTTATATTTCGTCTTAAAATCATATTTAGCGTAAAAGACCCACTAAAGTCTTTTTTCAATGCTGACAACTAAGCAGTCTTACTCACTATGAACTTACCCACTTAGGTAATTAGGTTTAGGGTCCACTTACCTATATACTTAGCTAATATAAGTACTGTAGCATTTGTACCCACACAATATGAAATACTCCGGCAACAAGCTAATTTTATCACCTAACCTAACCTAAGTTGCAAACTAAACCACCCACATAAAAAAAACATACTTATTACTTAGTGGCAATGACAAAAAAGTATCATTAATCAGTGATTAAAGACATTGCACATACCACAAAAAATAAGTGACTCCGTATACGGTGGCACTGAAGAGTAACCTCTCTTCCGTGAATCACGACACAAATGTCAAATTGATCGACCGTCCCATACACAGATTTAAACACTAGGAGATAGATCAAAGTGGCTCGGCATGGAGCATGCTGCCACGATCATGCTCCCATCACCACGATCACGACCACGATCATGCTATGCATATTATGCCAGAAGACATTCAACAAATTGAACACCACTTCACTAACAACCAGACTAATCGATGGCACAATGAAGAGGAAAAAGTAATAACTGTCAGAATACAAGCTCTTCTCTTTTAGGATATCTGTGGTCTCATAGCCACTTTAGCTGCAAAGTTGCAACAAGAGACCGCTTCGATACATATGAGCTCCTGGTATTATTCCGCGAACTTTATGCACTATTGATCCCCAACACGGCTGGGGCAATGCACTTATGACGTAGCACCGGTCTAGACTTTCTACGCATGCTCGATTGCCTCCTAGCAGATTATGTAGTCCTGGTAGAATGTGCACAAACTTTATTATATCGATCGGTTTTCAGCTGCAGTTTCTCAACTTTTCGCGCATGCGACGTGAACTTACTGCATTTCACTTTCAGATTTCTTGGAGCTTACACACTACAATTAAAATCTCTGGAGACTACGACTGTTCTGTTCAGTTAGTAGTAGATACTCCATTCAATGCGGGTTGCCTTGCGGCATCCAACTTACCTACCAGTTATTAAAGAAGTGAATTTTAAAGTTATTCAAATCCATAAAGGCAAGCACGAGACTCTAGACCAAACTGAATAAATAATAAGCTAACCGTCTAGTTTCTTTATAACAGGTACCTATTGAATGCCTTATCGGGCAAATATTTTGCATCAATAGTGATATTATAATTATATTTTTATTAGCATCTTAGACATCAATATATTGACACCGAATAGAGGTCGACTTATCTGGTTTTCTTGTTATCAGTCGTTCGCTATTGAAATACCTATTAGATAGGTACTATTTAAATTAACCTTTTGACTTCCGCCTGTCATTATCTCCTCTTTCTTATATTTCTTTTTAGAACTACGACGCAAATTATTTACCTAAGTATTTGACTGAACTTCTTTCAATCTAGTTGTAAATCGAGTTGAAAAACACAGTGAAATCCATGAAACACACACCAACGCCACTTAGGTATCTACGGGCGCATAAGTAAAATGCATCCAGTAGCTGTCTAGTCACTGGAGCGACCCACCTCTACCGGTGTCCTGCTTGCCGAGTACTTTTGGCGCCGAACAAACCTACAATCTACATTGTATCCAACGTACCCAAATCATCTACCGACTACCTAACCCTTACCAAGCGTATAGACAAATATAGGACCTAAAATTTGTTGTATAGGTATTTATTTTTATGTAGCTATTTATGGAGCTCAATGAAGTCTAACACTTCTGTAGCCTAAAAGTTCAAAATATTTACAAAAGTGCATTACTTATAGGTACCTATGTTTGTAAACTTACAGGCGTTATTTATTTTCACATGAAATGCATCATGATAGAGCCAAGAGATGCCACATGACAAGTACCTTTTCGTTGTAATCAGAATTGTCGATTGACATTCAATCTTCGAACACGACCACACCAAATAAGGAATTTGCGATGACCAGATCTTTGACTCAATGGAACAGACACTTCTCAGAAAACTCAGTTAATCTCAACAATATCATAAATAATGAGTCATGCATGCACTGACTAGAAGGAATGAACCATTAGTGCTTTAGATACAAAGGTAGGTAGGTGCATGTGGGCAGTTAATCGGAAGTGTTGAGGCACGAATCATCAGGGTTTTTACTACAAACTATGACAGGCGGCGAAACAGGTTTTTAGGTTCCGTTCCTTTCTGTCATTTTGTCATCTTGATGCCCATTCTTCTCCTTATGCGTGTCATTTTCTCGCATAATATATTTCGCATAGTTCGTTCAATAGCCCGCCTTATTATTACCTAGGCTTGTAAGTATGACATTATTTGCGGAGTCACCACAGTTTCAAAAAATAATACAGATTAAAGGAATTCCACGCCGGGACGACGTCGACAAAACGAGTTCCAATACTCATTTCAGAAAATGAAAATGACAGTAATCGACAACTAATTACTGCAAACAAAGACGGTGCATACAAATAATAAGTCAAGGAAACCCCGAGAACAAGGAAAGCACCTTACACTGAACATTACAATTTACGAAAGTGCTCAAGCCATCGGCAGATGTATCATTCGATCTGGTTTTTCACTGAGTCACGGAGTCGTCGACCCTTCATTATGGAGGCATTATTTCCTATAAATGCGGATGAGACTGCATGCCATACCCCATACTTCATCATCGGCAAAAACGAGCTAAGTCATGTCTTGAGTAGAATGAATTCTACATATTATTGTATGCTATCATAATTTTATCCTCATCATACCCTACCATATTATACGGAATACCTCAACTAAAAAGTCTTTCTTCGCATAACTTGCGAAGAATACATGTCATAACTTGCGCACATTTCTGACCTGTAAAATCCAGGACCGTAGAATCAGAATCCCTGGTTGATACAACAAAACAATGAAGGTTTTCTGGAAATTCGCACACTAAGGCCGGAATACTGAAAAGTCACTCAAATTTAAGCACCACTTAAAATTGCTCTGCCTCTGTTTGACATTACTAATTTGTAAGAGATGGTAATAATTTAAGCGTGAACTCAATTTAAGTCGCGTTTGAGTATTCGGCCGTAACTAAATTTCCATAACTGACCTGCCGTCTGATCATGACGTGGCTGACATGTCCTCGCACTCGAACGGACAACACGTACTCTCCCGGGTGCGCTTGCGACTCCCGAACCAGGAACGAGCCGTTCTTTCCTTTTTCCATGATAAGGTGATCAGCTTCCTTCGCGGACATCACGCCGTGGAACCATCTGAAGGAAATTACAACAATTCACTCGGCAGTTCGACTAGAAGAACCGTCGTCGTTAGCTAAGGTAAGTAGGATAGTTTTTACAGATCTACCATAAAGGTTTGAAATCGACATTTCCGTGCACAATAAACTAAACCTTTATACTTACGTTCGAAAATAGTCCCAAAAGGGGTAATACTATGAATAAGTAGGTGTGTATTTACAAAAATGACTTATATAAGTAAATATTCTATCAGCAATCTAGTTCCCTTATTACAGCTCTGCTTAGTTTAGGACTAGTAGGCGTTGTGTGAAATGTCCAAGGATATTTTTATATTAGGCCTTTCCAGAGCGCGGTAGAGCTGATTTTTGCGAGTTCCCAATTTTATTACGTTACCGAAAATAGGTAATGTATCCTTAATCTAAAGTAGGTAACCAGGTAAGGTATACCTAATTATACTTTACTTGTACCTACCTGCCTTATAGACGACGATGCATCAAGTAGAGTTTTGAAGTTACACAATTTACCTACTCATAAGGCATAGATAGATAGAAAATTCTTTATTGCACAACTTAAAGTAGGTAGTGTTTACAGGCGAACTTAATGCTAAAATAGCATTCTCTACCAGCTAACCTTTGGGTAGTGAGGATAACAATTTATTAGGGTAGGTGCGCACAGGAATATATTACTAGACAATTTAGCCAAATCTTACATGAACCTATCTTAATCTTAAATAAACATAAATACGAAGGTACAAACTACATAAACTAATACATATAATATATATATATTATCTACTATAACTTAAACTCGATTTTTTGTGCCAGGGAATGTTTATTTGTATGATTCGTAGGCATATCACCGCGACTAACGTTTTCTAGTTCTGTCGTACCTTTTATACTGGGCCCGATTCTGCTGGTGCATTTTTCCAAGCTAAACTAGGTTAATAAGAAAGGAACGACAACTATATTAGTGCTGTCAAAAATGTCAAAATAGGTTAGTTTAGGAATATGAAATAACAGAATCGAGGGCACTTTACGTAGGTAACTTACTATGGTAAATTGTACCTACCAGTAAGAAGAATAATTATCTTTTACGGTCATTACTATGCGATGTTATGTAATCCAAACATTACGTTGATTACCTTCGTAGTGATTACGGAAAATAAGTGTCGTCTCTACATGTAGGTACCTACTTAGTATTAAAATGTCATCATCACAATACTATTACTACTGCTGGTAGGTAGGTACCTAATATACCTACCGAGCTAGCTTGCCAGCAGTGTGCAATAGTGTGCACGGTTCAACTAACAACTGTGCTATTAGCTTGTAACCAAGATTTTACCTTCACACCAAAAAAATCTGTGTTCTACAAAAACTCGTGTGCAAACACCAAACACGAATGATGTGGGTTAGGTACCTAATACATAAAGTAAACAATAATAAAGTAAACATCCAAGTAGTGGTACGATAAGTTTGTCCTTGATCAGCGACTCGCAATATCACCCGATCAGCCAAGCTGATCGGAACGGAAGATTACTGACTTATTAAAATAGAATACGGATATTCTACTTTTTGCTACTTTTTATCGGCACGGCTTACAACCTGCAATCGGAAAAATAAGAAGATACTGGTAGGTAGGTACAGGTAGTGTAGGTAACTAATATAAATAAATAAGTTATTTATCGTTGACTAAAGAAAATAGTTAGGTACATAATGCAATCAGCGAATATTATATTGCTGATAATTACCCATGTTCTGGAAGGTCTTGTGAGTGGCTCCATGCGGAAATCATCTGGGTCATACCTACATTTATACTTTCATTTTAGTGAGCTCAAAAATGACGCTATGATTGTACCTATTTATTTATTAATTATTTTTTATAAAATATTACACATGTTATAATACATATACACATATTCGATCGGACGTGGTACCCTAGCTGATAACAGTCACATCGTCTAGCCGAAATGTGTCCAGTTCCGGTACAGGCGAACTTAGGTCTGTATTCGTATTTATTGCTCAAGCATTGATCCCGACTCAAGCATAGACTCAAGATACATACCTACAGACTGGCGAAACTCTCGAACTGGACTCGTGCTTTCGAAAAACGAATAATATGTGAAACGGAGGTCAAAATTTGAATCTAGTTTCATACAAAACGAGATTTTCAGTGTGTAATTTTGGTAGAATGGGAGTCCCGCTTCTTCTTACGTAGGACTACGTATTACATATTCTTTGATACATAGGTACTTTAACTCCTCCACCACCGTAAAGTTTTCAGGACTCTACAAAGAATTGTTCTCGTATTTGTATGTCTAAGGCTCTTTAAAAAAAAAAAAAATTACGATGCTATTGACCGTTGCAAATAAAAAATCTTTCTATTGTTGAGTATTATTATAAAACCTACACATAATATAGGATTTATTAGCCTAAAAGATAATGTACCAATAAATTGTTATTGTTATTGACTTTAAGCAACTAATATTATTTACTTTGATTCAGACAACGACTTAGCAAGTTCAATGATTCACATAAAAATATGATTTTAGTGTTACACTCCAGTTTTGAAAAAACGGAACTCTTGTATTGTTTCCCTCCGGTGTCTGTTTGTCTATCACCTCCACCAGAGCTGAACCGTAGAAGCTAGAGAGTTGAAAGTTGAAAGAGTGATAGTTTTTTTGCTATAATATATATTAAGTGCGAAATATTTCATTCCAAGACGGATTTCTCATAAAGCTCCCGTCAAAATTTCAGAAAACCTGTATCATTATTGGTCTCATGGAAGGAAAACTATAGGCAACTTCTAAAAGTTAGCTGAAATTGAGAAATAAAATAAAAAGCCAAAAAAACACAATTATTATGCGTCCAGCCTAACCTGAACTTAATTTTACAATAAATGCTCATGTTTAATTGGTTATTTTTGAAGGCGAGTTTTGAACCGTCTTTCACTCGGAACACTACATCGCAAGTAAAACTTGCGCCTTGCCTAATTTATTAGAGTTTGTTACACACATTATTTATGTTAATCTGTAGTGTAGGCGTAACATAATAAACCAACGGATGCTTTAATTTTTTTGCATATGTACTACCTACCTACCTATGTAACTATTTACATATTTTTTGAGCGACCGAAGACAACAAAGTATTGTTTTTAGGTTGTATCTGTACCAACACTACACCTTTTTTTTTAAATGATAAAAGTAATGTAACAAGCTGATAGCTCATCTGATGTTAAGTAGTAACTTCTGCCTATAACAATGCATTACCTCACAGAGCAAGTCCAAAGAGGACGTGCCCTGTGAGGCAATGCACTGCGTCCATCACTCTGAGACGTAGTAGAGCTTGAAGTCTCATGTGCCTGTAATTACACCGGTGCCCTTACCCTTCAAACCGGAAAACAGCAATGCGAGCATCGCTGCTTGGCGGCAGAAATAGGTACGGTGGTAGTACTTTCCCGGACGAGCTCTCACAAAGAGCTCTATACTACTACTCAATAGAAAAAATATCAGATTAAAAATAAATATCACACGACGCCGACCCCCATTATGCAAAGCTTGTAAGATGGGAACTAGATTTCTGATAGAATATTTTGTGTTCCTACTTACATACTTTTTTACACGCTTTATATTAGCTTCACTTGTATGTTTGTTTGTAACCGACTTGGAGGAGCATGACCCAGCTTTATTAGGGTTTTCCTTGAAAATCCTAATCCTTGGGCCGCCTCCTAGCCGCTTCCTGGATTCGCTAACTAGTGAGTAGTTCTATCGTTCTTGTTTTACCCGTATTGTACAAGCACCCGCATATTGTTAATATTTATGATGTTCGAAGCAAACAATTTACATAATTAGCAATCAATTCTGGTAGCCGACAACAAAGGATATTTTATATTTGTTTAGGTCTTACGATTAGTACCCACTTAGTGCTAATGTGGGTAGTACCTACCAGTAGTACTTAAATTATCACCTATTCTTTATAAACACCTTCAAGAATATCCTACAATCGAAGGTAGAGTATGTGTAGAGCCTCAGTTATAAACAAAGACTCCATAGCCAAGTAGTTATCTAACAGAATTCGCAATATCCATTCTGATTCTGTGGCATTGCCAAAATAAATCTAGCCTAGCTAAAAGATGCGCGCCTTTTATATACTTCCATAGAGCGCGAGTTACACTGCTGCGCCACAACGACGCGCTACGACTCGTTGCTGCCGCGTTACCAAAAGTGTGAAAAGTTACTTGGGAGTTTGACTTACCTATCTGAAGAGAGCCTTCGCTAGGCTTCATTTAAAAGTGCAACTTAACAAGTGTAAATCGGCCATAATGTGACACAACTTGAACAAATTGAACGCACGAAAGCTTACAACGACCTCACCTCAGCCTTCACGTTTGCCACTAACTTATAGAAACTTCTAAAGAGGCCTCTTCCTGATACAGAATAGTTCCAGGATAATGTTACTCTGAAACCATCAAAGATTCTAAACGCAAAACTGTGTCGCCTCTTATACTTAGCCGAATGATGAGGAAGTGATGTTAATTTGCTGTATTTGCACTCGACCTCCGGATAGGGTTGCGAGATATTCGACTTTTCGACATTTGTCCGGTTAAAAACATAATTTACTAGAAGATTTGAGGCTAATGATAAAAACCAACAAGGGTCTGTCTACGAATGAGTAAATGCAACTTGGGAAAAATCCGGTATTCTAGGTAATTAGATCATCTCGGGTTAGGTTAGGTGGATACACACACATTTAGTTAAGTTTTTGAAAGAATACCTACTCTTATATACTTTTGAAACTATTCATTTGTTTGATGGTTGCAATTTATCGCTCAAGGTGGGAAAGTTGGATATTTTAGTCCGACCACACCAGCAACAGAGCAATGTAGAGTGGATGACACCGACCTGGTCGCCGCGACCTCGCACAGAATGTTCGTGGTTTCGCCACAGATTGGTTTCGAGTAGGTACGTAGGTACCTAAAGTCAGTTTCGTCACCGGTCACTGCCCACGAGACGCCCGATTCGGAAGTAAGTAAACGAGCTTTGTTTTGAAACAATGTTCTGTATAAATGAGACTACAAGAGTGAACTTGAAGAACGACGTAGTAGATTTTGTCCATGTTTCTTAGCAAACTTGCAGCACACGGCCGCATTAACAGTATGCAAGCGCAACCGACGATGGAGCGATTACGTGAAGCTGGTGGATAAAACAGGTTCAAAATAATAATTAATGGAAATCTGCCTGAGGCCTCTATCCATCCTATATCCAGTAGGAGCTTTATTATAGGCTGAATATCGATAATTCTTATTAACATTTTCATATATAGAAAACTTCTTTTTATGCAAATACCTACTTTAATAATTTGGCTTTAGATACCTACCCAAAATAACTAGGTATTGGCAGAACTAATTCTAAAATCATTTATAATGCATTACCTACGGAGACGCGCTTCGAGAATTTCCCATCTTGGAAAACAGGTCGTGGGAATGTCGTGGGACCATGTTTTGCGCTAGTATGCGAGTAGGCAAGTACCTAGGTAGGTACATAGTCATTCCAAGAAAAATCTACTACATAAGTAAGAAGGCGGCCTCTTCTTTTTCATCCGCAGAGATGACGGAACAGCATAAGACCAACGTCCCATTTCTCCTACTTGGCTATCAAAACATTATTATTAAATTGTTGGACCGCGTACCTACGCGCCGCCGGCTGATGATAACAAATATCTGTTTTGTATGTACCTAGGTAAGCTAGACTCACAACTTCGGCTTCTCCAATTTTGAAACCAGAAAACCTGATAAGTTTGAATGAATTTGTAATGGAACTTACTTCTTAAGCATAAAAGCCTTGCTGAGCTCTTTCAGGACAGTGGATACGATGGCTCCTGCAGCAGGCACCGCCAGGACCGACGCGTCCATACACGCTGACAACGCCGCTGGGGCCAACACGCCGAGCCGGCTCAACCTTGGACCGTCCTTCGACATCACTGCACTAGGTTACAGTACAACTGGAGAGTTATCTGAAGCTGCGTAATAGAAGGTAGTATACTCGAGGCGCGCGACCGTCACCGCCGAGCGATCCGCTTCGCACGCAGTGTAAATCTCGAATGCGCACGAGTCATCCTAACCTAACCGGCCCGGCGGCGGCGGCGGCGACCACACCACACGTAACCGGCCCCTGATGCTGGTTACTTGACGCTAAGCTGTGCGATAGGCCGCAGACGTCGGAAAGGGCCAAACCAGTAGCGAGATCAGTTTTTCATAATTGATGGTAGAGAGATAAAGGTTTTACTGCATGCCTGGAGTGGTGCGGACGGAATCCCATGAAGCTGGTGATACTTTAGCGGAAAGTTAAGCGGTACAACGAAGCAAATAGACTGAAAATGTCATACACCTAATAAATAAGCACTTAACTTTAACTCCTTTTAAAATAGGCAACTGGGTCCCAAAACAGCGGATTCTACACCGTTAGGTTAGGGTCATCGTGGACATTGACAAAGTGACCTAGCTCTGTAGGTAGGTACAGCACTATTTAATCAGTCGTACTCCAAACATTGGGTTACTTAACTGTAATGGCTCTTATTCTGTCACTTGCGGCAGTGGTTCTACTGAATTTATAAGTGCGGTTTTTATCCGAGATGATGACTGTAAATATTATTTTGTCTTGCTTTGGAAAGCAACTACTCGATAAAGACAGCTTTATGTAGGTAGGTAGTAGGTACCTAGGTAAACCTACCTATAGATGAGTTATTTTATTAATGCGTCCTCGTCGCCAGGAGCCCGCATACGTCATGTCAATCAACTTAGTAGCAACAATGACAATACTACTTGTACCGATAACCTCTAAGGTTGATTCGTAAAGTTTTCTAACGAAACGGATCAATAAACTCATTCAACTGACTAAAGTAACATTGCTTAATAGGCGGTTTGACTAACTCCGAATAACGTTATTCGTCGGATAAAATACTATCCGTTTACTAACTTATAAACTTGACGGAAATAATTTATCGGACGAATAGTGTTACGCGGCGTTGGTTGAACCCGGCCTTAACGGGCCCAGAAAATTTAAATACAAGTGGTAATTAAGCAAATACAAGAGACTCTTTTTAACTCTTTCAACAACGAGCTCTGACGCCATAGGTTTGAGGGGAATACATATCGCTCAATTTAGTTTGAACAAAGACTGCGCTATGTAGGGTTTATGTAGGTAGGGGCACTACATCTTCCTAAAGGAAGGTCAATACACAAGAAAACGGTCACGTACGCGGTTCTACATCGTTTTTGGGCATTCATACTTCCTCATAATTTAGAGGCAAGTACCTACCTTACCTATTTAGAGCAGGACGTTCGCAGTAACAAGGTAAAAAAAACGTGAAACATCATTTTAAATTGTCGCCTTTCGTGTTGTAAACATTAATTCTCATAGGTACTTACAGTAAAGTGCGGTGTTACGTCTAGGTAGGTAAGTACTGCGCAGTTGAATAATTCACAGTACTTACTTACCTACACACTAAATGAAGTTGGGTCCACTGATTTAAGAATTACAAGAATATGCAATATAGAGAACAAAAATTCTTTAAAAATATATTTTGATCACATTTGTGACCTACCAACAACATTATTGTTACGCTCTACAAATGAGAATATCGACCTATCTTTACTTAGTCTAATAATATCTGAACCTTTCATTTTAATAGTTACTTCCCAATCGAGACTCTTCGATCTCTTCCTTTGGTCAACATACTGATAGAACTGTGACAAACATTCCTTTCTGCCTATAGTGTAAACCCAATCATCAGAATTCGCTCTTTTCTTCGTTTTCGGTGAAACGCCATCTTTTGATTGAATGGATTCAGAGACGGTTAAAAAACTCGGTCTTCGAGAGAGTTGGCCGAGTTCCCTGCGATTGTATCTCGACCGCGGGAGGTTGCCTCTTTCGCCTTCATCGCGCGTCGCTAGCCAGTAGTAGTGCATGATGGGGTCTCTCGGACCCCAATGCCTTGAGGGTTGAAACGATGATTTTAGTTTCTGAAATTAAAAGTTTCAAGGATGTTTCAATTGAAATCAAAGTGTCCACACAATTAAACGTTTTTTATTTTTTTAGTTTATCATACATTTACCTAATTATTAGTATTGACATGGCCCAAGGACGAATTAACACACATCACATGGCCTATTATCCTAATTTTGCAGAGGAAAACGCTTACGAAAACATAATATCAATTCACTTGTTGCATTTTATTGACGGGCTATTAGGATATTATAACCACAGAGTCTGACTAGGATATCCGGTGGCGGCTATTCATTATAATTATAATCTTCGATGTTCCAGTAAGGGCTCCCTCACACTCACACTATAGGCTCCTCCCGAGTGTCGACTTGAACGTCGACGTAGTCAACACTCAGGCAGCCTAATGGGAGACCTCTAAGCAGGTACAGGTAAGTTTCTATGTTTGGAAAAATGATGAATACAAATGATGAAACCTATTACCCTTTGGTTCAGTCAGACTATGCCTAAGTACCTAGCATCTACAAAAAAATTAAACCTTTTTATACCAACATTTTAAAGGGATTTAAACTAAAAAGATTATCGAAAGAACTCACTCCAAAAAAATCGTACTGGACTTGTCTAGCCACAGCCACACAAGCGCAGAGCAGAAGCACGACCACGGCCACTGCAGCAGCACTCAACAGAGCCACGGCTTCCCAAGTTTCCAACCAGTCAGAGTCAGTTCTGAAGGTGTCGGTGACCCACCACACGGTGATAGGCACGATGATTGCGGGTGACAACCACCAACCCCACACCCAGTACCTACTCAGTTCGCTTCCTATGAGGAACTCCACGTCTTCAACGACAGTTTTCCAACCTAAAACAATGATGTTAAAATAATCAGTTTCATCGCATTCTTTCTTATTTACACTATGAAAAGTAAGTAAAATAAATCTCACGAGTTGTTCAGAATGAATCACTGCGTAAGTTTTATGAGCCTGTGCTGTTTTCATACCATTTGTTTAGACATTATATAGGTACTTATGTATGTTTGCAGCGGTAGCAACTTTTTACTTTAGGTATATTATTATGTAGATAATTCTTAGGCATCTTACCGTATATGAAACCAAATGAAAGTATCTCAAGCACAGTAGCGATACAAATCAGCATTGGCACAGCAACGTCTTCAATAAGGGTCAGAGCTGGTAGCCTTCCAGCCAGAATCGCCAGCGAAATTCCAGCGCCTCCCAGCGAACTGGCAAATGTTGCCAGTCGCCATTTTATTCCGCCAACACGACGCAAGCGGTCATAAATGGGATAAAGTAAGGCCAACTGCAAAATTTAATATCATGACTCATGTCATCTAGCTCATAAGCCATGACCTAGAGTCAAGACTAAAGTAACCACGGCAATAGTTTCTACCAAAACTAAAGGCATATCGCGTCTCGAAGAGATCGCTTTAAGAGATCAAGCCACCCATTGTACTTTCCATTGTTTACGTTGTATTCCTGTTGTGAGTTCAATAATTTTATCATGTAGGTTTTTTATCAATATAACAAACTAATCCCAATGCTAGGATAAAAAATTATAGATATAAGTAATGACCTATTAAAAGTTTTAAAATTACCAAAATATCTTACCAATGAAATAACTCCCGACAGTACCAAAGTGGCAAACATAAGTAAAGGCCACACAATACTAAGGTCCTCCTCGAAAGCCACTTGGTATGTCTGCAAGAGGACACCTAAGACACTCGTGTCTCTATCTCCTGTTCCACTGACAGCGAACCAGAACAAAAGCCAAAGCCAACTGGATATAAGATTAGCACTTATAATGGCTATCGAAGTCCTGTAAATAAATTGTAATAGGTACTTAGCCCAAAAAGTCGCTCCAAGTTCAGCGTAGTATGTGAAGATATATCTTACCATTGCACCTTAGTGTTGCAGTACACAGAGTCCCCAGCAGATATTAAATAACCACCAGCTATTTGACTTGACCACAACGCCTGGACTATACCACTTAGCCAGATTTCAGGTCCAAGATACTGATCCCAATCATCTATGTTCACAAAAGTAAATAAATTTGATCTATCTCCTAGACAGGATATCGTCACAATGCCCAGAACTATTGTTACGGGCCCCAATGCATAAAAAATCCTTTTCATCAATTTGATAGGGTTATAAAATCTAAAAAATAAAATGTTAACTATTAGAAAACAAATTGTAAGCAGGCATAGGTACCTACGGAGATAAACGGACATGGAACATAATAGACTCACACAAATGCACACGTAATCCATAAAACTATTAACACCAAGGCTATTGCGATGTAGTATTCGGGATCAGCACTGACCGGAGACATGAAAGTAATTCTGAAAAAATATTTATTTATTTATTTTATTTTAATATTTTTTGGAAAACTAACAGCAAGGTATTCATACAGTAGGAAGATGGACATAATACAGTAAACTGAAGGCCAATTAAAAGTTTCCACATATAAATAGAGTACAAGAAATTACAAATTAGAATTTTGAGGAGAAATTTAAATTAAAAAAAAAGCATACTAAATTAAGAAAAAACAAGAAAAAACTAAATATTATTAAAGAATTTGCCACTGAGTAAACGCTTAAGTGCAGCTAATGAAGTATTAAATAAGTCAACATCTACATCTGCCTTGATCAAGGTATTAAGCAAGTTGCTAGCCCTAATAATGAAAGCATTTTGTAACGTTGTAGGTACTTAGGTATGATCGTGTAGTCACTGGCTAAAGTTTATTACTTGTATCTACCTGACACACTCCGAAGCATTGACTGGATACCCAAAATCACCCTAAAACATAAAAGAGACAACAATAAGTAGTGGTTCACTAAAGTAGGTAGGTACTTATTTCAAGGCATTAATTTGCGTAACGCCCAAAAAGTTACCTCAATTCCGGTCCATTCAATGCAATCAGGAAACGGAATAGAATTGCTTGCAGCGTATAAAAAGTATGCAATACTGATAGACAGGTAGATGCTTGTGTAAGCTGAGCTTATCAGGGATATTATGATTCTGAGATACCCGACCCCTGGAAGTAATAGTAACATTGTTAAAAAAAATATGAGCACACCCTTTTTGAATGTAACTACCGTATCTGATGTAAAAATATGATCATACTCCTCTGGACATAATTTTAGTTTGATGTTTTACTTGCCTCTGAAAATAGGAACAGCTCTCCAAACTCCCACAGTGTCTTGCTGACTGAGCTGCCCTATCGCAAGTTGGAATAAAGTCAACGGCAGTGCCACAGCTAGCAAGGCAGCACTCAGCACTAGGCCATACGTTAGGCCTCCGTATCTGAATGCATCTCGAGGCACTTTCCATGTTGCGTTCAGACTCACTGATATAGCGAGTGTGCAGAGATGAGCGCGGATAAGAGGCCAATTTAACCATTCCTAAAATATAAATGTCACTGCTGAGAACACTGTCTTTTCAGGGAGTTTTGGTTATCAAATATGAAATCTTAGGAGTACACAACGAAATAGTACCTTCAATCTGTAGAAGTTCAGCATGTCACTACTCCAAACTCACATGCCTATGTTCCAACTAGTCTTCTAACTTCGGCTGTTGACATAACACTGCATCACTACGAGATTTTGCAATGCTCCAGCGTGATAAAGCGATCGGAGATAAAGCTGATAAGTGGTAAGTATCTGATGTCCCACAAAATCGATCCAAAAACGAGTTATCAGCGCGGTGGACTAGAGTAGTCCCGTTTTATTGACCGTGCTGTTTACTAATCCTTATCAATGGTTTCAGAAGATGAGAAATGTCTTGATAATATGGTGCCGAAAGATCCAAAAAGCTATCGATTTGCTGGCATTTTACAAAACCCTAGATTATTTTCTTGCGTAGAATAAAAGCTAACCAATATGAAACTAGCTACGTATGTTTCTATTAAAATTAGGGAAAATGTATGTGACAGCGAATAAAACAATTTTTATATTACATCAATGGTTTAATACTAATTAAGATAACCTAAAAACTATGTCTCTGACAGGGAACCCAATTTTAAAGACCATGAAATTGTGCAAGTTACATGTTTCAAATATTTGATTACCTTTCTACAATATTTTTACAATGATGGAACTAATAATCGAAGACATTCCAGTGAGAAGTTATATAATACCAGTAGTCAGCAAACAAGATGAGGCTGAATTAAAGATAGGATTAGTCGAAACAGTTTCGCAAAAAAAAAAAAAAAAACATAAAACATCGCGGGCAGGACGTGGATGAGATCGGCACAGGACCGTGAGGAGTGGCACAAACAAAGGGAGGCCTATACTCAGCAGTGGGTGAAGTCGGGCTGTGGATGATGATGATGATGATGAAACAGTTTCAAATTAATTATTAACTATAACAGAAACCTACGCAACGAGAGAATACAAAACATAAGACAAGTCATAGCTAAGCCCCTTGTTTTAAATGAAGTAGTAACAGTTTAGGGAGCCTCACAGGGGGTAAACAGTGCACTTTACTGAAGGGTGCTGTAGGTATACATCTGAGTCCGTAGTCTTGAGTTTACTCACATGAATGGTTACTGTTTAGTGATGGTGATGATGATGATATACAAGGTGTAACATAACATCCTAAACCCGAAAGGGAGTATTCTACAGCCCATGGCAAACAATACAATACGTTCAACGATTTTAGAGATATCGAGGATTTGAATTTGAAACTTCAAAATTGGCATGGAGTGTCTGTGTTGTAATATGTTAGGTGTGTCACGTTGTATTGTTATAAACGATAAAAACTACTGACTTACTTTCTATAAATGCTTGAGTCTTGAAACATCAATTATCTAATACATATAAAACGGTGATCAACTCAATATTGGGGTTCTGAAAGATCAATCATCATCAAATAGTGACCTGTCAAATAGTATTACATTGTAATTTCTTATCAAGTATGTACCTAATCAGATTTAAAAAAAATATTTCTCAGATAACCGAAGATTTCGTGAAGCACTCGTGGCTAATCAGATTATCTAAGTTAAGCGACGTTCTCCGCGGTCACTATTTGGATGGGTGACCGTAGGCATTTACATCTGAGCGCTTTCGTGCTTCGGATGCCACGGTAAACTGTCGGTCCCGGCTCTAGCAGTCGTTAAGCCATGACGGAGGCCTTAAGGCGGCCTAAAAACTCCGTCAACAGAGTTTGCCACTAACTCATACGAGCTTGCTTACACTTTGTAAGTTGATTTGATCACCTTGTCAGAAACCGGAGATAGATGCAAATAACTGCCAAAACATTCGACATTTTCTTTTTTTACATTGCACAAAACATATATTTACCTTAAAGTACATTCGATGATCGTTATTATCTATTCACCGTTATCATAAACTAATTAAATCTACAAATAAACAAGCACGTTGAAAATGTTTCCACGCGTTAGTACAAGCATTTCCAAAGTCCGGGATATGAACAGTCCCCTAAAGGTATCTCTGTCATTAATGGCATTAGGTACATTTTATACAATAAACGACTTTGCATCTGCAGTTTTGGAAGTAGAATTGTAAAATACTGCTTGATTCAAGAAGTGACAAAAAAGTTTTTTAATTTTGATAGTAACCAATAACCAACTGCAAGGTAATTGTAATGTAATTGACCGCCTTACATCAGATCCCATCAGTTCTATCGAGACTGAATAAAATAATTATAATTTGTGACTAAACAGTTAATAAAAACAATTTTGTAAGGAGGACTATGGACTACCGTAAGTACATTCTAGAATATCTAAAAATAAAATATTCAGGTTTACCTTGTAGAATAGTCTCAAAGATCAAAGAAATTCTCAAAGAACCTTAAAAGTAAGGAAAGATAAAAAAAACCAAACCTTAAAAATCGTAAAGTTATCAGCTCCGGTACCAAAAAGCTGGAGCCATTGAACTTCTCGACCATGACTAGTTTTTTGAATCTGATGGGTTTTCAATCCAGTCTGGCTCGGTGCCGTCTGTCAAGAGTGGACGAGCGCACCACAAAGTATTTTTACGACACTTATTTTCAATATTGTGTTCGGTGAGAATGCTCATTTTGCATAGACTTCTTACCACTAATCATAAAAAAACTTTTGGACAACGAAAAGTTGATCCGGACCGTATATTTTAGTTGCATTCATTTTAACAAAATATATTTTTTTATTTATTACACAACGTTGTGACTATGATACTCGTCTGTATACTACAAACACGGTTTATACATCCTTTCTGTAATCCCAAACATTGCAAAACTGCAAAATGAGCATCTCGTAAAAGCCCCGTCACAGTTTAACAGCTCTCGAATGTGGAGAGGCGCTTTGCGCAGCCAAACAGATCTAAAACTCAACTTCTGCGCATTCAATGTGAGCGCTATTAAACCGTGCCGGTATCTGGTAGTAACCGTGGGGTTTAGAAGACGTGGGCGTGACGGCAGACGCCACAGCCCAGTGCGAATTCTTCTCCGGTGGGCGGATGTACGACATGCAGTGGACATTCCTCCGATGAACCAGGCAACTGCTCGCATTTAGGACCTACAAGGAGGAACTATGTTGAAAACACTGGAAATCGGTATAAGTTTGACGGCGTTTTATTAACCGACTTCATAAAACGACGAGGTTCTCAATTAGGTTGTATTTTTTATACACTTAGGTACACGACATTGCGTATTTTGCTTTCCTGTGACATTTCTGTGGTGTGTACGAACAATAAAACAATCCCAATAGACTGCCATCAGCATCATCATCATTTGATGATGAAGAATGATGATGGCTTATCAAATTGAAGCATATACTAGGTTTTTCCAATTTTTTAACTTATAAATTATGTTTGTCTCTTTTCGCCCACGAAGCTTTAAAAAAAGGGCTCAATTTGAATGTGTTTGTGTTTCAGTGAGAGAAGTAATCGGGGATGGTTTTTAGCTATGTTTGGTTACAAGTATAGTATTATATGATCTGTGGTTTGGTGAAATAAGTGAAGCCGTTTCCAAGATTTGTACGGTAGTTAGTAGATTGTAACACTTACCAGCTGGACATTGGGGCAGTTGACTCTTGGGGATATTGGTCACCCGTTGGAAATCATCGTGGCATGCGTTGCAGAAGTGAGAGGTGCCAAAGCAGAAGAACACAGCAACCTGCAATTTTTATAATCTCTTTAAACCCCCCGCGATTTGCTAACATCGATATTAAAGGCACTTTTACGCTTGCATGCTGGTATTATGCTCAGGCATTGATTCGGACTCAAAGCATATATTTTTGTATGAAAATCTTTACTCAATTCTATGAACTGCTGCAGCCGGACCGACAGTTTAACGTGCCCTCAGGATGTAAATGCCACTAGCGGTCACCTATCCAAATAGCGACAGCGCAGAACGTCGCTTAACTTTGATAATCGGTGAAGATTGACTAAGCAAGCCTAGCCACCAGCACATGGTAGTAATGTAAACATACCGAGCAGCAATAGCGGCATTTGTACTCCAAGAAGTCAGCGCCATGTTTGGGACAGGTCTTGGCGCCGGCCACGTCACTGCAAGCGCCACACACCAGCTCCGATGGCTCCCAGCTACCGTTGGATTCAGCCTCACAACGGGCCAGGCCGCCGAAGTACGCCTATTAATAGAATTGTTATTATTTTCAGCCAGCATCTTCCCACTACAAGGCAAATACGTTATTTTCTTCCAAGTTTGATGGCAGAATCATCACAATAAGTCAAGATCGTTCCGCCATCTCAGTTTTGGAGGTATCATTGTTAGGGCCACACTCTGTGGTTTTAGCCCAAATCAAATTATGCATGAGAATATTTTCAATGTCAATTTATTTCGATACAAATAACATTGCAGAATAATTTCCAAAGCGTTCTATTAAGATTAAGAATGGAATAATACTGAAATTATACTAGACTTGACGTATGACTTGACTTATTCTCACTCAACACTCGCAAAATTGTCTGTCAAAATGACGGACAGAGGCCATAAATAAAAGAAGAAGAAGGAGGCATAGTAAATCGTTGACATTTGATGAAACGCTAACTAACCTTCTCACACTTATGGCAGACGTAGTAAGCGTATCTGTCCATAGCGTACTGCGTCGGGTCGAAGGCCTGCGAGCTGGAGCCGGCTTTGGCCCCCGCCGGCGGGGCGATGCCTTCGTACTGGAACCGCATCAATGCCTTGCGCTGCACTTCCTCGTGCAGCCGACGGATCGGCGATAACAGTTCTGACAGAGTCCAGTGATTCATGTTCTCCTACGAAATATCGTGTCCATGAATATTTATAAAATAAAACAAAAATTTTACACTTATACAAGTCATAGTTATGAGTAACATTGAAAAAATTAAAAAATATTCTGAAGAAAAAGTACAAAAAAGTGAAGTATAAGCTAAGCGGTAACCTCTGCCTCTCCGAGCACGTCCACTGAGGATGTGCCCTCTAAGGCTAAGAGGTAATTATGTTGAGCAATGTGTTTGTAATTGCAAAAGTATGGACATACCTTACAAATGGGACATTGGGCGAACGAGAATGTGATTCTTGGTCCAATCCAACGGCTGGCGATGACTTTCTTGCAGCAATGCAAGTGGAACACGTGACCACAGCCGAGCTGCGCCAAAACAACTTTTATTAGTATACCAGTAAAGTCTACTCTCATTTGAAAGGCGTTGGGGCATTTCAGGTCCCAATTTGCATACATTTAGTTATTTTTTGGATTAATTTTGTTATTTTTAACTTCTGTTGGTTTTATCATAATCTATTATGCAGTAGTAGTCACGAAAACACAAAATAAAGTGATTATTTTGACGTACCTGTAAATACGATAAACAACATTGAAAAAAGACGCATTTTTCGAAGTAAAATGGTTAAAAAGTAATGATTCCCGCTGCTTTATAATGACATTGTTGAATTTTTTTTAAACTGTATTGTAATGAATTCTAACAAACAAAGTTCCATCAATGCAAATTAAAACAAGTGGGGCCTGGGTTCTATATAATTGCCCCAGACCCTTTGACCAAAACTCGGCAGTATTGTTACCTGTATAGCAGGGGCTGCTTGTAGCGGGTCAGTAAAACAGATCATGCACATGTCGTCAGCGTCCTGCCGTAATGTTGCGTCGCTGGAGCAGCCGGCAAGGCACGGTAGACACTTGCGTTCGCCTCTCACTCCGCCACAGAGGTGACCGCAGGCTACGAGACGATTGCACGCTGATGCGCCGTACTCCTGTTACAAATGAGTAACAAATGATAAATAAATATCCTTAGACATTACACACAACGTCCTCTAGTCCCAAACTAAGCAGAGCTTGTACTATGGGAACTGGGTTGCTGATAGAATACTTATATATATTTTTGTAAATACATACTTATAACACAAAGTAACAACCATACAAAGAACAAACATCTATGTTGTGCCACACACAAATGTTTGTTCTCAGTGGTGATCGAACCCACGACCCACAGCACGGAAGGCAGAGCTGTGACGCCTGTCGCCAGTGGGGTGGCTTTGAGTAGCTAAATAGATGTAAAATTCGAGTAAAGCCGTGCTCACTTTGGATACGATTTCATCCGAATTTGATTCGCGCGTAAACGTACGTCTACGCACGAATGATCCCGACCTTCCAAGGACTATGGGAGCGCTCACACTGCATGCGATCAGTCGTACGTATACGTACGTTTACTTACGACGTCCGAATACAATCCGAACTTGTTGGAATTTATCACGCACTCGTACGTTCAGTTTTACATAAAAAATAGACACAATGGATGTAGAAATGTTAATTAACTTGATTTACGGACATAAATATTTATGGTATCAAAGCGATGCTAGCTATCACTTACGTGATCTTCAGCGTAGGTCATGGCTGGAAATATCCGAAGAATGCACTGCCTATTTGACGGACAAAAACGTATTCAGTGTGAGCACTCAATTTGTACGAACAGTACTCGTACGTTTACGCACGAACAAATTCGTGTCCAAAGTGATCACGGCCTTATACGCTATGGTGTAACACTGTACCTGACATTGTTGGTCAGCGCACACGTTCCCGATGGCGAGTAGGCCAGCACTGCCGCGCGCGCCGCAGAACCTGCACACACCGGCGAGCCCCGCACCCGCTACGTCAGCCACGCCCTCCGGACCAGAGTCCAGCCCTCGGAACTCTGCGAGGCCCTTCAGAGTGCGCCGGTCTACCAGCAGCAGGAGCCAGAATAACTTCGCGCGGCCGCAGCCCTCGTGGATGTCGATGCGAATCGCACTTTCCTCTTCCTTGCAGATCTGTTCAACGTTTTGTGTAACTTAAGTAGGTCAATGAAGATCGTTTTTAATTTGTCTTTAGTTTGGCTTTACTATTGGCAGTTAACTGTAAAGTAGATTATACGTATGACTCTATGGGACACATATTATAACCACTGCTTGTACCACTACCAAATCCTATTAATATTATAAACTCTACAGTTTATAAGGATATATGGATGTTTGTTACTCTTTCCCGCAGAAACTACTGATTCGATTTGGATGAAACTTGGAATATAAACTTTTTATTCCGAAAAATCAACGGGCCACGGACGCTATATTATATTCCAAGTTTAATTCAAATCGGATCACTAGTTTTTGCGTGAAAGAGTAACAAACATCCATACATCCTTACAAACTTTCGCGTTTATAATATTAAGTAGGAAAGACGTAGGATAGAATATGAGACAATACCTGTCGGCTGTGAGTCCTGGCCGCTCGGTGCAGATGTAAGAATCGATCACACTCTGCACAGAGGGCGCCACATGTGCTGCAGTCGATCACGGCGACAGTGGCGCCATCGTCATGGTTCGCGCAGAACGGCCGCGGCTCAGCTGTGTCGCGTGAGTTACCGTCGTCAGACGCCGCGTTCAAACTACAAGTTACAAACTGACGATTACCAGTAGCCACGATTAATGGTGGCTATCGTAGCCGACAGTGCGATAGGAGAAATATTCGGCCACGTTTGGCATATTCACTGTTCATGCATGACGATTTGTGGACGGATTTATTGGGTTAGTATCATAATCCCCTTTGAGCTGTTGAGCTGTTTGAGCTTTTGAGGGATATTAATCCGATTTACACCATAATAGCTGTACCCACCGACTTCAAAAAAGTAGCACTTCTAATCCTTATTGTGCACTAAAATAACACATGAACAGAACAATATGTGAAGAACATAACATGTACAAAGGCGAGCATAACCCTAAAAAGAGTTTTCTTACAGCAAACCTTTGAGGCTAGAGAGGGGTGACTATACAATAAATGCCAAATCTTCGCAGTTTCATGAGCTATAAAAGTTAAAAATGTAACGTACGCTTCAATATGCGCTTGCTCCGAGACACAAAGCGACGCCAGAGCCATCCACATGGTCGGTAGAACTATGCACCTCGCCGGGTGACGGTCAGCTTCGCTCATCAGCGCGATTTGCGACGCGTACCGCGCCAGCGCTGAACGGGTTTCTTGGCCCCATTCTTCGGTTATTTGGTCCTGAAAAATATTTAAAAACTATACTATTATAGAACTGTAAAAAAGCCAAAAACTAAAATTAAAGATATCGATAAACGAAATATGCAGATCTACTAAATAAACAATTCTGATTCCGAAAATCGAGTTTGTCTGTTTATCTGTTTGTTTGTTCGCGGATTACGCCTAAACTACTGGACCAATTTCAATGAAACTTATACCAATCAGAAGCCGAAACATAGATTGAAACATAGGCATAACCTAATTTTATTGAAATCAAAGACGTGGATTCTTAGATACAGCTTGAATTCTCTAAACCAAAAGCAGCCTTTGGCACGAGGTCCATTGCCGCGCTGAATAGCAATGCTGATACGCTGGCCTAGAAATTTAGTAATTTAGCTATCAATTTACCTTAGTCATTTCCGTAATAAGCTTAACCACCAACTGCGCGTGTTTCTTGATCGTCATTCCGCGCATGAACCACGCAGATTGTGGGCCTGGTGCCACACATCCGCCCATCATCACAGACCCGGGCGCCGGTCCAACGCTACCCTTCACTTTCACCTGGATATTGATCGCCTTGCCGAGGTAGCAGAGCAAGTAGTCCAGGAGAGAAAAGCTGGAAAACATCCCGTTGTTAATATCTTCGCTTACATGTTACAAAAAGTTACTTGCAGCTCTTGGAATATAAATCCCAATGCTTTCAGACATCTTGGCTTACAAGACTAGCTTCCGCCCGCGACTTCGTTCGCGTCACGTTAGATCCCGTTGATTTTCCGAGATGAAAATTAGCTTATGTGTTGATCCAGGTCACAGACAATATAATATATTCCAAGTTTCATTCGAATCGGATCAGTAATTTTTGGGTGAAAGTTTTGTGTAAAACTAACCTTTCTTCGTGACCTTCATTTACAATCAGTGTCTTCTGCGGTGGTATTCCCGTCATCATGCGCCGTAACAAGAATATAACCTGAAAAATATAACCGTTAGTTGGAAGTACCTATGCAAAAATCATTAACGTGTCTCATCATCATCATCATCAATCAATATATATAAAACTCTTTTGAAGCTGACAGAGAATCAACGCACAGCCTAAACTATAAGTCCTAGAGGTATGAAATTTGGAGGGTAGTATCCTTATAAAGTGTAGGGGCGCACTAAGAAAGGAATTTTGAAAAGTCACACTCTAACGCGAGCAACGCCGCGGGAGACGGCTAGTCATTCTATAACCAGACTCCTTGGCGTACCAGGAGGACCATCCTTTACACATTTTACACAAAACACACACACACGCCCTCTCACACTAACTAGCGGCCAACTTATACTTTGTATTATGCGGTATTTATGCTTCCCAGAATTTTATAAATGTACCTTTTTAAAAGTTTCACAGCACAATCTAACTTTATTAAGGGATGTTACTTAAAACTATGTACTGCACCTTTATACCTATTGATGCAATAAATGTTTTTTAAATTATAATATAGAATTTGTAATTTGAAATATAGACTCCACTGTACAGACTATTTAGTTCTAGTGTGGGGAACAGTTCCTCATTTCATCATCATTTCAGCCCGTTTGCACCCACTGCTGAGTATAGGCCTCCTCTTTATTGCGCCACTCTTTTCGGTCCCTTGCGAGTCTTGTCCAGTGATTCCCAGCCAGTTCTACTATGTCATTTGACCATCGGGCGGGTGGTCTGCCTCTTGGTCTACGGGCATCCCTTGGCCACCATTCTGTGACCGCCTTCGTCCATCTCTCGTCTTCCCTTCTTGAACAGTTCCTAATGTTACTTATTTCTAAGGACATTAATAAACTGTATGAAGTAAAAGTACTTACTCACCTTACTCACTTATACACTGTTCTTTGAATGAAATAAATGTATCTTTATATACTAGTGATGCTGATTGCACCTAGGTACTCTACCTGTCTTTGCACGCGGTCGCTGGCTGTATGCAGTAGCGAGAGTAAATCAGACAGCAGCTCTGATTGTTGTGCCAAGTGTGCTCTTCCAATGTGACTTCCACTCAGAGCCAGCAGCTGCAACAAAACTCAAATAAGACAGCTTATACAATATTGCAAACGTAGTCTTAGCAAAATGGTCTACAAAAAAATACGTGATATACTAGTCCTCTTAGATGATAATAGCGGTATATGGTGTACAACTAAATTCGTTAACAATAAAAAAAAACCAACGTTTAATCATGCATAAAATTTCGACTGCCATCAGTTTCGCACAACCCACAATCGAATTTGAACCCTAGCGTCCTATACAATAAGTGTTACTTACCAGCGACAGCATCTCAAAGCAGTAGTTATCCTGCTGATGAACGTTAGGTCTCATCGGCTGTTCGCTGTTCCTTTCAGATCCATCAGCGCAGACGAAGGCAGTCTCCCAATCTTCGCGCACCTTTGCTGTCTCACCGCCTATAGCAGCCACTATGTGTAACACCACCTGAGGAATACCAGCATTGTATTACAAACTAGCGGGCCGTCCCGGCTTCGCACGGGTATTTAACAAAAGTTTTTAATTAACGAGAATTAAGTCATTACGCTTTCTTGTCCTTTGGCGATGTAGTCCAAAAGCAATGTAACCCCAACGCGATATAGTCATATCGCGATTTAGTCTTAAAGCGATCTAGTCATATCTGCTGCCTAGTCAAATAGAGATGTAGTCGTAAAGCTCCTAGCCCTTTTTTTACAGCTTGGGTTACATTATTAGAGAATTAGTCAGGATCCCTGTTTTTTTTAAATATATGTCACCAGGGGATAGTGTAGCTTACCAATGGTGAAAGAATGTTTCAAATCGGTCCAGTATTTTCGGAGCCTATTAAATGCAAACAAACAATCAAATCTTTCCTCTCTATAATATTAGTATAAATACGAGTGAGGTTGGTTGAACCAGTGAGCTCAATAACATGCACTAAAACAGATTCTTCTTCTTCTATTTATGTATGGCCTCTGTCCGTTATTTCGACAGACAATTTAGCCAGAGTCAAGTGAGATATTTGAAATAATTTAAGTAAAGTGCTTCCAGCTGTCCAACAGTGGTACAACAGCTGTCAGGTCTGACGTATATAAGTGTCACCTGTCGCTGCAGGCACGTGAGTTGATTCCCTGCGAACAGGATGCCGACGAGGTGCTCCCTAAGGTCACTGTCACCATGAGCCGCGCGTGGAACTACCACGGAGCCTTCCGCCTTCTCGCCGGAGAGCTCCCATTCCAGCAGTTTACCGAAAACCTGCATCACAATCAAATTACATGTACAAATGGGACAGGCGTCAGAACTCAGTCGGTAATAGCTCTGCCTTCCGTGCTGTGGGTTCAATCCCCACCGAGAACAAACATTTGTGTGTCTTAAACATAGATGTTTGTTCTACGTCTGGGTGTCACTTTGTAGGTACTAGAAGTATGAATTTACTAAAAAAAAATAACCTATATGTATAAGTATTCTATCAGCAATCTAGTTCCCATAAATTTGGGACTAGAGGGCGTTGTGTGTAATGTCCAAGAATATTTATCTACTTTATTTATAAAAACGCTTTGCCAGATTAACTATTCGATTTTCAGGGTAGGTATTCGACAGGAGCGATTATTTGTGACGTCACAAAGCAGGTCTGGAAGAAAGTTACATGGAAAAATATGATGCTTAAGGTTAGGGAATGTTTTACTATCTCTGAGTAAGTGAATAGTGAGTGTGATAAAGTGATCAGTGAGATTTTATTGAATAAAAGCTTTTAGACTTTGACTTTTGTACCTGCGAGGTGAGAAGACGGAACACTCGCAGCGTGTCGTTCTCAACGAGCTCGTGCAGAAGGCGGGCAGGGGGCACCATGGGCCGGTGCAAGAGGGCGGGGGCACTCAGGAGGCGCACTTGTCGAACCCGCACCGACGGCTCAGGGCCGCGCAGCTCGCATCGCACGCGGAGAGTTGATGACGTCGCTCCAGGGTAGCATGCTGCAACCATCGCATTCACATTGACAATACTATATCTGTCACTCGCACTGCCAAGACTCTTTGTGCAGGCAGAGAGGTACGATGAGTAAGAAGGCGCGTTTTATATGCGTTTTACTAATAATAAATAATAATACCTCTAGGACTTATGGTTTAAGCTGTGCATTGATTATCAGTCACCTTCAAAAGAGTTTTATATATATTAATGATGATGTAAAGTTAAATAGGTACTTGAAGACTTACAAGGCAGCGTGTAGCAGACCCAGGTAGCCGCCTTAGCGTCCACTTCGATATCCTGCATATGATACATCTCTCCCGAACCTCCACTGTACAAGAACGACACCAGAAGAATTTTGTGCTGCAAAAAAACATCTGTATTCACCAGCTGTTGATCAACGATTGATTTTGCACAAGAAAATCATATTCAGAGCTCTTTCTTGGTCAAATTTCACGGTTATTCAATAGCTGTGAGTCATCATATTCGTACTAAAAAACCAGGGGTCAACACGAACAAATAATCAGTTCAGAACTCGGTAATAGGGAACTTCAACTTACTGTTGCTTATACTCCACCTGAGTATAAGCAACAAAAGGAATAAATGAATTGAATTACACTCAGCTGCAGTCGGCAGGGAAGTGGGCATGAGCCTAATCTAAACACGATCATGCCTCTGTCCCGGCATGTTCATGTCCTTGCTCTCTAATAAGAATAAAGGCGATGTTACTGTGGCTATAAGTCCAGAATTAATCGCGACAGTAATGCCGGCAGCGGCATGAGCTAAGTGTGAACGCGTCACTCTTTACAAAACTGTTAGCATTCGGGTTGACCCTGTTTATAAATGGCAGTTAGGTTAGATACATACTGCAGTGTCCCTGGTATTATCAACGTGCACGCATATAATATGCGGACTGTCTTCCGGCGTGCCTCCAGGGAATGCCATCTGAATCCACTTCGCCTTGTTGCGATCCTCGTCACCGCTCTCCCAGAATGTTTCCGTAGTTCCGTCAACCAAGCATCCGGCCATGCCTTGCCGAGAGGATACTGTGATATCGCTCCATGCTGTTACATCAGCGCACGACCATAGAAAACTTTCCTGGAAATCGATTTTTGAAGTGAAAACTTCTTTTGGCGCACCGCTCACAGATTTTTCCGTAGGTAGTAAGTTAGGCTGTTCCGTCACGCTCTGGGGTGAAAGGCTCGATCGGGTGAACTCGGGACCGCCGAGTGTACCCGAGCGAGAATGATACAGTCAGCTGCTCTTCGCTGTAATGTTGTGTCGCTGTGTTTAGTATATTCAATTCATACGGAATAATTGTCTTTATTAATTTAATAGTTCTTATTGGTACGTAATAAAAATTATATTGACAATTATTTGGTTTACATTGTGAGGTTAGTGTGTAGTTAGCGGTTTATCGTGCTAATATTATATATTGAAAAAACATTATAAACATGAAGTTTTCACTTCTGCTGTGCGGTCTTACGCACACGCACACACACTTTTTTGTTCAATGTATCGTCCACCACGCTTGTTTCACGAGCCCAACAAGTATGGATGTATTGATAGGTTTTTTTCTATCGACATAACTAGATGTAGGCTTGGAATAGTTACACCGTGTTTTGTCTTTTTCGATCGCATTTGAATCTGCTTGTCAATGCAGAAGACAAAATACGGTGCTACTATTCCAATCTTATATCGAGTTTATTAATAAACGGATCAGAGGTTTTAAATATAAATTAATACCTATGCTTGAGCATTGTCTAGGTTCTAGACTCTAGGGCATCATTTTGGGAATGATTCGATTAGTCAAGCTTCTATGCTTTTCTCAGTATATAGAGTACTTCTAGCAATTTAAATGTTGACGAGATATTAATAGTTTTGCCAGCGAATAATGACAGAGCCGCATCCATACATGTAAGGGAGATAACAATAGGATAACACTATAGGCTTCGACACGACTTAATAGCTCTCGGCAAAAGTAAAGCCAAATAACAACATTTCTTTCCCTTTTATTCTCGGTGTCTTCGCTGCGCAAAGGAATTTCCCACTTCATCGCCATTCAAGGTCAGAGCTATTAAACTGTGTCGAGACCTGTACCCACCCTATGGCCGTAACTTTGAAAGCTTTCGTTGATGGCGCCCATGAAGCCGTCGTCATATATTCCATCCTCAGAGTGAGACAATATCTTGCTGATCACGCTAAATACTTGTGACCTGCGTCCCGTCCGAGCAGCGTTAAAATATTAAAGGTATTTATTTATAGGAATTATTATACAAGCAATTATTTTAGGCAGCCATTTTGGTCTAGTATCAGTAGTCCGATGACTTAGTCCGATGATGCTGAAAAATACAGATCATCGGACTACTGAGCCTTTTAGTCCGATATTTACACATTTCGACTTTCCCAAATGAGTAGGTTAGGTTAAGTTTGTTTATAAAAAATGCGAGCAAAGCGAGCCCATCCATAAAATCTGCTAAAAAATAAACTGAAGTTAATGCATTTCTTTTTTGGGAAAGTCGAAATGTGTAAATATCGGACTAAAAGGCTCAGTAGTCTGATGAACTGTATTTTTCAGCATCATCGGACTGATGAGACTAAAAGTATCATCAGTCTGATCGTCGGACAACTGATACTAGGCCGCCATTTTACAATAATCTGTGCGTGTGGTTTTTCGTTAGTGTGCGTATAGTGCATCTCCTCTGGACCTGTTAGTAAGCTCGTTAGGAAAAAATAGTACGACAGGCTGAAGAATTTATTATCAAGGTTCTCACTGGGCCAGTTAGTGGAGGCGTAGGTTCTAGTGAAACTGACCTGTGCAAGAAGTTCCGATCATGTTTCGAGTAATGCAGCGCCCAGCACCGCACAGCTTGCAATGCGCTGGCGCTGGTGGTGGCCAGTGATGGCGCCAGTGCGCTGACGGAGCCCAGGAACGAGTGGAAAGCAGCTCGGGCGCCGCGTGCTGATCGCCCACCAGGACATATGGCGGAGGTTGATGCTGTTGCAGGCACGACTCGACCAGCGTTCGCCTCGTTCTGGCGAATACATACATGTGCTAACTAGCCGTCGCCCGCGGCTTTGCTCGCGTTCTAAATAGACCCTTTAGAGTGTGACTTTCAAAATTCCTTTCTTAGTGCACCCCTACACTATATAAGGATACTACCCTCCAAATTTCATACCTCTACGATTTATAGTTTAGTCTGTGCGTTGATTATGATAAATGAATGATGCTTACCGGCATAGGTTCGTCTTCGTCCTCTGGTGGGACGAGTCTGGCGTACTTGTCGAGAGCCGTGCAAAACCACCACATTACATCGTGCACGCATGTCGGCTGCGTCGTTGAACGCATCAGCCAATTCATTGCCTGTTACATAAATAAATATTCTAAGACATTGCACACAACACCCTCTAGTCCCAAACTAAGCAAAGCTTGTAAGTACTTGCTTTGTAAAATACATCTTAAATTTTTTTTACAGCCAAACTATATCATTGATTTTGCGCTTTCTAATGAAACAGTCGGTCTTAAAACGTTTATTAGTTTTAAAGCTAATAATAAACAATTTATTTACCAAAAACACCCAAAACCATAATCTCTTAAAGGGTAAGGGTGTAATTACAGGCACATGAGACTTCTAGATCTTTACGTCTCAGAGTGATGGACGCAGTGCATTGCCTTACAGGGCACGTCCTCATTGGACTTGCTCTGTGAGGTAATGCATTGTTATAGGCAGAAGTTACTACGTAACATCAGGTGAGCTATCAGCTTGTTCCATTATTTATATCATAGACAAAAAAAATCTAGTTAATCAACCCACTTACCTCAAAAGCGTATTGACGCACAGTACTGATTCTGACAGCGGCATCTAACTTCTGCCTGTAAGCGGGTAAGTCGCGTTGAGTCAGTACAAACGACAAGACAGGACTCTTCATCAAAGATTCAGTTTTCACCACAGGAGGCTCAAAGGCGGAGAGAGTCCATGCAGTGTTGCCAGTTTCTCCGCCACTGACTAGCCGTTGTAGCTCAGCGCTTGGTAGAGCTAGGAGCGATGTGCCTATACAATCCGATAAACATTTTGATTAGTTTACATCTGATGACTTTTCTGCTGAATACTTTTTTCGCTGTTGAATATAACAAACTAATATATGGTGATCTCCCTTGTACAATTCGTATGGAGTTGTATGGTGCAAGGGCATTGTAAGTGACATGATAGGCCGATGGACAACCTATGCTTTAGTAAAATTAATCGATTACGTGACCAATAACACATGCCACAGACTGAAGTCAGTGTCTTGGGCACGCTTCCGATTGGTACTGATTTAGACCAGTTGAGCTATCTATAAATCGTTTGCAACGGTTTGTAGATAGCTCAACTGTTTCATGTGTATTTTGTAAATACTGTATTAGTTGTAATTTTCTTTGTGAATAAATTTAAATTATTTATAACACAGATCATAATAACTCAATATAAATATTGCTTTAACATGGTTTACATTAATTTTACATTATTTAAATTGGTATCTCATGGGCCCTGTTTAGGGTATGTCAGGGAGGTAGGCCGGGGTTTATAAATAGGTAGTAGATCGCTAGTTAGTACATAGTAGGTAGTTGGCAGATAATCTAATTGCTAGGTAGGTTTTACCTTAAAGTTGTAGTAAACTGTACATAGACTTACCGGCCAACATATCCTGCTGTTCATCTTCAACGTTCCGCTTGAGCGGTGGGAAGGTTGCGTGAGACAGGTCACGCTCGCTTGCCTGCCCCATCGACACTGAGCGATGAACGCGCGGCGCAGTGCCTACGCCATCTAACTCCTCGTCATCTCTCTGTTGATTGATTGTATTCATGACTATTTTACTCACAATGAGACACAAGAAAGCTAGCATCGATTATCTTGTTGCATTTTGCTAAAGTAACCTAATTTGACAGCACTAAAAATGTTGCCGTCCCTTTCTCATAAACTGACAAACTGACAAACGACAAGAATGGCTATAATTTTAGAACTGTCAAATTACAACCGTTAGAAAAATGGAACAAGAGAATCGGTGCCAATGTGTGGATGGATATATGGTAGAAATAAGTATGAATATCCCAGTCGGAACTTAGACCTGTTAGGATTATAATTGTTCCTGGCTCCGTAAGGAGCTGTTGTTACTTGTTCAGGTTAAAGACGAATAATATATTAATTAAGGCCAGACACTAAAGTGAAGCTGCTACAATTTAAACAGGCGGCGTGGAAAGTTTAAAACTAGCTTACAGAAGTACCGGTTTGTATATTATTAGTCACAGGACGCCAAACCAACCTCATATAAAAAAAACGCTGTTTGAACCAGCAATCTTGCAATTGTCTGGTTGCCGAGACGTGCAGCTAGCATTGTGTACTTGTGTCGCGGCGCTGGTGACGTCAGAGCATATAATGTACTTACAGGTGCAACGGGTGGTGGCGGAGGCCTGCCCAGCGAGTGGTAGCGAGTGGTGTCTCCGGCCGCAGAGGTTCGCGGCGCTGCGCCCAGCGCGGCTAGACATTGGAACGGCGGCGCTGGCTGCCATAAACTACCCGGAGGAGTCGGGGGGTTGCGACCACATTTTTCTTTCCACGGCGCTGTGCTTATTGACTCTGTTTAGATAGATAAACTCTTTATTATACACGAAGAAGAAACAGGATTTATAAATAAATAATTAAAGCTATTGTACAATGGGCGGCCTTTTATCGCGGTCTCTTCCAGACAACCTGGTTATATAAACATTTTATAGGTAAGTACAGAGGAACGAAGCGTCTAGACTCTAGAGACTGGTGATACTCTATGAATTAGAAGACAGATTAGACAGGTACCTATAGGCAAAGAAAATACATAAGAATCTAACAAAAGTAAAACTTCTACACTAAAACACTTAGGTAACTTAAGAGTTAAATCATACACACCTGCATTAGTCAACGGGGCGAGGTCCAGCAGAAATATAGCATTGTCCTTCATAACATTATGATCAATGCTCGGAGGTACTTCGGCAGCGTTGGAGTTTGGTGTCGTCTTCGACTTGGCCAATGAACGTATGTTTCTGTCACGGCATCGCTCACAGAAGATGTACCACAGCTGAGACGTTTCTGTTAACACAGTACCTATGTAGATGTTAGTTGCATGCAACATTGGAAAAGAAATAAATATTCTTGGACATTTCCAATGACTCCTTCTAGTCTCAAACTAAGCAAAGCTAACTATAGGAAACAGATTGCTTATTTCTATCAGCGTTTCTAATATTAGAAACGCTAGTTTGTAAGGATGTATGGATGTACCTATGTATGTTTGTTTGTTTCTCTTTCACGCAAGAACTACTGAAGCGGGCACCAGCTAGTACATAAATTTTTTGTTGTAAATATACTTCTAAGTACCTACTTATACATAGTAACACCCCAACATAGAAAAAAAATCTGTTTGCCATACACAAAATATGTTTGTTCTATGTGAGAATGGAAACCACGACCTACAGCATGGAATGCTGAGCTGTGACGTCATACGTAAATAAAGTGACCAAGTACTCACCGACAGATGGTCCGTACGTCTGTTTGCCGACTGTTAGGAGCAAAAAACAAAACAAATTGTTAGTAGAAAGTATGCTAGAAGTTCAAATTCGACAAATATTATAAGAACTTAAAATGGAGGTGGATTAATAATATGGAATCGGCCTTAAATAAAAATTCTTTTTGAACCCTATGAGAACCAGTAGTTCAAATATTATTGAGTAGCACAGAACTTGAATATCAATATTACGTTTGACTTGAATGAGCTGCCCGCAGATAGAAGGGGGCAGGTCAGTTGGTGCCGGGTCAGGTGGTGGTTCAGTACGTTTGTAGTACCCGGCGCGATCGTAGCCCCTGAGTGATGGCGCACGGCATCCAGGGTGCTTCGTGCGCAAGTGAGCAGCGAGCGGCGGCGGGATTCTGTTACTGCCGCAAAGTTCACAGCGGCCTGGAACAAAACACCAGTCACAATAGGATAAACCTTGATTTAAGGCGGTTTTGCCCGAACCAAGCTGTTTTTCTGTAGGTAGCGATGCTATATCCTCGATAATTAGAGCAAGTAGAGAGTAAGTGAAAAGTCTACATGATACTATAAGGTTTTATCTTCAAATTTTACATTTCAAATGTTTTATTTAACGTCGTATTTAAAAAATACCATCCTCTCAGCCTAGTCAGCTATATCCACAGGAAAGACAAGGTCAATACGTGCGGAGCTGACTAAGCCTAACTAAGAGGATGGTACAGGTGCTGGGCAAGCCTACTCCATCTAAAACATTATCCCAGGCACTACAGTGTCCCGTTAAGTGTAGGCATAGTTTGTCTCGTGACGCTGTATAAATCATCTTCAATAGATGTAAAGGCCTGGTATTATATATTAAAAAAACAAAGGAAACAAACTATGTTCTTAAACATTTTTTGTATGGGCCTGATCATACAAAAAAGCTGTAGGAAAGTAGTTTCTTGCCCGTTATTCTAGCCAGAATCACCTAGTTAATAAGACTCTAAATGACTTGATTTGATTGATTTAATAGAAGATTCTAAATGATCCTGGTGACTTTATTAAATAAAACATATAATTTTGACTTTGAAATGTATGTCTACTTTCTAGCAAGATAACGATTCATACAATAATCTGCGCCATCCACAAATTGTAATCACTAAAAAACCGCTATTTTAACGTTGCATAATAATCGATTGAACCTTCAAACGTTGATATAAAGATACTACATCATCATCATTTCCCTGCCCTTATCCCACGCTAGGTGGGGTCGGCACAACATGTTTTCTTTACTACCTAAGCATTAAATGTAAAATGTGAGCACAAACTTGTTGGTTCAGTGTATGTGATCCATTCCACTCTCGGCGGACCCACAGAATTGTAGCACGCAATGTCCGTTAGTACTTTAGTACCCACTGGCGCTTCTTCAGGCCTCATCTTGTATCTGAAAGATAGGAGAAATATACATCTGGGGGCCTTTTGCTCAGCTTGACGTTCATTCCATTCGATACCACCAGAACACCACCGGTGGTTTCGTTCGAAATCAATATTTCGTTCGACACTACCGACTATTAGTGGAATACCCCCAGCACTGGACCAATTTCAATGAAACTGATACCATTCAGAAGCCCTTTTGCCGGATTAAAACATAGGCTATATTATTATTTTATTAAAATCAAAGACGTGGATTCTTAGATACAGCTCGAACTTTCTAAACCAAAAGCAGCCATTTGCTACGAGGTTCATCGCATGCTGGTGACGGATATTTTAGTGGAAAGTTTCGCGGGTATCAGCTAGTTATGTACATGTTTATATACTCACTTATCAGTAGCAGCAGATAATTGATCGGAGTCATAAAGGGCGTCCCACAGAGCGACTAAGGCGCGCATAGATGGAGGCAGAACGTTCACCACACCAGCAATACTTGATGTACCTACAGACGATGCATGTTATATTTATCTCGTAGGCCACTCCAGGTTTGCCGTCATACCGCCAAGTGGTAATGGAAATTGAAAAACTAACTTTGTAATTAGCATGTGGCATAAAAGTAATGAAACAAGCTGATAGCTCGCCTGATGTTAAGTGGTAACTTCTGCCTATAACAATGCATTACCTCACAGAGCAAGTCCAATGAGGACGGTAATTAGCTAGGTAGTTTAATATAAAAATAACATAAAACCAACATTTGAACCACTCTCTGAAATCTGGACTTATTTGGTTGAAACATTCAAGTTAAATAAACTGAAATTAGTACAGAATTTTATGTTTATTGATAGTTTTATTACCCGGTACGATTTGTCCGTCCTCTTCGCGGATCGGATCGGTTATTTCCGATTTCCTCACGCGACTGGTGCTCGCTTCGATGCCAGATCGCGTAAGCGTATCAAGTGTTGACTGTTGAATATTTAAGTAGTTTCCTGGAACAAACGTTTTGATTTGCCAATCCTATCGTACTAATATTACAAACGCGAAAGTTTTTAAGGATGTATGGATGTTTGTTCCTCTTTCACGCAAAAACTACTGATCCGATTTGGATGAAACTTGGAATATATATTGTCCGTGACCTGGATTTAACACATAGCTACTTTTTATCCCGGAAAATCAACGGAATCCAATGGGACGCGAACGAAGCCGCGGGCGGAAACTAGTAGTTTAATAAAACAAACACACAATCCTGCCGTCACGGTAATATCGTGACGTGTCGTTACGGGGAATGACAACACTTATATACCTGCATTAGTAACTTCAACAGAATGCCGTTGATGACGCGGACTCGTGATATCGTTGATCGGCCTGGTCACCACTTCAGCGCCATGCTTCGGCAGTTGTGGATGAAACTTGAGGAAGGCAGCGCAGGCAATAGCATCGTGAACCACACCTATGGAAATAGATCATAGTATTGTGAGCTTTGGGTCAAAGTAATCCTTGTTTTTTTTTTATATTAATAGTTTCATAAGTTGAATATACATACGCATAAACCTTAAATATAACATCATGGTGTAGAAAAATCATTCACGGCGTAGCTTCTAAAACAGTGCAAACAGTTAATTTTTCAAGAACCTCTCACACTTTCCATAGTTTATCTTATTTAATAACAAAATTAGTGACAGAAGAGATAATCAAAATACTTTTTTATGCTTTTCCAACGCAACGGTTCAACACTAGAACTAATAACTACTAAAACATAAAATAGTATCCTACTAATATTATAAATGTGAAAGTTTAGATTTTTGGATGTTTGTCAATCACGTGCAAGTACTGGTCTGAACTGGATGAAACTTGACACATTCGTAGCCTAGATTAACACATTGACAGGATCTGTAGACGAATGGGACACGGAGGATGTTGCTAACCTTCATGCCATAGAAGAGCGGCAAAAATAGCCCGCAAACATTCAGCCTGTGCAGGACTCAAGGCGTGTTTCTTCGGTGGCGCGGGTGCATTGCGCGCCGGCAGTGGGGGAGGTAATGGCGATGCCATGCGTTCGCGGGCTAAGGACTGCCTTACAGCTGCTACAAGTGGAGTCACTCGAGACACATTGTCCTGTCAACCGAGATTAATAATAATAGGCCTTTACATCTATTGAAGATGATTTATACAGCGTCAGGAGGCAACCTATGCCTGCACCTAACGGGACACTGTAGTGCCTGGGACAGTGTTTAGATGGAGTAGGCTTGCCCAGCACTTATACCATCCTCTCAGCCTAGTCAGCCATATCCACAGGAAAGACAAGGTCAATACGTGCGGAGCTGACTAAGCCGCGGGTTTCCGACCGATGTTTTCCTTCACCGTAAAGCACGTGTTAATGCGCATATAAATTTACCGAACGAAAAATCCATTGATGCACGGCCGGGATTTGAACCCACGACCTTCGGATCGAAAGTCGAGGTACAGTCCCACTCGGCCAACACGGCTTTTTAACCGTTTTTTCGGCAACCGAGATTAGTGACAAAGATTTAGTATGGTGCCTTCTTCTTCTTTTATTTATAGTCTCTGTCCGTCATTTCGACTGACAATTTTGCCAGTGTCAAGTGAGATATTTGAAATAATATAAGTAAAGTCATTCGTCAAGTCGACATAATCAAAACGCAAATTCAAAGTCGAGACATTTGTCAAAATCAGTGTCAGAGACAAAATTTTCAACACAGACTTTTTTAACAGAACTCGTGTTACTGCTATCGTATTATCAGGTGGGTTACTCTCGACCACAGTTCCAATCCGGATTCACGGAATTTGACAGAAGTAATGTCATTTTTAAGTACATTCTGTCAAAATCCGGATCCAATTTGGAACGGCGGTGGTCAAGAGTAGCCCTACTGGAAAACCAGGGTTCATGTTTCTTCTTCTCTTCAATAATGGCCTGTGTCCGTCATTTCGACAGACAATTTTGCCAATGTCAAGTGATAAAATTGTAATAAATAAGTCAAGTCAAGTCATTTGTCAAGTCGGCTGTCGTTTGTTTTGAAAAGAAAATGGTGGATTTTCTCTTCAAAACCTAACACGAATTTTCACATTCAGAAAAACCACTTTACACACATTTATTCCAATGGCTCACACTTTATGTTACGACCCAAGTATTATTGGTTAAAATTCCACCAAAATTAAACAACAATACTCACAATAACACAAGAAAAACTATTAAAATAAAAGTGCTATGTGTCGTTTCAAAAAATGTCAAAACTCGTGTCCAGGGTTCATGTTTAACCTCGGGCGTGGTTCAGTACGATCAGTTTCTTTCTGTTCCGTCAGTGGATGGTAACTGACCTGTGGCAGCGGTCGTGCGATTGGCGCGCCCTCGGGTTCCATACAATAAGGTCGACGTAACGGCGCCGTTGGTAACCTGTATCTCGGTTGGTATTGCGGCACCGGCACAGGGTCCACGTCTTCTTCTTGATACACCGGCTGGCGAAATCTTCGCACACGAGCAATAGGTATTTCTGTGTCGGAATCGATATCTGATTCGGGTTCTTCCATATCCGCCTGTCGATATTCAATTATATGTACTCGTAACTCTTTCTGGTTGAACTGACGATATTTTTTTTATCGTGATGACAAGATTTTTTTAATATTGAAGAGACCATCTTTTGTCTTTAATATCAGATATAGGTCTTCTTGTGAGTGAGGAGTACAGAGGGCAACGTTTTTACCTGCCAAAACTTTTGTTACTAAGTTAATAATAACTAATCGATAAATTAAAAGACGCAACTGAATAAATACTAACTAAATAATCGCTTCGCTCGCTCGATCTACTATATAGCTATACTATTAATAACTGTAAAAAATAAAAAAAACGGAAATTAAAGATATCGATAAACTAAATATGCAGATCTACTAAATAAACAATTAAATGACGATGAACGAATAAATGAACAAAACGAATTCCGAAAATCGAGTTTATCTGTTTGTTTGTTCGCAGATCACGCCTAAACTACTAGACCATTTCAATGAAACTTATACCATTCAGAAGCCCTTTTTCCGGATTGAAACACAGGCTTTATTTTATTGATATCGAAGACGTGGATTCTTAGATACAGCTTGAACTCTCTAAACCTAAATCAGCCATTTGCTACAAGGTTCATCGTAAGCTGGTTGACAGATATTTTGGTGGAAAGTTTCGCACGCGCGCGAAGTCGCGGGTATCAGCTAGTAATATATATAAATAACCGTAATACTCGGAAAAGCTGGAGAGATATGGGGGAGACCCTTGCCCAGCAGTGGGATAGTATGGGTTAATAAAAAGAAACCGTACCTCCGGTATTGGGACAGCATGTTGTTCATTGTCGGGTTGGGACTCGTTTCCGTTACTTCGTCTACTGAAACCAAGAGATTCCTCACCACATTAAAAGAGGTTTTATTTCGTCACGTGCTGTTCTGGCAGTATTATTTTTAAAAATGACTCTTATGAACATACGAGTAAGTAATATTTCACATTGATTAATATCGTAAGTAGTTTTGGATGACGGAATCTTCTTTACCTTGGTGACGTAGAAGCACCTCCAGCAGCTTCGTTCCTCATCTGTCTGTTTCTCTTATTCGGCCGTCCGAATGAAAACTGACTAAGCCCGTTTAGTTCCTAAAATGAATTAGACATTAACATCTTCGAAACCACACCATATTCAAGGCAGTGCCGGATTTATATTTTTTCCGAGTGTAGGCCACTTTATTTCCACCGCTCCATGTATCTTTCTAAAATAAAAATATAGATGAAATAGGTACAATAACAGTAGATACCTAGGATTCAGAATTTTCGATAGGAATGAGTTTCTATAGGGATTTAACGTATTAGTATAAAAAACCATGAGAAAACCAGTGAACTTGTGTGACTTTTATCCTCTGCGGACCCTAGGCCGCAGCCTATAGACAAATCCAAGACTGATTCAAAGTCCAGACCTACCCCGTCATTCATAATTAACTGTCATTTTAGCGCGGCTATAAAAAAATTTATTGTCACATACAGATCTGTTGTGAATTGTGATCTCTTTTCGTTGTCATGAAAAGAGATCACAACAGATTTAGCAATCATTTTAATTAGCGCAGCTTTAGAAGACCAACATTAAGCGTAATAGGTACTTACTTCATCGGTGTCACTTTCATCAGGAACAAACCGAATCGCTTTCTTATCTATCTCCACAGGACCTACAACAGAATGGTTGATTGATTAGAATTTATAAATCCTACTAATATTATAAACCCGAAAGTTTGTATTGTAAGGTTGTGTGGGTATATGGATGTATGTAAGTATGTATGTGTGTTGCTATTTCACGCCAAAACTACTGATCCGATTTAGATAAAACTTGAAATATATGTATATTGTCCGTGACCTGCAGGCCTAGGATGCGCACGCGAGATATTTTGTCATGTTGTTCTGTCAAAATGTAAGCATTTTGCACCAGTTTTTGAATTTTTGCATTATCTGTGGCAATGTTGTCGACAAAACGCGCCTTGAATCTTCAACTTTTGACATTTCTGCATGACTATTATCTCGTCCTCAGAGAGATACGACGACTAACAAGTGTCAAAAGTGTTTGCGCGTTTGCAGTTTTGTCAAAAGAAGGCGCGTTTTGTCGACAACATTGCCACAGATAATACAAAAGTTCAAAAACTAGTGCAAAATGCTTACATTTTGACAGAACGACATGACAAAATATCTCGCGTGCGCATCCTAGGCCTGCTGGATTAACACATAGGTTACTTTTTATCCCGGAAAATCAACGAGATCCAACGGGACTCGAACTCTTCAGAAACGCCTGGATCGTTTCGCATAGCAAATTGCACTTCTAATCCTGCGCAGACGAAGTTGCGGGCACCAGCAACTAGCAGCTAGTCACTAACATTCTGTAAGGGTTTAAAAGAGAGATTTAATTATAACTGAAAATAAATAAGTAAGTATCTACCCTGACTAGGGCCAGCTGTTGAGGCAAACACGTTGGTCGGCAATGGTATCGGCGCCGATGGACCATCCAGAAATCCTGGCTCTGCTTGACCATCATCGCCCTCCTGAAAAAAGATGGTAAAAATAATTTAATCGAATTCAAACTCTGTCAATTGATTTGTGTTCCGCACACAAGTTGGGATGTTTGAATGAAACAACAATCATGTGGGACAAAGGCCTTTACAAGGGGAATAGGTAACTACTACTATTCGCCATAATTGAAACAGAACTCTTCGCATTTTAGTAAGTAACTAAAACGTTACGACAGGCTTTCGAGAGCGCGACCCTTTTCTTGGTGCTTCTTTTTTTAGGTACATTTCAGCATTTTCTTATTTTCCGACAATTTAGATACATATAGATGTTTGTGTTTCAAATTGCTGCTGGTCCTATTTCGATGAAACTTGGTGTGTATATATATACACACCAAGTTTCATCGAAATCGTATATTTTATGTGTATATTTTAAGTCGTAACCTGGATTAACACAAGGGGTCGCGGACGAAGTCGCGGGTGAAAGCAAGTTTATAATAAAACCAATATAATAGGATAACGTACCTACTCATATAGGGAAGTATAAAACTAAAACATCAAACACAAAAACAATCATCAATCATTAATAATGCTTTATTATTTATAAATAAACTTTAGATCAAGACAGCTACAACGTCTAGATAGATAAATATATTGTGTATTAACTATTCCCAAGTTTATAGATTTTTGTACAATTTATTGAAATATAAACGCAGGTAATGGTTTTTTTATATATTATTATGCTACTTCGTTTGCACAAGATCTGGCCGCTCAAAATAATTTTGATTTACAGTTTAGCTAGATAGAGCGTTCAAACCAAACTACATAGTAAAATAAACGCTCAGAGTTAGAGTTAGAGAACGTTTCTTTATTTGCTTGAAATAGGTACACAAAAGGTGGTAAACACATTTTAATTAGATCCATTATTTCGCTATTCTCATATGATAGCATGCAAAATTTTTTACATTAATAGTTAGGTAGGTCTAATAACAACTATAATATAATTTTACTTAAACTCCATGAATTCACGAACCGTGTAAAACCCATGATCCAGCAACCAGGTGCGTAATACGCTCTTAAATCTTTTAAGGGGCTGTTCCTTTATAATATGTGGTATTTTATTGAATTTTTTTATGCTCATTCTGTAGCAGTATCTTTGCTAGAGAGAAGTTCTTGCAGCAAACTCGCTCACGAGACGTTCGCCATTTCTTGTATTACGCAAGTAAACATCGTTTGCTGTTTTGTATAGATAGCTATGCCGCTTCACAAAACATGCAGTTTCATATACGTAGAGACACGGAAGAGTTAATATTTTGAGCTTTTGAAAATAGAGCTTGCAAGACACTAAAGGGCCAATACCGCAAATTGCACGAACACATCTTTTTTGTGCAATAAAAACTTTATCAAAATCCGTACAGTATCCCCCAATAGTCAGGCCGTATCTAAGGACGGAGTCAGCATAGCCATGATAGGCTATCAATACCGTTTCTTGATTTGATGTTTTTCTGAGCCTACCTAAAGCATACACAAACCTGTTAATCTTTGTACATACTTTATCTACTTGCTCCTTCCAATTAAGTTTTTTGTCTATAGTGATACCTAAGAATGAAACGGAGTCTGGCTCTTTTAATTGGTTCTTATTGTATACAATGTTCATATTGGATATGTTATTAAAGTTTAAGAAATTAGTTTTATCAAGATTTACATTTAAATTGTTCGCGTCTAGCCATTTTACTATAGAGTCAATAGTTATTTTAATGTCAGATATATGATTATTATTGTCAAGAGATTTTATATTATTTGATGTTACAACTACGGAAATGTCATCAGCGAATAAAACTGAGTTATAATTTGTCACTTCAGTAATGTCATTTATATAATATAAAAATAAAAGGGGACCTAAAACGCTTCCCTGAGGAACACCAAATTTATTATAAATATAATTTGAATGAAAAGATTCCACGCCATTGAAGTCATTTAAACACGTTATTTCTACGCATTGTTCTCTGTGAAGAATTTACTGACTTGTTACCTAATTTATAGCTAAACTGTGCAACAATGCAGTTAGTAGTGGACAACTTACCTGAACACCGCTTTGTACCTCCTCCTTGGTAGGTGGGACCACCGTCACCAGTAAAGTTTTGTCAAGATGTCGATGTAGCTTGAGACACCACGCTACACAAGCCGTGCCATCCGTGTACGCTCGCAATGAATCTCCACTCAAGCGAACCCATGTACCATCCTTGTTTGTTATCTTAAAAAAATTAATATGTCATAGAAAAAACTCAACAGCTCAAAGTATTTCAACAACCAATGCATAAGCAAGCGAATGCTTTAGTTTACAGGCGCATAGTGTAAAAGCAGAAGATGTGAATAGTCCAGTCAAATTAGTCAAAATTAGGTAAGAATCTTGGAATTTGAGATACCCAGCTATAAAATCGCATAAACTTGTATCTTGACCTCATAAAAGTTGTCTCAAAACCTACATATGGTAGGGTGTTCCCGTCCATTAAAATCTTAAGGTCTAAGGTCACAAAAATCGACCTTTGCAAATATCTCGTTTCCTATGGGTTTTTGGCTACTTGTATGTTAGTCAATATTGTAGAGGATTAACTTCCCTACAACTTTTGGTTTACTAAAAATTTGATACGTTGAATCGTTTTCGAGATAGAGGGCGGAGAGCGCGTTTTATAATTTTTAATACTACAACTCAAAAACTATTCAAGCTAGAATAAAAATAAAAACGGTTTTGGAATGTCTATAAATAAGCAAAGCCCTATTCTATGACATCCAACTTGATATTTTTGTACGACTTTTTCTTTTTTTTACTCCCTTGAGCCCCTTATAACTTTACAACCCCTTGACCGATTTACTTCATTTAACAAACCAGTAAAACTTTAAAACATTTTCCGTAGATCTATTAAATTCTGTGAAGATTGAATAAGCGGCTCGAAAGATCTCGTCGAAAAACGTAGGCCAAAGAGAGTAAAAAACGAAAAAGTCGTACAAAAATATCAAGTTGGATGTCATAGAATAGGGCTTTGTTTAGACATTCCAAAACCGTTTTTATTTTTATTCTAGTTTAAATAGGTTTTGAGTTGTAGTAAAAATTATAAAACGCGCTCTCCGCCCTCTATCTCGAAAACGATTCAACGTATAATTTTTTTATTGAAACAAAAGTTGTAGGGAAGTAAATCCTCTACAATATTGACCATACATACAAGTAGCCTAAAACCCATAAGAAACGAGATATTTGCAAAGGTCGATTTTTGTGACCTGAAGATTTTAATGGACGCGAACACCCTACCATAATGTAGGTTTTCAGACCACTTTTATGAGGTCAAGATACAAGTTTATGCGAATTTATAGCTGGGTATCTCAAATTCCGAGGTGAAATGCTAATTTGACTGGGCTAATAAGTATACCTAGAGCCAAGCAGACGCAGGAGCAAATAATGTCTAATTAATAATAAGTGAAAATTGAACTTAACTTTCACCATTGATTGGATTATTCAAAATGCTGTTTTGACACTTTGTCCATAATATAGCCAGAACATTTCTTATGTTTCAGTCGTTCTAACTACATCTATCATCATGAAGCAATATACATAATATTGGAGTAGCCACGCGCCTCGTGACCGTGAGTGTAATATCAACTAATATCAAGTAGGTATACAAACCGCCCATCACATAATCAGTTTTTTTTTTAAATACAATATATTTAACCGTTTGACCACAATCTCACCTGATGTTAAGCAATGACGTGGTCGACGATGTAGCACGGTTACCTAGAAGATACCTATAGAATATACCTAAATCCCCTTTGTTACTAAATAAACGCATTCAAATCGGAGCCCTACTTTCAGAGCTATCAGGGCATAGACAAACACAACGACATCAAACAGTCCTTACATTTTTCGGCCGTTTATGTCAAAATCTATAATAATCCATATAGGTAATCATTTATTTGGTAAGGGTCAGAACAAATTAATTAATTAATAATACCGTAATTAAGTTAATATTAATAAACAATATAATAATACTTTTGTAAATTATATAGGTAGGTACCAATTTTATAATCATGTTTTTTCTATGAACTCCTCGTAATTATAGATGGTGTTACCTATGAGCCAGTGCTTCAGCCTGACTTTAAACGTGCTCAAACTAGGAGGTTCAGTGACTGTGTTAGGTAGTCTATTGTATACTGTCGGTCCCATTATGTGTGTTAGCTTGTTAGACTTGGCTAGTGTGCGTGATACTGTAGCAAGCCTACCTATTCTATTAAAAGAAAAAGGGCTAAGGTGCTGCAAAGGGTTCAAAAAGGAGTAAAAATATAATGTAGTAAAAATCAAGTGGAGTGCCATATGTTAGGGTTTCGTTCATACATTCCAAAACAGTTTTTACATTGGTTCTAGATTAAATAGATTTTGCGCTATAGTATGAATACTGTAAAGTTGGCAAAACCACTATAACTTGAGCTTCCATTTCAGAGTTTCAATGATTTTGAAGTTCAGGTAAAACTGGCCTGCGATTTGCATATCTCGATAATAGTTTAAAAAAAAAACTTTTTTGCATTTTGTAGGAAACATCGCGAGATCTGAGTTCAAGGCGTAACACTAGTTAAGCTCGTTTTAATGTGATGAATGGAAATTATGACAAATATTTATGTACAAAATAAGGTGAAGCGAAGCCCGCCTAAGCTGATGCATGATTTCATAAGATTTATGAATTGAACACAACCGTATTAGTATTTTTTTTATCGATTCGACAGTTGTTTATTACCAAATCCCTAGAAATATTGTAAAGGTGTATTGCTACATTGCGTATATAGGTACTCTTACTATCTAATTTTCCACCATTTTGTGGAGGTGGTTTATTGAAATACCTATTACTTACTGCTTTTTGGTAAAAGCTTTCTAAGCAAGAAATCAATCGTTGTTAGCCCATCACCATTAGCAAAGCCGACGACTACAAATTACGTCCGCAAAAGGCATGCACTTTTCCAAAATGTAATTATTTGTCAAACGACACACAGGCTGGAATAACTCCTACGCTGACGCTCAATACACAGTATGTTCTATGAGGCTCGGGTGGTGCTTTATACAACTGTCATTCGTAACGTACGTCAGTCGTACGCTTGACCGTCGTCAGCGCGGGCGCAGTTCCAACCAAAAGCTTGAAAACCTGTTGCTTTACCTCGACAAATGTCCAGTGATTTTGATATAGCTAAACAGTTTCATGAAATTGAAAGTCGCAAGTGCCGCGCTGCAAAACCTAAAGGCTGATTCAGCCAGCTTTTGATACCTCTTCGACGTATGCGACGTTTCCGCCCCTGTTAACCCTGCCTAGCTCCTCGGCCTGAAGGCTAGGGCTGGCGCGCACGCGCAGTCCCGCGCTGTACTCGATCTCGAAGCGGCTCATCTTGGCTGGCGGCCCTGTCGGGTGACGCAATTGCATGTCGCGCTCCGAACCAAACGACGCGCTCTCGGTCACCTCCACTGACAGCTCCTGGATCACAAGCGAAACCACCTCAGTGCCTCAATCATGAATAATGTGACGGTCAGAAACGTATTGTAACGGTAGCGTATCCGTCATACACTGCGCGGTGATGCTACAACATGTGGCATCACTGGGGGCGTCGACGCGCAATATAATTCGAATACTATAGCTAATACCCGCTACTTCGTACGCTTGCGAAACTTTCCACCAAAATATCTGTCAACCAGTATACGATGAATCTTGTGTTAATGGCTGCTTTTGGTTAAGAGAGTTCAAGCTATCCACGTCTTTGATTTAAATAAAATATAGCCTTTGTTCCGATACGAAAAAAGGGCTTGTGATTGGTATAAGTTTCATTGAAATTGATCCAGTAGTTTAGGCGTGATCCGCGAACAAAAAAACATACAAACAGATAAACAGACAAACTCGATTTTCAGAATCAGAATCGTTTATTTAGTAGATCTGCGTATTTCGTTTATTCATATCTTTAATTTTAGTTTTTGACTTTTTTACAGTTTTAATAATAATAGTAAAGATAGATAGAAGTTAAGGTTAACGGTCACTGTCAGATTTGTTCGTGATCACTCCTCTGAGGCTGTAGTCTGAGTTTTACTTTGTTGATATGCGAATTTAATTAAAAAAATAAGGTAAGCAATATCCAACCTTAAAGGATTCAGGGTAGTAAACGAATTAGTATCAAAGTACCACTAACCTTTGCAATAGGAAGGTCATCTAAAGTGCAGCGGAATATGAAAACTCCAGGCACCTTGGGTGTCCAGTTCACAATGTAGGATCCATCCGGCTGGGGTTTGATGCACAACCGCTGGGGTGGAATACGTTTTTTATTGGCGGTCCCAGTCTCCCCCCAAATGCCACTGGCTAGGCGTAACTCCTCGAAACTGAACCGTGTGTAAGCCTGCAGAAAAATGTAGTAGACTGAGTAGGAAATCGATGCAGTTGTCTAAGGTCAGGATGATCGGCATCAACGCTTCAAAAATTATGTAGGTAATTATTGACTTTTGACTCTATATACCTACCTATATAAAAATACAACAATCTTAAAACGAATACTGGTTCAGGAGTTTCTAAATCGTTTTCATTTGTCGTTATAGCATTCGGTTTCCCGTGGTTATAGAGACTGTACCAAGTGGCAATAACCATTACGACCACCGACTTTTTAAGATGAGGTTCTCAATTCGGTTGTATATTTTTATGTTTAATAAGTCTTTTAATAATAAAAATATTTTTGAATTTTTCAGAGGAGCGGGTAAATAAGTTTTAAAACTAATTTATAAAAGACGTTGCTATTGAAATAATCGGACGTGTCGTGATCGTGACAGACGGGCGGACAGACAAAATAGCACCGTAATAATTCCGGTACCAGTGCCTTGATCATCATCAATCATCAATATATATAAAACTCTTTTGAAGCTGACTTAGAATCAACGCACAGCCTAAATTATAAGTCCTAGAGGTATGAAGTTTGGAGGGTAGTATCTTTATGTAGTGTAGGGGTGCACTAAGAAAGGAATTTTGAAACGTCACACTCTAAAGGGTAGAACGCTAGCAACGCCGCGGGCGACGGCTAGTTACGGATAAATGTGACAATCGCAAACGTATCGTAACGCGAGCGTATCCGAGATACACTGCGCGGTGACACTACAGCTGTTGGCAGTCGAGCTGGCATTGACGCGCAATATATCTAACTCGAATACATTAACGTGGCGACTGTCAGATTTTTTCGTGACAGAGGTTCCTGATGAGGTGGAATCCTACAACTCGACTGTTTCATGCTAAATGAAAAATAAAACAACGAGTAAACACCATCCTCGACTAAACTATCAAGAAAAAACTACGCTAAAGTTTTTTTTAAGCTCATAAGAACCCTATTATTAGAGCATTGTTAAGCCAAGATATTTCAAAGAACTTTCTGGAAAGTCTTATCTACGGCCGCCACTCTGAATTCAATCACTGTGAATTGAATCACCGACACTGCTTAAGCTTATTCATTCATCTCTGACCTATATAATTACTAAATAATTTAATTTACCGTAACTCGCGGGACCTTTGACTATAATATACTTTTTAAGGCAAATTCTACATAATATATTAGTACTTTCCATTAGAATAATGCCGTTATGAAATATCCTAATTTCTTACACGCAATAACAACGTCTTGCTCGCACATTTCACTTGTTTCTTCCGCCGCGAACAAATTATTAGGGTCATAATATACTGAGAAAAAACTCTTTGAACTGAACTGAAACGTAAGTATTTGTATATTACTGCAGCAGCCAGCTTATGAGGCAATGAGGGACGAACGTGCAAATGTGGGCCGAGTCGAAGACGAGGCACCCGCTAAACACGACAGAAATGGATTTTCATACATTTTTATCCGGCCGCTGCTCGCATGTATTTGGCCAGTACTGCATTTTCGATTTATCTCGAAGAAGGTTGTCAAAGTAATGCTCTAATTTCCAAGCGTGTATTAGAAAAATATTTTTAATAGTGATCTTTAGATATAAAAAAAACTATCTTGCGTTTCACGTAAGACTGCACGTGGAAATGTTTAAAATGAAGAATTTGAAGAAATATGAACGGGTTGGCTGACGTCTTATTGCATTTTGTAAGAATATATTGAAGCTGATGTACTGTAAATCAAAGTATGTCATGTATCACTTTATGTGTACACGTGTACACATAAAGTGATACATGACGTAGATGAATGAACCTGTTATAAATAAATCAATTGTTCAGCCTTGAAAACTGGAGTTCACATACCTTCATCATTGAGATAGCATGATACAACATGTTGTCCTTGACCGGAGGCTGATATGGTTTGTCAGGATAAGCAATTCGGGTGTCTATGAAGCTATTTCGGTTGATTCGGCCGGTAGTTGTTTCATACTTCTGGACCACCACCTGTATAAATAAAATACGCAAGGTAAATTACAAATTGTGCGCAAGGAAATTATTCTATTTACAACTTTGTTTGTGGTCAAACGGTTGCTTATATTGTAAAAAAAAAAAAAATATTATTAGCAGTTTTAAAATTCGATCCAAAAAAAAAAATCTTTATACGAGGTGGGGGCGTATGTATGACATAAAATAATAACAATAATAATCTTTATTCACCAAAAATCAAACATTACTATAAATAAAATAATGTAGCTTTATATAAGTATAATGAGAGTTTAGTACAAAAAATACGAGCAGAGACGATCATTACTAATCGTTTAAGATAAAGACAAATATATCGATTAATAGGTAAAAGTTTACGATACAAGTAGGTATGAAAGACAGCGTTAGTAATGGAATATACTAATGAACATTGTGTTATAATTAGTGGTCGTACATGAATCCCAACCATGTATAAGTTTACGCTAGGTTATTGGTAATCTGGATTACACAATAATCCTTTTACTTTATGTAAAAATGTTGGGCAGAGCACGATCTGCCAAGTAAAGCTTTATTACAAAGATATACGTAAATGTGGAAGTTGAAATGTTGGGTTATTTCAATTCAACTTGGTTTACGTAACGCTTCAGGACAAGAGAATTATAAAAACTCAGTCATGTCACGGACAAATCTAATGAATAGGTAGGTATGCGAAAAAACAGCACACGCTATGCTTCAAAAACTAATAATAATGTGATACTTTATGTATAACATGATAATATTAGCACTCGAGAAGTTAGCTGCGGTCGATGGGTGGAGCGACAGCGATATTAAATGAAATCGAATTTTTACATTGATCGCACTCTTTTTTTTTTTACTATACTTGTAACTAGGTATATAGGTAACCGTTTGACTACAATCTCACCTGATGTTAAGTTTTTCTGTTCTGAACTTTATAGACGAAGTTACTAACTGGATATCAATGCAGGTATGCAATTTCAAAATAGGTTTTTGTGATTTGCATAACAAAGGAAAGTACGCAGTGCCCATAACCCAACTATCAAACTCCCTTAATTCATCAATATCCAAAGCTATTAACAAATTATAATATAATTTATTCATTGCTTTTACATACACAAGAGTTATGTTTATTAGTTGTTATTTAATAAATTTAAGGCAGATTCATAAAATTTGATATATACCTAACAATTTATTAATAAACCACCCCCAGCGACTGGGTTGATTAGGTTCTCAAGACCAACAGACAAGGCCTCTCAAGTTGAGCTCAATATGCCCCCATTTTGCGAGCTTCTGTAATGCTTTAGTGCCCCGTCGCACTGCCGATTTGCAAGTTGAAAGCGAAGTGACAGTTACGAGAGTGCAGCGGGCTCCCCACAAAATAGATAGATAGATAGATAAATAGAATATTCTTTATTGTACACCACAAGTAAAGAAAATAACGAAAATAAGAAAATAATGTCATGTAGAGCAGATAGGTATCAATGTTTTGAGTTTCATATACTTGAGGCAGATAAACCGACAAATAGGTACCAATGAACGGTTGCACAGAGAATACTGGTATATACTTGAGGCAGATAAACCGACAAATAGGTACCAATGAACGGTTGCACAGAGAATACTGGTATTCGAACTACATTCTAGAGCAGAAGTTTCGGGTTTATAAAAACTTGAAAATCTTAGTGAAAATGTAAGTTAAGTTAATAATACAATTAAAAGTTATTTTTTATAAATGACCCGGAATCTGCGCACATCTACAGATTTTTGATCGAGTGAGCGAAGCGAACGAGATCTTAGTGACAACATGGACAAAAATGCTTTGTATGTTTGTTCGACGAGATCTTTTAAACCGCTCATCCGATCTTCATAAAATTTGGTCGGTATACGGATAGTACTCTTAAGTTTTACTGGTTTGTTAAATGAAGTAAATTGGTCCAGGGGTCGTGAAGTTATGAGGGTCCAAAGGAAGTAAAAAAAAAAGTCGTACAATAATATCGAGTGGGGTGTCATGATAGGGTTTTGTTTAGACATTCCAAAACCGTTTTTATTTTGATTCTAGGTCTAATAGTTTTCGAGTAGTTGTAAAAATTATAAAATTGGCAAACCCAGTATAACGTGAGCTAACATTTCTCGGAGTTTCAATGATTTTGTAGTTCAAGTAAGACTGGTACATAGCTAAACGGCGATATTGAAGCGATTTGCAAAGTTTATTACAACCATTGGTCAATCAAAATTGTTTGGGTTTTATTAACCTCCGACCATCACGAGATCTCAGTTCGGGGCGAACTTATAGTGTATAATAATTAGCTAATCTTTGAGACCATTGGGTTCAGAAGTTTTTATTTTGATTCAAAAAGAAATTACAAATATACGTAAGTAGCTATTTCTAAAACTAGCAATGGCCTTTGCCAGTTACTATAATTGACCTTGCATACTTTTACAAATTGAGTGTAATCAGAATTGGATAATGTTAATTTTTCTAATTTACTATCACGTGTATTCCTCAAACCTTGAAGCCTTCTAAATGTCTAATTATCAGACTTTTTAACATGTCACAAATACACGAATCATGAATGGCAATAGATCTAATTTAACCATTAGGAAGGGTTGGGTTCTTAAAAATTGTGTTTCGTCAAAGTCAAAACGAAGCATCTACAGAATAAATTGTGTAATAAGTATCCAAAAGTAAAGTGCACGCACGACTTTATACTTGCTTATCATTAAAAAAGCCACTTTCTTAGTTATGTTTCGATTACCTACATCGTTATATACATTGGTATTTTTTGTAAGTAGGGAGTTAAAATAAAGTACCTGTAAAGAGGTTTTTCACTTTAAAATGTTCCCTAAAAGCACTACCATCACCTCTACACTACGCAGAGGTTAGTTGGTAGATAATGATCAATAGAATTAAACTCGCCTGTGTACGATTTTTTAACAAGCGCACTAAAGAATTTTCAAAAAATGTGCTAAAATCTCAAATGTAAAATTTGTGCAAATTTTAATAAATTGCCATCTAAATAAAAAAATGCAACGGTTAGTCAGAATTTTTAATGATGTCCCTGTATTTTTCTCGCAAATGCGATAAAGTTATCCTCTGCGAGAAAAATACAGAGACACGTTAAAATAAACCCATTTTTACCCGTACATTTACTGAACACATCTCACAGATTTTACATTAGGATTCCAGATTTCATTTTAACATTTATAATTCTCAAAACTTTCATGTTTATTATTTATTTTATTTCAATACGAAAGTGCATTTAATATTATGTTCATTGCAAATATAATTCCAGAAATGTTTACCAACCAACTCTCTCAAGGCTCTGTAAATTTTAACGAGAGAAAATGAGAATTTCTAGTCAAATATTAAAGTGAAGCTGGATTTAACTGTCTCAAAATGTTAGCGTGCATAAATACCTACGTATAACGAACATCGCAATTCGCAACAAAACCAATTAGCACCACGCTAACGAAATGAGAAATACATATGATTTCCGCCTAATTAAAAAAAAGCACTCCAATTTTTGTTGATGCTTCGAAGCTCCCTTAACAAAATTGATATTTTTTTAGATCCCTTGATGAAGATCTAATAACAAGCTCCTTATTAGTCTAGACAGTCTTTTTAAAACTGAACCCCCATGGCGTGTTATAGCTACTACCCACGGAAACACGCTCAATTGCAAAACTATGAAAAGATCACAAGATCACACCTACTTGAAGAAGTAAGTTGAAAAGTCACAGACTGTTAAAGTATTTCAAAATCGTTGCGAAATGAAACTAGAGGTATTCGATCATAGCGTTCGAATACTTTTCCCGCTCTAGAAATACTTTAGCACTGATCATATCAGATATCAAGGGAACTATTGGAATACTATGCGTCTTACCTGCAAAGAGACTTCGACCATGATGAATAGTCCCAAAACTTTTCCGCTCAGGTTGATACCATAGATGAAATACGATCGATCCAAGAACTAGAACTTCTACTACTTGTCAGCGACAAGAACATGCTTGTGTACTTTCGTTACTTTAGTACTTTGTGATCGTAGTGTTATATCCAGCGTCAACGTTAAGTTCGTGTGAAAAAGTACATAATGATAATATTTATTAGATACCTATACACCTAGGTAACCTAATATAATACGACCTAATAAAAGATAGTGGTTACATCAGATGTTCCATCGTTTTGTTCCATCACTTTTTACATATAGTAGGTAATTAAAACTTAGGTGCCTAGATATTTACCTCTATTTTTAGTGAGGGTGAAGCAACCACATCTCCATACTGGTCTCGGATGAAGATGGGGAGGGAGGCCATAACCGCAGGGTGGGCCGGCGTAAAGGGGCGCTTGATCTCAGACTTGGAGGGGTCCACCCGAGGAGTGGGGGCGAGCCAGCAAGCCAGGCGCCCCCCTGCCGTTCTTTCGTCACCAGCTATGAAATCCATTAGGAACTGCCGCTCGGTAGACACACACCTGTAGACAATAGACGTCCGCTTTGGAAAGTTTGTTCACATGAAATGGAAGTAATTATAAACTCTATCGAGGAAGACAAATATCCAGCTCCAGTATGGAACAGACCAAACTCGAGCTGAATGTTTGTCTTAAGTAATGGCGTGCATAGCCAAATATCACGGAAATTGTAATTTCTATCTGAAAGTTTAACAAAATTATATGAATGTCATCATTTATATACAGTTTTATTTAGAGTTACTATTGAATTCAATAAAAATATGAACTTTTAATATTAAACCTTTTTTGGTTTAGCCAAACGTTAAGGCCCATTTACCTACATGATACAGGTTTGCCTGTTACATAAAAATAAATTAAAGTAATAAATGGTATAAACCACACGTCCCATTCTTGATCTGTTAGACACGTTTTGCTTCGAAACTTTTCTTGTTGTAAACATCTCATAAAACAAATGAAGGCGCTCGAAATAGTACCTTAGATAACTATTTATTCACTTTTTTACCTCAAGAAAAAGATAAAGAAGGCCAAGGCTGAAGAAGACCTCGAACTTACAGTTTATCTAAAAATATAACAGCAAAGCAGAGTTACTAGGTACACATTAAATTATTATACTCGTCTTAGGTACCTCGTTGAAGGCTCGCTGTGAGATCGAAGCTCGATGCTCGATCAGCTTATTGCAAAACTCACGTCAAAGCTAAGTAAAAACCGATACAGTTCAAACATAACCAATATATTTTTGTTATAGAGGTATGTGACATGGCAAACGATACTGGCACTCATTGAAGCTTGAGAATGCAATACGGGTGTGTAAAGGGTACAAATAAAAAGTCGAAACCCAAGTGAGGATGGAGTTCGAATTGGGATTCTTGTGCGAAGGGGCACCAGGATTTCACGATTACCAAACAGAATTTTTGAATTATCTATCTTATATTTAACACCTCCTATTTTCTTATTGCATCGCAGTATACTGGTTTACCTACAAATTTAATTAATTTCCTTCTAAGGATGTGGTAAAGTTTTACCCAACACGAACCTGCTGAGTGATATTGAAAAGCTGCACTTAGGTCTAGTCTACCTATTCAATAATTAATTGTATTGTAAGGCATGATAAGTGGGAAATGTATACTTAGGAGTTATTATGAAAAAAATGTTTAGTCGTCAATGAGAAGATGTGGCCATTTCTAGGCAAAGTAGCCAAAGGTGTTACAAATTGTAATATTGCTTCTGTTGATTGATCACAAAAAGTTACGCGTATGTGCGTGTATGGTGCGAGCGAGTCGGTAAGTTGTACACAGACAGTAGGTCATCCTTGTGCACCCTGCAGCGAGCACCGGCCGACATTTACCGAGCCTGGCGTAGTGACGCTCCTCATTATTAATACACATCGATATTTTTTTATCCAGGCTTTAGTTAGAATATCTTATAATATCCATGTAGTATTAATACGGTCAATATTTGATGATAAAACGAACCTTTTTGGTGAAGTTCTAAGGCTTCGTCTGAAGAAATTAATATAATTCGTAGTAGGTAACACGTTAGTGTCGCCATTCGATAGCACAGTATGTTGTTATAAACAATATTTATAAACCCAAGGTTTGTTTCGTGTCCAATAATAAATGTATAGATAGGTATCGAAATATTATAGTATTAAAACGTGACAGCAAGAGGGGGATAACCAAAACATTGTGCTTTTATATTTGATGCAGTTATCATAATTAGGTAAATGAGTCAGATACATTGGTAACTAACTCCGGTGTAGGCTTTAGTACTTAATTAGGCCCTCATAATCTCTAATGATTTCATAAAATAAGTGCAGGTACATTGCCTAAACACAATCGAATCACTCAGATTTTCATTACGGTAATTGGTAACTAACGCCATCACTTGTAAATAACGATAATTATAAGGAAGCTCATTATCGTGCAGTGTTAACTTAGCAAATTAGATAGCATTATCGATGTGTTTAATTGTAGTACAGCACATCACTAGTAAGCCTCCGCGCGTTCTCCGGCGAGTATCTGGCGTTGCGCTCCGCTCTCCGCCCTCCCAGCTGCCGGGCTGCCTGCCCTGCCCTCACACCGTCACACACACCAGTCGGTGCATGAACCTCGAGCAAACCGCCCGTACGCGCCGAGCGCGGCAACATGTCGCGTCTCACCGCGTTATTCGCACTAGTTGCGCTCGTTTCTCTATCTCAAGCGAACGAACATGTTAACCGCGGTATTTGTAAACATGACTATTGTGACTGCTCGGATGCCATACACCCCGCCTGGATCACCATCAACTGCACCATACCAAAGGGCACGGTATGTCATTTACTTATTATCTGTCATTTTCAAAGCTTTATTCACAAACTCCTTTGTTTTCAACTTGGTTTTCAATAACACAGCCGTATCGGTCTGGCTGGCCTCATAGATGTTTACTTAAAGTAGGTAATAAGTATAATTATGGTTCTATAATGGACCGTGTACGTAAAGTTAACGGAATAAGGCACGGAAGGGCTGTTTATTTAAAGTCGAAGCACGTCGATACTAATTTCATGCATCTTATACGACGTAAAGTTTTATAAAACACAAGAAAGTAGAAGTTGACAAGTTTAACGAAGAGTAGCGATTCGAAAATAGCTCCGAGCAAATGCCGACGCATTTCAAATTGCTTTCATTTCAATCTGCGATAGCTTATTATATTATCCTTAGAAGGTAAGTAGTACCTTATTTTAAACTAAGTTATATGGGTTTATTAAATTTAGTAAGCCTTATGGTAAGAACGGATGTTTTGCTTATTACGAAAATATTATGTTAATGCCATTGATGTTATGTTGCCTATCTACGTTTCTGATAAAAAAAATATTATTTGTATTTCTTTACCGAACGGCCGAATACTCAAACGCTACTTATATTAAGTTCATGTGTAAATTATTGCCATCTCTTACAAATGAGTAATCTCAAATAGAGGCAGAGATATTTTAAATGGAGTTTTTTGAGTGACGTTTCAGTAAAAATATTGCTGGGCTACAACAACTTTTAGGCTACTACATAATATGAAGAATTAAACATTATGTGGATTTGTATGGGAATACTTAAATTAGGTAGGTTATAGGCACTGATATAGGTAATATGTCTACAAAACACGCATGACAACAGTTGAGCTATCGGTAGACCGTAGCAAAATGATCTATAGATAGCAAGAAATACATGATTTGCTTATTTACAACAATAGATAATAAACATAAGACACAGTACTAAAGCATACAATTTATCATGATGATGATAAGATGATGAAAACAGTTTAGACAGACACAAATTGGAACGATTGTTTATATAGCGATAAGAATTTAAATTTTGTATAAAACCTACTATTGTGAAAAAAACCATAAGTAAAGAAAAGTCTGGAATCATTAGATTTTTGTTTAGATAAATTCGCTGGCACAAGTAACGTGAAATACAATAAAAGGTCCTAATGTCCTAAACATATGGTCGAATGACAAAGACTTGTGGCGTGTTTGTTATGGTGTATGTGCACATTGTGCACTCAAAATAGAGGTAAGTATTTAAAAAAAAGTTATGAAAAACTGAGCTTAAAAATTCAACAGTGCATTAATAGCTTTCTTATAGTATACATGATTATGCACAAAAATATATGCGAGAGCAACTTTCTCTTCTTACTTCTTCGGCAGGTATAGGGAAAACTGCATGTTGTATGTGCGCTTATACTCGTAAGTATTGCGCCAGGTATTGGGATTCATATCTTATGGAAAGTCGTAGAATAACATGCTGACGTCACCATCCCTAGTTCAAGCGTATCTATGTAATGCTAATCATAAATTAGGGTCGCGGCGGCGGGGGCGTACGGTGCCGGCACTCGACGGTCAGCTGCCGAATCTGTAAGTGTACCGGTCGATCCCCCCGGCTATTTAAAGTCTTCGATAGTAAAATACTCGCTCACCTCGCAAATACTTGAATTATCTTGTTTTAGACATACATAGTTCATTGGGTTGCGGCTTGCGGCTATTCTTGGGAATCGGGTAGCATGAGTAATTAAATTTTTTTAGGGGTTCTTATATGAATAAATTCCACCTTTTTGTAGTACCTAAATGTTAATACACACAGAAATAATGATTATCATTTTGATTATGCCTTTTTCAAAATATGACTTAGGACTTTTCCTTTTCATGTTTTTACCTATAATGTATAAATTTCAACTAAAACTAGTCCATTAGAATTATAAATAGGAACTAGGCATAAGAAAAGCACCCAATTATCGAAGACAGACATGTGTAGTCTTCTGTCTAGTTGGAAGTGATTCAAAAAAATCGTTTTACTGACCTCGAAAATGTGTACTCAGTTCAAATAGATATAATATATTTAAAATTAATATGCAATATTTTGAAAATAATAAATAGACACAAAGAAAGAACGTCTGAAGTTTTCGGAGAACTAAAAAAAATCCCATTTATGAAAATAGGTCACATATTTCACGAAATAAAATCACAAACTTTACTGTTAAAGTCCTACTTATTCGTTTCGGATGTATTGTATAATAGAGTACAAATATGTATAATTATTTTTCACAAAGTTAGTTTTTAACTTGAATAATGCAAGACTACTTTAACATAATATCGTTTGCACGGACGACCAAAGGCTTTTGTTACATATCTACAGCGGATTAAGGATTAATTAAAAGCAGCGCACGTCACACAACTAATTAATCTAGAAATCTTTGAAATTCTCAGCTACAGGAGGATGAAAATGGTTCAGGTATCTCATATTGTATCGGCATTGGCATCAAAGGAATGAACAAATTGAACAATGTGACGAGAGCCATTCACGCGACGGCGTGCGGTTCATATTTATGAACCTGATGCTGATAGCAGTGCACGGTCAAAGCAAACGAGTTCGAAACGATGCGATGCGTAAAACAGGAAGTTAATTACACAGCAACGTAGCAAAGGTACCTATTGTCCATCACATTCACACAACAAACAGTAAACTCGGATATCTGAATTTTGTATGCAGCGCGTTTCTTTGCTCTCCCACGTGACAATTGTTTTATAATAGTCTTATTTTTATCTAGTTTACTGATAACTACTTACATAAAACAGTAAAAAACACCCAAAATCTAAAATAAAAGATATGGATAAACTAAATATGCAGATCTATTAGATAAACGATTCTGATTCCTAAAATCGAGTTTGTCTGTTTTAAAAAAAAAATTGTACAAAATATTTCATTCCAGACGGTTAAACTAGTAAAGAACCCGTCAAAAATGAGTGATTATTTCAGAAAAACCTGTATCATTATGGTCTCATGAAAGGAAAACTATAGGAAATAACTGAATCAGAGAAATTAAAGAAAACCACAATTTTTATACGACCAGGCTAACCTGAAGCGAATTGTCATTCAAATCCTACAAATGGGAGCACATGTTACATTGATTTCTTTTTAAAGTGGCTAAGCTAATTTTTAACCTTAATTATTCTTTTACTCGGAACACTACGTGAAGAAAGTAAAAGTTGCGCCTTGCCCAATTCTTTTTTTCATTGCCAAACCAATAATCTTTGAATTTCCCGAGCACACATTTAAAAAAACTTCATTTTTCTTAGTGGTCAAACGTATTATGGACAAAAAATACTTTTCATGCTTGAAATAATAAAAACTACTTTCTCTTATTCATTCCAAACAAATCAATCAATGAATACCGTTACCACCAACATAATAAAATAATCAAATCGTTGAATTCGGTGAGAAAATAATATAATCTTTTAAGCCGGTCTCTAGCACGCATCGAGAACGCATCGGGTAAAGTCGGCGGGAGCAACGGACAAACCATAAAAAAACGTAATGAGAGATCGTTTCCTGCGACGCACGCGGTCTCCACTCCACCATAAGCGCCGACGATGGTTTAGGTAGAACTGCCATGACACGCAAACATTTCGATCATTGTATTAATGACCAACTTATATAAGTAGGTATTACAACGAAGAAATTATCTTCATAATTCGAAAGGAACTGAAATGAAGGAATATTGTTATTGTAAAATCCAACTAACTGCGGGCAAGACAAAGTTACAATCCTTGAGCTAACCACAACAGCAAACGGGTCAAACCAGTGTTTCGCGAAATTGTTTACTGAATGACTCGGTCTGTCTGTAGGCATATTAAAATACTAGCTTTTGCCCGCGACTTCGTCCGCGTTCCGTTTAATCCTGTTGATTTTCCAGGTTACGAATTATATATATTATATTCTAAGTTTCATTCAAATCGGACCAGTAGTTGCAGCGTGATTGAAACACAAACATCCAATCATCTAAACTTTGATATTTATAAATAAGGGAGTTAATCCAGACTTTCAATTAACAGTTTTATAGAATAAAAAAATTTATAGTCTGATATTGAACAGATTGCTAAAGACTTTATTCCGCAATAGCCGATACCCGCGACTTCGTACGCGTGCGAAACTTTCCACCAAAATATCTGTCAACCAGCATACGATGAACCTCGTGCCAAAGGCGGCTTTTGGCTTAGAGAGGTCAAGCTGTATCTAAGAATCCACGTCTTTCATTTCAATAAAATATAGCCTATGTTTCAATCCGGTGTTTCGCTTCAAAAGCTTCCGAATGGTATAAGTTTCATTGAAATTGGTCCAGTAGTTTAGGCGTGATCCACGAACAAACAAACAGACAAAGTCGATTTTTGAAATCAGAATCGTTTATTTAGTGGAACTGCATATTTAGTTTTCCCATATTTATATTATGTTTAATTTTAGTTTTTGGCTTTTTTACAGTTTTATAATAGTATAGATAGATGACAGAGCTAATTGGCTTTAACTTTATAACTGGAATATCTACATAATTATATAATAAATAAATATTCACGGACACTTAACACAATGCCTTCTAGTCCCAAACTAAGCAAAGCTTGTACCAGGAAACTATATGGCTGATAGAATAATACATTTTTTTTAAGTACATACTTATAATACATAGAAACACCCAGACACAGAACAAACATCTATGTTTTACAACACACAAATGTTTGTTCTCGGTGGGGATCGAACCCACGACCCACAGCACGGAAGGCAGAGCTACTACCAACTGAGCCTGTCATATAACTTCTTATAACTCAAATAAACAAGAAAATATTTTACCTTTTCCATTTTACTGCAGAAATATCTCTACCTCACGTCGGTAGCAAATAACAGAACCAAAGGAACCAACTGTTTGATGCTTCATCAAAGTACTTACCTATTCAATTGCTAGCAGATTCGCTGAAAAACAGCTTTTCTGTTTGTATAAAAGCTAAGGATTTCGCGGAATTGAATAGGAAAATAAATATAATCGTGCTTCGTTATCATTATGATGAGATATCAAAGTAGACTTCTTTAACTAAGTCCATTGATATTCAGAAAGGTCATGTTTCGTTTTGGGTGAACTAAAAGCTTTGATAAAAAAGATAAAATCATAAAGTAACATATTTATTTGGACACAAGCTTTGCTATGCGGCTATCATGAAATTTTGTCGTAATAAAGTTGAAATCGGTGCATGTTTCTGTTGGCTTTATAAACAAAATACCAAATAGCGGACGCGTAAGCAACACGTGTGTTGTACAATGCGGAAAGGCGTTGGGGCATGTCAGTCCTCGACTTTCATACATTGAATGAGTTACTTTATGCATTTAATATCGCGATTAACTAATTTTGAAATTTTTTTGTGTGAGATACTCGGAACGGTTCACGTTCAGTCCGTTCATTCTCTTCAGATTTCCACGTAGTCATAAGTACTTCTTGGTGCCAAATAAATACTCAAATTAATTAATTCCAGAGGTTTTATTAAGATACCAAATTTTGTATTTGTTGATTTCATTGAACACGCCGAAATGACACTTGCAAAATGTCATGCTTACGCTTGTCAGTAGTAAGTTTTTCATGTGTCTTGTTCATTGCTTAAAATGTTATTGGTTCTATCAAAATGTATTTTGCAGTGACAATTATTATAAAAACACATGTTATCATGATAATCATCCTTGGAAACACGGTATTTCTCCAAGTGTAATATCTAATAATTCCCGCTGCTTTAGAATAAGTTATAATTTTTTTAATAACTGAATTGTACGTAAGTGCATTTTAACATAATATAATTCTATCAACGGTTTGTAGATGGCTCAACTGCTTCATGTGTATTTTGTAAATATTGTAAATACTGTATTAGTTGTAATTTTCTTTGTGAATAAATCTATTTAAAGTGAATTTCTGCAAAAAAAAAAAATTCTATCATCGCAAAATAAGTGGCTCCCTGGTCTCTATACAATGTTGCCACAGATCCTTTTAACGACATTGCCGTTGGCAATTTGGCTTTGCTGCCGTTTCGTTCCAACCGCAATATGGATTATGGAGGAGAGTAATCATGGACAGGACATGCATCATGTACCTACGTTCTTCAATCATGTGGTAGGGCAGGCACCGGGATTATTACGTAAACTTTGGATTAAGGGTCCTTTGCGAATGGGGAGGGGTTTACGCACGTTCCCGCCCTTATTCAAGGGTCACAAAACGAATTCGGGTACCCAAGGATGATGATGATAGGTACGCCCTGTAAGATTCTACCCTTTATACCTACCTACATACATAAAATATAGCCAACTTACCTACTTTCGAATAATATCACGATCTCACAAAGTTACCGCATATAAGAGTGAGTTTACATTTACGGTTTCAATTTGTAGGTCTTGGTCTGGTCCAGTTTTGGAAAAACACTTGTTACCTACGTTTTATTTCTCGTTTTTAGTCTGCCCATAATTTTTTACAGTTTTAATAATTGTAAACTACATTTTAGAGTTTTATGAAATCACAACATGAAGCATTTTATGAGATGGAATCAGTGTTATATTCACAAACGAAGGTCCGCATTCGCAGTTGCTGCTCCAACAAACCGGACTCAAGTATAGATTTTTATAAGAAAATCTCTATACTCCAATCTATGCTTGAGAAACGATTTCTTTATCAGAATACCAGGATAGTTTACAAGATCATAAAACAAATTAAAACATAATAAGGTGATGTATAAAATTAGCTAACACACTTTGTATAAAAAAACATAAAGTAGTACTTATACAACTAATCGTCGAGCGACACTTTATTCATAACCTAGTGTTTAGTAAATGTTATCATACAATTAATTGTTTCGTCCCAGTGGAACGAGATAACAGTAGTCCGAAACTAGTCTTATTTTGTTTATGGTAACAGATAAACAACAAATCTACTAATCTAAACGAATGTGCAGCCTTTACGATTCACTTTTTATTGATCATTCAGTTTCCCATTCATACTATTCGGTTCATTTTCTATTGAACCGAGAGACGAGTTTATATTCCAGGAATAGTCTAATATTAAATGTGAAACACAAGCGATGCCAAGCCAACAACGTCTAGTAGTCTACCTATGTCATAGCGTGAACCGGATCACGTGCTAACAAAATATTTGTTTTTGTTTGCATCGTTCATATTTATACCCAGACTATGTAAATGGAGACTTGGATATTACTAATAGAGGATAGAAGAATATTTTATTGAGAATGTATGACTACTGATGACGAGATGACTGAATTGTAAGCCGTTAAAAGGTCTAAAATGTGAAAGGTCAGGTGCGTGATTTAGGCTCGTATGCTGATACAGAAATCGTTATTAAAGCATAGATTTGAGTAGAGATTTTTATAGAAAAATCTGTGCTTGATCAGTGCTTGAGCAGTAAAACATACGGGCCTTGGATTAAAATCTACAATAAATCATCCATCGTATAGGTACGGGAAAGGGGCTTATCGTGTCTAAACCATACATACATCGTGATTTGAAGTCCAAGACACGTACCATTTATTTGGATGCACCAAATCATTGATTACACTATTGTTAACCAGCCGAATAACTAAACTAGACTCGATAGCAGCTTCGAACAAGAATTTAGAGCAGGATACAGAATTCTGTATTTACATTTACTATGCATAGACGACGCGTGCTCTCAGTTTTGCACTCCGAATAGTAAATAACGTAAATCCAACACTTTGAGTGTAATGTATGTAGTGAGCTGCGAGTTACCACACCAACCTTTTGTGGTTTATGCGGTACAACATCTAAAATGATGATTTCTATATTTTTGTAAGGGAAGAAAATAAAATCTGCTGCAACCAACAAATCATCATAGTTTACTTACATTCTTACTTTACATTCTGATGCGTAATTGCAATCTCACTATGACTAGCCATCCTGATAGACGATAAGAATATAAATTCGAAAGCGCTGTGATCTTTGGCTATTCACCTCTTTTATTGAGCGCCAATTAGTCAGATTTGAGATGCGTGGTTGACGACGCGGTATTAATGAAACTCTGCCGACGGAAAGTTAGCTTTATTTGTTGGGCTTTGAGCGTAAATTAGTATAACAAGTTAGCCAAAGCAAAAGCGTGTTAGTACGCATAGCAAAGTTATAATTAAGTCCATGCACGAGTTAGGAAATCAGACAAGAGCAACCCCTCCTAATCACACAATCAAGAAAAAAGTTCCATTTCGTTTGTAAAAAAAATTAATAACGCGGAATAGAAACACCTAAGAACGTTAACGATCTCTCACCCTACCTGTCGATTGTAAGCCATTGTACGTTTGCCTTGGCAATGTATTTTGTAATAACAAGAGCACCGACGTTCTCAAAAGTTCTCAAAAGCTATTATTACGAGAACCACAATTCTGAAAACATACCCAATTTGTCGCCGTTTTCTGCTGAACGCCAGGCATGTCTGATATAACGAGTTAGGTAAACGATTTTAAAATATATTTTGTAGAAAACCTTTTGCACGTGAAAAGCGAAAGAGCTTTCGATTTCCAGATCGATCTCCGCTTCTATTCTGTTCTTCCTATCAGGCATCCTGAAAAGTTATTTCCAGAAAATACCATCTAGCCTCGTTTCAACGATGTGGGTTATTGGGTTTTTTATAAGGTTTATTTAGAAAGCTACATTTAAGCCTTTTAAATACCTGTTATAATTTGTGGTCAAAATACGCTTAGGTAAGAGAATGATTGCCAGGAAAGGGCCTAACTCAGGCATGACTCGAAAGCTGCGATATGTCGGAGGTCTGTACTATACTAGTATTCAACAATATTAATTGCCATATTTTTTTATTACGTTCAAATATGTTCTACAAAAAAGGCTTCATGATAAAAACACTATTTTGGTTATAAAAAATGTATAACCATTCTTTTCAATTGATTTAAATTACAATTTAATTTAATTACATATTTGGTGGGTTTCACAGACCTTCCATTCAATTCGTCGAATTGTTGGAACGTGTTTGTTCTCTATAGTATCTTACACATACCTATGAGATCGCACCCATCCATTGTTCTGTTTGAATGATTTACCATTAAATGGAGTGTTACTTCAGTTAGCAATCCTAGCATAGGCGGAGGCAGAACCACTCACAGTTAGGTAGTGAGTGAGATTAAAGTGAACACGGTTGGCTACCTGCTCCGAAGTGTATACGCAGAAACTAGCAAGCCCCACAGCTGTTAATCTACTCTCGATGAAACAGGTTTCGTACGGATTAAAACCACAATCGCTTTAAAATGTGACTTCACTTTAGCATGGTGAAAGGTCTATTTTTTTTTATAATGTTTTATAAAATTATGTAGTTTTTACCAGAGTTTAACGATCTAATTAAATAAAAATGAGTTTTTAGCTTATAATCTTATCTAAATAATTTTAAAGACAACACTGTCTTATACAAGAGAACAATAGTACGTTCATACATTGTGACGTGACAATAGGGATGATAGTATACAAATACAAGTGAGCATGGGCATTGGGCACCTACTTACAATATCAATATCATGTTGCCGTTTGTAACATATATAACTTACAAACAAGATAACCTTCTATTTATAGTCAAAGCAATTTAGCTATTGTGAGATACGAAATAGCAAAGGGGCTCTCTTTCACTCGATAAAAGACTTTTTTAACCTTGTTTGTTGACTCTTCTGCACTTTCTCGACCATCGTTTCACTTCGGAGGTCCTTCCAGCCGTAGGATACTCTCACGAGTTTCTGTTTTCACACTGCACTATAGAGTCGAAGTAATAGAATAGGGTCTGGCTACTACCTGCAACTTGTCTGTGCTTCGATTCGTTTACGCTACCTGTTTTAATCACTTTCTGTCGAGAGTGAAACAAGATGCTCATTTCACCCCATCGACAATGGTATACTTTTTGTTTAGTAATATCTCGTTTTCAATGCCGATATCCCTAAATGGAGAACATAAGTTGCGAAACTCAAGCTGCACTGGCTGAGTCAGCAGCTAGCAAGTACGCAATACAAGGGCAAACATGTGAACTTTAGCAACGCCGAATTAATATTTCACAACAAAGGTTCTCACTTCAGCTTCTTTTACACTTTAACCAAGTATTATTTTCGTAGCCTGTGATTTGCAGGACAATAATAATTCGGATAAGCCGGTATGCCCAATTGGTGTTTAGTTTAGATGAGACATGCGGTGTCGGTTGCTGGTAGGTAAGACGATGTGTTTATTTTTATTTGCATCGCGTACGCTCGAGAGCGGACGTGTCATTTCGTCAAGTTTCTTTTGTAGTTCTAAGCGTAGGTATCCTATACGTTTCAAAATACGAAGATATTTAAATTATCAATATTTATTAAACCATCTAAATAATAACAATAACCGAAAGCAAACAAAGCAACAATTGATCAATTATTAAATTTTTATTTTCGAATGAAATAGGTAAGTCAAGTGCTTTGTTCAAGCTATCTTTGTGAGTCATTCATTATCTGTAGACTTGAATGCCAGTCCGATAACAGCGGCTACTAACGCCAAAGGAACTATCGGTTATTAGATATACCTACAGCATTATGTCTGAGATACTGATCGGAAGTATCCGTTTTTACCGGTCGAGTGAGAACAATACACGAAAAGTAGAAAGTGTACACTAACAATCACTTTCATTACAATGGGCTACTAGTTATTAATAGACACAGAGAAATGTTCTGGCTCAGCTGCGTAGATACTAGGACCGCTTTACTCAATTTGAACGTAATTTAATCAACCGCCCGTATCCGCTTGTTGAAACCCTCCGATTTTTTAAGACCACCAGGATGATTATAAATTGAAAAATTACAAAACAAAACTACACTTGACGACAGTAAGGGGACAAAATACTATACAAATAACACGTTAACATGTCCGGAATCACACCGATTATGTACCGAGTACGATATTATGAAAGACAATAAAACAACGCATAATTCGCATGGTTATATAAGTAGTTTACTTACTATACAATACATTTAATGAGTCAAAGAACATGGTATTTTATTACAAGTAAAAAAAAACAACAGGGTCTTTTAACAGTAACCGTACGCGTGCTATTAATAATAACTAATTGGTATAAAGATAGAGGTGTTTCTTGGTATAGTTTAATGAAGTGATCTCAGAAGCTTATGAATGACACCATTTTTCAGAACCGATTATTTTACATCTTTTGTTTGGCCTAACGACACCAAATTTAGGTATTTATCGCTTCTACCTACTCATTATGACCGATGAGTAATCATAACAACCGTAAAGTAATATAAAAATTACGGATAATATTTAACTTTGTAGAAAGCTTTTGTTGAAACGGCATTTTTTTATATGGTCTTATTTTTCAGAAATTGGACGTCTTTAGTCGGGACCTGCCAGAGACAACGATAGAGCTATCAGTGCAAGGTTCCGATGCAGTGATGTTCCGGCAGGGTGCCTTCTCCGGAATCGTGGATCTGCGACGGATCGCGCTCAAAGGAATTAAGATCGTCATATTCCGACAATTCTCCGCCGTCAATCTGAATCTGCTCAATCTCTACTTGGACGTCGAAGACTGTGATGTCTTACGATTCGAAAAAACAGCTTTTATGAGTCTCAAAGGTAAGTTTCAAACTGTTTGCTTGCGTACATTGTGTTACTTTGATGTTAGTAGAATTGATGTTCGTGCTATTTGTTTTAGTAGATTTGATTATTTGGGCTTCCTAATTTAGAGAATAGACTGTTTCTGCCTTTTTCACATGAATGACCATAAACCGTGGTGTAGCCCTTTACGAACGTCAATGGTAATAAAAACGCCATGCTTTATTTTGGCTGGAAAGTAACTGGTTCAGTGATTGAGTAAGCCAACTCAGGTCTCCGGATGAGCTCCATTTATCGGGTCGCTCGCCACGCTACCCAATTCTCATTTAGACTGACCACGTTAATAATATTTTAGTTCGCTATAAATATTAGTCATCTAACTCGGAGATATTAAAACAAATGAATTTGTTTCTTTATCCCAGTTCTGCCATTTGCAATGTTTGTAAATATTTTAGCGCGAAATATTATTTGTAACACTATTTTACAGTCTAAAATAGGGATAGATCGATTAGATAGGTTAACCATCATTAAATTTAGGATAAAGAAATTTTTTAATAAGGATATAAATTCCCCTTGAATAAATGTTTATGGGTAATATATAAAATTAGTTGTGCCTGCTATCGCCGCATTGCAATTTAATATTGTCTTAGATCTTCAGGTGAGTAGTTTTGAGGTCTTAATAATATTTTCTAGACATCTTTGGTCGCCACTGCAAATTATATCTGTTTACTAGAAAAATCTATTAGCTAGAATATAACCAATTGTGAGACCCGCATTGAGAAACAGCATTATTCAATTGATATGTTCAAGTTGTTTGGTTGAACTAGAGTATCCTTGAGTAATTCCAATATTTGCTGGTGGCAAACATTTTATCCTACATCCCGATATTAGGTATGACTTCTATTACGAGTACATATCTGCATTTTGATCACTTAATTTGACCCAATCAGAACGTTCGCTACCAAAGAGCTATTAAATCAAATGTACTAGTCATATACTTCTAACTAGCTGATACCCGGGACTACGTACGCGTGCGAAACTTTCCACCAAAATATCTGTCAACCAGCATACGATGAACCTCGTACCAAAAGCGGCTTTTGGCTTAAAGAGGTCAAGCTGTATCTAAGAATCCACGTCTTTCATTTCAATTAAATATAGCCTATGCTGCAATCCGGAAAAAGGGCTTCCGAATGGTATAAGTTTCATTGAAATTGGTCCAGTAGTTTAGGCGTGATCCGCGAACAAACAAACCGACAAAATCGATTTTTGAAATCAGAATCGTTTATTCAGTAGAACAGCATATTTAGTTTTTCCATATCTTGAATTTTAGTTTTTGGCTTTTTCACAGTTTTTATAATAGTACTAGCCGTCGCCCGCGGCGTTGCTCGCGGTCTACCCTTTAGAGTGTGACGTTTCAAAATTCCTTTCTTAGTGCACCCCTACACTATATAAGGATACTATCCTCCAAATGTCATACCTCTAGGACTTATAGTTTAGGCTGTGCGTTGATTCTCTGTCAGCTTCAAAAGAGTAATATAATATAATATATTGATGATAGATAACCTACTACTGCGGTGAAAAATCCTCACTCAAATTCCGGTCATATTTTGCCAAAGCAAATATGCACGTTTCATATCGATTATATTTGATGAAGTTGCGAACCGCGACCGCACCATCCCGTATCAATATACCTAGTACCAAGTATGCTCTCTGACAAAATTATGCGGAGCGGGTGGCAATGCCTTCGTTACAGAGACGAACGCCGATCATTATTTGGTGCTAGATATTTAAATCTGGTATTTTAGCACAGGTTATGTCTTAGCATCGCACAAGAGCATTGTATTTTCACGATTAAAATGTATAATGCAAGACTTTAAATTTTCTCTGGATACGTGAAAGAATGATTAAAACTTTTGAAAATTAAGATTTATATTTTTAATCATATAATACTAGTTAGTTTAGAACTATATTTTGTATATGAAATGAACAGTTTGAACTGAAGAAATGATGTCAACATTACCGTGCCTCACCGTCTTCACATGTGTAACGATCCTGTATATTGAGCATTATTATGACGCACAGTCAATGTGGCCACGTCTCGCTCACATGCACATAAAAAACACTAATAACTTTTAAAACTCAAAGGAACCTACCAGTTCTGTTAAATAATATTTATTCTGTTACACTTTTAAATAAAGCATTCCTTTAGCCAATTATGGAATAGTGTTGTTAATGTTGCTGTAACTGTAACTGGTAAACATGTCTTTTATCCTCAAGAAAGTTTTTATTAATTTTATTTAATGTTATGAAAACGCAGACCCCATTAGCGCAATTTGCACAGGCGACAATAGCAGTCACCGACACGTGCCTGTGTGCGACACTCATACAGGAAGCATCATCACCTCTCACTCAAAATACGATAGAACCCCACAATAGTTACTGAAGAACAAGTCGTTTCCAGCGAGTTAGAGTTATATAGTTGCGTTGAAGTTTCGCAAGTTCAACTAAGTTTCGCTGCGAACAGTGCAGCCGCGCGTCTTATTCTCAATTCTGATGACTAATTCTAGACTATTTCTGAGTCTCCGCATTAGTACAGACACATTATTATGTAGTCACGTAGCTTGCGTATGTGTGCGTTCTCTTTTAATGGTATAATACTGCTGCTCGTTGTACCTAGGTACTAGTATAATCATGTTACCAGCATATCTGCCTACTTATTACTGAATATGTAAATGTGCTGTGATAGACCGCAAACATAATAGACTACCTACGGTAAATATACCACCGCCTAGCGATACTTAGCGACCATGAACTCAGTACTCATAGATAGAGAGTTCATAATTATTGATGGATATTTGAATAAGTATATTTCCGCAAAAATGCAGACTATAGAAGCATATTTTTAGATCTAAGACTTAGATAAATGTGATAAAGATTATATCGCTCTTATATATTAGGTGAATCCTTATAGTGTTTTATGAGCTTTATGTAACCGTTACATGTAATTTTTGGTGAAATTAATATGTCACAAAATATTATATGGAATGACAAAATTCGGTGACAATGAAGTAGACAGTAATGAGTGTCCGAATACGCTTCACCATTCCACCATCTATAAATACCCGTGTTTCCCGACTCGGCATTACTCTCGACTCGGCAACCCAGGATAATGACTCACGCATCGAGACACATAGAACAATTGGAAAGCTTTGATACTGCGTAGTATTTGTCAGTAGCCATGATATGTGATTAACATATTTTTGTATGCTGGTTCCAGGTCCTTTATCGGTGACTATACAGAACTGTGATACAGTGTCTGTCGAAGGTCTTGTCTTTTCCTGGCTGCTGAGTATGAACGTGACGAACGTGCGTGAACTTTCTTTGGGCGGAGGATCATTCAGTTTAGAGCGTACTGCTGCCAACGTCGGAGAACATGGACCAGGCATGTCGGTCGGTACTCAATTGTATTTAAAACTTATTTGGATCAGTTAACCTATCTATAGATTCTTTGCGGCCGTCTGCAGATAGTTCAACTGTTACATTTTGTAATTTCTTCTTTATCTTATTTTATAAATCATATTATAGGTTCTGAATAGAACTCTTTTGCAAATTAAAAAAGCACAGCGAAAAACAGCATTGCTGCAAAAGCGAACGACCAATCCTCATTTCTTTAATAAGCCTATTTTATTACTAATAGTTTTTATTTATATCCGTATTTATTTTATAGATTGAATTGAAGAACACTACGATCCCAGAGATTGCTAGATCGACATTCGGTTCATCACTAGCAAAACTTCTCATGGTCGGCGTGGACATCCATGCTATTCGAACCGGAGCATTTTCCGCAAACACCTACAACGTGGTGATGGCGATCAACTGTTCCATCCACTTAATAGAAGAAGAAGCTTTTTCACAGAACTCACTAATCAATTATCTCAATTTTGACGGATGCAAGATTCAACAAATTGAACCGAGAGCTTTGCGATCGGCAATTGCTAATATCAACATAAGTCGAACTAGGTAAGGAAGGACTAAGGACAATTTTGTATATTTATCTTCAAATAGAATAAAATGTGCTATAATTTTGACTATAATAATTTCAGGTTTGACAACGTCCAGAGCGGCGCTATAAATACGACTGTGGCTTCGGTTGTCATCTTGGACAGTGAATTTCACAAGTTCATGGAAAAGGGATTTGAGTTAACGTCTTGGAACAAATTACAAATGGAAAGAAACTCATTCGATGAACTGCCTCCGAACGCCATATCGGCTCCCGGCGCATCCATTCACGAGCTTGTATTCAATGACAATGAAATTGAAACCATGCATCCTGAAAGTCTCGCATTTATTGGTAAAGCTGCGGCGACTCGTAAAATACAATATGCCAACAATTACTACGGACAACAGTGTCATTGCAACGTAACCCGATGGTTGGCTAAAGCACTGGGAGAGGTATCAGGCGAGTCGTATGAATCTCAAAGCTACTGTACGGTTAATGAGTTTTTTGCCAGGTGCTTCAATGTGCCAGAACAAAATATGTTATTCAAGAAGTTTATTGATCAAGTTTGCTCTGAAGGTCCCGAAATAAAATGTGAACCATTTACTGCCAAAACAGAAACTGGAATGATAGAAATAAAAAATCCTAGATTCCCTCATAAAACAACCGAAGCTAATACACTATCAGACCGAGATAAAAAAGTAATAGGTATTGTCATCGTGTCTTGTCTATCGTGTGTGATAATTGCACTTTTGATCAGTTTGATCAGGTGGATGCGCCGACGGGGATACTGTGTTACTATAAAAAACTTTTTAATATCCTCAAATTCATGCGGATCTTTGTGTGGTCGCATGTGTGTCTGCGGAACAAACCTTGGCCTCGACAACGCTAGATCTATTTCCCAGATGTCTGTGAATGAATATTCAGAGCGCCATCGACTAAATGAATCTCGAGCTCAAGATCTTATTCAAGAATCAAGTTTTCAAGAGCCAGCAGTTGTGCCAACCACCGATAAGTTTACACAGACTTTACCCGAAGAACTCACAAAAGAACTACTGGATAATTTAAAAGAAAAACTCGACAGTCCTGAAAATTACGTTGAAGCTCGCGAAGCTATTGAACACTTGTATGAACTTACGAAAATGACTGAAGAAGCACCCCAAATAGTAGCAATGACACCAACTAATGTTGAAAATATTTATGAGCTACCGTTTCAAACTACAACAGCTAGGATTGGGCGCAACAATAAAAAAATGGTGAGTGTCGGGACGAGAGTACCCTCCTTAGAACAACTTTTACCGCTGTCTCCCTACTATAGACAAACAGCTCTAGCGCATGAATACTTTGAGCCTAAAGATTTAGCTGTCCATCTTTATGCCGAGATTGCAAACAGTGATAAGGAAAAAAGAACACTATTGGGAGCCATTCCAGATGTGATAGCTGAGCAAGCAGTGCCTCGTGGCCCGTACCTGCGCGCTGTTTTACAGAACAGCGTTTCGCCGTTCAACAGTCCTAATAAATCAGTTGCTAGCGCGGTGAGCAGCCCGCGATCAACGTCTACTCTAAAATCGAATTCCTCTAATAGCTCGGCTAAAATGATGAACCGGCCGCTGCCTGATAAGCCATCTTTGGACCCGGGCGAGGGTACGTCGTTTAAGCTCACCTGAGAATTACAGAGCGGGTCGCCGCCGCCCGCGACTGCCTCCGGGGTGAACGAGCCCGGTCGCAACCGACGCTTGCGTCGCCGGCACCGACCTCCTCCCGATGTCCAGGAGTTCTACGACAACCTCGATCCGTGCGTGACAGGTTAATCCTGACATGCCTATCGCGGATTTCTGCCGCAAAGTGCGTTTATTATGCTTGATAGTTTATTTGCTGTGATATTAATTTCGATTATGTGTTATTTAATTGATAGTTACGTTCTTCAAAAGTGATCGAGTCATGATTGACACTTATATTTTAAAATGTTTACAATTATCAATAATGTTGTAAATAATATTTTAATGCCATTGTACGTCCTCATTTCCCTATGTTTTGTTGGTTGTGCTTTAATTATACTTGCGATTCCTGAATTAATACGTTCGTGGTTTGTTATTGTAATTATCATAATTCGATACCAACTTAGTTGTTATTGAAATATTCAAATAGCTTTCGATGTATGAAACTTAATGTTATCCTAATACTTGTTACTAGTAACCAAATAGCTTTTGATGTATATAAACTAAATGTTATCTTTCCTGTTAGTGGTACCTAAATGTTTTGGCGTAATTCGATGTGTATAGCTACCTAATTGACTCTTACAAAAGAGATTATGATCTCTTTTCGTCGTACTTCTTATGAGAAGTACGTAGGTATGTACCTACAGCATTATAAATTAATTATGGTTTAAAATATAACTGATAGGAAACATATATGAAGTTATGATATGGGGGTGCAGTCAAATTAAACTATTATTTCTGTTACACATTATAATGTATTTACGATACTTCATAAATAACTACAGTACTTTTGACAAAAAAATGTTACACGATACATAAAATATTTCTTATTTAACATAGAAAAAGATTATTCTTAATAATTACAATATTAAAAGGGGTAAATCCATACGCGTAATTGTACATAGTTGTAATATAAATATAGAATATATTTTATTCACATGACTTGATGTGTAATAACCTATCGTATATATGTATTTAATATATATACGTATTATATAGGAAAAATATAGATGTATATATGAATAAATAAATATAGTATAACTGTTCAGAAATTGTACGAGTTCAATTATATAACTTGCAATTGTCTTATTCAATAAGTAGAGTTGAGCTTCAAGAACGTTAATATGGTAGAAGTAATTACATGGGTTTAACAAAAGATGTAAATTTAAATATTAAAGTTAGCTTTGTAAGTATATACTTGTCAAACTCTACTAATACATAAATAAACACTACCTTTATATCCCAAAGGTTAGTGGTAAGTCATTTTTATCAAGTAATATCACTAATATTACTGTGTGGTGTGGTCATTGTCCTTTTTTTAGTGTATGCTGTTGCTATTATAACGATTACAATTCTTACAATACAATTAAAACATTTAATATTTAGATGCGCTTTTACTGTATACAATGTGTCTAAAGATTAACAGTAGTGAGTGTTTTATTATTCTAATAAACACGAATTACACTTTTTGTGTAATTGCATCGCTCCTTTGTTGATGCTTTCGTTCTGACTATCTTTCTTTCTAGGGCATGTGAGCCTTCCACTTTTAGAACGAAACAATGTTGCATTAGCAAATATACTGTTTATTAACTATTTATATAAAATTTATTATGCTCAACACTCTTAAACGTTGTAGACATAAAACGTAGTCGAAAATAGATATAAGTATTTAGTGTTTCCAAGTTATATCAAGTTGCCATGTTACTCGTAGTATAATTCAATATTGTCGTCTGCCCATACCCGCTATGGCGCCGAATTTTCCATCTTCTACTTTTTTTCAATACATTAGGTTTTATAAACTAACTTCTAAAGAAGGTTATATTAAAGGTTAGATTAAATATAATAGATCTGATAGGTCTTTAAATAAAACATTTTTCAATTTAATTTTATTAAAGTGTAAAAAATATTTATTGATACAAATGAATGACCAAGTTTACTATGAGTTCTAATTGAACTTTAAGTTACAGAAGCATTATTTTTTTAACAATTACAGCTACTAAACGAAACTTACAATATAGTCTATCTCTAATAAAGCATTATATGCTTTTTAAGTCACTGAATATTATAATGTTTAAACATACCTAATTAAATTGTATGTGAGATTGATGTTTGGTAAATTATTTCAGTAATTCCATTCGTGTAATGATGTTATTTAGAAAATAAATGTTGAATGTGGTTCATTGGTTTCATTTGTAATCTTATTGTGCAACACATAACTATAACAAGACACGTAAACCATATACAAGCGTTTTAATAATAATTTATTATGTTACTCAGCATTTTATACAATGTCTGTATTCTACCTCTGATATCATGATAACCTGCAGAGTTTGATCAAGGACCTCTTTTATAAGCCACCACAACTTCAACCCAAATTATTAATAGTTTATTGAAACACTCGACACATTTGCTGTTTTGACCCCGCGATTAAAGTAGTGGGAATACCTGACGATGCTACCGCTAAAGCTATATTTTTGACGCGTTTTTCTGTGGCCAGCAGCAAATAAAGGTTCTTTCTGTAGCTCCAGGCGCATCAAAAAAAGAATCTCTACTGGTCGATTCGAATGTTGTTACTTTGAAAGATCACTTCGTCAGTGTGCCTCTTGTCGTCATTTAATTTCTATACTTCTTCAGTAGAGTAAAAACTTACGTCAAAACTCACAGAAATAAATTGGAAATCTGTTGGAATTCGCCGCTTTGTTGCGTAGAATATAAACAAACATTGAGAGACCGCATGCACACCACTTGCTTACATACTCGTTATATACTTACCTACCTACGCTTGGGAATCACGAAACAACTTATTCGTTGCTCTAGCTCCCTAGTATGTTTACGGTCGATTTACTTGGACTTTACAAGCAGACGCCATGACACTGGCGAACGCTTTGGAAAGAGTTTTTAACTTTTAATTTAAATAGCTTTTTTTTTCTAACTAACTTTGTTTCCTGCATAAAAATTGTTTCGGGAAATATTTATATACCTACTAATAGTAAAATTTTTCTTTCCACAAATGAAGTAACATTTCATGTGTTCGTATCTATTTATCTTGTCTTATTTGTTAGTGAGGGAGGTGGATCCCTTGAGGGTAAAACTCTACATAATATTATGTCCCTGTTCTGGGCAGTGGCTATCTACAAGCGCAGCGTCCAGCAATTTCTATTAGATGACCTAATAGAAATTGCATCAGGTCCAGCAATTAATTTTTATTAGGTGACCTAATATAAATTGCATGGAAATAGTAGATACTTTAGAATATTATAGGACACTTTTTCAAAATCAGTACATGATTTGAAGCGAACGAATATCTTAATGACAACTTGAGCAAAATGTTTTGCATGTTATGGGTGTATGTTTGTTCGACGAGAACTTTCGAACCGCTTATCCAATCTTCACAATTGGGTAGGTCTAGCTCTTAAGTTTTACTGGTTTGAAAAATGGTGAGCTACCATTTCTTTGAGTTTCAATGATTTTGTAGTTCAGGTAAGACCGGTACTCAGCTAGATGGCGGTATCGATGCGATTTGCAAAGTTTATTGTAACCATTGTTAAAAAAATTGTGTTAATATCTTGGATGGTTTTTAGCCATGTTTGGTAAGAATTGGTGAAGCCGTTTACTAGTTACGTAACCTATATAATTACAACGTTTTAAACGTTGAACACGTTTAACGTTTGAAAACCTCTATTGCTACTGAGCTGTAAACAAGGAAGCCGAAGGACTTGCTCGGGTGCTTTCGATTAGCCGCCAGCACTTTGTCAGAAGTTCCAGGTAACCCACGACTCCTACAAGTACGCAAGGATCGATTACGTATAGCCGCTCTAATTCCTATTTCCTCACTAGCAATGAATTCATTGAATCGTGATCGTGTGGTATACTGATTCAGCAGGAGTTTAGTAAGTCTTCAACCTATAATCATATTTATTACTACATATTAACGGAGGAGCCTGCTCGGCTCGGTTGAGGAGGCTCGGGACAGAGAACATTGGAAGTCTATGGGGGAGACCTTTGCCCAGCAGTGGGACGATATAGGTTAACAAAAAAAAAAAAAAATAACGGAGGAACCAACATAATTTCGGAAATATAATAAAAATGGGATAAATGCACGTACTAACTATGAATGTTATGATAATATTATGAAATAATGAATTTGCATTTATATTTATCCCAAGTTTTGATATGTAACCACGTCGCAAAAAAATTGTTTGTAGGTATAGAACAAGTCTGACGTTGTTATTACCGGAGCGTGTACCTTTGGTTACGTATCTCAAATCTCAATCCGAACAGAGCGGATGTTATTTTTATTATAAGGCTGATTGGACTGGACAGGCAGGCACTGTTAACATTCTCTAGCTAGTAGAGTATGTACGAGGGCGTGAATGGTGTGGATTAAAAATGCTTCAGTTCATTTGTATTACAAATAATGTTATATTAAAAAAAACTTAGAAAACTGACTAGAAAATCGATAAAACTCCAGATGTAACCAATAAGATATTATCTATCCCTCTTATTAATTAATTCGATGCTCGCTTGGAATAGTTAGAACGTGTTTTGTCACTTTCGATCGAATTTGAATCTGCTTCTCAGTACAAAAAACAAAACACGGTGTTAACTATTCCAAGGGTATTGAGCTCAAATACGAGTGTAAACTAGAGAAGTTTGAAATAATTTTCTTATAACGGAAATAGAGTTCGAAAACTTAATTAACAGCAGTGCTATTAACCGCAAAATCGGTTCTTTACAATATTCCTTCGCTAGTAGGTTCTAGTAGTTGGTGTTTCCTGTTTGAGCTTGTTTAAATAGCGCACTAAAGAACGACTTTAAAATTAATTTATTGCATCAATTAATTCCTTCTTGTCTTTAACAATGAATGTCGAGAGAATTTAGTTCGTAGTACCACTTTTCCAAGCTGTAGTATTGGAGAAATCTATAATTATTGATTAGTAGATTATAATCTACTAGAACGGCCTGATTGACTGTTTGTTGATACTAAGAAAATCTGACAATTTAGCGTACGGTAAATTGTAATTTGTCAGATTTTGATGGTATCAAAAGATAGACAATATTAGTCCGCACTCCCCTCATGTTTCAACTTTAACTTCTTGGTTCGCTAATGCTAGAGTCATAAACATGAAACTAGCATTAGCGAACTCGACACTGGCAGAATTGTGACAACTACCCACAAAAGCCACAAACCAAGAAGTTGAAGTTGACTTGACTTGACTCAAATATTATTTCAAATTCATCACGTGACACTGGCAAAATTGTCTGTCGAAATGACGGAGAGAGGCGGATTCGAGTTTTCACATTTTCTGAAACAACACATAGCATTTTTATTTTAACAGGTTTTCTTGTGTTATTGTGAGTATTATTGTTTAATTTTGGTGGAATTTTAACCAATAATACTTAGGTCGCAACATAAAGTGTGAGCCATAGGAATAAATGTGTGTAAAGTGGTTTTTCTGAATGTGAAAAATCGTTTCAGGTTTTGAGGAGAAAATCCACCATTTTCTCTTCAAAACAAACGACAGCCGACTTGACAAAGAGTTGACTTGACTTATATTATTAAAAATTCACCACTTGACACTGGCAAAATTTTCTGTCGAAATAACGGACACAGGCCATATAGGGTAAAAAGAAGAAGAAGACGGACAGAGGCCATATAGATATAGAAGAAGAAGATAGACAATAAGGGGCAGAACGCCAGTGCACTAGTGAAATGGATCCGTTAAATTCCGTTGTTCAACCAACATGTGGATTTATAAGCTTGCGATCGGCAATCTGGACAGTATCTGCCTCATATCCCAAATAAGCATTGACTGTTACAGTCATTTCAGAACGTGGTTTACATAACGGAGTGATGCTGGTATATCTTTGAGATCAGTTTGTGTTCATTGTATCAGCCCAAGTTTTTATTTAATTTGGACCAAAAATCACAATTTTATTCAAAGTTTTGATCGCAATTTTTTCTCTGTCGTTTTCGTAATCTATTCATTTTGTACTCGTGCAAAACCTTTAGTTGGCTTACTGTTTCCATTTTTGTACCTAATCTATGTTATGTGTTGTCTGTCGGTTAAAGAAAAAAAAAAAAAACAGTGCTCCTATACGAAAACTGAAATATTGTGAAACTGTTACGCGGTTTTCCAAAGAGAACAAGAATCCCTTTCGGCCGGTGTTTCTGAACTAATCTGCCGAAAACGCGTATCGCTATCACTGGGTTATCGTAACATTCATAAAACATGCGATGAATTGAGACTCAAGTTTAGACAGAGACAGTAGATAGTTAGGATTACACAAGTGTATGTTTCGAGTAGATAAACTGAAGCCGACCTTTATAGTTGTAAGTATATTATGGTTGTAGGTCAAAATGAATGATGTCACCAGTACACTTAAGTTTCAAATATGTATGCACAGCCTTTAATATTGTAAACATTTTTCTGTTACCAAATTCCTCCATCATCCGCTTCGTTTGCGCAATAAGCAAAATAACAATAATAAAAATTTGTTTATACTAAATTTTCATCCAAACCAGTTCAATAGTTTTTGAGTCACAAAAAATTAAATACTAGGTATATAAAAGAAATTAATGAAGGGAACGACAAAAAATCTATTAATATGGAATGATATATGTTATTTTGACATAAAGTAGTAAAGTAAAAAGTTTATTTATTGGAACGAGAGATAGCATGACGTTACAAACTATGAAGAGCTAGTATGCTAGGTACACTGTAATAATTATCAGCAGGTAGGTACCACATCATATTGAAAAAGAATATCCATTTATACGGAACTAGCCGTCGCCCGCGGCGTTGCTCGCGTTCTACCCTTTAGAGTGTGACGTTTCAAAATTCCTTTCATAGTGCACCCCTACACTATATAAGGATACTACCCTCCAAATTTCATACCTCTAGGACTTATAGTTTAGGCTGTGCGTTGATTCTCTGTCAGCTTCAAAAGAGTTTTATATATACGGAACTAGCCGTCGCCCGCGGCGTTGCTCGCGTTCTACCCTTTAGAGTGTGACGTTTCAAAATTCCTTTCTTAGTGCACCCCTACACTATATAAGGATACTACCCTCCAAATTTCATACCTCTAGGACTTATAGTTTAGGCTGTGCGTTGATTCTCTGTCAGCTTCAAAAGAGTTTTATATATATTGATAATTAAGATTGTTGCTTCAACACCAAGTGTTATATTGCTCGTACTGCGATACAAGTCGCGTACGGTCAATTCGCTACGCAAATAAAACGAGTGAAAGGATACATACTCTCTCCAATCTTTTTTTACTCTTGCGAAGCCCCGTTACAGCTTCAACGCAGTACACTATCGAATGACATCATTATTTTGATAAACGAGGTATCTGGGGCATCGACATAATTAAAAGATTACCTACGAGTACACCGTTTTGTACCTGTCTTAGCCTTTATCTTTACTATACTACACCAACACCATGGAATCATTCCATGAAACATGACGTTTATACGCACAATAGAGTTTGTCATGCATTTTATGGCCTAGCCCCTCAAAGTGTTTGATGATCTAACCGTAATGTACATATAACTAAAAAAGTACTCACGCCTTCGTTTGAGCACATTCGCTTCGTTCCCTTATCAAAACACAAATGCAAAGTACATTGTATAAAATTATCATTGTGCTGAAAGAGATAATAAACGTTGAATGCCATAAAACTTAAATACCCGGCATGCTAATGACTCAATCATCATCATCATCAATATAATCAATATATATAAAACTCTTTTGAAGCTGACATAGAATCAATGCACAGCCTAAACCATAAGTCCTAGAGGTATGAAATTTGGAGGATAGTATCCTTATATAGTGTAGGTGTGCACTAAGAAAGAAATTTTGAAACATCACACTCTAAAGGGTAGAACGCGAGCAACGCCGCGGGCGACGGCTAGTTATATATAAAACTCTTTTGAAGCTGACTTAGAATCAACGCACAGCCTAAACTATAAGTCCTAGAGGTATGAAATTTGGAGGGTAGTATCCTTATATAGTGTAGGGGTGAACTAAGTAAGGAATTTTGAAACGTCACACTCTAAAGGGTAGAACGCGAGCAACGCCGCGGGCGACGGCTAGTCGCTTATAAAATGTAACTGAGTCGTACTATGTTTACCTGGTACACCGAAGGATGCAGAGATCGGAATTGTGGATCAGCGGATTGTGTATTTCAAAATTGTTACCGGCGTACTCTACGTAATCCGAGTGGACGGGTCGGGTACGTCACTTTCTTGATGCACGTCTCGACGTTCGTCAATTTCGCGATATTTCTCATTCCAGATAAGGAATATCACACACTGGCTCATCCGCTAAATTGTGCGCATTTTAGCGTCCGATAATCCGGTTGTTTCCGGAGTGCAGTTACTCTCTGCTTGGTTATAGGTACTGTCTAATTTGGGCGCATAAATATAAAGTTCGTAATTATATCATAGCATAATTTTACATTCTTAATTTTTAAAGTCTTTCTAGCATTACAGGTGTAGCGCGGTTTGGTATATATTTTTCTATTATAAATGAAATTTCTTCTTCTTATTTCGAAAATATTAAGCAAGCTTTAAATAACGCAAAAAAATATTACTGCCTCATATTTTAAAACCTATGCCGTGTTTAGTTGTTTATAGATCTGACGATTTTGAAATGTACGAGTGGGTATTGTTTTTTCCGATAGAAATAGGTAGTAAATTGCGTCTACGTAGTGTGGTAGGTAAAACTCGCTGAAAAGTATTAGTAGAAAAAAAATTATACAAAAGAGGGAACGACAAAAGAAAGGGTAGGAACGTATACCATTTTTTGCTAATTTCCTATATACCGCGTGCACACTATGCCCATGCCGCTGCCGGCATGAATGCCGCTTAGTGAGAATAAAGGCGATGTTGCTGTGGCAATAAGTCCGCGTCATAAATGCCGCCATACATTCCGGCAGCGGCATGGGCATAGTGTGCACGCGGTAATACATGTTTCAGAACAATGCATCAGTTTTATTTGCACTAAAAACGTAACCCGAGATTATTTTCACGGCCGTTCGTTAGTTACCTACACACTAAAAAATAAAACCACATATGACCGTGAAATCTCAAAAGTGTTTCGTATACCTTATGACTATTTGGGTTAATGTTGATATAGATATACATATTATATAAGGGTTAGTCGTTTTAGTAATATATCAGCTGCTACCAAGAATGATCGCGACAAGCTAGTTGATTAAGCTATTATATTAGTAATTGGTGTTAGATATGCTTTACAAATACGTAATATAGGTATAGTAATATATTCAAATTATTTTTAACAACACAATTTTTACAATATATTGGCAATTATTTTAAATTGAACATAGTAAACCATCTTTTTGACATTGTAAATATTTTAATAATAAAAAATATACAAACATATTATTATTTATATTTTTACATAAACTACACATTTGAAATTGCAAAACAACAAACAAGAAGATGCTCTCACAATGTAATAAGATTTATTCTTAGGACTCTACTTTAAAACTACCATATCTATACTGTCCCTAATGTAGTATTTTATTGAAAATCATACTTATTACTTTATTTAATATTTATTCAAGTATTATTTGAAATATCTACAAATCTGCATTATTGATTAGATTCAAGCTTTAGTTACCTTTACAAACTTACAGATAACATCATTAAAATAATTATGTCGTAAAATACAAGATAAATTCAACACATTACAAAATAGTGTTGAATAATTTTTAAGAAGATGTAAGAATGTTTATTTCTATGTCATTTCGCGAATAAATACAAAGCTGCTAAATAATAACAGTTGAATGGTAGGTGTGTGTTTGAAGGTCGCATAGAGGCGCAGGCAGGCGGTAGCGCAGGCGCACCTCTCAATCCATCTGACGTTATACGCCGCGACTCTACACTCTATCTACCGCGCAGTCGGAGCCAGTCGCACGCGCCTCTCAAACCCTAACCACGCATGTGTTTCATTTTACAACGCAAAATGTACTAGAGCCTCGTTCCGCGATTTATTGAACAATTGAAGCCCCGGTGTTCTACAAAACGAACATGTACCTATAAATAACGTGTCAGTGAATGAGTTTTAACTTCATCTATATCTATTAACTAGTGCCAGTTTTCGCGTAAATGAGGTAAGTGTTAAGCATTATTATTTTTTGTTCAGTGTTTATTAAAGCGGTAGCATTCACTGATTCTAGAACAATTTTTGATGATATACAGGTGGCTCTTTATATCAGTACGTAATGTGTGGTAAAATTGCTGAATTATAGTTGTTATCTTTAGAATGCTATGTATCATTGTTGTAAATAAAGTAGATTAGTAAATTACTTACTCACATGTCAGCCTACAGAGTTTATAATACATACTTCACTGATATATTTTTGTGACATATAAAATGGTCTTGTTTGTGATTGCAAACGGCTTGTGAACCGCTCATAATATGCAAATCCAGATTAATAGACGGTTTTTGTATTTAATAAACCTAACGTTTGTCAAAAGGCAATAATTAGACCCTTGCTGTTTGCAGTACGGATGTTTTGACAGCCACGATTAGGTAGGTACGAGTATATCTATTTTGCACCTTAACACGTCTTGTCTCATGCAATTGCGAAGTAGTCGATAATGTTGATAGAAGTTGTTTATGGAAAGTTTATCGAAAATTCAAAACCAACTCGATATCCAAATGGAATCACTAGAAGCAGGTATTTAAAAAAAAATCCACCTTTCAGGAGTAAAAAAACAAAACGAAACCAAACAAAGTCAAAGACCAAAAAACAACCTGTTCAATTCATATTTAATCAGAATAAACTGAACATTTCTGCATATTCAAGTACAAATTATAAATTCTAAATTGTTAACTGAAATTAAAATATTATCAAATCAATGGGACACATATTTTACAATCTTACCATGAGATGCAGTAGTTAAGTGATGAATATTTTCTTCGGGTTATAGTTGTTGGGTACAAGCAAGAGGGACTACGTTGTAGTATGGGACCAGCCATTATGAAAAAAGGTTGGTGCCCAACGGCAACGTAGACCCCGTTGCCAAGACGATCGACGATTGCAGAACAATTTTTGAAGATGCAGGCAACCCAATTTAATCAGGATAAAGTGAACATTTCTGCATCTTTTAGGACAATAGAAAAAAAAACCAAATCAATTAAACATTATATTTTATGATCTTACCATAAGATGCTGTAGTTATATGATGAATATTTTCTTCGGGTTATAGTTGTTGAGTACAAGCAAAAGGTACTGCGTTGTCGTACAGGACCACCCATTATCAAAAAAGGTTGGTGCCCAACGGCAACGTAGACCCCGTTGCCAAGACGATCGACGATTCTAGTACCATTTTTTAAGATATGTATACAGGCGGATCTTTAAATAGGTATGGATATGTGTTATAATTGTTATAATTGTTATCCCTGGATTGCTATGTACGTATACATAGTTGTAAATCAAATAGATTAGTAAATTACTTACTCACATGTCAGCCTACCAGTGTTGATAATTTTACTTAATTACTTAATTTAGTATATTTCAGAGTCATATATTTCAGTGACTTAAGCCTTTCTTGTGATGGCAAACAGCTCGTGAACGTTTCATATATGCAAATCTAGATAAATATATAGTAGTTAATAAATAATGTAATATTAATATACCTTATGTTTGTCAAAAGGCACTAATTAGAACTTTGCTGTTTGCAGTAAAGATGTTTTGACAATGGAATCACTAGTAGTGTGTAAAAAAAAGATAATATTCCACCAATTAGGGGTAAAAAAAACAAAACAAAATTAAAAAACATAAAAACCTGTACAAACCCAATTAAATCGGAATAAACTGAACATTTTTGCATCTTCTAGTACAAATTTTAAATTGTTTACTGAAATAGAAAAATAAGCAAATCGATGCGACATATTTTTTATGATCTCTCGTAAGATGCTGTTCTTATTATTATGACGAATATTTTCTTCGGGTTATAGTTGTTTGGTACAAGCAAGAGGGACCAACCTGGTTTAAAATGGCTGGTCCCATAGGACCAGCCATTTTAAACCAGGTTGGTTGGTGCCGAACGGTAGAGTAGACCCCGTTGCCGAGACGATCGATGTTTCTAAAAGAAATGTTCGAATTCTTGATTAAAGTCTTGGACAGCTTAGGTAGTGCTGTGGAGACAATGATCAAAACATTGGTATAAGGGACCAAGCAGATATCAATACGCCAATGGTCTCCCTAAACCAACAGTCTCATCAGTGTCATTATTTTATCAGAAGAAGTATACCAACTGGCTGATCAATGTCAGAATGTCTTCACGCAGGAGAGCATGACGATTATCGAAGTGACAGAGATCGAAATGTAACTCGATGGAATCAAGCTATTATTTATACCTTGCTTGGACTCGTTAAGTTAACGAACTCTTCAATGTCATATGATCATCACGAGAAGACGGCTTCTAGGTTGCTGAGGAAACATTGATTTCAAAGCCAGAGGAAAGGAACAAGCAGATAAGTACAAGCTTGGTTCCCCCAATCTAACCATTTTATCAATGTTATAAACATCTTCGTGGAAAAATGAATGTTGATTGCTGACAGACATGAAACAACTCCTTAGCTCTTGGTTTTGCACAGGGATTCTACAGACCGGAAGGGCCAAACCATTCCCATCATGGTAGACCCCTAGTGTCTGTAGAAACCCCCTTGCTGCGGCGAGCGATGATGGTAGAATAAATAACTGCGATCTTGAGAAAATCTTGAACAGGTACGGCAGCAATGTGGACACAATAATCAATGACATTGGTGGTAGAGATCAGGCAGATATAATACGCTTGTTGTATCTCTAAACCAATGGACTCATTACTGGTACTATTTTCACATGAATTGCACGAACTAAACCTGAACTGAAAAAGCAAGTCTCATCGTTGTTCTAACAAAGGCATCTGTATCGGTAACATCGATCGATTAATTTGGTATTAGGAGCTGATACGCTAAGTTGGATTCCTAAACCAAAGTTTTATCAATATAAGAACTTCGGTTATAAAATTTTAATACTATCATGGTTATAAAACTAAATATATAAGGAAATATGAATACTAGCTAAATAAGTCGTGGTAACATATATCAAATAATAACCGAAATGATATTTTACGCTCGAACTTCCTTAAAACTATTTATACATCACAAGAACACTAAGGTCCTAATTGTGTTAATAATACGTAACAATTTCACACAATCAAGTATAGAATTTGCACTCATGTGCTGTAGCAAATCATTTCTTGATAGCAGCCGATAAATGTCCCAATTTCAAACCTACATAGTTTCTACTGAATAGCTTCAAATAATCCTACGCTGTCAAATATAAAACGACTAGAAAGCATTTTTGTAGTTATACCTACTTCTAATGCGACTTCCAACTGACAGCGTACAAGGTTGCGTTAAACGGGAAGCGTTAGCCTAGCGAGACTAGCGAGAGTGATCACATACGTCGACCCCCAGAAAACGCAAAACACTTCGATAGCGCGTTCTAGGATCCGGGCAAACTTAGCAGCGCCATCTAGTTCTGATTTAGGCAACATGAGCATAGAACCTTTTCTAACTAAATAAGTACTGCATATTGGTTAAGTACATAAAAATAAATACTAAATTAATTTCACATTAAACACAGAGCGAGAGTGAATGCGTGGCACTCGAAGTATAACTTCTTCCGCGCGGAGGGACTCCACGCACTGGTTTTTTATTATTATTTTTGTTCCCACTTCATAACCTTGGTTAACTTGTCTTAGTGTATTTGGTGTTTATGTGAACCTACACTAACTTACATAACACACCCTCTCACTCACTTATTTTCTTATACATCTTTGTAAAAATGTTCCCAAATAAAATATTTTGTATTTGTAATTTTGTCTAGTGATAGTTACCAACACAAAATGTAGTTTTATGACAAGCAGCGAAAATCATGGTTGGTGTAGCGCTGTTTCGCACCACAGGTTCTCACCACAAATTATTAACTATAAAATACTTCGTTCAAGAAGGAAAAATAGATAATTCTTTATTGTACACAAATAATAGGTACGTACAGAAGGATTAGGGTCAAAAACATAGGGTTTTAAAAAACCAAAACTGATTCAAAATCAATAACATTTTAGTCATTAAACCGATTTGGAAGATACATTAAATAAAGAATGCTTTGTTTACGCATGCGAATCTCGGTGGCAGGCAATGAACTTCTATAAAAAAATTGTTGGTAGTATTCTAGTTTCTGTTCTGCCGAATTTAGGACAAGATCTTAAATATACCTTTCGTTCATCAAGCTTAATGAATTAAGCTTCTTTTACCTTTGCAAAACTAATGTAGAGATCGCATCATGCAAAACCACCAACAATGCAGCAAAAGCCACAAGACAAGTCTTAAATTACCAAAGTATCAGATACTGTCCTGTGAAATTTAATTTAAAGTGCACACGTTAATAAAATAATCCAATGCGTAAAGAGTACGTCCCTATAACAGAAATTAAAGTTTCCAGGAAAAAGACGAACAGGTATGGACTCGTTTATCAAATCTCAATACTTTAAGATGAACTAAATGTTTCAAACGGTGATTACACCCGAGATTCCTTAAAAATGGATTTCAGAGCTGATGAATATCCTCATTACTTACAAACGGCTCCACCGATTTTGACCAAACATGGCTAAGAACCATGCCAGATATACCACGTTTTACAAAAAAAAATTGCATTCAAGTCAGAGCCTTACTTCCGGAGCTACAAGGGCACAGACAAACTATTTTTTTTTTTTTCAGACTGGTAACGACCTTCTGTAGTTTATGTTATAGGAAAACATAATTACGAAACTATTATTGAGCAGAAAATATTTGGAAAGGGGAAGAGAAAATAACATACGATGCAACGAGTAGACGACCGACTCGTAGAGACTATTCAGCAAACTTCTGATGATGATTTAGCTTAGACATTGTACCTTGAAATACCGTGGCGTATAATATTGTAAGCAAGTGCTAGAAAATAAATAAATATTCACGGACACTTAACACAACGCCTTCTAGTCCCAAACTAAGCAAAGCTTGTACGATGGAAACTAGATGGCTGATAGAATACATACATACATTTTTTTTTGTAAATACATACTTATAATACATAGAAACACCCAGACACAGAACAAACATCTATGTTTAATAACACAAAATGTTTGTTCTCAATGGGGATCGAACCCACGACCCACAGCACGGAAGGCAGAGCTACTACCGACTGAGCCACGACGCCTGTCTATATCAGCATGTGCAGCAAAACAAAGGGGCAATCACATAAACCGGAGCTATGTAGTTATTAATGCAATCCGACCGCGCACATAAAGCCGCAGCGTATATGAATTTGTTTATGTAAGGAGAAATGTTATTTAAATAAACAAACTGTACCTGACGCTGGCTCGTCTTGTGCTTTGTAAGCTAGAAGAATAAAATGCTTAGGAAATAAGTAAACAGACCTTTTTGTACGAGTAGATGAGACGAAACGAGGGTGACTTTTTAACCCAATCCTCTGAATTAAACACGAGTTTTGAAATCGTAAAATTACATGTTGACATTATTTTAACCTAAATGACACATAACTGAAAAATTTGTAAGCGAACGAACGTTTATCATAATTGGGTACTGCATAAAGTGATTCAGAATTATATAAACAAACCGAGTCATCCTGAAACAAAACAGGTTTAGAAAATGTTCTTATAAATTCACTCAAGAAGAATTTCGATAAACACATTTTTTACGTAAGCAGTAAAATCTAGGTGATTCCTTAGTTCAAAAATGTTTCAACTGATTCTCTGCTTCATAAAATTTATGTTAAGCATAGTGGCTGTCGAAACTATATTCAAAGTTAACTTTTCCAAAGCATCCGCGAAAGATATCAGTCAACCGATGCGATCTACATTAGTACAGACTTCATTGAGTAGTCTTTTAACGAAAATAAACCAAGGTAGGTCGCAATTAGCGTGGCCAGACGCTTCAGATATGGAATGTCCATATCAATGCGCATTCCTCGCCAGCATTAGACTATGGATATTTAATGGTAACTTTGGGTGAGCGATGAAGCTCGTCGAAAGCGAATTATCTTAGAAGATTATAACCTACAGATTAATTGTAAAGCAATGTAATGTACCTCCCTAATTAACGAGTTTATAATGAGTTTATGGATTTTATACCTTTGAGGTGGTTTGAATTGTGCCTATAACTACATCCCTTCCACATACACTATCTTGAGTTGACAATAGTCGTTCTAAGTATAAGGTATATAGGTGACAAGAGATCTGATAGAATGTTTACAGTGGCAAGCACTGGCTGTGGACACAGGCACCAGATTTCATGCGTGAGGCTGTTTTATTTGAATTTGCCTAAATTACCATCTGGATGGTGATTGGTCGTTCTTTTGGTTCCAAGAGAATTTGACACATCACACTCTCAATGTCGCAGTTTACTGTTAGCTGATTCTGGTGATATTTTGTATTATTCGACCTGTAACTGACATTGAAAGTGTCATGTGTTAAATTCTAATGGTATCAAAAGATAATAGACAATCAAGAGGCTGATGTATAACATTTTTTTTCCTTAGATAAATCTTTTTTTTATACTACTAGCTGATGAAACAAGCAGATGGCCCAGCTGATGTTAAGTGGTAACCATCAACTATAGCAAAACATTGCCTCGTAGTCATGCACGATAGAAACGTGCCCTAGGATGCACTGCCCCGCGTCCATCAACTTGAGGCAAACAGGTGTTAAGCCTCATGTGCCTGTAATTACACCGGCGACCACACTCTTCAAACCGAAACACAGCAACGCTGCTTGGCGGCAGAATAAAGCATGGTGGTAGTACTTCCCCGGACGAGCCCTTCACAAAGAGCTCTACTACTCTTCTAAATCTTTGAAGTAATTGAACTCAATGTTAAACCTGCATGTAGAAGTAGGCACTTGAATTAAGCACGGAACACGCGGTAGAACATAGGTACTTTAAGCCAGACGTAGAGGATTTGATTTCCGTAAAATCTATTAAGAGTGCAATGTACGGTTACGAGTAGGTACGGTTTAGTCAGCGTTTTACTCTAATCAAGTTATTAGAGCAGTAATAAATAGATTTTACACTGCGTTTCCACATTTACAAAACGTGTGTTTGTATTGCCCACCAAGTATATAATATAGCATTTGCAAACTAAACTCGTTTCGCCCCTCTCATTGTGTGCGCGGCAGTAACCACTAGACCTATATCATCGGTCTACGTATCTGATAACGCGGCCCCGCCCGATAACGGCCGATACTTAGTTGACTCAGACCTACTTCATTACCTCTAGAACTCACAGGTTTCAAATTAAATAAATTGATAACTTTTGCCCATAGATTTTCTGGTTCATTGTTTTGAAGAGTATGAGAATATAAGTTTACTGATTAAGGTGATCAAAGTGTATTAATAAATGAATTGATAACTTTTGCGTATAGATTTTCTGGTTCGTTGTTTTGAAGAGTATACAAGTTTGCGAGTTGGTGATGTCATTATATTTTACAACGATAAAATGATGGAAATGTTATTTCCAGGGTGCGAGTTATGAAGTGAGATGGTGACGTGATGCAGCTAGCATGCGTTGGGCAACGTGGTGGCACATACTGGTGGCGCTGCAGGCGCGGGCGCTGGCGCAGGTGGCAGCCAGCACGCCTACCGTCTGCGAAGAGGAGGCCTGTCGCTGCGACTCTTTCACAAAGGTCATTTGCAACTGCACTCGGGACTCTACCGTAAGTTAAACGCTTCCCCTCAAAAAATGCGCAGCGTTGGTGCAAGTCGCGTCAGTAACTGACCTCTTCCTTACAGGAACTAACATTGAGACCCGATGGAGCGTACAGAGTACCTTCGACCACTACAGGCATCTTCATTGAAGGATGCTCACGAGTGACCTTTTTACCCGATACCGTTCGGAATCTCATTCAACTAAGGAATGTGGAATTGAAAAACGTAGAACATGTAGTCATCAACGAACGAGCGCTTGCTTGGACACCATTCTCAAAAGAAAGCGAGATGAATCCTGGATTACGAATAGTCATACACAATTGTACCGTAGACGAGATATCGTCGCACGCCGTCCAAGGCCGCGTCAACGATATCATCATCAGAGAGAGCAGACTGATCAACGTGAAACCCTTCGCCTTCTCCAGTCTCACGGGAGTTAAAACTATAGAACTACTAGACAATGTGTTCGAGAACATTGAAATACAGGCTTTTAAAAAATTCACAACGCTGAACTTCTTGATGCGTGGAGGCAGAGTGAAAACCTTTCCCAGCAGGTTTCTGTCGGATGTCGAAGTGACGAATCTCTTTCGTATGGAAGGAGTTAAAGTTAAGTACCTTTATAGTTTAACTTTTCTTGTCAGTTCACCAAAGAGAGTTATAATAGAGAGTAACACTATAGAGACTTTGGAGGGCGATGGGTTTCACATGATAACCAGGGGCCCCATAACTTTTAGAAACAATACCGTAACCGAGTTGAGAAAAGGAGCGTTTTTTGGTTTTACGGTTGACCACGAAGTAGCGTCGACAATGGGTGCGCAGGAGTTGTTAATAGATAACAACACAGTGACGCGGCTCATGCCGTCTTCTCTGATGTACAACCGGACGAGTCTCACGATGCGAGTGGATGGGCTGAGCGTGAACCAGAGCTGTTCGTGCGAGCTGGCGGAGACGTGGCACGAACTCACCAAGGAGCAAGGTGGTGCGCTCGCCTGCTGGTACGCACTCGAGTCTCACTACATCTCCATGCCAACTTACGTAGATACACGGTGCGGCGCTTTCAAACAAAACTTTTGGATATTTGTGCTGATAGGCATTCTTATCGTACTTGTGCTTGCGTCTATAGTGATATTTTTTATAGTGCGACGAGAAAATGAAAAAAAGAAGAAAGTGCAAATAGTTTTACCCGATGGAAAGACGTACAGAGAAACAGAGTTTCACATAGTTGTGGAAAGAGCGGAGCTCTTGACTACTGATTTATGAGCCAGTGTTGAGTTTAAAACTTTGAGACTCGACTTCTGGTCTCCGATATTAATTCAACGATTTTTTTTATTTTTTATTTGTCGAGTACCAATTTTAATGGAACATTCCGCCAAAATAATGTTTTAAGAGTGTTTTCGTTATATTTAGTTAACTACCTCAGTGTTACGTCAGTAAAAACCGTGCCAAGTTTAGTTTCGTATGGATCAGTATTACGCGATGTGGTAGTTGGAACTGTATTATCCTTTGCCGATAAATTATTTTGTAGTATGAATAAAAATGTTAATAAAAAGAACATTATTATTATGTCTTTCATTGCATTCTCATAGGTATTGATAGATCTGTGATAGTTTTAGGTATATAGGGTTATTTAATAATTAGGTATAAAGTAAAATAACTATTAAGACGGCAGGCCCACTAGGCAGGTACGTCTTGTTAGAGTCACGACTATTTCTGGTCTGGTCTGGTCTAGTTCGATGACGCATAGCCAAGCGAATGTTGTGAAACACCTAGCACTGTTTGCCTACTCTATGCCACGCTACACTTACAATTGCATAAATGCGAAAATTAAAATGCGTTGCGATGTAAGTTAGTAAACTATTTGTACATACCTAATGCGATTTTTTAGTATTTTTTTTTTATGAGAGGTCAACGTGTCCCTCAGCAGTGTCCATATAACAAGTCTAATGTAGAATATGGTCATCATCACTGCACCTGCATAACACGCGATTGCATAATCGACCGATCGTCATCGCATACGTACTACAAACGCAGTTAATTATTATATTAGTTGTTAGTTGTGGAGGATAGATAGATAGATATATTCTTTATTGCACACCAAGAAAAGAAGAAAAACAATAAAAGAGAGATAAGTTTTAAGTATGAGGTACAATGGGCGGTCTTATCGCTATAAGCGATCTCTTCCAGACAACCTTTGGATGGAAGAAGAGGAGTGCGGCACAGGTGGTAAAAGAGATATATACCTAAGTATCATAATATGTGGTAATAATAATTTGATGTATCAAGTCATCCGTCTGTATAATTAACTAGCCGTCGCCCGCAGCGTTGCTCGCGTTCTACCCTTTAGAGTGTGACGTTTCAAAATTCCTTTCTTAGTGCACCCCTACACTATTTAAGGATACTACCCTCGAAATTTCATACCTCTAGGACTTATGGTTTAGGCTGTGCGTTGATTCTCTGTCAGCTTCAAAAGAGTTTTAAATATATTGATGATGATGATGATTGATGATGATAAATCGGCAAACCTTTTCTAGTTCGAAATACTTATATATGTAGAGTACAGGGAATTATCAGCAGACCAGTAATAGGTAGTATATTGTAACACAAAATTTTTTCGTGGAATGTATACATATATATTTACGTTCCTGTAAACAGACTGACAGACACTACAAATACAGCGTCTGCACTCAATATGTCAATCATAATGGTTGCTTACTTTAATACATGTATTAAGATATTACAGGTACTTACCTTCTTGCTTACTTACCTACTTGCTCTTAAGTTTATTGTTTATCTGCATATACGTATCACATACGAGTACTGTTCCTGTGTTGTGTTGTATGCCTAATGTTTAAGGCATAAAGTGGTTTGTTTGATAGCAATGTTTTCGTAAATCTGCAGAATCGTACATCTCGAATATTCGAAGAGCGAAACAAAGTGGTGTGCTTAGATCCGCAACTTTGTAGCCGGTTCATTTATCGTGGTAAGATCACATTGAGCCCGCGGTTAGCCTCGCCTACAATATTTCAACGTTCAAAAGATTTCCATCATAATGTTTACGTGCATTTTTTAGAAGCTGACGACCGTCAAGTATTTTTAAAATTCCAAATTCAAACAAAAATACTCACAACAACACACAATAAAACTTTTGAAATAAAAGTGCTATTGTTGTTTCAATAAATGACAGAACTCGAATCCCTTTCATCATTCAATAATAGCTAGCTCCTGTTGATAAAAAAAATTACAATTTTAAGATTGTGCTAGTCAAGTATGGTAAGAAAAATCATTAAAAGAGTCTGTAAGATTATACAAAGATACTAAGGTCCGTTATTACCTTTGCGAGACCGCGCGGTGTCACGTTGCGTTATCTATCTCCCCTTATCGTAGTGCGGATTGATTTAAGAGGTCATAGTGCCAATAACTAGTGACATTATTGTTTTGTATTTGTTCGAAGAACTGCGCTGCAAATATCACGTTTGCACTATATTGTGTGTGAGGTATACTTTTGCATAAATAGGTACAAATACATGTAATAACTATTTGGTATCGTACTAATGGGAGCTCATATCACATTGGTTGCTATTAAAGTAGCGAGCTCGTATTTTTAACCAAACCTCTCAAAGGTTTTTTGACTGCATGCGCCATGGCCAACTTATTCACGTAATTTGATTTGAAACCAGGTACCCTAAACGTCTGAATAAATTCAGCATAAAAATAAAATACACTAGTTGGGTATGTACTTAAGATAACTGGTAGTTAAAAACTCGTATATATCATCTGCGCGCCATCCATGTTACCTAGTTAATAATATCATGAGTAAATATGAAAATGTTCCAGTATTACACCACTATGACCTGTGACCTAAGTAATGTTCCACGTAGTTAACAAGCCACAAATTGCGAGAGTCTCTTTATTACATTATCTGTGACCAGTATGAGTCATGTAGGGACCACCTTTTATCCACCCAAGAAGACTATGAAACCGTCCTTTGTATTGATTTTCCTATTTTCATTTCAATATCATTAGTATCGATATCTTGATGCATTTTTCCAACCTAACCTAATTTGACAGCTCTAAAATTATAGCGGTCTTTGTCGTTTCAGTTTATGAGAAAGGGACGGCAACATTTGTAGTGCTGTCAAATTACGTTAGTTTAGAAAAATGCAACAAGACAATCAATACCAATATCTGTTATCATTAGGTACAAGATAAATCTTTTTTTTTTTTTTTCGAATCTAGCAATTATAACAAAGCGAGTTTATGAGCCTATTCAGTTGAAAAATGTCTGTTTACTAACGAGTCTAGCGGTGACATTTTATACAGTGGACTTTGCATTGGCAGTCTGAAAAGTTATACATTATCTACTGTTTGATCATCGAGCACTGTGAAGGGCTAGAGTATAAAACTGACAAACTCTATTGACAAGCGTGAAAACGTCATATTTCAAAGTTGTCAAATTTTGAAGTTTTTCAAAATAGAATGGTGTCTCCATTGTGTAGCTCAATGGTTTACCGTATACTCTATAGGCCGCGTGTGGCATTTTCGCATTTCGCCTTGTCCATCGCGCTATTTTTTTTAAAACAAAATCAGAAATGACTTGTCTGGCGTTTTTTTTTGTAAGAAACATTGTGATATCTTTTCAAAAAACATGCGATAATCGGCGTCACGCCCTCTTACGCGAACTCCTAATATCATTCAATAAAGATGTACTCGTACGGCGTAGAGGCTACTTACATTGCCCTACTAATAAAAAAAACTCCTACGTTCGTGACTAATTTAACGGGAGTCAAAAGGTGATTCACCGAAGTTCAAACTCTCGAAGTTTGTAGCTTGTCCTTCGTGGAAAATCAATTCACTCTCAGGGAATTCTGTTCAGTACGAACGTACCTATACGGATGCCGTCAATTGTGAAGTTAGCCGTTGTGATGCGTAATGGATAATTTTGAGTTAAACTGTGTTGGCACATCACCAACCGTTTTTTACGATTGCCGAGATCCGTAGCATATTATTAGGTACTTACCTTAGACACAGAACAAAGCGTCATCATCATAATCAGCCCATCTGATCTAGATGGTTTATACAGCGTCTGGAGCATTTTTTCAGCCATGCCCCTATGAACAGGGCGCTGCAGTGCCTTGGACTTTATTTAGATGTAGGCTTGGCCAGCACCTATACCATCCTCTCAGCCTAGTTGGCCTTATCCACAGGAAAGGCCAGATCAATACGTGCGATGCTGATTAAACACGATGTTTTTCTTCACCGTTTGAAAGCGCTGGTATTGCGCAAATCCGAACAGATCTTCCATGTGTTTGAACCCACGACCTAAGTGTCAGAAGAGCTACCAATCGACCACCGGTGCTCAAACAGAAGGCCTAGACATAGTATTTCTTTAGATGTACTCACCTGAGCAGCGACTGCCCGTCTAGAACCTGGTGTACCGTCAGCGGTGAAGATAGCTCGAGTCCGCGGGAAAGGAGAAGTGCTTCACTCGAGTCTGGTTGAACATCATCGCCTTCAGTAATCGGATGGATTTGCACGTCCACCAGGGTCGCTGCGGGAGAACGTACATTCTCAACTGGGACAGCTAAAATTCTTACCCTGACTAGATATTTCAGGATGATAATTGCTACCTAGTTTTCTATACTAATATTGTAAGGAGGAAACATTTTTATCGTTTATTTACATTGAATAGGCTCCGAAACTACTGGACAGATTTGAAAAATTCTCTACACCGTTGGGGAGCTACACTATCCCCGGGTGACATAGGCTATGTTAAATTTTCAAAAAAATTAAGTATCCTTACTAAAACTTCAATAATATAACCCAAGATGTAAGAAAATTACCTACACCTTACCAATTACTTACACCCAAACAAAACTAACATCTATGTTTGTCCACAATGGGGATTAAACCCACGACCCACAACACGCAGGCAGAGCTATCCTACTGAGCTGTAACGGCTGTCAACAGCTATTTCTTATCACGTTCCCGCGGGTATTCTACAATCTACAACCACGTCCGGAACTACCCGTGACGAGAATGCAACGTTGCAGCTGTCGAAGCCATTGTTTATCCCAAGATAGGCGCACGCGCAGAATACCAATAACTCCTAGGCTAACCTTTTGCGTGACGTCACTGATTCTTTTACCTTTTTAACTTTGTCCAATTTAAAAAAAACTTTTGACGTTACCACTGATCATATAATACGACGTTACCAAATAAAAATAGATTTTGTTTTCGAACTTTGAGAAAAGTGATAGAATTTTTTAAGTAGGTGTTATGTAACCATCGAATAATATCGATAATGAAAATGAAAAAATGGATAATCGAGACAGAATGATACTAGGTAGCTAGATATTCATCTATTCAGTAAAATCAGGAGGAGCATTTAGAATGAAGAAGATACGACGTGAATAGGGATTCATTCTTGCATTTTGTTTGATGCCAACTTTTTTTCCTTGTTTTCAATGCTTTGGCTTACTCCAATGCATTCATCGTGCAAACAAATTTGGACTTTAATTCCAAGCAAATTCAGTTCATATTTATGCGCAACCCCGCGCTGCGGTGTGGTTTACACAGTTAGTGGTTTTACGACAAAATAATGTTGCAAAAACTTGTATGTTGTTTTGAAAGAAAATGCTACTCTAATGCAGAAAGAAATTAAGACAAACTAAGTTCCCATACTACAAACTTTGCTAAGTTTGAGACTAGAGGGCGTTGTGTGTAATGTCCTTGAATATAATCATCATCTCCTTGCCCTTATCCACATGGGTTCGGCACAACATGTGTTTAATAAAAATACTCACAAAAAACCATCGGAGGTACGTCCAAGTCTGGAGCGAGCAGTTTGGAAGCGCAGTTACCCCCAGCATACACAAGCTCCATCTCTAATGCGACTAGGCCTTGCCGCTGTGACGTCAGAGGCGTGTCTTCATAGCCGGAGCAAAGACAACGATAGCCGAAGCGAGCCTCCTCGCTAAAATACAATCCGCGGGTAAATTAAATTGACACTGAATTGTGATTGATTCCTAATTCAATAAAATTATAAATATATTGTACAAACAAGCAAGGCATAGATAACATTACCTATCTTAATTTATTTATTTAGTAGCAGACAATGCGTTGTTTTACTGATTTAAAAATGTAAGGGTAGTTTTTGCTAAATAGTAATAAACAAGATGGCGACTTTTACTAGCGCCATCTACATTTAAATCATAGTTACCCTTGTGACTTGTTGTATTCGGAGAGGTAGTCAGATGCCGTTTCGAGGGCGAATATCACTTCATTACCGGGTATCACAAGCGCTTTCTGCGGCCACTCGCTAGCGCTGCAATAAAAAGTAAAAAATGCCTTAAAATTATAACGATAAGGACCATATTATTATTTCACACAAATTTTTCGGGTTAGATCCCCAACGAGAATAAATATTTGTGTTAAAACTAAAATAGATGTACCTAGAGCTTTGCTTAGTTCAATACTAGATGGCGTTGTGTGAAATATCCATGAATATTTATTTATAAAAATCTAATTATACTTACATGTTAGCGAGTTTCGGCGTCACACTGACGTAAGTGCAGTTAAAATGCATACAAGTATTTTCATTGTCTCCATCGTCTTCCGTTTCTTCGAACTCCCCTTCCGATGAGAGCTGAACTATTTTCTGCACAAGAGTACAAATATTACAGCCACTACAGCGCACAACGTACAACACCAAAGTCCGAGCAATTGATGAACTTCGCAATTGTACAGTGTAACGCGTATCACTTCATGAAATATCCTACTTAATAAACGCGAAAGTTTGTAGGATTTATGGATGTATGTTTGTTCCTCTTTCACGCAAAAACTACTGATCCGATTTGGATGAAACATATTGTCCGTGACCTGGATTAACATATAGGCTACTTTTTATCCCGGACGATCCCGGACGATCAACGGGACGCGAGCTCTTCAGAAACGCCTAGAAGATTTCGCATAGCCAATTGCACTTCTAATCCTGCGTTGACGAAGTCGCGCACCAGCTAGTATTTCATAGTTTTCACTAAAAACAGGATATATATTACCACAATGTGTGAAATTAATGTTCACAAATGTGATATTTTCAAAAGTACATAGGTATATATCATTTACGCGTATTGCTTCTGGCTTTTACAACGCAAGAAACTGGATAATTATAGGTGCATGCGAAATTAGTTAAAACTTTAGCGCCACGCAAAAGCAGCAAGGCATTTTAGAATACTGTTCACTGAGTTATGTTCACCGAGTCAAATATAAAGGTTAGTTTAACTACATGGAATCATTATTAGTATTCAAGCAAATGTATGCAGTTCTTGTATGATTTGTTCAACTGTCTATAGTTTTTAAAATCAATTTCAAAAAGCGGAAGATTATTCAATACTTATTTACATCGTCAAAATTGCATGAGATGCTTATAAAAGCCTCGAAACTGTCGTATTTTACTGATTTATGCAATATACAAAAACATACTTTTTTTAAGCTCAATTAAACGTGCTTACCATACTCGCGATTTCCAAGACTATCAACTAGCTCGCAAATCGCCAGTGTGATAACAACCTAAGTGTGTCAAACGGGGTGAATGTAAGTGTGCGGGATTAAATGGTAAATGAAAAGCGAGCGGAGTGAACGAAGTGTCCGAATGAAATCTACCTTGTATACCTTACGGAATGGTGGGTCTGCTAGCCGTATGTCATTTTGACAGTGACAGCGCTGTTTGGGAGTTCCGGCGACCGCGTATATAGTCAGAGAGTCTTCCGGCTGAGCGGTCAAACTGCGAGGATCCATTTCGAGCACGATCCACGCAATATTGGGGGGGAATAGCACCCTGTGGTCGCAGAAGTTTCTATTATTAACATTCTAATGAGTTTCATAAACATTTTCAAATACACGCAGGGTTATTATTTGTAGCGACAATACCCGTAGGCGTTAATTTGTGTAAACCAGTCAGATTCATCTTATTTACGATATTGATCTACTAGTCTGAAGGCTAGTCGCTCTTGTTCACAACAAAGAGATGTAAGGGATACATCGTATAATCAGTAAAAGTACGAATTTTGAAGTTTTACGACCAACATTTATAATAATCAGTTTTTTTTTTTAAATCTAATGATACTTCGAGGTCAATAAAATATATTTGTCCTAACAGACCATTTTTTTGATCTAGATATCTACATTAAGTAATGGAACGTAATGTCACCTCATATTGCTGAGAGCGGAAGGTCGATACGGATGTTCGCTCTCGATCCAGGTGTAGTAATTCGTGGTTGTAGTAGTAAACTCATCTGGACTGGGCACAAGCAGGTTTATTGCTGTCACGTGGGGTAACAACTCATGAATCAGCTCTAGGAGATTTATAATACTCTGGAACAATGTCAGGCTGATTAGCAGTTATTTTCACCAAACATGTGATTCTATAGAAGGTTCAAGAATATTCTATAAGTACCTTGGAGTCATCAATGGCCTCGAGATTCGCCAGGATGTATGGAATCAGTATATTGATGGCCGGCGACTGTTGCAGCACTGCAGCGTTGCGTCTCAGATCCTCGGCAGTGAGCTCGTTGCGTAGTGTACGAAACAGTTCCACAGCACGTTCTAGAACGAGCGAGGAAACTCGCAGAGTGATGGTTCGCAATGCCGTTACCAGCGCGTCCATTGTTTCCGACGCTTGCTCGAAGCATCGCGCTGTCGTTCTGGTAAGAAATTATTTTATTGTAATTTCTATTGAATTGTAATTCATTCAACCAATAGCCACAAGCACCTTGTGGTCAAGCCAAGTGCTAGTATCAAATCGATACACCGTTATATCTCTATGACAATTTCACTAGGTTTTTAAAAAAATCCCAAACGAGCCCACTATGCAAATGATCATGGGGTCGATGGGATTTTTTTGCCATCTGGCCCACCAGTGGCCCGGCCGGTGGACTTGATGGGAATAACCCTTTTTATGGCGGAAAAAGCGGATGGACTACCTGACTTTGAGAAGTTATCTCTGTCTATAGCAAGTACATTATCTTAAAGTATCTTCTTCTCATTTGCTCTTCTTAGCGTTTTCAGGGACATTCACTAGCACCCATATTGTTAAGAACAAAACTGCAAACAGTAAGCACTACTTGGCGACAGAGAAATACGAACCCTTTACTACAGAATACTAAGAATACTAAATCATCATCATTTCCCTGCCCTATAAATACGTACGCATAATAAATAATGCAGGGTATCTGCCCCCTCGCCAGCGTGGTTCCGTTGAAGCTTAGTGAGCAGGAAGCGAATCGGAATGTAGTCCCGTCAGGCCCTTTCACAGAAGGTAAGCCGCAGTCACCGCTTGACGTTCGTCCACCGTGGTTGCAGAACCTTAAGGCGTAGCGTAGTTCCTCCTATAGATATAAAAAATAATTTATTTACGTAAAAAATTACAACTAGAACAGTATTTAGGTACAATATTCACAATATTTCCAAACACATGAAACAGTTGAGCTATCTACAAACCGTTGCAAACGATTTATAGATAGCTCAACTGGTCCTAATCAGTACCGATCGGAAGCGTGCCCAAAACACTGTATTGCCGCGCTGAATAGCAATGCTGATACGCTGGCCTAGATACGAGTATACAGGAGCCAACACATTTGTGGCTCTTGGGGTCGAAACTCTAGGTCCGTGTGGTACCGAGGACCTCCGCTTTTTCAAAATTATTTCAGGGCGTCTAGTTGAAGCGACGCGTGACCCGTGTTTTTTTTTTAAGTTTCCTCATTTGTTTATTTTAATTAGAAACTTCAAAAAAGCAAAACTGACCTCTTTTACGTTGGCTTTGGATGCTATTTACCTTGAGCGATATAGGCCTCTCGAATTTGATCAGTGCCATGTCGTTCTGGCAGTTAGCGCCTTCAAAAGTGCCATGGAGGACGTCGATACTGACCCAGCAGTTTGAGGTGGGCGTCTCGTCTGTACCGTTCGATTGCTGAAATAAACAGGGTTGTTTGACTACTTCCCATACACCTAAATAAAATGTATATAAGTATTCTACCAGAAATCTATTTTATCTATTTATTTAATAGGCAACGCCAACAGCGCACATAGTGTGCCATACAATAATCACTTTTGAAAACCTTATTCTATAAAATGTGTGCCAATTACAGGCATGCACAGCATTTGCAATAATATTATAGTGACTACTACAACAGCAAAAAGGAAGCTTCTCTAAGGAATCTAGGAAGGAAACAAAGGAATCTAGTTCCCATAGTACAAGCTTTGCTTTGCCCAAACAAAGACTAGAGGGCGTTGTGTGATATGTCCAGCAATTATTATCTATTTATTTAGTACATCAGCAAAATTTTTTGAGTTGGTTCTAGGAAGAACTTACCATCACTCTCAGGCATAATAATATTGCAAATGGCGCTATACAACATATTTGATATGCGACCTGTCCATGGTAACTGGTGTTGTCATTAGATGGCAATACTGTTGCCATTTAACTAAAGCTACGTACCCTCACGTCGTGTAACAGTTCCAGTGAGTACTCGTAGGTCCCAGAGCCACTGTAAACGCCCACGCCAACTATGGTAACCCCCGGCCGGTCTACAGTGAAGCATATGGCATCAGGGCTGCCATTTCCGGTATTCCAAGAACGCGAAGTGTTCACCCTCATGAAACGAGACGGAGTCAGCATCTCTTTTACTGTATCCGACTCCATATCCTGCAATATTTATGTATGTTTTAGAAGTTGGCTTTAGAATTGTATTTTATACTTTGTACTACAGTTAGTTCGTCATCGATTTTGTCTGAACATAACCATGAAGATTTTAGCAAAAGCGATATGAGATAGAAAACCCAGTCAATTATACCTGTTTTCACATTTTACAGGTTTAATAGCGCTCGGTGGATCTGGAGACAGATCAGACAGATCTAAAATTCGACTTGCACACATTCGAAGCGCTATTAAACCGTGCCGGTACCTGTAGATAAACTTACTTTGACATTAGTAGCGCTATAAGAGAGTTCGGCAACAATGCGAACGATTAGTTTGCAGCAGTAGTCAGCGAGCATCTCGTTCTGTTTGATCTCGCCGTGGTCGTGCGGCTGGCCGCATTGCCGCGTCATCATCTGCTGTTTGATGGGGTTCATCACGATGTCAAGGAACTTTGGTATCACATCACGGATGTCCCATTCGGGTTTCTCGTCTACCTCGAACCAAGCCGGTGCGTCGCTAGACGTCGACGGCTGGAAATAAATAGTAATTTGAAAGTAAAAACAATAATAATAAAGTTTATTTCTTCGGACGATAGCATATTACAAAAAAATTACAAACTATGAAAGTTGTTGCTATTATAGTAGGTATGCTAAGTACATTATACTAAATATTATCAGTTGGTACGTACCACATCAATTTGATAAAAATAAACATTTGTAGGAACACTAACTCCCACCACTAACTTTACAAATATTTCGGATTTCCCAGCCATAAAAATCTCATTAGATCCAGTTTATAATATCCCATATAAACCAGGTATCTAAAAAACACCGAATTCAAATCGGAGCCTTACTTTTGGAGCTACATGGCCAAGACTAACCAAAAACACCTTCAAACTTATAACACTCTTTTCCTTTTTCGGTTGGGGATTTAACAACAGCTTTGGCCGTCAAATCAGGCTTCCAAAGTTACCTTTGGTTCCTTTTGATTCGCTCTCGGCGGAATCGGTGGTGGCTTCGACGAATGCGCAGATCGCGGCACGGTAGCCGATTTCGCGGGAGATTTGACCAAGACCATTCCAAAAGCCTACAAAACATAAATAAACATACAAACAATTGACATGCTAAAACGTTTCTAATTCAAGTGAAAATACTAAGTTGAAATAGTAAGTTAATTAGCTACTTAAATAAAATTGTCTGACCGTGTCCATTTCAAATTAAAATAAGTCGTTAAGCCACTAAAACCCGCAGTCACCAGATTTGGCCACTAACTCATACGAGCTTACTTGGTTTATAAAAATAAGGCTAAGACAGTTTAAAAGAAATGGTATAACATTGTACTACATTGTACAAGATACAAAATGTTTATTTGCATAAATAAGGCCGGAATACTGAAACGTCACTCAAATTTAAGCACCACTTAAAATTGTTCTGCCTCTGTTTGACATTACTCATTTGTAAGAGATGGCAATAATTTAAGCGTGAACTTAATTTAAGAGGCGTTTGAGTATTCGGCCATCAGACAGTTGAAAAGAAATGGTCTAACATATACTTCATTGTACTGCCACGAACGAAGCCAGGTCAAAAACTGCAATGCAAGTGTAGATCAGGTCTCCTCATCCACAACATAATCGGGGACGCTGCCATCTCCGTTACTTTTAAGGAGAGTTGAAAAGAAATGGTCTAACATATACTTCATTGTACTGCCACGAACGAAGCCAGGTCAAAAACTGCAATGCAGGTGTAGATCAGGTCTCCTCATCCACAACATAATCGGGGACGCTGCCATCTCCGTTACTTTTAAGGAGTTAGTTGGGGTGAGGTCACCAGGGGGATAATGCGCAATACACCCCAACGCGGGACGTCAGTGCAGTTCCTATTTCCCCAGGATTAGAGTTAGGCTACGTCGGTGGTATACCTTGCTGTCAGGCCGCCTTTGATTTTCCTCGATATCCAAATGGCATTGTGTGATCGGTACGACGTAGTGCAACACATCTCGGAGACTACGCGACGAGCACAGTGCTGCGCATGTTGAAGTCAACTCGCGGATTTGTGACACTGGCACTTTGCCATTCTGAAATAGCACATTCACGGTACAGTAACAAGGTTTTTTTTGTGTAGCAAATGTGAAATTTAAAATTCGTTGAAACATACCCTGACATTACGCAGCATCGAACACAGATGATCCCACTTCAAAGTGGGTGTGGGGAAGAATGCGTGAAAGCACGCAGTGGACGTCTCGTGAGCTTCCCTCAATATCGCAGAAGTAATCTCCAGCGCGAACTGAACGTAGCACGATCTGATCTTAGCCTTGGAGGAGCGACGCGGAAGTTTCGAGCAAGTCGGCGTTTCCTCAGCCACAATAGCCTGAATCAAATTCTTGAGTTCCCCGATCGACTCTAAATACGACATGTACTCGTGAGTTAGCCGCTTCTTACTCTTCTGCGGAAAAATCTCGTGGACGTACGACCTCGTTATGCGCAGGCATGATCGAATCAAGTAAACGAGCCGCTTCTGTTGCTTCATCCTGTTCAGTTTCTGATAGTTGATCGGGACTAGGCCATTCGTTAAAAGAAGGCCGGCCCTCAACGAATCCCAGCTCCAGGTAAGCAGACGGATGATCGCTTTGAAACAAGGCACGGTAACTTTGCGGGAAAGGTTTCGAGACAGCACTATGATCGGTTCGCCGATGTCGATAACTCTTGCCGGAATCGAGTGGTAGGTTCCTGCGAGGTTGTAGAGGAGACTGGGTATCTGACCGGCGTTCACGTCGGTGCCGTTGTTGGACTTCTTGGACGTTTTGAAGTGGAAGCCGACGTCGTCATTGATCACCATGGCCTGGCCAGCCGAGCCGCAATCCGATGACGGACCGTTTATGCATGCCCATGCCACGTACCAGCGGCAAGCCTGACCAAAGAACATATTATAATATCTATCATTTGACAAGGCAGAAAGGTATGAGTGGAGGGTATGCTTAGCCCAGTGGAACAAGGAAAGTTAGCTATAATAATGAAGATTTCACTAAAAATAACAAAATAAGCAAGAAGCAGAAAATACTTACAATCAACGGCATAGCGGAATCAAACATGGCCGGGTATCTGTCCCTCGGTGCGCATTCGTAAACCACCTCTTCGCTTTCTGCGATGAGCTCGCCATCACCCTCTTGATCACCGCCATCGTGGCCGATGTCAAACAGTTTTATCTTTGCCGTGTAGTCTCCGCGGCCGCCAAATAGACCAAAACCACCTACGAATGTAAAAAAGATATATAAACAAGTAGGTACTTTACTTTACTTAACTTTGAAATTACCAAAATAACCGAAGCTCTCTACCAAAACCATATTTATAACTTACCGAGAAGTATATCGGTATCGCACATAAATCTTATAGCTTCAATAGAATGTCCAGAGTAACCCCATCCACCTCCATGGCTCTCAAATCTGGTGATTGTCAGCCAATCTGCCTTGAGAGGAGCTATCGGTGACGTTATGTTTTCACGCTTACACTCGATTATGTTGAGCCTAAAAACAAGTTTTGTGTTAGCAGATTTACTGAACAATTTGTTTGAATATTTTGATAAAATAGGATCAGCAGTTCAGATTCTGCATTAGGTAATTCCAAGCAAGCGAGTTTACGTTATAAGTAATGAAAATACGAACTTGTTGTCATGGACGTAGATAAGCGAATCCAGACATCCCAACAGATGCATAGCAATATGCATTCTTGTCACCCATGCGCCGTGTATAGTGGGGATCGCTAGCTCTTGGTTCAAAATGGACATGTCCGCCAAAGCGATGCTTTCCACCGGCACGTCCCCATTATTGCTGATCAGTTCAAAGTTCTCCAAATTCTTGAAGTCATCCAACCGACGCATAGTACCGACACTCGGATAGCAGAACTCCACGTTCTCTGACGGGTCGAGATCGGGATTGCAGCAGCGTTGGAGCTTATGCGAGTCAAAAGCGAGAATGTTGTAGCATTTCATAACTCGCATTTGCGGCTGGTAGCACCAGAGCACGTCGTATTGCGGGTCGAGGCAAGCCAGCGTGTTTACGAAGTCGACTTGCTCGGCACCTGGCCATGTGTTGCATACGCTGTCGTTCTTGTTTATGGTCAAACATTTGAATGAGTGCTCTGGCTGGTTTGGTAGCATTACTGTGGGGAACAAAACATTTTTTTTAAACAATGCCTAGGGATAATGATAGTCCAGACACACACAAACACACATTTTTATAATAATGCAGTACAATAACGTAATACAATCTAATAAAAGTACTTTTTTTTAAACTGTAGCATATGACATAAGTACGGTTATAGATATATAGATAAACACTTTATTGTACACAAAGATACATTACATAAGTACATGAAATAATATAAAACAGACAGTACAATGGGCGGCCTTATCGCTCACCTCTTCCAGACGTTGGAGGTTATAGCTTTAATGTTAACGAAACCATGAAATAAAGGCCAATACTCACTAATAGTAGTGCTGTTTCCAATAATAGTAGCGCTGAACAGCGTGTCTGTCTTGACTATGGACTGGCAGACTTGCACGAAGGTCTGGTCAGCCGAGGCACTCAGCCAAATAGCGCGGCAGGCGTGCTTGGAGCCAATGCGAGGCACAGGGCCTGGAGTCGCATACCATATACCACGGGTACTTTCATTGTTAGCCACCCGGCCGAGTGAACCTTTCTGCAAGGAGATGGGTTAGGAACATAAGTAGACGTCGTTGTATTATGTACCTAGGAGGATAGCAGGGCTAAAAATCTATACTTCCATACTAATATTATAAATGCGAAAGTAACTCTGTCTGTCTGTCTCGCTTTCACGCGAAAACTACTGAACCGATTTGAATGAAATTTGGTACACACATAGTCTAGAGCCTGAGAAAGGACATAGGCTACTTTTTAATGCGAAAAAAGGGTTGTAAGGGGTTGAAAGGGGGGGTGAAAGTTCCTTAACCTTTTTCATGAAAACTCTTTTAATGTCACATTTGAAATAACTGTCAGTTGTTTGACAGTAAGAGTTTGAATGACAGGACAACGTCTGTCGGGTGAGTGCAGTATATATGGTAGGTGAAATTAGCGAGGAATTAATTTTCTCTGCATTTTTCTAGCAACTTAATTCTGTTGATGACTTTAACAGCGCTTCATCCTATTAATATTATAAACGCGAAAGTTTGTGAGGATGTATGAATGTATGTGTGTTTGTTCCTCTTTCACGCAAAAACGACTGATCCGATTTGGATGAAACTTGGAATATATATTGTCCGTCACTTGGATTAACACTTACCTAGGCTACTTTTATTCCGGAAAATTAACGGGAACGAAGTCGCGGGCAGACAGGTAGTACTTAATATAACAGGCTTTTTTATCAAGGAGTTTCAAAATACTAGATATTTTAGGAATATTTTATCTATCGGGCACTTCACTACATACCTACTATTCAGTCAAGTGCGATCCTTTTAACCACGAGTAATAGTACATTATGGTACTAGTGTGGTACATTGGTGATTACCGCCGAGGTGCCATTGAGACCCGAGCCGTAGGCGAGGGTCTTAAGAGAGCCGAGGACGGTAATCATCAATACACACGTGTATCATACGACGTTTTTCAACACACTTGTGAATAAAATAACTATAATTTCAACAGTGAAAACGAGTTTTGAAAAATGTTTCGCTATGGCGGGAAAAATTTCCTATGCGCGCGCATTGCGATCGGCCACAGACTAAAGAATGGGATGAGGTTTTTTTTTTATTTTCCGCACATAGGGTTTGCGTATATTCTGCCACGTACAAAATGGGGAATTTAAAGTTTTCTTTTATTACAGAGAAAACAAAAGTTATATTTGAGTGAAAGTTTTATTTATTAAACACGTACGAGTTAAAATTATCTATTTAAATAAGAAGTTGCATGAAATGAGCAAGCAATAGGAACATTAATTTATTTGTTCTATTGAACACGATCTTTTTTAGAATAAAAACTTTTTTAAGAACAAAGCAACTCAACCAAAAAAATTCAAAAAAAAAATCTATAACTCACTAGTGAGTTATAGCAATGAAAAAGTCACAGTTTGATTATGGATGTCATTATGTGCCTAATTGCAGTGACCATAGAGCCACTTTATGAGCAAGTGTGTTGAAAAAGAAATTACTCGTAGCCACACTGGTGTAGAAAACTGGTGTGACCACGAGTCCGTCGTCATATTTGACGTGAATGCGAATGCGTGACATACCTGATAGTTTCCGAAAGTGTAGACCTCTCCATCCCTGGTCATGACGGCGGAATGGTTGCTGCCAGCTGCGACGCTCACCGATTTAGGCAGCTTTACCTTCACCACCTTATGATGGGGTGCGATATCACCAGCGCCGAGCTGGCCGTACTGATTTGATCCGAATGTCAGTACTTCGCCTGCACCAAACAATGTAAGGTTATCACCGACATACGCAGCCGATTAGTTATGTCTGTATAGAAATAGTTTTCGCAGTACTTACAGCTATGGTGGTAGAAACGTAAAGTGGCTCATGGAACATCACAGAAGCTGGAACTACTAGACCAACTGAACTCGGACAAGTTATTTTACTTCGTAAACTTATAGCAAATTATTTTGGGCCAAATAATTCAGTCAAAGTCAAAAAGATTTTATTCAATAAAATCTCACTGATCACTTTGAATCATCATTTGATTTTGTATGAGCTAGTTCGTCCCCAGCTTGTTTGTCTTCTAAATAATCAGATATTTTATAGTATGCTTGTGTGAAATAAAGGATTGAGTGACAAAGTATCGCACACTCCATTGCTCGTTCACAGTACCACATCTATACATACCGTGGTCGGTAAGCAGTATGGTATGATGCAGTCCGCACGATATCGCCGCTATCTTGTGTCCGCCGGGCACTGCGATGCGCGCTGGAGGTAAACTGCTCACTTTCATGGCTGCATCGCGTTCCACGTCTGAGCCTGAAGCTTGCTCCTCAGCTTTGGCATCTTTGTCTGAAAATTTCATATCTACAGGCACCTGCTCATCATAACATACATTTCCATAAGCTTGAAGTACCTAACCCTTCTCACCTAGACGCTATTACGAGTTTCCTGAATGAATGAATGAAACATTTATTTGACTTAATATTTAGGTCTTGCTTACTATCCAGATCTTTCTTCGTTTCAGATACGCTTTAGAGAAAGGTTTGACAGAATAAGCTTGTAAGAACATGACAGATATGTCAGGAACTATCCTAACTATAATGAGGCAACCAGAGATTTATCCAACATTCATTATCACCCATCTAACTACCTGTTGAATCTTAGTGGTCGTAAGAATCTCGTAATTGTACCAGATATTTTATAACATGAGAGATTACTCGACCATCTTGTCTCCGTAGTGTTACCGCCGGATGCTGTGAAAGAACCTCAACAAATTGCTGTGCCCTAACAGGGTTTATGTTTGCTACACTACCTTTTGTACAACATCTATAAAACAACATGAGTGCAATAAACGATTTGAATTTAGAACCGATAAGATACATACCGCCTTCAGCCTCAGCAGGCGGCTTCGGTTCCTCTCCCAAGGCGTCTGCGGCGGGCGGCATCAGACGCCCATCAGGTGCTTCGGGACGCGCAGCAGCCACGAACCCGTCGGCGCATTGCCGGCAAATGCCGCAAATGCTGCAGCCGCTGTCCCCTTCGCCGCAGCCACACCGTCTAAACATTGCAGGCCAGCTATGATTTGTCATTCAAATTTTCAGGGTTTTTGCCAACTTTTGGTTGTACGCGTGCGTATGCACTGTTTTAATATTGTTATGATAATAAACCTGTGGCTTTGGGCAAAGTTTTTTTTTAGCAAAGGTCATCTATCTTACTAACTTATATGTAAAGTGTGACAGTTTCTTTCTGTTTTAACGACTCATCCACAGAAGCACTAGAGATGAGCACATAGATACAAGCATACATCAAAGACAGACGAAGGACATACTCGTACGAGAAGTCACATAGTTTTAATGGCTTAAAGAAAAATTGGCCTATTATAATTCGATATGAAATACACGTATCGATTTAACCTCGTAAGACGTAATAAAACGACCTAAAAATGTATGAACACATTGATCACGCCTATGTCGTGCAGTCATTACCTGAAACTAATTGATTGAGCGACCGAAGCATGCGAAGAGTGTCAACTTGGACTAATCGACGTCGTCAGTTTGTTAGAGCATAATTTTAAAACCACTTCTCGAATATTCATTGAATTTGGTAGCTCTACGGATAGTATTCTAAGTTTTACTGGTAAATCGTCAGTTGTCAATAAAACTTTGAGGTAAATCAGTCGTGGGGTTGGTAAGCTATATAAGAGTCAAAATAAGAGTAAAACAATAAAGTCATACAAAAACTTACATGGGGTGTCACATGATAGTGCTTTGTTTGGTCATTCAAAGATCGCGAGATCTCACTTCGTAGCGAAAGACGTAACTTTGCACTATATTATGTACTTTAAAAAGTACATAAGGTCGGAAACGTTGGCACTGAACTATTTAGATCTTACGAGGAACTAAATGCCTACTTTCCGTAAAATAATACTCCGTGGCCACAAGTCAGGGTCCAGATATCTGTTCTACAAACTTGAGGTAAGAGACTCACTCGCGGGGCACTCTGGTGGGTAGGTACGACAGGTGACAAGCGCGTGCAAAGCCGGTGCACTTGCGACATTTGACGCACACGCGGCAATACTCCGTGACCCAAGTGTGCGCGCCCTGACAAATCTGAACCACATTTTTATTCCCAGCCGCTTCTTCGGCTTGCGGAGCGGGGAGTTCTGCAAGGAACATCAGATAAGTTTTGCAAGTACAGTTTCTTTTAATTAATAGCAAAAACATTAGTTTCAATCTTTAGGAATGAAAAAGGTTACTGATAAGGAAAGTAAAACACAAATGTCCTAAAGAGAAAGCGTTAGCAGTGTAAGACCCGTATACTGATTTACTGCTCAAGCGTGGCTTCAGACACAAAAATAGGTTTTTGTATGAAAATCTCTACTCAAATCTATGCCAGTTTCAAAACCTGGTATTTTATGAAATACTCAAATTGCGACTTACTCTCTTTCGGATATCCAAATTCACGCCCACACTGTCCTTTGTTATTGATGCCAAATGTATAGACTTGTCCTGACGCTGTTAGCACAACTGTGTGAGCCTTTCCTAGTGCGACCTAAACCATAAAATTATATTCATCATCATCATCATCATCATCAACCTATATTGGTCCACTGCTGGACGTAGGTCTCTCCCAAGACGCGCCACTGAGCCTGGTCTTCGGCTCTTCTCATCCAGTGTTTGCCAGCTACATGTCTCAGATCGTCACCCCACCTAGCCGGAGGGCGTCCTACACTACGCTTGCCTAAACGCAAATTATATTCAGCTGCATTATAATCTAAAGTAATACCTACCTACACCACCCCTGTAGTAATGATTAAGTATGCATAGTTTTTATACTGATTATGAGATTTAAGATCTAGGGTAAATGGTCTAATAGCGACGTGTTTTTTCAGTCATCATCTAGACACGGTTTTATGCGATACGTAGATGGGTACACTTACAATACAGAAAATAATAATTAAAAATATCAGTATGTTATTCGTAAACTACTTTTTGTATCTCTAGATTTTAGTAGCTATGTTATCAAAACATAGCTTTATTAGTGGCTCAATTTTTTTGTCATAAGAAATATCTTTACTTCAATAACAAGGTCGCAATTAGCGAAGCTCTTACGAATCGATAAAGATGTGGGCAGGTAATTCAAATGATATATCAGAGAAAATTCTGGTTCCAAGAAGAACAGGATAATTGTATACCTACCTACACAATTATCCTGTTTTTCTTACAAAAATACAAAAAATAGGCCGAATTATTCAAAAATAAGACGAAGCAAACATTACTAAGAAATAAATATTTGTTGCTTATGAAACAAAATACCTTAATAGAGAATTTACTCAAATTCCAAAGCGTATTCCAATGAAATATCAGAGGTTATATTGGTACCAAGAAAATCAGGATAATTGACTGTGTAGGTAGATACAAAAACAACCCAATAAAAATCTGAACCCAATATTACTGAGAAATAAATATTTGTTGCTATGAACTCAAGTACAATGAAATTCATCCAAATAGGGTTTCAGTATTTGTGCGATAGAGTTACGAATTGAGTGGGATTCGATCCCACGAACACTTACATAGAACTGCGCACCAATAGTAGGTACACGAGCCCTAATTGAGACGGCATAGATACAGACCTATACTCGTACTTCTAAGCCGAGATTAAAGCAATTACTCTTGGGTTTAAGTGCCACAGAAAAAACTAATGGCGGTTTTAACATAAAAATATTTGCATAAAGAGAAGTCACAACCATTTGCCACCAGCTATAAATGAATTGTTCATGATTAAATCAGTTAGGTACTTTTAGAATTTTTTATTAGATGTCACATTAGTCATATTAGCCTGATCTTAATTCACTTCACTATTAAGTTTTCATGAAATAGCGGCAAGTATTGAATTTAATTATTTGTTAGAGTATAGTTAATCTTTAAGAAACCACTATGCTAAGTGTTTGAATAAAAATATGAAGTAGGACATCGCTCCAGAGGTATCTGTGCTCTAGCAATGCCTGGATGTCCTGGATATCGACCTAGCTCCGGAACCTGCGCACTGCGCTGATATCAATAACCTAATTATGAACGACCCGCCGACGGCACACTGTTGCATTTGAGCAACTGGTACTTTATATGATTCAGTAGATTTTACGTGAAATGAAGATATTTCCGAGATCCATAAAAATTAATATACAATTTAGATACTAGTAACTTTCTAGTCAGTAAAAAGTCATGTGTGACGCGAGTTTCTAAAAAAGTTAACAATAAAGTTATAAAAATCCTTATTAGGAAATATTTTTAAATTTTCTTTTAGAAATACACTGATATGTATGCATACATGTACCTACCTAAAATTTGTTAGTTGCTATGCAGTTCTGATTTTTTTAATTAGCAAATCTATAAAAACTGGAACGAAAATTCTTACCTGAGTGACCTTCTCGTGGCGAAGGCTATGCACGACGCCCTGGTTATTGCAATGCTGCGTGTCTTTCCCAAACATCAACAGGCCACCTGTTCGCGTGACCAGCGCCGTAGAACCGAAGTTACATGCCGCGAGCACCACGTGATGAGAATCCGTCTGTCGAATTCAGCTTAATTTTTTACGTGATCAGGTTCGTGTAGTTTAGGTGCCTTCCTTATTTCAACTAAGTCTAAAACGTCTAGCTCCTAAGCGTGACTCAGTTGTGATAAAGAATGACAAAGTCCCCTTCAAGCAACCCTGTTGTCGGACAAGGCGTCATGTCAAATCTCAAAACGATTAATTAGTAGTAGTGAAAGCAATAAATGTATTGAGTATTAAACTGTGTAGTGTGTAATGTATGCTTTGTATCATGAGGCATACGGTCATGTGGCATAATTATGAATATTCAGGTACATATTCCAATAAAAGCCTCGGACACCAAAGCTAGCGCTGCTCATGTACCTACACTATAGAGCGCCGCCTGGATGCTGCCGTAGATTTCTATGACGACGCTCAATTATAAACCGTACGTTCCGTGTAATAAAGATCAAATTTTGCACTTCGACGGATCAGGTCAGGTCATCCTAGCTGCAGAAAGGGCATTCACCCACAGCCAGGTAGATATTATCACGTAAGTTCCTCTAATAACTCAATGATTTGCTGCACTTGCGCATTCGGATGTTTGGTATGATCGATCCAAGCCTTGGCGTTGCTAGTGCCGAGATGCAAAGCTTCGAAAATAGAAGTAGATTCTCTAGGTATGATATTTTTACATATTATTTATGTACATCACTGTTCAGTCATGTAGCTATGAGTCCATTTATTCTGTTATTTAGCCGGTGTGCACCCACAGCTGAGAATAGGCCAACTTTGCACCAGTCTCTACTGCTGGCCTACAACCACAATAGGTATCATCTGACTATCGATAGGTAGCTAGCTTGTCTGAAACTATTAGTCCTGTTTGAATCGTTCCCCGTCGTCAGTCAGCACACGATTTCGAAATCTAGGTATTATAAAACTGTAAAAAAGCCAAAAACTAAAATAAAACATATATATAAACTAAATATGCAGATCTACTAAATAAACGATTCTGATTCCGAAAATCGAGTTTGTCTGTTCGCGGATCATGCTTCAACTACCTACTGGACCAATTTCAATGAAACTTATACCATTCACGATCCCTTTTGCCGGATTAAAACATAGGCTATATTTTATTAAAATCAATGACGTGGACTCTCAAATACAGCTTGAACTTTCTCAACCAAAAGCATCTATCTGCTACGAGGTTCACCGTATGCTGGTGACAAATATTTCTGTGGAAAGTTTCGCACGTGTACGAAGTCACGGGGTATGAAGTCAATAGATACTTTTACAGTTTCCCTTACGCATAGAAATTCTAAAGAGTTGCGTAAAGGGTGAGTATCAAAGAAAATAATTAAAAACTGAATCCCTACAAAATAAGCACGTTCTAAGAAAGTTTGGATTGTTTGATTGAAAATTTATTGACACCGAAGAGTGGTGCCTTTATTGCACGTGACGCTACGTACCGCCTTGCTACGCCGGCTATGAAATTTATTGTGATTACCGGCTTCAGACTTTTCCCTGCACAACTGCCCAACTCAGCTCAGTATAACATCAATCGGTACCATGCACCTCATTCCGTGCTATGTTTAGAAATTGATTGATTGTAGAGGACCCGAAAGGCCATAAAGGTTCGTTCATGAAAGGCCGGCTGAGCTCAGTCCTAGCTATTCATCCAATTGGATTAATGAATACATATAATAGATAATGATCACTGGCTTATTTATATATAAATAAAAATAAAATTTCAGTAGAGTTTAATTATTTCTATATATATCTTGCTCACCTTATACATCTTCTTCGGGCGCGATGGTCTGGGCGCGCGACGGTGTTTGCTAGCTTCGCCGTCTTCACCGCGACGCGCGCTCCCAGTGAACAATACGGCTCCGTTGTCCAGAACCAGTATCGCATGGACTCCTTCATGACCCACAGCGACCTACCACCAACGACCGAAGTTAATTCCTATTTCTAAAGATATAACTACGTTCTATGAATTTTTTACATCGTTTAGTTAGTCGACAGCTCGAGTCTAGTTCTAGAGTTTCAAGAGGTTCTAGAGGTATCGATATCGATATAAAAATAACAACGCAACATGTTATTGATTATGATTACTCACCTGACTAACCTGGACGGCTTTGTATCTTCTAAGATTTGGTACATCGTTCTTGTTGAACAAGGTTTCCTTCATCAAAGTCCAGCGTCCACATTGTGGAGACGCCTTGTATCCTAGACTTGCCCCTTTACCAGTATAATACACCTATGAAAAACCATATTTCGTGAGCAATTCTACAGTAGTTTCTATCGGTATTCGTGTTAGGAAGTTGCGTTACTGAAGTTTTACCTTCCCAGAAGTAGTGGCTAACAAGCCAAACTCCGCGCCGCCACCTATCGACATAAGCGGATCATCTTCGTTGTCATCAAGTTGCATAGCTGTGGGCGTATCGTTGTCTTTGTCTCTATGTACGGGTGCGTCATCATAGCTAGCTCTACCTAGAGCTAAGTTTCTTTTACGCAATAGTGGAACGTTTATCTCTTTACGACTTTTCAAAGTTACAGCATCACCACTAATGGGGTCTGGCGCTTTCTCAACATCATAAAATCGTATATTCAGATATTCCTAAAATAATGAAGATTTTATACGCTTTTGCCAATCAAATCGTACAGTTCAAAAGAACGCAAACTAATAAACACTATATGTATATATAAAATAAGTTCTTACGGTGTTGCTAGTGAGCGTCATTACTCCTAGCTGATGTCCGTCACTAAAGACCGCTGATTTCGACTCAACAGAATGAGAACTTCCAGGTTCTAGTTTTATGAAATTTCGTATTTCAAGAGTATCCTTATCTACTTCGTACACTTCAGTTTTTTTACGGCCGATTCTTACGTAAAGTTTATTCTGAAAATTAAAAATTATTAAAAAAAAACCTTACTAGGTATTATGTAGATAAATTCAACCAGTTTCATAATGTTATCCGGGGAGATATCTTGGTGAAAGGACAAAATTATAGTATCACTAACCTTACAAAACCCTAGCCAACCATGGCGTTCACTGGGAAAGAAGTCAGGTTTATACAAGTACACATGTTGTTTGATAGAGCTACCGTAGCCCGAGCCGATTTTAAGGAGGCCTCGAGAAGTGAACACGTATAGATAGCATCCATCAGAGACGAGAGCTCGGACCACGAGCTCTGTGGGCCCGACGGTCAGGCCTGCAGGGAGATCTACAGGAAAGCTCATAGCTAAAGACTGCTGAGGAACACCATAGTTCATCCACATGTTCCGGGATGGAGTGCCAAGTATCACCGACTGAACGCTACGTTGCAGAGTCGTCAAATTAATTGGTATCTGAAATAAAATTAAACTATAAGCTTCTATCACCCTAACATCGTTTCCTTCAAATCTGTCAGTTCTACTAAAACTTGCCTTTACGTATTGGTCAGCCAGTGCTTGCGGAGACATAATGAGCGAAGTAACCGCGTTCAAGATAAGCTCAGCTTCACCCTTGGCAACCGCCAGAGATATAAGGCAGGAAGTGCCTAGAGCTGTAAGATTGGTTGGCATCTCAAGTGACGCAGCTCCTGAGGCGACCTCCACGAGCATGCTGTGCATATGGGAAACTATCTGCAATATCAACATATATGTCAGCAACAGCACCTCGTTGTGATTATACATAATATATTATAAAACATCTAATATGGGGATGTACAATATATGCAAGGAATGGGAATGACAACATGCTAATTTTGCTCGACCGCTGTCCAATTATGCCGCTTTACGGAAGCGACCACCGACCGGAACACAACCTCGATGGGACTAAGGCAACAGGAGGACAAAGCTAGAAACATATTAGCGTGTCTTGATTTTTTGTCCTATTCGAATTTCCTAATGTGTCTGACAAACTTAAATGCACATCGCGCATCGTCAGAACATAATGATACTGTGAGTAGTTATAATCACAAACGCTATAGGACTTTTTCATTATGATAATGCACATTGTACCTAAGCCTACTGAAGTTAACATGACGTCACAAGTTATGATTCGGTTTTGGGAGAAATAAACTTTCAGCAACATACACTTCGAATTCGTAGTCATAGCGGGCTTATACAATTCACATAAAGGAAAGGTTAGATATAGTCGACTTTGCAAATACGAATCCACCAGTTCTTTGGCTACGTGACTCACAAGGAAGACTCAATGGAGCGTCTGGTAGTACAAGGCAGGATGGAGGGCAAGAGATCCCGTGGTCGCTCTCCGACAAGATGGTCAGACCTGATAAAATCGATCTCAGACCTGACCGAATGCTCTCACAATGCCACTAATAGAGAACAATCGTGGGTGCCGTTATTACCGCGAACCACGACCTTTCTATCATGATCAGCCAAAGATTCCAATTTGACAGAAACATTTAAACAAAAACCTTAGTCAATTTCATTCAGATGATACAAGTAGTAAGAGAGCATTTGTGCCTAGTTACTATTGTATGTAACAATGATAGTCACTGTTAGGAATATCATCATCAAAACCTTACCATGACCAATCTTTGTACCTACGCTAGTGATACGCCAATATGTTTCCCGCTCAACGGACACAAACGTGCATTATATAATGGAAAAGTAACGCGCCTGTCATAAAAATACCTCAGTAGACTCATGCGCAAGTTCTTCGGGCGCGTGGCCTTGCAGCACATCTAGTAATGCTTGCAGTGCTATCTCGCAAAACTTAGGATCCGCCGCCCGCGACTGCGATACCAGTGAGAACACCGTTCGTAAGCCTATACCGGTGATCTGGAAAAACCAACACTTTTAAATGAACTCGTCTGCAACAAAAAAATTTAACGTTTTCTCAGTTTATGGTTGCCAGGATGTTTTAGATTCATAATTAAAAAAACGCAAACAGTACCACCCACCACAGAAAACAGAACTAGATACAATAATAGAACTGACATGTAAAAGTATAATAGAAAACTATCTATTATCTCATCAGTGTGTACCACAGTTGACGCAAACGAATAATAATGGTTTCCCAGCATCCGTGCCTATTTGCTCAGGATTATGTAAATTTCGACAAGACACTAGTATAGTAATGTAAACTAATATACGGGGTGACCTTTGAAATTATGGTTTACGTAGGTATGCGGTTTTTTTGCAGTTTCTTTTTTAAGAACAAGTAGATAGGTAAGGTCTGGTTCTGGTGTTATACCTGAGGATGATTCCCAGATTTTGAACAAATAATTTAAAGCAACCATAGTCAGTCATATAAATATTTTGAATTGAGCACCGGGTATCTTGTGGTAATAGCCCCGCCCAAGGTCTCTGCTTCAAACCCGGTAGTGCACTAATGGATTTTCTATTCGGAAAAATTATGTGCGCAATACCAGTGCTCTCAAACGGTGAAAGAAAACATCACGACGAAACCCGCGGCTGAGTCAGCACCGCACGTGTTGACCTTGTCTTTCCTGTGGATAAGACCAACTAGGCTGAGAGGATGGTGCTGGGCAAACCTAATCCATCTAAAACTATGGAACAGGCACTGAAGCGTCTCGTTCATAGAGGCATCGATAAAAATTGGCCCTTGACGCTGTATAAATTATCTAGTTTAAATGCAAAGGATTATTACTTTTTGAACCTTTTGTATCCGCGAAGTAGGAGCTACTTCATCATCGCTATCGTCAGAATCAGAGACTCCCTGAAGTTGCTTCCATCTGGCCAACACAGATCTACGGACAGTCGCATACACAGCGAATAGCGATGGATTGCCAAGGAGAGCCGGTGCATAGCACACGGCAGCAGCATTTATTGTTTTGGGCCGGCGATACCTATCCTTCTTGCTTCTACGCTTGAAAGGCCTATCGATCTTTCTGTAAATTTCCATGGCGTCAGTAAATTGTTCGAACACCATCGAATATAGATTTATATACCTACTAAGACTGAACATTTACCTGGTGCCACTCCAGCAAAGTGCCTGGAAATATTTACGATAATTTTCCGGGTCCATACACTGCAGCTCCGGCCTTTGCATTTTGGATCCCATTGCTCAGATCTACTTCAACCCTGTAAGTTCAATATAACAAATGCACACAATGAAACTTCAAATTGTAAAATTAAAACAGGATAGGTTCTGAATTTGATCGCATCGGTTATAAGTTAATAGATTTGCATTGCATTGCATTTCACCCAAAAAATACTTTAGTTACGCTACGGTATATGTTTCGTTATTTATGTACCTATCTAATTGAAACATGAAGTTTGGTAAATGTCTAAATTCATGCCTGGTTAAATATTCTGAGCTTCGTAATAATCTATTTTCTATTCAAAAATATTTTCCTGTTAAAGAAATTTTCCTGAAAGGAATGTCTAAATTCATGCCTGGTTAAATATCCTGAGCTTCGTGATAATCATTTTCCATTCAATAATATTTTCCTGGTAAAGAAATTTCCCTGAAAGGATACTTCGTTTGCGCGTGGGATGTTCGATGTTTGCACGTGAACATCCCACGCGCAAACGAATTCGGGTCGGGAGTGGGATTCTATTTTTAACATTATCAATCGATCGAGGAAATTTTAACAGGAAAATTGTCCCGGCGATCTTAGCGTTCGTCTCGAATCACGCCAAACCCGAATCTCATTGCCGATCAACATCAGACCCTGGAGTATATTATTTAGGTACCTACTAGTCTCTACCTCTCTACGATTTTTATTAGGTACACACACGTACCCATTATTCTGAGGTACACAAGTGTAAGAAGTAGGTTCAATATGAATTAAAATTCACACGGATCATTATCTACTTTTTACCCGACTACGGCGAAGCAAAAAAGAGGGTACTTATATTGTGATTTTTACCGATTAGGTATATATATGTATATGCTTCCGATTGGTACTGATTTGGACCAGTTGAGATATCTAAAAATCGTTTGCAACGGTTTGTAGATGGCTCAACTGTTCCATGTGTATTTTGTAAATATTGTAAATACTGTATTAGTTGTAATTTTCTTTGTGAATAAAAAAAAAGCTATATGTACATATTATTATGATCCATCTGTTCTTTATCCGTTCCCTCATAACTCCAAAACTACTCATCAGAATTTGACAAATGATATACTATATGTAGTACGCGTCTCGATCGTCCGCTAGTTATACGCTAAATGACGTCAGATTAAATTCAATATAGCGCTCTCTAGGGACACGAAGTCGTGTACTAAAAAATATTTTTTAATCATGCCGTGTAGGTTATCAAATGAAAGGGCTTCAAGCACATTTCAATTCATAATGATTTTACATTTAGTGATTTCATTTACTTTTCATTACTTGAATAATAAAAACTATATAGTTAGTTACTATTCCAAATTTCAACTCTCAAGCTTCTATGGTTCAGCTCTTGTGGAGGTGACAGACAGACGGACGGACAGACACCGAAGTGAGACCATTTAAGTACTACGTTTTTCCAAAACTGGACCGGAAAACTAAAAAAGCAAACAGGTGTTCCTTTTTCGCTGGGCATTATGAAGAGAACATGCAAGGCGCTGATGAACATAATGCGAGTCGCTGCGTAAATACGTAGAGAATAGAGATGATCAGTTTTAAACTACACACACCATATTTTCTTCAAGTTGGCGCACAGCTAAATGTTTTAAAATAATTTCAGTGACTTTATGAATAAACTAGCTGGTGCCCGCGACTTCTGCGGAGGATTAGAAGTGCAATTTGCTATGCCAAATGTTCTAGGCGCTTTTGATGAGTTCGCGTCCCGTTGGATTTCTTTGATTTTCCGGGATAAAAAGTGGCTTACGTGTTTATTCAGTTCACGGACAATAATATTCCAAGTTTTATCCAAATCGGATCAGTAGTTTTTACATGAAACAGTAACAAACATCCATCCATACATTCTTAAAAACTTTCACGTTTATAATATTAGTAGGATAACCTGATCACTTTGAATGGCTAAATTAATTGGAGTGTGCAGTTTTATCCTATTACCAATAAATTTGGCATAAGCTTGAAAGAGGTACACCATGATTTATCTCTCGAATTTGAAACTGCTTGTCAATGCAAAAGACTAAACCCTGAAATGATTCCGAACTTACACACAGGTTTGTTGATAACAGGATTAGAATAGATAATCTACACTACCTACTTAATCTTAACAAATTAAACTAAGGCTGCGGTCTGATTAGGCGGTTTTTTTTTCATTAACCATCCAGCGCTGGATGTCTTGCATCCAGTCTATGCTGAATTCACCCCTTTTGCCCTCTTCGAAGTTACTGTTAATATCCTTGTACCTTTTGTAATATCTACCGAGGCAATAAATGTTTTTTGTATTTGTATTTGTACTCAAATGCAAACGATTTTACTCAAATGCAAACGTTTTACCTGAATATAAAAGTTTTTTTTTTTTTAATGTGTTTACTGACACTTTACACAAAGCCTTCTAGTCCCAAACTAAGCAAAGCTTACTAGACTAGATGGCTGATAGAATACATACATAAATTTTTATTTTTATATTAAAAATACTTACCTGATCCGAAATATAAAATTTTTCCCTCACCTTGGTAGGTACTATAATTAGGTAGGTAGGTAGGTACACACCTCGACACCTCGAACGGAGGGGTAAACACCAATGATAACGGATAACCCAATTTTTGTGCTAGGGAATTGTGGAATTCTCTCAATTTGTCCGTGTAGTCTAGGGTGCAGTACCTGGGTATTACGCGCATTAGGCGTGTTGTAAATCAATCTATCGTTGTTGGACCCATTTGGTGAATATTAATGTACATTTAAGCACCTAGCATAATTTAATATTATATACAATAGTACCTACCTAGCCTTCTCAATATAAAATTACCTATAAAGCACCACGCACTACTCGATGAATGAGACTAACTACCCACAACACAGGATAGTCCTAGGGTGGGAGTTAGTGTTCCTACCAAATGTTTTTCTTTTATCAAATTAACTAGCCGTCTCCCGCGGCGTTGCTCGCGTTAGAGTGTGACTTTTCAAAATTCCTTTCTTAGTGCACCCCTACACTATATAAGGAACCTACCCTCCAAATTTCATACCTCTAGGACTTATAGTTTAGGCTGTGCGTTGATTCTCTGTCAGCTTCAAAAGAGTTTTATATATATTGATGTACCTACCCACTGTCAACTTGTCAACTATTAACCACGCGCTTCTTAGTGTTAGCACGGGTTCTTCGAGGTTTACCATGTACCCTACATAATTCAGCATATATTTAGAAACAATACCAACGTGCTTTTTAGTGCAATAGGACTCGTATTTGCAATTAGAGCGTCGTCGAAGTACACCAGAAGCCTAATCCCGTTTGACGGAGCATTTGGGCCATCCAATTGCTGACAGCAGCAATTATGCAGAGATTACCTCGTAGGGCAGAAAATTCATCTCTAATATTTCTTAGCATTTTTCTTGGCGATACAATACGCTTAGAAAACGCCTGTGTGTTCCGTGCACTGATATGTGAAAATATGCTTGCGAAAGATCGATTCGTCTAGCCAATTGATGGGCTTGGATCTTGTGAAAATTGATCAACCTGAAGGGCGCTGTAAGAACAAAGCGGTTAGGGATCTCAGGTCAAATATCAGCCTCATGGACTCTTCTGTCTTAGTTACTAGAAACTTTCGCGATAGGACACTCTGGAATGTATGGACTGGAAGTCTTCCTTTTTTCCATATCTTCGACATCTCTGTGGATCGGGCAGGTGAAGAGGTGATCAATTCGAGAAGAGATACGGCAACGTGAAATAATTTGCACAGTGGGAGCACCTCTTTTTTTTTCCATCTTTTTGGTAATTCCTCAGTTGACCAGCACGGAAAAAGACTCGGTGAGTCAATATTTCCTGGTATTTTTCCGATCCCGGTGGGATGAAGGAGAACGGTGTCTGTAACGCATACTTCAATGCGTTGCGACTTTTTTACAATCCGCCTCGGCCCCGGAAGGGCCTGTTATTGTTTCCTCGAGCACTAGGTATGACCCGTGTGATTGTGATATTAAAAACTGCTAGAAGCACTTGTATTCTAAGCATTATTAGGACCAGTCTGCGTAGCAGAAACGCGGTCTTTTGTGCGTGGCCAGAAAAACTACGATAATCTCTTAATTTCTCTAAAGCAGACGTGAAATTTTCAGCGTCAAATAGATTGTTACATGAAGGGGGTATTTTCATTACAATAGTTTTATGAGAAGGATCTTTTACCGAAGCCCAGACGGCTTCTTTTGTATGTTGTCTCACTTCAGCTCTGTGGCTGCAGACCAACTAAAGAGCATCACTAGAAATTTTCGAGAAATCACCTGTTACAAGAATATCTTAAATTTTCTTATGAACTGTATCATAGTCAAGGTCAGGCGTAGCCTTTGCCCAAGATAGAAAATCTCGGCGTAATCTTCGAGGAACTAATAGCAGCAAATGCTGTTTAACTAATTTATGATATTTATGTGAATGCGTATCATGTCTACGTTTATTGCGTTCGTGACAGCGTGAACATTTAGCAGAATCAGATGACTGCTTATCGGACCTGCTACTTGAAACATCACTTTCAGCCGAAGACGAAGGTAGTTTCCGTTCATATTTTCTCTTAAAACCAATATGAAACAGTCGTAACTCATAGCCAGAGTTCTTTCTCACTAATTTCAAAGTGAACCTTTGAAAATATACTATACATAAAGCTTAAAGACTTAACAAAAATGAGGATAGGGTAGGACCCATATAAAAAAAAATTGGCAAACATAAAATATTCAAACCTTTTGCCACCTAGAAATACGAGACTCCATCACACATAAAAAAAAACAAGAAAACCCGAACGGTTACACCTTTTAATAAAACATATTATTAGTAAAGTTATTCGGTAGGTAGTACCTACTTCTACCAGAAAAATAAAACTTCCACTTAACTTTTCTTGTTTCGGAGGAAAATATTAGACAATCGCACTCGGAACACGATTTTAGACACTTACCGCACTCTATTCAAAGATTATCACTAAATTCATCACAATATAATCACATTTGAAAAAAATATCTCGATATTTTTCACATGCGCAGGGTAGTTAAAAAAATAATCTTTTGTGGATATTTAGTGATATTCGCTACAAAATTGATCGAAGTATATCGATTCATTAAAAGGATCAAGAATTTAGATTTGAAAAAGAGAGATGTTAAAATTAAATTCTAGCACTTACCAGTGCACGTCCTCTCGAAGCGAAGACCACTACGTCAATGACAAACCAAATCCCACTGGCCTACCTGGCTTCTGTGCCTGTGGTGGTGGGCGTGTGCGAGAGAAACGGCGAACACTCGTCGTTAGAAAGGAAAATTTTTCCTCCCTAACGACGAAAAAGGTACAAAAGAAGCGAAAACGATAGCTATATACAGGGTGTTACCAGACCACTTCCGAAAACGAAAGGGGGAGCTACAGCACACCAAAACCCAACCAAAAAAAAATCAGTTATCCTGAAAAATAATTATAGCCGGAGAAAACAATGTTTAAAGATTTGTATTTATTTCGCCAGCCCGCAATGTACGCATTCACGTAGGTAAGGTCGAGGCGTAGTACTATTATTTATTCTGTGTCGTAAGTGCCTACTAACGTAGGTAGGTACTAACGTAGGTCACTCGCACGTCGCGTACTTGAATGACCCGCGATGAACTCTCAGCTGTTCATGCTGTAGTAGACGTAATCTGCGTGCTGCGTGTACATTGCTGCTTTATTTATTTTATTTGTTTTTTTGCTTTTTTAAATGAGATAATTAGGTAGATATGTTGTACCGTGTGTATGTAACTAGAAAAAAAAAAAAAGAGATAGTAAAACCAATTTTTTTTTCGCGATTTTTTTCGCTTAATGTTTTCAGTATCATGGTCTGATTGGAACCTCCAAGTTTTCGGAAGTGGTCTGGTAACACCCTGTATATATTAAATTTCGGATCACGGTACAGTATTAATAGGGATGACGTCATAATATGTATGTATTCTGTCAGCCCTCTAGTTTCCATTGCACAAGCTTTGCTTAGTTTGGGACTAGAAGGCGTTGTGTTAAGTGTCCGTGAATATTTATTTATTTATATCTCGGTCGAAAACTTATTTGACCCACTCGTGAATCGAGTTTTCGACATTATTTTGACTTCGTCCCTAGTACAGTAAATTATCTGCCGAAGTGAGCTTAGGGCCCCAACTAGACGTAGCCTAAATACGAGATCTAAGGCCTGTCAGCCACAGGTGAGTCGAGCCGCGGCGGAAAGTCGTGGGCGCCGCGTGGCCGAAGCGGAGGGCGGCCTTTGTTTGCCCTCGTCGCTACTCCGTTGCCATTTTGCCATTTCGATTCTTGCGTAGCTATCTTTAACACGAGTATACAAAGTATACTGTTTGTATAGCTATAAATTCGTATCTGAATATTTGGTAGGTACTCTGAAATTTGGAATGTGTGATGGACGCAGAGCCACGACAGCGCCTAGACTCTACAGATAGGTCGCGCTTCGTCGCCGCTGCGTGCGACCTCACCTCACCAGTGAGAATGCGCCTAATTTTGACAGCGCGGCAATACGCAAGCAAACTAGGTATAACTGAAATTCGCAGTTCAGAGTCAGCCGCTAACTACCTATATGCCGTAATGGAATCGCAGCCTAACACCTATAGAAACCATCCTTGCTAGAGAAGATGGTAGTAGGTATGTTCATATTGAAGTTACCTACCTAGTAGTAGGGTGTTGTAGGTTTGTAGGTATCTGTGAATCAAGTGGACCCATAATTTTGCTTAAAATAATGAAGATTTGAAAATATAAAGGATTCTTACAAGAACATCAAACAATGTAAGTTACTTGTGTTACTTATGATACCATATGGAATCAAAATGAACTCTAATAAACTTCAATTAAAATCTAGGCTTGAGTTTCAACTCAGACCTAAAATAAATACTGTTTAAAAACTGCTGCACAAAGGTGGATCATAAGGGGGGGGACGTATGGGTCATGACCCCCACTCACCCATTTTCGTAGTGTTTATTAAAAGACCGCTGGAAACCATAACTTTTGATAGTCAAAGTCAAAAATATCGGTTACTTCCACTCAACATTTGAATTATAATTTTAACAAATGGAAATCATTATAATATTTTATTATATTTTTATAAAGAATGTAAAAAATAGGTAGTGATTGCAGCTCACCCTACTAGCTAATATCACCACCCACTTTTTGAGACCACTATTTTTTGTGTGTCTGTCTAGTATTAACCAAAATACCTGAACTTGCACATTGACTATCTCCCTTGAAAGCTGGAACCGCCTTTGCTGGAGGCATTTCTATGAAACCAATCTCTAGGTTCATTTAGTTTAAAAATATGGTCAGTTATTTCATATCGAGGCTTTTGTACTGGCTAATTTTTTATACATTACCTACTCTAATTAAATTATTATAATGCTCAGCCAGTAAAAATTAAGTGGTACCTAGGTACTGCGGCACGCAGAATCTGTACCATTCTCAATAGTACCGGGAAATTCCGTACTGTTGAGGAGAATGGCACCGGTACTGAATGCCTTAGCCTAGTATGTACCTATCTACCTATGCCCTAATATGAGCATTCTTTCATCTTGGACAGAGGAGAGTAGATACTACATTCAGACAGGTACCTTCTGTCCAAGATGAATGTTCATACTCACTCACTGATTGCATGAGCTGAGCAGGTAAGTACAAACTTACCAGACGAAAATGATACTTTTTCGAATAATAGATATGAGTTCTAGTAATCGCGGTGCAATGACCTAACTCAGAAAACTGCCATTGCAGATGGGATAAAATCGATAGTGCCTGACAGTAAGCACTGCAAGAAATTCATTACCTACGTACATAAAAATATACCTACGTAGGTACAGGAAAAGGAGAGTTCGATATAAATCAGTCATCAATAAGAAAAATATCCTAGATAGAGAAATGCAATGCAAAAACAAGACTAGAAGCTGATTTTATTAGGACTCACATGCGAGCATATTCGAACTTTTCGCATACAACTAATTGCACTTTCACCGTTAAATTACTAAAGATAACACGGATCATTTGCAGCTTCAAAGTCAGTTATACCTGACGATTAATCAGCATCATTTTCACAATGTAATTTATATTTTTTCTTCGGTGTATTTCACTCAGACAAGTCTACCCGAACGAGATTTTGCGCGAACTGAAAATCAGAAGAAAATCCATAATAAACGACAAACCCCCAGCCAATCAGCAACCGCTAGTGATGTGGTGTGTATTCAACTATACTTCTTTTGTTCGAAACTAAAACTTGGCGGTGCACCGCCAAGTTTTAGTTACGGTGGATTGTGGTGGTATTGGTGGTTTTACTGGGGCGGTGGTGGTATAAAATATGACAGTGTTTTAGTATAACGCAAAGCTAGCAGTCAGCTCAAGCACATTCTATTTATCATGACGTCATTGTCGTGACAGTTGAAAAAACCAAACTCGCAAAAAGCATGGTAGGTAGTCATATACATAAGTTGATATTTTTCTTATCTTGTATCTTCAGTAAAATCTTTTAAAAAAACCTAACTGTAAGCTCATTTATAATTATGTAGTAGGTAAATAGGTATCTCTACAAGATATTTTTTGCTGAGTCTGTAGACTCTACAGACTCAGCAAAAAATATCTTATTTCATTATTATACCTACATGAGAATAAAGGTTTATAGGTAAAAATATAGGTAGGTACCTATAGTTGTTTTATTTCACGAAGGCGGTTATTTTTACTGAGACTGAGGAAACCTACCTACTTCAGAATTGGCAGTACTGCATTAGCACAGATAACCACATCTAATATCAACTGGCTCTTAGAATTTTTAGTCGATTTAATCGAATCGAAATTGTTCGAACAAACTCAGTGAACATCCCTGGCGCACCATAGTGATGCCAACTTAGCTAATTTATAGCTACATCTCCCAATTTTTGGGGGTCAGACACATAATATGTATAATATGTATATATATAATATTTATTATGAAACTCGTAGCTAAAACTTTAGCTACATAACTTTCACATAGCTCAGTATTACTGTCAGTCTTACTTAGGGATAATTTTATGACTTATCAAGACCCTTAGATTCAAGACCAATATTATAATATAATAAAGGGGTGTTATTTGTTAGTACCTACGGTAGTTTAGTACGCGTCATGTAAAAAGAACGCTGGAAACAGCGGAAGGGATGTGTTTGCGCATGGGAAAATGGTGCCTCATACCACCAAATTGACCCCAAAATCGTTTACTGCGCAGCTTGACCGCCAGTGTTCTGCTTACATGACGTGACCTATACCTTAGTACCTTTAGGTACTATCAATACCAAATAATCGAAAAATCTGAGAAGGAATATAATTTACTGACCTCCTCTCCTCATGTTATGTGGTAACCACAGTGCATAAAACGATGCATTGTCTTATTGAGCACGCCCACTGAAGAAGTCCCCGTGATGTATTGCACTACGCCAACTGCGCCCATTACTTTGACGCCTAAGGCTGCCTGTTATAAAATATCTCATGAGGTGTATCAATCCGCATCTGGGTGCTTTTGGACAGTGAAGTGAGGTGGTAGCACCTACTTCCGCGGACGAGCTCCTTCACAAGTAGCTCTAGGTGTTCAGGTTGATTGATCATTTCCCGATCAATCAAGACGTGCTCAATACCATTTCTAAATCGATGATCCACCTGTTGGTTTTTTAAATGTATAACTCCACACTGGGCTCGAGTGCAGTAAAATTTATTATTTCATAATTATCTACTTTCAAAGGTTTTAAAACTTTATTTGTAGTACTGTACCGGTAGGTACCTAAATAATTGATAATTATACTATACAGGCTGTATTCGTTGATTGGACAGTGAACCAAGGCATTTACAATTCAATTTTCAGAAAGGTACCTAATTAACAAATCTGAAAGCTTTCTGAAAAACGGTGGCAAAACTTAGCAATCTAGCATTTTTTGCAAGATTTATAGCTAAACTAACTAAACTTCTTAAGCTAGTAGTTGGGAACACTGGCGCGCCATTGTGGTGGTCGGTTCTCCAAATTGTCATTTTGTTGAGTTTTTGTGTTTTCAACGAATAGAAGCGATCAAATACAAGTGATAATAATGCGTCTGAAACATTTATAGCTCATTGATTGGTGTTTCATAATCACCATCACGGTTAGTTTTTACAATAGCTGAGGTTATTTTGTTGTGACTTGTGGTTTGAATTTGCTCGAATTTGTCATCAGCATCACCTTACATTATTATCTTAGAAACGCTCTCGACACAAAGATTTTGTTATGAAATTCTCGTCGTCTGGTATCCACTGTGCCTGTGGTAAAGTACCTTCATAAGATTCTACCACAATAGGTGCATAATACTGGCCTGGCCGTTCTTGGCGTTGGTCGTTAGCTGTACAAAGAAACGTGATGTTTCAAAAAGTTGAAACTTATATCGGTTTCGGTGTTTCAGTGGAAGGCACTTACTTATTGTACAGTAAGTACATGTTGTGCTATGGTTCCATATCCAATGTTTACACATTGTGTGAAGTGTGTAAGTGTAGGAATTTCTTTTGTAAGTGGGTAGGTAATAACAATCAATCATGAACATTGTTCAAATAAGTATCATACCACTGTTCAGATCATAATACTCAAAGTCATACCATTTCCAAAACAGTTATATCTGTTAGTGCTACCTATATTTTTACTCACAATTCATACAAAATTGATAATAAGTACCTATTATAAATATTTATTATATTCTCTTTTCTATGAAACTTTTTCTTACAAGTTTGTTTTGTTCTGCAAGATGTTATTTACTATTATTCCTGTTGTAATCACTAGATTCATACTATGATCTTTAACCAGTAGGCAACATAATTGAATATGTGTGCAATGAGTCATTGAACTTCATTGCTGGCATCATTCTGGTTTTTGAAGTTTTCTTGCCTATTATTTGTCAGAGTTTATTGCTTGGATCATGTAAGTTGGTAGATATTATCATTTTAATGAAGTAATTATTTTGTTTCATTTTTTTTATATTTAAATGAATACCATGTTTGAGTTGGTAGATCATTTTCATTAAGTAAATATTTTGTTTCACATTTTTTAATATATTTTGATTTATGTTCGATTGCTTTATTAAAAATATTTTTTTTATATGAAATCATATTACTGTATATCTATTGCATAACTCTGTAGGTATGATTCAAGTACTATATCGAGAAGGCGCAAAATAAAATTATTACTTATTCATATTGAAATGTGATGTACTGTCTGTTATATGAATACTACCTACTATCTTTCATAAAATTCATCTCACTATCATTAAAAAGTTATAGAAGGAAGCTTTGTAGATGATACCTACTGTTTTTGTTATCAGTGGTAGGTACATTCAATATAGAATATTGGATTTTAAAAGGTCTTGATTGCTTTATTTTTTGTTTACTCAGTCTACTTGTAAATTCAATAATCAAGTTATTATTGACCAATTGCATTGACTGGCCGGTTGATAGTTGTTTGGCCTGTAAATACTCGGATATTATTATCTACACATAATTAATTTTTATAATTAACATTGAATAAATATGTTGGTGAATAGTTGCCAAATATCATTACTCACAACAATAATTTAGTCCTGTGTTCTGCGTCTGAAATACTGGTAATCTCACGAGCTCAATACACAGCTGTGAAAAAGTGTGTGTGTGTAGTAGCGTTCCAAAACAATATCAATTTCATATAGTTCTTCTTCTTTTGTTATTTATGGCCTCTGTCCATCATGTCGACAATTTAGCCAGTGTCAAGTGATATATTTGAAAAGTTAGCATTACAGTCATTAACTAAGGAATGATATGCATTATGGCTCAGTCGGTAGTAGCTCTGCCTTCCGTGCTGTGGGTTGTGGGTTCGATCCCCACCAAGAACAAACATTTGTGTGTGGCAAACATAGGTGTTTGTTCTATGTCTGGGTGTTCCTATGTATTATAAGTATGTATTTACAAAAAAAGTATATTAGTATTCTATCCGTAATCTAGTTCCCATGGTGTACAGGCTTTCCTTAGTTTGGGTCTAGGAAGCATTGTGTAAAATGTCTGTAAATATTTATTATTATTATTTATGTGTTGGTTCAGGCATCTTCAAGCAAGCGTGGTGAGGGTCCGTGATGGAAGTGGGCGCGCGCGCGCTGGACGTGCTGCCGCTTCTGCAGGAGCGGGTGGCAGCACTGACCGGCGGGCGCGACCGCCGCGGCGGACCCATCGTATGGTTCCCTGCAAACTCGAGACGAGATCGCGTCGCACCAGATGACTACAGACGCCTGCTTCACTATCTCATAAGTATACCTACGTGAGTATTACAGTACAGAGTATATCCAAGTACATAATAAGTAAGTATATTTATTTTTAGTGCCATTATCTCTATAGTTGTGTTTTATTGCTACTGCTGTTTTGTTGCGTTTTCTGTTGGGATGTATACAGTGGTGAGCAGCACAAAGCATCTAGGTACACATACTATTTGAGCTGCTGATAAGTAAGGCCGTATAGCAGCATTTTTCATATTGTTTAAATTAAATCCCACCATTGATTGGTCCCACTAGTGATTCAAGTTTCTAATGCAAAAACCTACACTCTGAAAACTCCATGATGTCTTCGTTTTATACATATAAACCGAGATAATTAATTAATAAATTCTTGCCCAGATGTCGCGATAAACAAGATGCATACAAATTGACGCATCTATTTCTCACAACCACAAAGCCTTCTCAAATTGCTTGGTAAAGTGACAATACCTTATATTGATGCTATGTTTATGTATACCTTCCATAGCGAGAAGTACTGAGTGATCACGTCAATCGAACTACGTAGACAGACATAGATGCTCCTGCCTGATAACATACTACAAATAGCAGGGTACCTAACTACTGCATTGTTTACGAGTTTAAGTACACCATCGTACGTGCTACATCATAGATTCCAGCCTGACGCTGAAAGCGACAACTTTTGTCGGAAAAATGTTTTATCAGAGGATGTGGTCAAAATTTATTGTATAATAAAATTCTTATGTGTAAAATATTTGTTGCAGCGAATCAGTGAGATCTCATGGCTTTACTATTCTTATTGATATGCGAGGATCAGCTTGGGCTGCAATCAAACCAATATTAAAAGTTCTTCAGGAGCACTTCCCATCATCCGTCCACCAGGCTTTGGTCGTAAAACCTGACAATTTCTGGCAAAAACAACGCACTACTATTGGAGCACATAAGTATAAGTTCGAGGTATGTATCTGTAAACGTCTGTTAGCCCGCGCCCGAGTCGAATCATACTAAGGAATTTAACTGATAACCTGTTATGAAGATAATGACTAACAATCCTTTTTCCTGTGCCTTGTGAATTTTTAAACGTAGTCATCAGACAAATTATATTCTGGTCCAGGCAACCACTTTCTACAGCAGATTTTTCATACTTTCGATGTTCAAGTATCTGTACTCATTATATATTTTTGTTTTCAGACAACTATGATAAGCTTAGAAGCATTACCTAAAGTTATAGATAGCAGTCAACTAACCCAAGATCTGGACGGAACTTTGCCTTACGACCACGCGCAATGGATTGATCTTAGATTGGTAAGGGTAGTCTCTCAACATTTTAAGAAATTAATTGGAGGGATTTATAATTATGACTGGTTTATTTTTAGGCTCTGGAAGATCTGATGTGGCAAGCGGGTGAGTTGCTTGATCGTCTCGACGATTTGCAAGAGGACGTGGCCCGCGCTGACTTCGCGGATGACGTCACGGGCGCCAGGCGAGCTATCGACGCCCACACTGACATTAACAAAAGACTTGCCAAAGTACCTGTGGATGAACTCGAAGCGCAAGGTCAGTCTTGCATCCTGTACTTATCAGATTTACTTCAGATCTCATTGGTTAAGAAATGATTAGCATTGTAATATGGTTTGCTGTTCACAGTGTTCACAGAGCTCGGATATGTTCCAGGCTTTAAAGCCGTGGTGGTGCTTTGTATAGACAATTTAATTATCAGGGTTTGTTAGTAACACACGATCTTACTGTAAATTATTTAATTATCTTACTAGCTTTCGAAAACCGTTATTAACGCAGCTTAATATAGAGAGTTTTATGGCATTTAGAGATATAACTACAGCAGACTATGATAAGTATGACTCTGTGGATTTAACATTATTCGTTATAAAGGCTTTCTGCCATTCCAAACAATAAAATAGTGACTCTTGTGTGCGTCCATAACATGTTCTAATAAGTGGGTTTGTTGAATGACGATAACACCAATATGCTATCTATCAACAAACAATTTTAGTCAATCATCAGCTTCAAGTGTTTACATGTCACGCTTTAGTATACTTATTCCTAGCAACACACAACTCATGCTAATGATAGCTTTGTTCCTTTTGCGTACCTTACAATTACGCCGTAAATGCAATGGCATAATTAATAAGTTTGAAGTGCATTAACCCGTGTGTAATTGCCGCCAGCGCTATGTTACAAATATACACTAGCATGCACAGACGGGGGACGAGCAGTTGAATATTTGATGGTAATAGCAAGTAACGTAACTACCCGTGTCGTGCGCTGAACTCCGATCTTTATTACGCATCGAAAACAAATAAGTAACTCTTCTGAAACTACGTTTTTGATTCCTATCGACGCAATAGTTCCATTATCATGTACCTATCAAGTACCTCAAAGAGGATTGAGCTAATCATTAATTAAATTAGAAAACTGTAATAGCCGGAATAGGATTATTGAAATAGATTGTTTAACTGGCGGATACTCGATCAGCCACGGTCGAATGGCAGTGAACCACCGCCGCTGCGGCCAAGATTGTATAACAACTTGGCAGGGCAGTGCTTGTCGGCTAACACCTCACGCTAGTCTTACAAAATGCACAACGCCGTTGAATAATACTCGTCCGAATTATGTGCTTCGATTGCCTGTGGTATTCCAAAGAAACTGGTATGAGGAATTTAATTGATCGAAATAAATCTATCGATGAACAGTGCAGTGCAGTGCGTTACAGATAATATCTGACTAACAATAGTTATGTACTTACATATTTTATTTTATATTTTATTGTTGATCTCATATTGTGATTTGACCTATGTTGCTGTCACGATAAAGTGAACTAGGAACAATCTTCATTAATATCATAGAAGAAAGAGTCATTGATATTCGTCATAGATCGTGGGAATAATAGGCTGGGACTCGAAAAGACTAAAATACCAACATAAATTCGTTTCGGATTCGAACACCAAGCATTGTCGAATAGTAATAGCCGTTACTGAATGAAATTGTTGTTTTGTATGCTAGGCGAGCGAGTCCTCCAGCGGTTGGAAGCGGCTGAAGCTGCTTGCTCTGAGGCAAGCGGTGGCGGCGGCGAGTCGCCCGCATTCCACTGCGGCTCGCCGTCAGCGGTCCGCGGTCAACTGTCTGCAGTGCGGTCGGCGCATGCGCATGCCCACAAACTGTGGCAGCACAAGAAAATGCAGCTCGATCAGTGCTTCCAACTGCGACTGTTTGAACAGGACTGTGAGAAGGTACCTTGCTGATGATAATACTCTGTGGTTTATAAGTCACACCGGAACTTGGCTGCAAGTTTTCTGTATTTCACCATTATTTTGCAGATGCTTGAATGGATTGTGAATCATCGCACTGCATTTCTCGCGACATACGTTGAGATCGGACGGTCCTGTGCTGCGGCGAAACGATTGCAAGAAGAACATGCACGGTAAGTGTGTAGTTTCTAAACTCATTCTATCAAGGCGATACTTATCTCAAATCAAATAAAATAATAGTTTAGAGTACATTTATAATTCAAAATAATCTATGACGAAGCTAATATATGTGTTGAAATAATAATAGATTCATCCATTCGCATTATACGTAGTAAAAAGTACAGTAACTTCTCTACAAACAAATGTATGATTTCACCAGAAGTAATGTTTATTGTTGGTGGTCACGCAATGAAAAATACGGATACGTGAGTCAATAGCACACATTGTTTTAGATTTGCAGCGGCTTGTACTGGCGGAGGGCGGCCTAGTGTCGCGCGGGTCACTACCGCGGCGCGGCGACTCTCAGACAAACGACACTACGCCGAGGCACAGATTACTTCGCTCGCGCTACGACTCGAACGAGCTTACAAGCAGTTAGCCGCTGGTATGTGTCAAACTCACAAGAAAAGCTATGAACGCAGTCAAAAACGATTTTCAGTGGAGATGTTGATTTTTCCGGTGATGCTCCTTATCGTCTCTTTTAATGATTTGATTGTAAACATCTGTACAACAAAAAGTGTTATGCTATGACTTAACTATGAACTATGGAACCTCTTGAGCACACGCATAATGGATCGCTCTATTGTCTAAATGCGGAAACAGACGTCGAATTCAATATCCAACAATCTTTGTCAAACGCTATGCTAACTAAAATGGCAAACGAATCAACATTTTATAGTCTCCCTTCTTCACCGGTAATTTTTCATAACCTACCTACATACTTAGATCTCCGCCCCTTGTGTAAATAGATAAGTAAACAAGTAAACGCCAATAAACACTGACATTGGCTTTGTGGCGGCCCTAGCCTCCGAACAGCCACACAAGGAGAAGAATAATCTCATGTGTAGGTTTAATGTCCTCATTTTCATCTCGCGTTTAAGGTAACTCGTTCAAAAGTGCTAATGACTTGTTGCAGGTTTGGAAGAGCGTTCAGCCGTGCTCTCCCTAAGCGTAGTGTTCCATCACAAGGCTGAAGCGTACGCGTCAGCTGTCGGCGGTTGGGGCGCGCAATGCGCAGTCGCACTTCAACTCGCTACGGGGCAAGGAACCGCCGGTGGTGGAAGCGGTGGGACGCCATGTGCAGAACCTCGCGCGTTGGAGCAGCACACGCAGAGGCACAGGCAGCTGTACGAGCACATGTGCCAGGCTTACACCGAGGTAACTGTACCATAGGGTAGAATGCAACGGGGAGGGTATGTGCCAGTATTTATCACAGGAATTGTGACTGAAAAATGACGTGCAGGCTAATAAATGGTTCGTTCTTTTTAGGTTCATTCAACGAGTAAAAAGTTGCTGTACCAACTGGATCATTTAGTTCAAGTGTGCCATCAAACTGACCCGGCTGATATGGTAATTGATACAACATTTAACCAGAAATTCAACCAATCTGAGAAAATAAACAATATAAAGTACAATTCGTCCTACAGAACGATGGCACAGTAAGTAGTGCTGGCAGTAGCGGGGGTGACCCTGCCGCCGACTACAGTTCTGGCGCCAACCATGTCCTCGCAGTAATCCATCAGATCTTGGGCCACCATCGCGCTTTAGAAGCTCGGTACCACCAAGCGAGGCTCAAGCTACACCAACGCCTGGCTCTGTTGCTGTATAAAGAAGACTGTAGGCAGGTTCGTACACCTTTGAAATGAAATCTTTATTCTTTGTGTAACGAGATTGTAAGTTGCATAGGTGCTGGTGAAATTTTGATAAATTCGATCCTCTAGTGACTGAGTCTAGTGACGTCTGCTTTTTTTAATTGGACTACCAGATCAAAGTATCAAGTAGTAAAAGAACATCTTGAGGTAATTTTTTATACAATGTAATCTTGTCGTCAGGTGCTGGATTGGCTGGCGAATCACGGTGAAGTGTTTCTACAGAAGAATACTGGAATAGGAAGGAATCTCCATAAGGCTAGAGTTTATCAGAAATCTCATGAACATTTTGAAAATGTTGCACAAGTAAGTTTTTATTTCAATAATTGATTTAAATAATCTATTACACATGCGACATAAACACTTAACAAGAAAGTCAAAATATGGCTCTGTAAGACCAAAATGCTAAAATCACTGTTCAATATGACACTTTTCAGCCAATTCTACGTACTACATGATGGTCCGTATTGCCAATTGACTTTGAACCTTATCCCGCCAGAACACGTATACAAACGCAGAGAAGCTACTGGGTGCTGCGGAAGAATTGGCGCGCAGTGGCGAATGCGATCCCGAGGAAGTGCTGGGCGTGGCGCGTGAGCTCGAAGCGCACGTGGCGGCTTTCGCGGCGCGCGTCGACCGGCGCCGGCGGAGACTCGACCTGGCCGTACTACTCTACACGCACGAGAAGGAGGTACTAACTGTCGGCTTTTTACAAGATTTTATTTAACTTGCGTCAATAAAATAATAGTATATTATGCAACTAGTGAATAAAAGACGGATTTAAAGCGAGGGTTATAAATGAATCACGAGCAAGTGAAGGATTCTAATGACTGAATCCTGAACGACTTGAGTGATTCATGGCCCTCGGTATAAATCCGTTTTATTCAATAGTTGCATACTATACTTTATACCATGAATACGAGAAAAAGAAAGGTTGGAGGTTGTATAGCCAATGATATACAACCTCCTTGCGAAAAACAATAATTAGATGGAGGTCAGATATATTAGTGTGTTCTAAATTCAAACACCAAAACAGTGAGTAAAAGGGCTTTTTATTCACTGTTTTCAGTGAATAATATAAATAGTAGTTTTGGCGTGATCCGCGAACAAACAAACAAACAAACAGACAAACTCGATTTTTGAAATCAGAATGGTTTATTTAGTAGAACTGCATATTTAGTTTTCCCATATCTTTAATTTTAGTTTTTGGCTTTTGTAAAGTTTTATAATAGTACCAGCCGTCGCCCGTGGCGTTGCTCGCGTTCTAGACCCTTTAGGGTGCGACTTTTCAAAATTCCTTTCTTAGTGCACCCCTACACTATATAAGGATACTACCCTCCAAATTTCATACCTCTAGGACTTATGGTTTAGGCTGTGCGTTGATTCTCTGTCAGCTTCAAAAGAGTTTTATATATATTGATTGATGATAGATTACTTGATATGATGGTATTGTCGGCAGCTGGTGCAATGGTTGGAGACGCTTCGTGGCGGCGGCGGCGTGTGCGCGGCCGACGACTCGCCCGAGGCAGCGCGCCGCGCGCTCGAGCAATGTGCCACGCACCGCGCCGCCAGCCTGGACGCCTGCGCCGCTACCATCGCGCACGGAGACGCATTGCTGCAAGACCTCAGGTAAACCACATGCTAACACAACACACACACGCACTAGGGGTCATCCATAAACTACGCCACACGTTAAGGGGCAGGGGGGGCTCGACGAAGTGTCACATTGTGTGACAAGGGGTGGTAGGGGTTGTAAGACTTGTGAAATATATGTATATTAAAAAAAAATGGAAATAGAACTAATTTCGGAAGTGCTGTTTTAAATTAATAATTTCTAGATGTAAAATTGCAAGATATGTGACGTCACATTAGGGAGGGGGGGAGACTGTCTCACAAATGTGACCAACGTAATTTATGGATGACCCTATAGGTTTCCCGTCGAGCGACAACGGAGAGGCACCGGCAAACCTAAATACAAAACATGTTTCTGAGCTTAGTACCGACTTTGCACACTTTGCTGACTAAACCTGCACCGATCGGTACCGACCCCGACCGTACAGGGAACCTGGCTCTTTATGGAAGCACCCTTAATAAAGCTATAGTCAGATCAGTCAATTTATTGTTAAAAAAGGAATGCACGTCAATATCGGCTCGTTTACGCAGTACAGACAGACGTTCATTCCCACTATGGGTTTTTAAATTCTGTCATGTTTTAAGTGCTGCAGACTTTACGTGGCCAGACTACATGAACCATTTTATACGAATCATTTATACATACTTACTTAGACCAAAGACCAGTAAATATAGGTTAAGTTGCAATAGCGCGTTGAACAATTCAAACGTGACCCAATTCCGTAACGATACGTTACTAAACCTTGCCATCGTTAAAAGCGTTGAATTTTTAAACAAAGAACTCTTGGAAAGTGCACGACAAAAGAGCCTACCCGGGAAAGTGCAATCGCTATACTTATTTGACTTTTCTTTCACACTAGTGTACCTATAATATAAGCAAGCAAGCTCGATGAGTTAGTGGCCAACTCTGGTGACATAGTTTTTTAGGCCTCATGACGGAGGCCTGCTCGGGCTGACGGGACCGACAGTTTAACGTGCCCTCCGAAGCACGGAAATCGTTCAGATGTAAATGCCAATAATGGTCACTCATCCAAATAGTGACCGCGCAGAACGTCGCTTAACTTAGATAATCGGTGAAGATTGACTAAGCAAGCCTAGCCACGAGCGCTACCTATAATATAATTTTGTGATTATATTATAGGCGATGTTTTAAATTGAGTTATTTTATTATTTCTTACATGGCAACACTGACACTCAAATAATGGTTTGATTGAAACGCTATATGGGTATAAATCAAAAACTTTCTCTTCAACGATCAAAACTTGATGATTGATCCTAGTATCAGTAGTCCGATGATTTTTTTTAGTTACTGAGCCTTTTAGTCTGATATTTACACATTTCGACTTTTTTTACCAGCATCATCGGACTACTGATACTAGGGGGATGATTGATAGGTATCTTAAAGATCGCGGCTACTGAGATCTGACAGCACCTGACTAAGCACCACTTCACTATGTTGATATAACGATTCCTAAGTACGATCACAGTGTGAAGAACTAAGAATTGTACTTGAAACTTTGCCTCGGAAGTTTTCGCGAAACTCAAGAAATCCTGTGAAACACGACAGGTGCGGCGTCCGCTTCTGCTCACACTTCAACTGTCCGATTCATACTATAAAGTCCGATAAGAACTTACTGCCTTCCGCTGTGATACTGCGACGCTCATTGCATAGTCTATGTACGAGTGCATGCTTACATAGATTGATGTTGAAAACTTCGAGTGTCTTTCCCACATAGTTTTACTTTTACACAATGACACGTTCGTCGGAGGCGATAATAATAAATAACTTTATATCCAGCCCGACGACGCGGATTTGAAATATGTACATGAAAAAAAAGTATAATGCGTCTTATTATAGAATGGTAATAATAGAATAAAATACTCGCGATGTGTCTCTGTTTAAAAACTATTAGCTGAAGCATTCCGTGATGGCATTATACGACTTTCCATATAAGAAGTGTCTAAACGAGTTTGGTCATTTTTGCTTGAACATGCGTCTAGAAAAAAATCTGTGTTTATTTTCTTACTAGTCAAGCGTGTGAACGCACTATAATTCAGAAAATTGAGCTTGGATACATCGTTCCGTTTTTAGCATAACAATTAAAATTACTACAATTAGTAGCTGGTAGCTACGCTTGCTCACGATATTCCCAGTTATATTGAAACTAGCCGTCGCCCGCGGCGTTGCTCGCGTTCTAGACCCTTTAGAGTGCGACTTTTCAAAGTTCCTTTCTTAGTGCACCCCCTACACTATATAAGGATACTACCTTTCAAATTTCATACCTCTAGGACTTATGGTTTAGGCTGTGCGTTGATTCTCTGTCAGCTTCAAAAGAGTTTTATATATATTGATGATGATGATGATGATTGATGGACATAGGTACTCGTAGCATGACGCCGAGCTACCGTTAATTCGAGATTTTAAAACAGTCAATATCAGCTTCATTACCACACATACTATCGGTTATTTTGCGTGTTAAACGAACCAATAAAAACATGACCTATGGATTGATGCAAATGCAAGGAACGTTCTAAAAATATTTTATCAATGCTTGTGCATAATAATAGCCGGCGAGCTTTATAAACCCCCTTTAGAATATAAGCCTAAGGGTCTATTGTCCTGGTTTCAAAAGTGGACTATGAACCTGGATTTGAACATTGAAATTCGTGCAACAATAGTCTCTGCCTTTGTGTTTCGCTCGGAATGTTTGACAATGGTATGCGATGCGATGCGACCTAATTTCTTAGAGCATCGCGCACCACTGTTGCCCGGCTTTTTGTGAAAACAATTCTCGCCACAGACGCGACGGCGAGGGTGCAATCATCACCGCACGTCCACTGCATGTCATGTTTATTGTTCTCGGGTTTCTAGATGACAGTGACCACAAACAACACTATTAGTTGAGGATTCTACGAAATGCAAACTGAAATCAAACCTAAAACATAGGAAATCATTTTTAGCATACAAAATGACAAACGATGGCGAAAGTGACATGTTATATCATACTGCAATTATTATTCTATTCTTCAGTTATTGTTAGGTGTTGCCTGAGTAGAATAAAAATGTAGCCATGCCTGTTCAGAATATCTCAACGATATACATATTAGGTTAGGATATAATATATTACGTTTTATGAGGCATGAACAATCAGAGTTGTTGTTTGAATGTTTTCTGTATTGATGTATTTATGATTATAAATTGTAGTTTTCTAGAGGAGCCAAATGATGCTCTCACCTAATTGTGTAATTTTAATTTTAATCTTGTATGGACCTTTATCGCCTGAAATAAAGAATCGATAGTAAATGTAATTCAAGGTGTAAAAAATGACCTAAAAAATTCCTTACCTAAGATTTTTTAAATACATTATATGTAACTATTTGACCACAATCTCACCTGATGTTAAGCGATCATGTGGTCGACGATGTAGCACGCTTACCTAGAAAATACTTATTCATTTTTGGTTAGTAGCCGTGCGAAGCCGGGACGAGCCGCTAGTCGAATAATAATTGCGGTTACCAAGAACGTTTTGAACTATTTATTGCTATGCCCACGGCATTATTATGGACCAAACACAATTTAGAAGGATTGTAATTATCCTCTAGTAGATTGCATTTAATAATGTAAGGCAATTACTACGTCCTGTCTTGTTATTATTGACTCAAAGGTAAATAATAAAAACACATTAGGTACCGTTAGACGCATATGTCAATATTGACACAGTTAACAAAACAATATTAGGCAGATATTGTTCCAAAAGCAATCAATATATCTTGCGGCACCAGTGCCGTACTATCATCATCAATCATCAATATATATAAAACTCTTTTGAAGCTGACAGAGAATCAACGCACAGCCTAAACTAAAAGTCCTAGAGGTATGAAATTTGGAGGGTAGTATCCTTATATAGTGTAGGGGTGCACTAAGAAAGGAATTTTGAACGTCACACTCTAAAGGGTAGAACGCGAGCAACGCCGCGGGCGACGGCTAGTCATCAATATATATAAAACTCTTTTGAAGCTGACAGAGAATCAACGCACTGCCTAAACTATAAGTCCTAGAGGTATGAAATTTCGAGGGTAGTATCCTTATATAGTGTAAGGGCGCACTAAGAAAGGAATTTTGACAAGTCGCCCCCTAAAGGGTCTCAAACGCGAGCAACGCCGCGGGCGACGGCTAATCATGATATAATTGTTATAGATTAGTAACTCTCTAGCCCTTTAACTACTTACTAAAGTATATAATACTAGCAGCGGAAAAAAACATTTTTAAAGTTACGTAGATAACGTTACTTACAAAATGTCATGATATTTTACCATAACATCATCAGTGATCTAGTGGAGACTACAATAACTATGCAGGACGATATTCCAGTTTATATCCCGTTAGTCTTCCACTGTCATTGTTTCAAAAGTCTCAGAAAATTGCGGTTCTTATATTGAACTTGGAATTAGGTTTTCGTTGGTCACAGTTTTCTACGAAATAACTGCTAGATAGTAGAAAGAGAATTTGTAGCATGGTCTAAATTAAAACGTGACAGTGAAATTGAAGGCAACATTGCAAAGGGTATTCAAACCAAATGTAAACCTAGTTTAATATTAGGCATATTATCTGTGCAGAAACGCACGTCATTTAGTTGATTTGATAGTCGTATTCAATATCTGTGGATGTGGTTTGAGCCGGATATTGGCGCAGGGATTTAGTTAAATGATAATCTGGCTGGTTCCGATAGTCTTGTAAAATCATAACTATAGCTACACGTGTAAACACCTTTGTATCCATCGTCAACTAAAGATAACAGCATATACATACCTAGGATTTGCATTCTCGCACAGAGTGCCTCTTGGGCTCTAAATAATTGTTTTAGTTTACCAACATGTACCTCATATTCCGTCTATAAATATCGAGATATCCCGTAAAAGGTCAGAGAACTTGGCGGTTTCCGACGCGCGCGCTGGCTCTTACTCAACGCGTGAAAAACTTGCCATTTCGATCGGTAAAGCCAGTTTGCAATACAAAATTGCAGTCTTACATACCCATGGTTGACTCTCCGTTGAAAAATTGACGTGAGATATTGATGCAATACCCGCCGTGGCTGTGTGAAATGCTTGATTAGAAGAAGCATTTGGAATGGTATTGGCAATTTATTGCTCACCTAGATATTGCGAAATGTTATTAAGCTATTTGAGAATTATTAACAACTAGCAAAATATGCAATGCAAATCAATTAGCATTCCAAAATCTTAGCTTGCTGCAATGCTACATGAACTTTTTCTTACACCCCTAGCCAGACAAGGTAAGATACCTTTATGTCTGAAACAGGTTGTAAGTCCTAAAAGACATTGATATCGATGACATTTTCTGGAGATTTACATGATAAATAAACTGTTTGTCATTGTAATGAGACGCATAATGCACAGCAGAGCGAGTATAACAAACCAGTTATCACTTCACGGTATAAAATGAATCAACCCTTGTCTAACTCGCTACCGTAACAGGAAAGGCGAAACCGGGATTCTGCAGGGACAGCTCACGACATACCTTATAAAACTTATAGATGATCGTTGAAAAAAGTGGCGCCTTGCGCAATAGAATTACATTTTCCGATTAGGATCGGAACTATTTTTCCTGAATATGGACATCAGAACTTTTTTACGTTTCGATGTATTTCTTGTGTACCTTGAATACCTTAGTATTTTTAGCAGTAACATAAATCAATCTCTTGTCTAGTATTACAGTGTACTTAACTCTTTCTGCAATAATTGTTATTGTGTAATTCTATTATTAATGGACAGTTTTACCAAACGAATATATCGCACGTCGACGATCGAAAGTACTTTACTAATTTCAATTAGTTTTAGTTTATTTTCCAACTTAGTCGGGGGTTGATTCAAAGTTCAAACACAAAAGACCCTCAGTCCTCAGCCCTCGTCGCGTTCTGAGCGTTTTCAAGCATTATTTGAGTAGGTACTCGTACATACTAAATTTTTCGAGTAGAAGTAAGTTAAGGAGAGAAGCACATTTAAAAAAAAAACCGCTTCTTACATAGTAACACCTAGACATAAATGTTTGCAAAACAAGCATGGTTAATTAGCTTTCTCGGTATAACATTCGTTATTTATTCACTGTAGGTACCTATATAAGATACGAGTTTTTAGTAGAGCAAGGCAGGTATGTTTTCCGACTAATTGACTTCATCTTATATGATAACAGCTAGTAGGTATTGAACATTCTTATTGGCACAGTTTTTCACGAGTTTTCTCGGGCGCAGTTTTCTTTCGATGATAGCTAGTGATCGACGGGTTTGTTCTGTGCACGCAGACGGAGACTGCCGATGGCGTAGCGCGCCATTGCATCGTTTGCATCTTAGATCATACTCAGTAGTTGTTCGGGAAAGCGAGCTGCTCGACGTCCACGTTCGCTCCCTCTGCAAACCGCGATCTCGCGCCACAAAAAACATTTCGAATACGTACGAAAGATTATTATCTAAAAATTAGAATTTCTTTACATCAGTATAATTAGATTTATTACAATTAAATTACTTTCATGTGAATGTGTAGTGTAAAAATGAGTTTGTAGTTAATAAAAAAAAATTAGCTCGGTAATAAAAACGGCAATTAATGTTATTTGGTGAACACGTAACAAGATAATGCGGTGAACTCAGAAGGTCGTACAAAATAGTAGTAAATTATTTTAGCAGCCGCGTTAGAATTTTTATGCATTAGAAGTTTTTTTGCACGATCTATGTGTTTATTTGTAATTGCTTATTATTAAAGATATTTTGCCCTGGAATAGATTAGGTTGGGGATTATAGCCCCTACCATAATTACATTGATTCATTAATCGCTATGGCTTAGCGAGTATTAATCCAAATGTTCATTGTTTTCTATTTTACATTGCTTAGTTACATGTTTATATACGCGTACACTACATAGTTAACGTGTTTTTATTATAAACCTATAAACACATTTTTATCAGTTTCGAATTTTTCCAAATGAATACTTAGGTAATATTATGTGATATGCGTAATTGCACAATCATAATTCAAGTGAATACAGAGTTTTATGTATTAACTAGTTTAGTTTGTTATGAGGTTATGATCTTATTGATTTATTTAGAAAAACTAAGTATAAGCTTTACTTATGGCAATACCAAACTATACTGAAGCAGTATCTACTATAGTAGCGGTTTCACCATCGATATTATATTCTTTGTAATTACCATAATTGTGACTATAGTGTTGATAATAGTGAGATTCTGTTGTTGCAGATAATATAAAAGATAAAGTTCTAAACTAACCTAACTTGACACAGCTAAACTTAATGCCGTCTTTGTCCCTCTTAATAGTCCCCAATTGGAAGAATATTGTCTTCATATACCTACAAAGCTTCATGGGTTACTATTTCAAATTTCAACTCTCAGGCTTCTAAGGTTCAGCTCTATTGGAGGTGACAGACAAAATGACAGACAGACAGACACCGGAGTGAGACCATAAGTGTCCCTTTTCCAAAACTTGACCGGAACACTAAAAATGCTCAACAGAATCGACACCAATGTCACAAAAACACGTCGTCAATTGTACCTTTACTAAAAACAGCATACAGAGGCACAAGCAAAAGTATATTTGTGTACAAATACATAGGTATAGTATACCTATTTGCTTTATTAAACCAACTGTCCGTCAAACTCCCCCTTTGATAGGGGAACGAATCAAAAAGATCTACATCAATATAAACAATTGAAAGGTCACCTTTTGATGTAGGTACTAGATGCGAGCTCTGTATAGTCAACAGGAACTTCTTAGGGGGTACTAATTACTATTTGTAGTTTGGCGAGTCCTCTACCAAGTTTAACGTAGTGTAAAATGTAAATAGGCATACCTACATCGTCTGCCAATACTTTTCCCTCCAAACATAGTTAACTTGGCACGTTGCCGCTGTGCCCGCCAGATTGATACGAATTACAAATTAATTTGAATGCATAAATTACGTAAAATGACGGTAAAAGTTTTAAAAGACTTGTGAGATCCTTGGTGTCATTTAAAATGCTAATAAGTTCACAATCAAAATGTAGCAACGGTGGAGTCCTTAAAATATAAAAGATAGAACGAAATAAGTTAAACTGTTAAAAACTTAGAATGCAGTTTTTTTTTCGAGTTATTGCAGTACTATCAAACACATTTGTATGTATACACACACATGACATAGTTATGTCGTGATGAACAAATACTACTTTTGGTTTTGAAGATATAACACTGGTTCTAACTAAAATTCCTATATAAAACCGATTCCAATCTTAATTAGTCAGGAAATAACAATTCACCTTCTGGCTCCGAATTTTCATTAAAAACTTGATACATTTTTGCTCAGCAGTTTTTATTCTTTTCTGAATGAGGAGGGAGTGCAGTACACAAAATAACCACAAATCGTCCTGAGGGTGCTTCTCGTCTATTGAATATGAATGGTTTTTCTCTTCAATATATTTCGCAATTGAAACTGCGGCGTAATAACGAATGGCTGTGGATTAATTTTTAATGTTTCCAGTGTTGTTATATAAAGGAAAGTGTTTTAATTGGCATCGTTAGAATATTTAATTTTTTTCATTCAATGGTATCTACAGAACAGGCAATTTAACATTACTAGCTTCTTTCTGCCTGCAACTTGGCCCTCGTACACTACGTTTCCGTGGGACTGGAAATATCCACCGGGATAAAATACCTACCTCTATTCTTTTTGAGTCAGCTATTTCTATGGTGTTTCACCGTCAATGATAAAATTTGATGTTATCATAGTAACGGTGTGCGTGGGTGAGGGTCTGTGCCGTCCTTATAATTTTTATTTCCTTGCATTCCTACACCGAATACGTACCTACTTATGTTAAAAGATCCCGAATGGAGGCTTTGTTCAGTCCACAAAGCTTTAGCTTAATTCGTAAAGACAATGGCCTCTATCTGTCATATGAATGTAGACCTTGCAATGAGATTATACGACCCCGCTTTGAAACCCTTTAATTAAATCTACTGCAGTCTTCCGCCGATATGGCTCCTAATTTCTATAGGTACCTAACCTGCCTATGTTATATGTTTATGGGTAACATATTTCTGATTAAAAGCTGTTTGTGTTGATAATATAAAAAAACAATTTTATCATATGTTTTTCTTTGAGTAAGTTAAGTGTACATTATTAAATCTTATCATACCAACTGACTCCAGCAGTATTGCTCAAACGACAAAGAAGTGCCATCCGTAGTTGCCTGCGGAATATTGGACAGATGCAGTTTTGTTTGCGTCTGCCTCCCACAGTCTGCGACCCCTTTATTACGCCTCTTGGCCGGTCTTGGTCAATATTAGTTCAGCAGAATGCTTCTCGCTTGTTACTCTACCCTCCCCTTGTAAAAATAAAAAGCCGATAGCCAATATCACCATTCATCATTGTTTGATCGCATGGATCCGTCGTTCGCAGGCGTAACCTTCTTCAGATGTAATCGATTGGCCCCGTGCCTATACGAGAAGTTTAAATTTTATGAAATTGTTCCGCAATACTTTTGTTTTATCACGCAATTCACGCATAATTGGTATAGGTACGGTTGGTACCTAGAACCATTCGCTAGTTATATTATAAACGACATATTATTCAACATACCTAATGATTTTATGTGATTTAAAAAAAAACCGTCTAGTCAAATATGAACGCTAACTAATAAGGGCACTCCTGCGTTGTTGTGGGAGTTGGGACCCATTTCGTTCTCCGAGATATACAATACATTGACAATGACAGAGATTGTCGGGAAGTGGACGCTTGATGGGTTTCAGTGATTCTAATTGTCTCACAATCGGCTCTTCCGGCCGGTCGAGTAAGGACTCCGGGAGATGGCGAGGGGACGCCGTGACCTCACGCTCACGCCCCCGCTACCGGCACGCAACACAATCGTCCCCACTAATACCCTAGCTAGTCCTCAAGTTAGTCACGATTGTTACGCTCCTGAGACTGTTATTATTCTCTACCGTGGGTCTATCTAATAAGAATTGAATTGCGACATGGGAAATATATTCCCATTCAAATTAAATAGCAATAGAGCTGCATTCGCATGCACCTATAACAATATTTATTCCTATCGGCTGCTCATGTAACGAAGCTCTTGACGGATTTGTAATCGAAGCTCGCTCTCACGATCGCTTCGCTGTGTACTCGCAATAGTAGCTTTTTTATGTGCTTCTTTCTCTCTTCCAATTGTTACTCCTCTATAAAATTACTGACGCGAGTACATCACAACTAAAGTTTATGTGCAGGACGACAAAGCTGGCTTGACTGGGTGTTTGACATCTTATCTACTCGTGTTTACGACATTTTTATTGATGCGTCGAACCGATTCGACAATGTCGGTCTTTATGCTAACGGGGCCCTTCAGATATCTGAACATGCTTGTAAATAATTTCTTCAAGTTGTTATAGTGCACATGTGTAGCTAAGTTAGGAGTAAAGTATCGGGGTTGTCGAAGCGCGCTCGGGACTCCTGCCTCATTAGAAGTTCACATTGTGTAGGTTAGGTACCGTACATAACGTACCTAGTATACGGTGCAACAAATGAAACGGTTCAAGTGCTTGCACTGCGCGGCTAGCGAGTGTGCGCGCCTCTATAGCTACATTTTTCACATCATTATGGATATTAAATTCTCATATTGAAAGTACATATTTTGCGATGTATTCTCGTAGTCTTCAGCACCGAATGTTAACTGAATATTATTTTTTTTACATTTTGATAATTTTATGATTCTTTGTTTATTCAACTAATTAAACAATGATGGCCCATCTGATGATAAGTGGTGACAATAACCTTTAACGTAACTAATTTTTGAATGTTTGATCATTGTCAATATGCATTGTTATAGGCAGAGTTAACTGCTTAATTAATATCAGGGGCACAGACCAGCAGATGTCCCTCGGCTTGTTCCATCACTGTTTTATAAAAAAATCCTCAGATTGCTTATTCCTAACTAAGTACGACGACGTTACTCAGTACAAATGAAAAGTGTCAACTACTATTTATCAAAATTTTTGTAAAAATCACGTGTCCACATTGGACCAAAATATTCCAAGTGGACGTAATATATGAGATATTACGGACACTTGGAATATATTGGTCCAATTCTTTGTAGAACAAATCTTTCCTGTAAGATAATTTTGATCTTTGAATTACGATGCGGAACCATTGTCTCGGTGTAATTATCGTATTTTCCGGCTGGTAGGTATAGAGAAAGCTAATTATAATTACTATTGTAAGGGATGTGAATCGAAACTATTAGCAAAAACTATCATTCGCATGAGTTTTCTAGCAAATTGCATCCGTTGCTATCTTAGAAAGCAGATTAAAAACCATTACGAAAGAAATGCGCAAATTCTTTTAATTTTGTTGAAACATACATGTAGGTTACATGAACTTAGTCGATTTTAATGTTATTTCTACAAGGTCTTTTTAGTTTCCTTTCAACGTAGTCTTTGAAAAGATATGAAAACGCATACTAATTGTTAGGGTGTCTAGTTTTATTTTTCTTGTTATTTATTATCCTATAACTATACTCATTGTTTCTTTGAATGGGGTATACATTTTTTGCGTGTAGATCCCGTTCCGCATTGTCTATCTATCTATACTAATATTATAAGGAGGAAAGATTTGATTTGTTTGTTGGTTTGCATTGAATAGGCTCAGAAACTACTGGACCGATTTGTAAAATTCTTCCATTGTTTGGGAAGCTACATTATCCCCGAGTGACATAGGCTATATTATATTTTCAAAAAATCAGGGATCTTTACTAGAACTCCAATAATGTTGTAACCCAAGGTGTAAAAATGACCTAAATAATTCCTTACCTATGAAATTTTTGTAAAATACCCGTACGAAGCCGGGACGGACCGCTAGTTTATTATATACATAGTCGCATGCGCATGGTTGCACGGATAACGCTGTATGCTTAGAACCATGCTGTCGAGTAGCGGTCGGCGCCAGTCACGCAACCACTGGCCCACGTAGAAAGTTGTCGTCAATCTATTGTGCATCAACAAATAAAACTATGGCATCACGATCCCTAATGTCGCATATTTCATATTTTGTCGTATTATTGTGCATTCTACTGCAAATGTTTCTTAGAACGTGCTTGTGATCTGCGTCTAATTCCCTAGAACGTACGTCTCGTCGTACGGGCTAATCCGTAATTCCCGATTGAGACAAAGCTCTCATATAATTAATTCTGAACGTCGTATATGAGCTGTCGTACCTGGGTTCACAAATTAAATTACATTCGTAGTCAAAGGTTGAAAATTAATCGTCACAGAGAAAAGCTTAAATATCTTTAATGGTTTCTTAAAAACTACAACTGGTATCTATCAAATGAATTACAAGATAAGCTCTATACTTTTCAGTTTCTTCTAGCTTATAGGCATGTGGTTTATAATTGTTATCTGTGATATCGCATACAATAGAACCTTAAATCGGGGATTGAATATCTATGAATCAGAATGCTATCCGTTTTCGTTCATCATTATCAGATGCCCTTGATGTGTTGCTGACGCAGTAAATGCAAGTATGCAATACGGAATGTGTTTATCAAAAAGATGTCGCGTCCACGAAAGACAATGGTAGCCGCGGTCGACGCTCCATAACGATAGAATGTTTAAAAACATCAATTACATTCAAACTAAACAGTGTGTAATGCGTCTATTTTATAAGTATACTGTATGCATAGGTATTCATAAACGTATTATCTATCTATCTATCTATCTAACGTATTCATTCCAGTATTTTATTTTGTCGGTGTATGATTTCATTAAATTCATTATCTGAGTCAATTTTGAATATTTTCTAGCGCTATTCTTACGTTAGTCAGCGTTGATTTACTGTCACCCGTCTAGTTCGCTACTGCTATTTTCTTGGATAACTTGTGTTCGCTCAGTCTCTCTCTCTCTCTTCCCGACTGTTGGTCCCACATGGTGGTGGGGTCAGCCTTCCTTACATTCTTCCTCCACTTCGCCCTATCCATGACGTCGTCATCGGAAACATTGCATTCCTTCATGTCACGGTTTAACACCGCTGTCCAGGTGGTTTTTGGTCTCCCTCTAGGTCTTTTGCCGGAGACGGACAGTTCCAGTACTCGGTTTCCGACGTAATCGGGTGATCTTCTTTTGACATGTCCATACCATCTCATTCTGTTCTCCTGCAGCTTGTCTGCGATGTCGCGTACTCCGAGGCTACCTCGCACGTACTTGTGTTAGCTCAGTGACTAGGTAACTTTTATGTGGATATTAATTTTAATCCTCTAGTAGCGGAACGTCGGAAAACTCGTTTGACAGACATGGAACTAGTATTGTCGTGGCGTTGTGTTTTGTGCAACCGAGTAGGTTTGCGCGTCCTATCGTCCATTCGTGTTGCACTCTGACTTCTCTAGACTCCACCATAAAACAATATATTAAATGACTGGTGATCGATGGCACTTAATTGCCCATAAACTACCACTGAGGCTTATTGTCCGACGAACGAGACTCCCTTCTTTTGAGGATTTCCATTCAAATTACACGCACAATTCATGATTACGAATCAATACTCATAAAATTGAATACTGCTGAGGGCGCGCCAGTGCCCACCATCGGCCGATTTTTAACTATTCCAGTACTTATCTAAAAATATTATCGTCCGCCGATTCCCCACTATTCGTAAATGCCTTGTTACTGCATTTACCAACTAACGCCGACGCGTTCCACTATTCTTAACTAGGTACTAGGAACGCGCAAAATATTGGCAACCATGAATTGGAAATTCAATTATTACAATATACGCGCAACAGGTGTCGGATATTATTAAGTTAGCAAGTTGCAGTTCAAAGAGAAAATTGCCATTGTCTTCCTCATCAAGCTCTGAAAACTTCATTTCAAATGGCTATTAACGAGGTGGCTCTCTCGAGTAATATTCATTAGGGAGCAGCTTCTCTTGGGCTTACATTTTTTAATTTTCTCATTTGGTATCACTTAGCTATCTAAGTGCTGAAGCCATATAATGGAGTCCGCAGTATCGTAAGTAGTTTCACTCGAGACGGCTCGTTCTGGCTATGTTATTAAATCTGAAATAGAAAAGTTAGCAGGGAAATAGAAAATTAGGCTTTTGGTATTACAAGGGTTCATTTAAATTAATTGCATGAGCGTTTAAGCGACTCTACGCCAGGTTTAGTAGTATGAAATGAGAATTCTCAGGCTACTGGTTTAAATTACCTATACTGATGGGCGAAGTATAGGTTTTACGACTTAGAGCGTAATGCTTTCCTCGTTAATTTCCCCCTTGTTTGCCGGTTGCTATCGATTCTGACATAGGAAGGCACTTTTCATACTATAGTGCCTACATAATATAACGCGTTCTTATCATATTAGATGCAATAGTGCAAGATGTTGACGATATCTCTTGGTTCCGATTGGGCGCCGACGCGTGAGGTATGCGCCTCGCTCCGGCGACACCGGCAACGGTCTTGGGACTGGAATGCTCGCATCTCGTCGTTCATCGATGTTTTAATAGCTTCATAAATTAGCACGTCTATTTTCTAGTTTTCTTTGCCAGTCATGGTATCATTGTAAATATGCAACCCTTTCGAAGAACCTACTAAAGCTCTCCAACCTTCTGATGCAACTCGACGAGCTTTGAATACTGTGTGTGGAATTGGAAACCAAGGCTCGATTTATTGCCTAATAGATTTGCCTAGAGTATAGAAGTTTCTTGGCTACTTGTTGCCTCTTGCGATCAGGTGCTTCCTTTCAAAGAGGGGAGTTATGTTCATTCGCGTTTATGGAACTGGCGGTTGTGCTTCGTGTTTAACCTCTAAACCAGTTTAAGTCGTGATCTCAAATGTGAGATATTTACCTGGTCGGGTAATTTCGCGACAAAGTATGGGAGTTACCTAGTGGGACTTTCTTCGAATTAGCCACGCAGGCCGCGTTCGAGCGCGCGGGTAGTGTTATCTCGCGGAGTGATCGCATAAAACGCTCAAGCAGCGTTCTATCGTTGTTGTCAGTCGCTTTCTGTTCTAAGCAACTGTGGACCGTTCTTTAAAAGTATTAGGTACCAGATCTTGTTCGGACACTTGTTCATTTGTACATGCGAATCGAGACATTGTCATAAATAAAGGTTCATGACCGACGCCTAACAATAACATTGAATAGTCGCTACAATTGAATTTCAACGGCACTTGGTATCGCATAATTTAATGTAAATGTTTTTTAATGAGCAGACGCCGCAAAAATTATATTGTTATTTCTCCTTGATCTACTCAAAAAGGTAGTTTATGTGTTATCACTAGTAATTCGCCCCGAACAGTATTTTGTGATGTACGTACGAAACTGTAGAAACCATTCTTTCTTCTGTGTCTGTACTTTAGTAAGAAAAATCTAGAAAACTGAACTATAAAGTAGAACATGGTTTATCAAAAATACACAGCGCTTTACAAAATTGTGCTCTACGTATTAGTGAATAACTTTAGATTTAACTGTGCTACATCGTGCAGTGATGTGTAGTCGAAAACTGTGTAGAGTAGTTTTTACAAATTTAGTATAATGCAACCTTGTGGAAATTCGCCCGTCAGTAATGAATTGCTTGCAACCCACTTATATTAGGGTAGCACTGACGACAATGACGGGATGTTGAGACCGTCGAGGCCCTTGCGAAATCTACCGACAAAATGCGTTGCCTCATTCGTAATTACCATAACACTACCTATTTGTCGTACAAGTCGTTTCAAGTAATGTTGTTGGATTTTTCCATTACGAAATGTTAGTGGCTTACCTACTTGGAGATATTACTTCGCCTCAAATTAACTCTAGTTTCACGTAGTGTTTATAATTAAGATATGTTCGACAGTTCCGTTGATCGTATAATTATTAAGTAATTTAATAATCATAGGTTAATTATTCTTATCGCATTACGAATCGGTTTCCACAAAGTTAATTGGTAAAGCACCACCATTGTTTATAATCCATAAGCCTAATAAATTATGGAGTGCGTTAAACTACCGTAAACTTTTAATTACATCTATTAAATAATTCCCTAACCTTGTTACGTGCTCGTCGCATAACCGTCCGGTGACCGCTTACGATTAGTATTCGCAGCGACAGTTATTCATAACAAAGCTTTGGCTGTTATACTGCTTTCGATAGTCGGTGAAATGAACATTTTTGTGAAAAATGCTCAAGTATCATCGACGGTCCCACAGGCATAAGTCCCCGGTGCAGTGCTTACGATGGAGGTACGTATCATTACACCATTCGAATTATTCTACCAGTCTTTCCTGCACAGCACTTGCTAAATGTAGATGATCTCACCACGTTTTTGGAGAGGTTTACTGAGACAATTCACTGTGAATCAGTGCTGTTTAAAATGGGTCTTTATATTCAAGCTCATTAAATTTCTTCGTAGTAGGTAATACAATTCAACACATGCGATAGAAATTCAACAGCAGTGGCCAAATCCTCTCTACTGCCTTACCTTAAAATATTACCCACAACAATTTTGATGTTTATGTCCTATGTCGTGCGACATTTTATGCAGAACTTCTAGATCCAGTATCGTGCATGAACGTCGCGTACTTATCGTGTAACTATTATTAATAGAAAGATTTATGTGAATATAGTGCAGTGCTTTGATATTTTGTTGCTATGTTATAAAGTAGAATACAATTGTATGCTAGTAAAGATGAAAACACTGTACATATCTATGTGTTATTAATCAACTCGATGTAAGATAGTTACGCCGTGTTTTGTCTTTTGCATTGAAAAGCAGATTCCAATTCGATGGAAAAAGACAAAGTTCAGTGTAACTATTCCAAGCTTACATCAAGTTTATTAATAACTGGGCTAAATATTTATAAGTCAACATATGGTAAAGGCAGAAAAGCCGATTTTTCTAGTAAATGAATTGTTATTGTTACCATGTAAAGTATATGAATCTATAAACTTGGCTGTTTTGAGTTTTAAACAGTTGACAGCCTCTTCTGTCTGCGTCCTTAGCTATGATATTTTGTGGTAACTTTTTACATATTTACTGAAATATTATGATTTTATCTCGCGTATAGCCTGGACTAGAATTCATTTTAAGTCTCCATCAGGAGCCTTGCCTGGTCTGCGAGCTATGGCATAAACAAAATGTGTTTTGTAAACAGGGCCGACTAAGCAATTATATATTCTTGGCCGGCCCTCCTCTAACATCTTTGTGTGACATCTTCTTTTTCACCTATTGATACATAAGTGTTAAAAGTGATGTGTGTTTGCAGATCATCTGGCGACTCCGATGCGGCCAGCACGGCAGCGGTGGAGACGACCCTCGAACGACTGCGGGGCACTCGCGGTGCGTTAGAGGAGCTGTGGTCGGACCGCGAGCGCAGGCTCGAACTAACGCTGCAGCTCAGGCACTTTGAGAGGGACGCTCTTGAAGTAAGTTTTTCATAACACCTATTCATACGAACCTCCTCCTCCAATCGCATTCCTCTATTTTTTACGTCGTTAACACTTCGTACGACGACGTAAAAAATAAACACTAAGGGGCATTGCACGCAACGTCTATAGTCCCGAACTAAGCAAAACTTTACTTTGGGTACGATGATTAATTATTTAAAGACATACCTATATATTAACTTGGATAAGTAATATTCAACTTGATAATGTCCCTTATCTATACTTTCGCTGGCAACAATCCAATAAAAAAACTTCGATTCATTGCACACCACGCTTCACAGACCACTGTACAATCGAATGCCTGATTTTCATATTGAATAGTTCTCTCATAAATGAATTATACTATCTACTACGTATGCATGTGTAGTCCTATTTGTCCGTCTACCGGAACTCTTTAAAACGGCAATAACTTCAACAGTTCATTACCATATTATTACGCTGGTGAAATCCATCACTAGGAAATCCGAATGTATAAACAAACCAAGGTCACCGAACTTCAGTACATGCATGTTTTATTACTTCTCTACAACTTCAAACCGTACCTGCTTGTCTTCAAACTGTTCTTGTCGACTATAAAAACACAAATGGGCAAAAATGCTTCAATAAAATTACTCTACGGTTCTAATTAACTTAGTATCTGAACATTAGATAATATTTATAGTAGACTGTATTACTTACAAAGCGGTAATTAAAGCATAGCCGAATAAATAATTCGTTTTTTGTAATTCTCATTACAATCACCTCTCTATTCTCTTATCCTGTTATAAAATAATCTCGATGTAAGGTTAGAGTAGTTACACCGTTTTTGGTCTCTTTTGACCGAATTTGAATCTGCTTGTCAACCCAAAAAACAAAACACGATGTAACTATTGCTAGCTTACAGGGTTTGGATTTTCTGAAACGCGATAGGCATGCGAAATGTACAAACTACAGGCAATTTAGTTCCCATAATACAAGCTTTGTTTAATTCGGGACTAGAGGGCGATGTGTGTCGTAGAATATTTGATTTATTTATGTAAGCGCCACCAGTCTAATTTATTGGCCTTTGACCGACTCTAAATATCCTCAAATAACCCTGATGAGTTAATAGGTTAGAAAATCTGTGAAGACACAACTTGCCTGGACATTTGGACATTACACCGATTATAGTCACATATCTCATTCTAGTTTGTGTATTTTTTTAGTCTCATCTGATGTTAAGGTATAATTTGCAGGTATCTAGTCGACTGGAGCTGTGGGGCGACGAGCTCCAACGAACAGATCCACCACGAGACCCCCAGCAGGCTGAACAGGCTTTAGCCGCGCATACTGAGAGCGTAGCGCGCATGCAACATGCTACGTACCAGGTAAGAAATTCCCTTGCTACGATACGGCCGTCCATTGAACCGCCTTTAACCGTCTATGCTTTCTAGTTTAACAGGTTAGTGTTCAAATATTTTTAATTCTTTGCCTGCTCATTGCTGCAGTGGGTAAACAGGGTATAAGAAAAGAGTATCTCATTCTTTTTGAGGTCTTGTATCAACTTGTTTCTAGTCAATCATACGAAAAAGGATAGGAATATTGTATATTTTTTCCGTTTTGCTAGGCTATGCTCGTGAGAAACGGGTACTTAGAATATCCTAGATTATACAGTTTTAAATTATCCTTGTGATTTAATAGCAAAAAAAGAATTGACTTTGATTTGAAAAACAAAGGCTGCTGTACACTTGTATGCGTCGATCTTATAACTAAAATATTGCAGTATAATTATGTAACATCCATCCTGTCCAAAACTTCAATAAAATTCATTAATAAGTAGCTATTAATTCTATAAGCATACAAAATGTACATTATAATTCAAAGCAGTGCAGGCATTCCGAAAAGTAAGCATTAAAGTAATTAAGCGATCATTAGCATTACCAAAATCACAATGGCTACGTCCTGCGGCTCAGGTAATTAATCTGTGGCTTATTAATGAATTTCAATGAAGTATATTGTAGAGTAGAAGCCAAGTTAAAGCGAATAACGCCGTTGTGCAGTAAAAAGTTGAATAAGGCGGTTAAAATAAGAAGAAGGGGAAGATTATACTATAAAACTACATCCATACATTGCGAAGTCGGGAAATAAAGTAATTTCGTGGTCGCTTGTTAGTAGGATGCATTTTTTTGCTGAGGGATTTTTTAATAGTTACCCATAAATTATTTTGGAATACAAAATTGCGTTTAATTCACCAGGTTGTGCAACAAGGTCAAGAGTTGGCGGCAGCTATTGCAGAGGCGTCCGATGTGATGGCTTCCAGCGGCTCAGAGACAGAAGCGACGCCTCTGGACGCTCAGGGCAGAGTGCAGCTGCTGCTGGAGTTCCTTCACGACCGACAGCTGGATCTCGAAGAGCTGGCTGAAGAGAGGAGGGCTCGCTTCGAGCAGTGCGTTCAGCTCGGTGAGTCTGTTAGCCAGGTATACTAGATGTGATAGCATCTAGCAGCAGGAGGTGACGCCTCTTGATGCACAGGCGAGGGTGCAACTCCTCTGCTGGGGTTCTTACATGACAGCTAGACCTGGAAGAGCTGATTTTCCGTTCAATTCATCAGTTTCTTAAACATTTTTCTATGATACTAAAATGATGTAAATTAATAGATAGAATAATCACGGCCCACTTAAGGTTGAGCGGTTACCTCTGCCACAGATCAAGCCATAATAATTATTTAGCTCTTAAATTTTGTAGAGTTGGCCTAAGTCCACTGGAGTACACAAAAAACTCCAAAACCTCATAAAATAACAGAATAACAATTCCTTCCAGGTCAATTCCAAAAGGACGCAGCACAAGTTGTCAGTTGGATCCGCAACGGCGAAGCTATGCTGGCGGCCTCGTTCTCTGTCCCCGGCACGCTGAGCGAGGCTGAACAACTGAAGCGGGAACATGACCAGTTCCAAGTGGCTGTTGAAAAGACCCACGCAAGTGCTGTCCAAGTGAAATACCGGGCGGACGCGCTGAGGGCGGCTAATCATTACGACCCGCACACTATTAGGTTAGTTTTTATTTAATCTTGATATTAAACATAATTTCGAAATCACGGAACTTACCATGACTTGCATGTTTGATTATTATCCAATATTTCATTATCAAAAGCTTATTTTGAAACTCACATAAAAAACCCTGACTACAAAGAAATGATAGTGACGGAAATCAAACAGCATAAAAACGCTTTCTTGCAGAGAGATATCCGAAGAAGTGACCGAGCGCTGGCAGCGGCTGGTGACGTGCGCCGAGGAACGTCACAAGCTGGTCACAGCGTCCCTCAACTTCTACAAGACAGCTGAGCAAGTGTGCTCCGTACTGGACTCGTTGGAGCGCGAGTACCGGCGGGATGAGGATTGGTGCGGTTCTTCAGCCGCGCCGGGCGACGAGCTCGCTCAGCTCAGCGCAGTCGACAAGGCAGCTCAGGTTAGTCACTGCACTCGGATGTTGTTCGTACAATAGTCACTGCAACACCTGACTATTAGGCAGCAACAGTCCGCAGATATTTATTTAAAAATGCGCACTTAACAAAGTGTTCATAAAATGTAAATCTAAGCTATTAGTAGGTACCAACTTTTTCCAAATTTAAAATTTACCAAGTAGTCAATAAGTCATAAATAGTAATTTTGTTAAAAAACTTTTAGAGGCGCTATAACCTGTCGAGTTATACTAAAATACTAGGTCTGTAGTGTACTAAACTGTGTTTAGCTATGTTACTTTTATATTTATTAAGATAAATATAGACCTTTTAAAACAAACAAACAAAACAGTCCTCAGAATTTTTAAAATCGAACTAAACCCAATGCATTGCACCGATATTATCGTCGTGCCACGTATTTCTATACACTCTCTTGGAACGTGTCTCCATACGGCGATGTTTGTATAGAAATACGTAATATCGTCGCGATTCATTCGCTCGTAGAGGTAGCTTAATGTTATAAGGTTTAGTTTTTTGTGACAAGAATAACACGTGGAAATACCTTGTTTCCCTCCAGGTCGCCGCACTGATAGTAAAGCACGGCGAGCAAAAGGAGGCGTTCCTGAAAGCGTGCACGCTCGCGAGGCGCACTGCTGAAACATTCCTTAAGTACGCGGCGAGGTCAGCGCAAGTACACGGACAAACTGCCGCGGCCAGCAAGGCGCATCATGAACAAACTCGGGCTATTTTGGATACTCTACTCGCTCAGGAGAATAAGGTTAGTGTGATTCTTAAGGGCTGGTCAAACAGCATTGGCGCGCGTCAAGGCTGTGCCATAACGCATGCTAAATAACGCTTTATGTTAGACCAGGCTTTTCGATTTGACGAAATTCCAAACTTTTCTTCTATTTCCAGTTGAATCAAAAGATTCTAAAATTATTCCATTTTCTATTGTTTCCAACGCTTCTGGTCGATCAGAAAACGGTAGGAACTGAGATCTACACGTTTTTTCTTCTATTTAATTTTCGATCCTAAGTGGTGCCGCCGCGCTGTCTACTCTCGGATTAAACAAAGTTAATTCGCAGCATAAAATAAAATAATAACAGTTGAGCTAAAATTAGCACCAAGATTGTTATCCGATTAATCTGCAACAAAAACAACTAATTGTTTTCACAGGACGTACTGAAATAACATTGAATGAAGATGGTATCGAATTTTTATTGTCGTTATTTCATTGTGCCGTTATGAAACAATAAATATTTTCGTCGTAGTATGATGCAATCGTGCAAACAGCGCGTGCCAATTATATGCTAGCTACAGTACATGAGGAGTTACCGTGATGAGAGGTAATGGACGGTTGTGTTCATTGCCAGTGTCAGTGGCGATGTAGTGTACAATGGGGTCTATTGTGCCGGCGATGGTATCAGCAGGGTCGGTATGACGGCCGGTCGCGCTCTACCATGGCTCTGGCACTCCATCGCAATCTGTGCGACCATGCTCAAGAACCTAATCGTGGTGCTCGTGCAACCGGTAAATAGGTGCATTCTTTGATTGTTAGTTTCATAATCTTTCTCTCTGCGTTCGCGTATCCTATTTCTCTTATTAGCGCGTCGCGTGTTTTTCAAATAAGTAATAAATTATTTCCAACTTTCACACATAAATAACAACAAGACTGTTTTCTTTCGTTTAAATTAAATGCAGTAGTTTTTAATGTCGTTAAATTCATATTATAAATTATCACACGGCAGACCGTAAAGTTTTGTTATGCGAGAAAACGAGCAGTTCATAATTTGAATGAAATGTTTTGAAATAAACCCTTTTTCGTTAGACTTAAAATATGTTACCCATGCACCACAATGATTTGTAATATTCACTGCAGATGTTAGAGCACGGGACGGGGTTAGGTTTGAAATCTATGATCAGAGCGTTACTGTGATTTGCAATATATGCCCATTGTACCTCATCATTTAAACTTTTGTCTCTTTTATTGTTATTCTTCTTTTCTTGGTGTGCAATAAAGACATATCTATCTGTCTATTACTGTGATTCGCAATATCCATCAAGTGTGTGTTACATCAGGTGCTGGAACACTGGACAGTCCGCAAGAAGCGGCTCGAGCAGTGCCAGCAGTTTGCACTGTTCGAGCGATCAGCGCGCGCCGCCGTCGAGTGGATCAGGGAGACGCAGGAGCGGTGCGGCGCGGCGGCGGCGGCGGCCGCGGCCGGAGTCGCGCGCGAGAGCCGAGAGCGAGTGCGTCTGCTGGCGCAGCTCGCTGACGGACTCGTCGAGAAGGGACATCCGCACGCAGTGCAGATCAAGGAATGGGTGGCGGCTGTCGATGCCAGGTTAGTCGAGCCGTAGGGAGCCTGCGGCCGCGCCTACTGGCACGACTATCTCAATCAACGAGGAGTGCGTAAAGCACGCAAGCTCGTATGAATTAGTGGCCAAGTCTGGTGACCGAGTTTTTAGGCCGCTTTCGTTTCGACAAAATATCTGGCGTGCGCATCCTAGCCCTGCAGGTGATCCTTGTGACAGCTGTTCTTTACTAGGATTGCAGACTTCTGGACTAAAGTAGCAGCAAAAAGCTAGCGCGTTTCATTACTCATTTTAAAATCTATAGAGTATAGAGTAGCCTCTACAGACTGGTATGATGATGCTGACTAGGAATACAAAAAAAAATAAGTGATAGAATTATGATAGAATCAGAGATTTATGGTCGTATTTTGATTTACTGCTCAATCACTCATCCAGACTCAAGTATACATTTTTGTCTGAAAATCTCCACTCACCACTATGCTTGAGTAACGATTTCTGTATCGTCCTATGGTTTGATACCTAATTGTTTATAAAGTGTCAAACAATGTCCAATCATATACTTGAAAATCCTTTGTATTTGAAAAGGATGCCCTGCATTAATCGGTTTGTAAATCAGAATCACAACATAATTAGTAATGGGGTGTCATTGTCGCTGGCCTATTAATTTGATAAATGCTTTTGCGTGGGACCTACTTTCCGGAATATTAGAGTACTTCTACTCGAAATAATTGCAGGGGGATTAGTAAATGAAGTCGTAACCATAGACCTTGTGTTATTTATAAATGGAGACTGCTCTATTTAGTAACTTCACTTGTGCTGTTTGAATGCACGACGCTCATTAATGCCGTAACGTAAACCCTTGCACTGCCAAGAACTAATTAATCATTCATACTTTTTCCAAACGCTGTAGGACATGATTCTAATTAGAGTATTCGTTCACAGATATGCGGAGTTCAGCGGATCTATGGAAGGTGGGGAAAGTGAACCAGAAAGCGATTCTGGCGTAGCGCCGTCTCTGACGTCATCGCATGCTGACGTTGACCGAACTGAACCACCGCCGGCCGCCGCTGCCGCTGATGACAAACGACGATCGGCGCGAAGAAAAGAGTTAGTACAAATTATTAGATAGTCTATTCTATATAATTTTTTAAGCCGCGTTGACACGATCGGAGTCTGCTTGGAAAGAGTGGACTCCGATCGTGTTAACGCGGCTTTACGCATTCCGAGTTTACATATCATGGTATCTTGCAAGGGAGTTAAAAATGAGCTGAGTGTGATCTTTATCTCAATTTAAATTCTAAAGGATTTATTAATCTTGCAGATTCATAATGGCCGAGCTCCTGCAAACGGAACGAGCTTACGTCAAGGATTTAGAAACGTGCATCACATGCTATCTGCGGGAAATGAGAACAGACCCTTCCGCCGTTCCCACTGCGCTGCAGGGAAAGGTAATCTATACTTTTTAGACTCGAGTACATTATTGAACTTTTGTACAAATCTAAAACAATCTTGAGTGTCAAGTCGTCAGTCGTCTCAAAAATAAAAGAAAGTCTAGAGACTTACTGATTGCGTAACATATCTCTTGTCCACAGGAGGACATAATATTCGGCAATGTGGAGGAGATCCATCGATTCCACGAGCGCGTATTTCTAAGAGAACTGGACAAGTACGAGACAATGCCTGAGGATGTGGGGCATTGCTTTGTGACGTGGGCGCGCGAGTTCGACATGTATGTCGCGTACTGTCGCAACAAGCCAGATAGCAATGCGGCTGTCGTCACGCACGCCGGAGACTACTTCGAGAGGTAACTACAACTAACTTTTTGAGTTTCCCTTACTAACAAAAAGTAAAAAACTACTGTGAACAAAATCACGAACTGTTTGGCTGCGCAAAGCATCCCTCAACTTTTGCCGAGCGTAATAATCCATGACGGGACCTATAACTATATTTTTTATAATGGTTGAGTAGCACAATTTGACTCGCACCTAAGCACATGGCCTGCCACAGCGTAAGGTCGTGAAGAGTGGAAAACGGGAGGGGATTTTGCAGTGGGACAATAATGGTTGAATAATAATAACATTTGAGGGGAGCAGTGCCCCTAGCGGAAATTTTACACACTGATGATTAATTTTCCATACAAAAATAAAAACAACTCAAACATAAACAGTATAAAGTCCACACTTAGCACACGGTATTTCATCCCCAGTAGTTTTTTTTTACCTAGTGCATATTTTAATTTCGTTTTATTGTCTAGAATTCTCATGGTCTAACACGAAGACTAGTTTATCTGTCACCTATCACGGCAATCCGTTGTCAACAGAGTGCAAAGAAAAAAGAAGTTAGAACACCCCTTAGCCGCGTATCTCATCAAACCAGTGCAGAGGATCACGAAATACCAGTTGCTTCTGAAGGATCTCCAAGCGTGCTGCGCTGAAGGCCAAGGGGAAATCAAGGTAAGAGCTTTCCACAGCAAGTTTATCACAATTGCGGATTAGTCAGCTCCGCGTGACCATATTTTTTCTGTGGATATGTACAGGACAAGCCTACTCCACCTAAAAAGGTACATATCGGGAATGATTATAAAGTAGTCCTAGCCGCTGCTGTACAAGCAAATTAAATAATAGTAAAATCTGACAGTGCCAACTCGGGGCAGTGGCTTCGTGACACGGTATAAATCTAGACTAGATGCTTTTAGCATAATTCATGAGAATGGTACACCCGTGAAGAGTTACTTGGCTTCTCCTGCCTAAATTACTTCACAGAACACGTCCATTACCGGTTACTTTAATTGTCGGTTTTCCTACTGCCACAAGCATCGGCATCAAAAAAAGTTGAAAACAATATATAAAACCATCAAGTGTTCTATTCATGGTTTGCACACAGTATTTCACAGTCAAGATGGCGCTAGTACAGACAGTAGCGACATCTGTCCGTATTTGTTGTTAGCTCGTAAATGAAGCGCCAAGTAAGGGGTTCATTTTTGGACATAATATTCTTTTCAACACACTTGCTCATAAAGTGGCTCTATGGTCACCGCAATTAGGCACATAATGACACCCATAATCAAACTGTGACTTTTTCATTGCTATAACTCACAAGTGAGTTATAGATTTTTTTTTAAATTTTATTGGTCGAGTATCTTTGTTACTAAAAAAGTTTTTATTCAAAAAAAAGATCGTGTTCAATAGAACAAATAAATGAATGTTCCTATTTCATGCAACTTCTTATTTAAATAGATAATTTTAACTCGTACGTGTTTAATAAATAAAACTTTCACTCAAATATAACTTTTGTTTTCTCTGTAACAAAAGAAAACTTTAAATTCCCCATTTTTTACGTGGCAGAATAGGCGCAAACCCTAAGCGCGGAAAATAAATAAAAAAAAAAACCTCATCCCTTTAGTCTGTGGCCGATCGCAATGCGCGCGCATAGGAAAACTGATTAATTGTTCCCGCCATAGCGAAACATTTTTCACAACGCGTTTTCACTGTTGAAATTATAGTTATTTTATTCACAAGTGTGTTGAAAAACGTCGTATGATACACGTGTGTATTGATGATTACCGTTCTCGGCTTTCTTAAGACCCTCGCCTACGGCTCGGGTCTCAATGGCACCTCGGCGGTAATCACCAATGATACACACTAGTACCATAATGTACTATTTTGTATCCCAATCCTCGAATACAGACAGTAGCGACATCTGTTCGTATTTGTTGTTAGCTCGTAAATAAAGCGCCAAGTAAGGGGTTCATTTTTGGACATAATATTCTCTTTGTATCCCAATCCTCGAAGGGTGGCGGTAAAACAGAGTCTCGTTCAAACATTTTTCTCTACTACTAGATCGGTAGATGGCGCCACTAGTTCGGTATTATAACGTACGACTTTTGCAGTACATTAATTTTGTTGTTGGTAGGTATGTATGACATTAGCTTGTTACGCCTCTTAACTTTTGACTCTTGAATTGGGGGGTGGTTTTCTGTCGAATTCATAAACGGTTTAGAGTCTCCTCCAGAGGGGTTATGAGCTGCGCTAGACGAATGCCGTTTTAAATGGTTTGGCGGACTCTTCAGCCTCTGTATGAAGTCTGCGATAAAAGTATCAGTCATTAATATAATAATCCTACTTTATTTAGTATTACTATTGTATAAGTTGTTGCTTGTTGTCGCATGCTCTTTAATTATAGGAGCGCTTAGTTTTTATTTTTAAATTCACCTTAAATTGTATAGTTTCAATGTGTGTTAGGTATCCATTCTTAAAAAATAAAAACTACAACCGATCTGAATATTTTGTTGATATTTAATAGTAATATTATTATTCTTCTAATGTTTGTAATATTGTTTAAGACATATTTTCCTGTTTTGTAATTATTGGATTCACGCAGAGGATTTTATTGACTTATCCTGTGAGTGTGTACTTATTCTATAAATATATTTTATATACCTTCCGCACCCGGTTTCACTCTTATAGGCTATTCTCAAAAAGTCAAAAACCTTATAGTTAATATTACAAAATACTATGATACATTGAACTCTACTCTTTATTTCATCTATCCAAATGCATTTACTGCCTTTTTCAGTTATAAACAACATACACACAATCTTCACATTTAAGTTGATAGTAGGGTGACCTCTCTGAGGAAATATGCTTTAGTAAACGACATATTTGCTGCAAAATAAATTACGCAATAACAGAAAAGTACTCTGGTCTTCTTTGAGAGCAAATACAAACATAATTTAGTTAGTGTAATAACAGGACTGTAATAAATCAGAACCAAGGATTCATTGAATAGGTACAGCTAAGATTAACTAAACATTTGGTATTGGGTAAACTAAACAAGTAACTTTGGTTCAAAGTAGAATTTTGAGCAAGTTGTGTATGTTTCGGCAGCTATCGACGATAATGTTAGGGTTCATAATAAACAAATCTAAAGAACCTAAATATGTCAAGGCATAATTGCTTATTACTTTGACATTTTTACCAAACTCAAAATCTTGCTTTTTTAAAAGTGTATAGTTGTTACTCATGTTGCTACGACTGAGTTGAACACTTGGAATAATATTATATATATGAGTGAACACTCAGACAGAAGACGTGTCAGCTATATGTCGCTTGATACATTAACAAGGGACCACAAGCAGCGACCCCAATTTTGATAGAGTTATTTTGCATTTTAAGTCAGGCTGATAAAGCTCAAATTTTATTGAATGGGACTTATGTTACACATGCCTCACCGAGCCTTAGGACAACGTATGCACTGATACGCGATAATCGCTTATTTATCTACCTACACGTATTGTGTACTAGCAGTTGTATCAGAGTTTAAGTACGTACCTAAGATTACGGCTGATTAGATAAAGACGTTGGGCCTAACATTGACAGGATATCCACTTGCACGTTCACGTTATAAAGAAGTGAAAAAATTGTTTAATCTGTGAAAACTCTATAAAATTAGTTATTGTACTTGTAAAGTAAGTACACGGTTTAAAAAATATCAGTGATGCGTGTTGGCTGACCTATAATACTACGTATATACGTATGTATTCAACAAACTCTACAGTTCTCTCTGAATAACATTCTTTACTCTAACCAGAAACAAAATGGACATCAAACTTATTCGATTTAAGCTTGGTATAAGTTACACCGTGTTTTGTTTTGCAATCGAGTTTGAATATGCTTGACAATGCAAAAGACAAAACACGGTGTAACTATTCGAAGCTTACATCGAGTTTATTAATAACAAAACAGGGTGAGAGCGTTGGATGAAAGTCCATCAAAACATCCACTAAAACCAGCATAAGGGTTTATGAGGGTTTGTTGGGGTTTGTAGGGATTTTTAAGAGTTTCTAGAGGGTTTGTGCGGTAGGTGCTTTTGGTAACAAACAATCAAACTGCCTTATAGGTAGGTAATTTAATAAAGGAAATCGTGATTAGTTTCTCAGATATAAGTAGTTGACTACTATTTATTCTGCTTAGTAAGTAGTTAAGTTAGCTGTTCTTGTAATGAGGACATTTTTAAACTTATCCAATTGTACTAAATAGCTACAGCGTATTTCCTGCTAAATTAGTCACTTAGTCCTTACATATAAATAATATGACGTAGATGAGCAAACTTGTGATTTAACCCCCTCGCAAGGATAAATTTAACTCCTAAAATTGTGTGGATCAATATTATAAAGTACTTAGTTGGTGACGAATACCTACTAATAGAAACGTTGCATTACTTTATTTTGAATCCCTGACCTAAAAGACGGGTGTTATAAAAGTTTGAAGCTTTAATCTATCGCTCCTTCCAATTTTTCTCAATTTACGGACGATTTTACGATGATTTCGATTTGTCTCGTCATCGATGTGTCTGTGAAAACTACGACGTAATGTTATTGTTATCGAGCAACCAGCCGGGTAATATAATCGTCGATCGAATCATAATACGTATTCCGAATACATTTTCATACATCCACAAATCAGGTGGAGCTCACTGTTAATATCATTGTGTGTTGAAAATAACTAGATATATTATATAAAGACAACACATTATTTTTGTACAAATACATGTGTTAATGAAGATTACAAAGATCTTTACAAATTTTTATAAATGAAAATGAGCCAATGTCCGAAAAATACTTGTTTGTGTAATTCACAGACGGATACAAACTACATTTGCATGGCAATTGTGTTCAAGGTCAGGCAGTGGGTGCCGTAACATCCCTTCACAGTACCGCCAGTATATTTACGACAAGTAGCTAATTTGGGGATGGTCGCGACCCCAACCTTCCTCGTCTCCCGTTAATAACACAGCAATGGTTATTTTAAAAGGGGTGATATAGAGGCCTTCTTGTTATACTCACACGTAGTGAAATCGTTTGATGATATTAGAGTTGATTGATGGCCTACGCTGCGTATAAATTTTATGAAAACAAAAATACTCCGATCCATAATGGACAATGGTACCTACTGTGATGCGAGCAAAGTATTTTGAAAGAAACAGTTTTAGCATTTTATGATTTTTAAGAGGTTTATAAATATAGTTGGTATATAGTAACGCCAACGACCGGGACCAGTGGAAAATTTTCGGCGAGACCTTTGCCCTGCAGTGGGACACAATAGGCTAAATAAATAAAAGTTGTAACGTAAGGTAACTTATCAAGAAGTATGTATGCGAGTTTTATCTGTGGCGCCTAACGATGTTCGGTAATGAATGCCTAAAGTAAAGCAGGCTCATTACTCTCGATGGCATTGTTCAGTTTCAAGTTAGGCGCGTTCGTTGCACGTTGGATCAGTTTTAGACAGCTGGCAGTCCAGTATATGTGGTAATTAACAATAGATTTCGTACAATGTTTTCCTCGTGAGTCATAGCGCGGGCCGCGGGCCCAGTCTCGCCTCGGACTGCGAAACGACGCTGTGATTTGATATTGCCCCGCGTTACTAATTATTATTATGAGGTGTTGAAGTGATGGTTTCGTGGAATATTGAAGTGCTAACGTCCATGATGCTGAGGTATATACTGAGAAGCAATAACCGTATCGGACCTCTGTCTTTACACCATTTGGAAGATGTACGTATTACGAAGACTTTTACTTACCAGTTACATGTTTTAACTGTAGCAAATATTAATGGCATCAACATTATAAATTCAGTTTATTAAACTGTAATATCATTAATTAATGTATTGTCTTATCGTATAACAACAAAATAATTGTTACTAAAATACATCACCATAAAGGGAAAACATCTTAAATCAGTAGGTACTTCCTATAACACACACAATCATCTGTAAGAAAATAATCTCCTTCCTTAGTAATTGCATATGCAAAGTGTACAGACAGATATGATAAAACTATGAGGGTTCTATGCGGACTTAAATGATCGGGACTCTGATAGTTACTTATATTTCCCCGTTGGAAATTATATTACGTTTGTTATTAGTGTAGTGCTACAAATTGAGTCAGCAGATGTTGAGTAAAGACTACATGATGGGGATGGGTATGAAATTTAATTTTCGGATGCCTCGTATTTTTTGTAGTGATTCAAATTTCGAAAGATTAATTTGTGTTTGCTGACCAATGGTAAACCGCCTGACAAATACAGATAGAATGATTAAAAAGAATTTATGTTAACACTTCTAAATACTTCTTATCTAGTTGTTGTTCGTCTACTATTATCCATCATGCACTTCTGATCTCCACCTTCCTTGATTACCACTTTTAGTTTTATAATATGCAACATAAATTTTTTACTTTTGCTACTTTTAAATATTTTGTAAAATACACGCTTGCACAAGTTGGTATGTATCCTTCCACAGAATACGTAATAACATCATAGTATAAAAACTTCCGATAGCTAGAATTAGATGTGTTATCTCGCAATATTAAATAATCGCAATGAAACAGCCAACATAGAAGAAAATATATCGATGGCCACTGGCCACGTAAAAAAATTATCTAGGAATAATCTTTTCAACACACTTGCTCATAAAGTGGCTCTATGGTCACTGCAATTAGGCACATAATGACACCCATAATCAAACTGTGACTTTTTCATTGCTATAACTCACAAGTGAGTTATAGATTATTTTTTTTTGAATTTTTTTGGTTGAGTTGCTTTGTTCTTAAAAAAGTTTTTATTCTAAAAAAGATCGTGTTCAATATAACAAATAAATTAATGTTCCTATTGCTTGCTCATTTCATGCAACTTCTTATTTAAATAGATAATTTTAACTCGTACGTGTTTAATAAATAAAACTTTCACTCAAATATAACTTTTGTTTTCTCTGTAATAAAAGAAAACTTTAAATTCCCCATTTTGTGCGTGGCAGAATATACGCAAACCCTATGTGCGGAAAATAAAAAAAAAACCTCATCCCATTCTTTAGTCTGTGGCCGATCGCAATGCGCGCGCATAGGAAATTTATCCCGCCATAGCGAAACATTTTTCACAACTCGTTTTCACTGTTGAAATTATAGTTATTTTATTCACAAGTGTGTTGAAAAACGTCGTATGATACACGTGTGTATTGGTGATTACCGTCCTCGGCTCTCTTAAGACCCTCGCCTACGGCTCGGGTCTCAATGGCACCTCGGCGGTAAGCACCAATGTACCACACTAGTACCATAATGTACTATAATTGCCTTGGTCAGTGATTCGTGCAAACTCGCTCCGAAGCTCTATCTCGAATACTGAATTTATAAACTGTAGTCAAAGCATATAAATACTTGCTCAGATTTCTTAACTAAGCGCTCAAACAAATCGGAGACTATTTGGGTCAATGTCATTAATCATCTCTAAATATATAAAACTGTTGCGATAGCGACTGATTGATTTTATTAATGCTCGTTGATAATCAGTCACACTCGTCTATATCGAGAACACTAGTCTAAAACCTAAACAAAAGCCGTCTTCCAGATATCATTTTTGTTGATATGCTTTGGAGTGAACAGGATTTTGACAAAACAGTCGCGGACTTAATTACACGGGACAATTACAGGCTAATATGCCTGTAATAGCCACGTTGAACGTTGCAATGCACTCCGTGGGCGTGCTCAGTGTGGCAATACATCGTTATAGGCAGTGGTTATCTCTTAACATTAACGGTCTAATTACGTTATCAAATTTATCTTGGATTTTTCGAGGGTTTAGACCCGGCCTAGCTAGGCTCGAGTTAAAACTGAGACGTGATTGTAAGACTTTCAACGAAGTTTTAGAAAAACCCGTTCTTTGGTGAAATTATTCATTCATTCACTGAAAACTGGTCAGTAAATGAAGTCAAAAAAGAATTTAGCGGCAAAACAAGCCAAAACAAGGGGAAGGTAGGTACTTACGGTCAATGATTTTATCAATGTAAATGTCAATGCTGAATTTATTGTCGAAAAACAGTACGTAGTAAATAATATAAAATAATTGAGGAAAAACAGTCACCAAGTTGATTTTTATGACAGATATGAAGTTAGACCCGAGTTAAATAGTTGGTTTAGCGAAAGTCTATAGTTAGACCTCGGTGAAGGTACTAAACATTTTACGTAATATGAAAAAACCTAGTTAAGTCCAAAACACTAGTTAGAGACAGGGGTTTTCGATAAATGCAACATAAATCTGACAACATAATAACATCTTATGTGTTCCATCATATACTTGACTTAGATGTATGAAAAAAAAAACCTCATATAATATGTTTATGTTTACTATGCTTGTCGATACAAGCCCACACGCGACCGTGTTAATTAGGTATATTTTGAAAGTTGTGGGCCAAACTTTACGATGTTATAGAAAGTCTCGGGCCGTAGATAAATAGATAGTTACACAAAAAAAAAATGTTTTCTAACAAGAAGCCCCCATAACCAACGATATACATGTACAATGTACATGTAATATATATGTCTATACCTACGTCGAAAGACAACTGTATAGGGCCTTAAGTCTTGTAAAACCACCACTGGAGATCAAAGTATTAACTTATTTCGTGCGTGTTTGCAAACGTTCTGCGGGCCGGATCAAAAGCTGCCACCGGCCCGCCGCCGTTTGTTTTTGCCCATCTATGGTGTAAATGCACCTGGGCAGTTCCCATCCCACCGACTCGGTACTTTCATCAAAGAGATCACAGAAACACGACACGCCGTATTTGTATTCCCCAAGCTTCTTCTAAAATACTCATTAAATTGCTTGTTTACATAATCCCGACGCGAAAGTTTTAAAGAAACAAAAAATCGTGTTTCACTGAGGGATTGTCATTTAATTTATGGATGAACAGAACACATGGTAACAATATAGCTTCAAAACATTCTCGTACGATCAGTGTTGAAAGGACCTGCAAAAGTAATAAGTTCTCTCTGAGTAACAAGTTTTTTCTCAATAACAAACTATCACGTTGTTTCGTTATCCAAACAGGACGGTCTGGAAGTAATGCTATCCGTGCCAAAGAAGGCAAACGACGCCATGCACCTCTCCCTCCTAGAAGGATGTGACGTGCCCACCGACAGTCTAGGAGAAGTGGTCCTCCAGGATGCCTTCCACGTGTGGGACCTCCGGCAGATCATCAAGAAGGGCCGCGAAAGACGAGTCTTTCTCTTCGACCTACACCTCCTCCTAGCTAAGGAGGTCAAAGACTCCCACGGAAAAGCCAAGTACATCTACAAAACCAAATTTATGGTAAGTGAACTTCTTACAATCAATGTTTGGTAATGTTATCGGTAACCGCATTCTTTTAGTTGATTGATCAATCACTTGTACTTTCATGTTTCAAAGTTACTTAATGAAGGACAGATAAATCAATAGACGACTTCAAGTTACTCTTGATGTTGGAAAACTTTCAGGGATCTCTCCGTAATATTGGACAATACCTACTTCAACATTGATTGTATATGTTCTAAGACATTACTCAGAACTTGTATACATTGTTTTACACGGACACGAAGGCATTCCAAGCTATCGTAATGGAAACAATTAGCTTTGGACCGTGCACTCTGGAAGCCTTTGCCCAGCAGTGGAACAGTGCGGGCTGGCAACAACTATCATATAAATCTTAAGGCGGTGCACACCACATGAATATGGACGAAAACGTTTCTCATGCAGCGTGTTTTCCTTTTCAAATATACCTATTTTTTTTTTTAATTTTTTTTATACAATATAGGCAACCGTTTGACCACAATCTTACCTGCTGTTACGCAATGACGTGGTCGACGATGTAGCACGGTTACCTAGAAGATACCTATTCACTCTACTCTTGAAAACTTCCAAATTATAGTCATTCGGGAACACAGACGCCGGCAACGAGTTCCACTCTTTGGCTGTCCGCATAATAAATGTAGACGCAAAGCGTTTAGTGCGGATAGGTGGCATATCCACCATGAACGGGTGTCTCGTTTCCGTACGCCTAGTGGTCCGGTGATGGAAAGGGGAAGGGGGAACTAGCTCAAACAGAAAAATATTTATAAACAAGTTCTATCTAAGTTTGAATCGAGAGGCAAATACAATGAGTGGGCTTTCTATTCCCAATAAAATACATAGAACTTATGCCACCGCACGGGTTATAAGGGTTAGAGTACAAAATATAATGTATCTCACAAGCGTCGCCCGTAAAATGTTTAGAAAACACTCCAGATCAATATGCCGGAGCAGAAGACGACGGCGTCTGTATAAGAGACAAACATGTTTATGAAACGATTTACTGGTTATACTCGTATAAGCGTTGGAATACGCCTTATACGTCTGCATTGCATTGTAACAATTTTTGTTTGGTTATTTTTGTTATGTAGACGTCAGAACTCGGCGTGACGGAACACATAGAAGGCGACGAGTGCAAGTTCTCAGTTTGGACGGGACGGGAGCCGATGGCCAGCGACTGCAGGATAGTTCTAAAGGCACCCTCCCTTGAGGTCAAGCAGACCTGGGTCCGGAGGCTCAGGGAAGTCATACAGGTATATACATAACGTGATCTTCACTTATCTTTTTCAGAAATGACCATATGAAACTCAATGCGTGACAATGAATCGCTTCTAAAACAAATTTCTTAGAGTCCCTCAGCGTAGGAAACGCACCGACAGTCCTAGTTTTGTCGGCGATAGTGACCGCTTTCCATCAGGTGGGCCGTATGCCTGTTTGTCTATTACTTACATTAAAAAACATGTTAATGTTAGCGTCAAAATAATAATCGAATTCGAATTATAGATTAATTATAGTCGCAACAGTAATTCCATATCATATTATGTGCCTACTCTATTTACTGCGTTTTAGTCATAGTAAGGGGAGGTACCCTTGGGATGATGTGACTCAGCACGCTATCGCTCAAGGCCAAAGCTTATCTGAGTAACAAGTACATTTTAAATCCATGAACAAAATTACTGAATGCCTGATGAAACCATTGTATGCAGAGCTCTCGCAATCTTCGAGCAAACATCAAGTTTTGCAAAAACTTTTATATTGCTTTCGGGATCGTTTCGGGTTTGAGCTACTTTGAAACTGAAATTACGAGTAGGTTTAGTGTTCACATGTGAATGACGTAACATTCAATTGTTAGGTATTTGCTTTGTGCGTAAAGCTAGGCTTGTTCGATGTGACTGCCAGACCTATTGCGGTTTTATATATTCAGGCCGGTTGATTCCTTAGTACCTTGGAATTACCAAACAGATACATTATCCAGGATATCCCATGATACTTGTACACTAATAGGTACCTGGTCTAAAAGCCACGCCATGAATATACAATAAGCATATTGTGGAAAATTTCGCAAGGTTATTTTGTACTCTGCTTAGACTCGAAATTGCTCACCTTGTTTGGAAAAGTCGTTTAAGGTCAAATGGTATTCAAAGACATTTAGGGCCGTACGGACCAAAGACAAATCAATCTATTCAAAATGTAAACAGTCGTTTAAGTAACAATTTGTGTACACTATTGTCAAAACACCGTTTATAAGCGTTCATCCAAATGTTAAACCTTTGGTTAAACGTCTAACGCTAGATTATGAAATCAACGGGTAGTTTTTATTTCTGGTGAACACAGGATTTTGAGTATAGTACAAGCTCTTGTAAGTGATTTGCTTTGTCTGACCAATACATAGTCCGCGCACGAGCAACTTTTGTCTCCGCAACTATTTGTCAAGGCTTGTATGGACGTGTGCGCACGTAACTACGCGACAGTTGATAGACAACTACAGAGACAAAACATTTTATGTGCACAACTAAGACGCTTGTGTGCAAACGCTCTAAGACTGGTCCTCCGGTAATGGAGTAAACGATTAGCTGCAGTTGACAATCATACTTTAACGTGTATATTTTTGTGTCAGGAAACATACTTCAGTGGTGCTCTGCGACCGCCACGCAGTCCAGTCCGAGTGCGTCCTACTAGCTCGCAGCGATCAAGTCGGTAAGTTTACTCTATATCAAGTGCCTTTTTACAATTCCTAAGTTAATTCCCTTTTTTGATTTTCTGTTTTCTTCTGACTTGAATTCTTAAATTGCGTATCAGATCATCAAAATTTAAAAAAAGTATTATATCACCTAAAAAAAATATCACGCAAAAAGTTCAGGTTAAGAAGTTTTTTCTAAAAACTAGTCCGGCGACACTCATCCACTCTCCCCATGACAAGTGCCTACGAGTTCCGCACTTATACGATACTAGCCGTCGCCCGCGGCGTTGCTCGTGTTCTAGACCTTTCAGAGTGTGATTTTTCAAAATTCCTTCTTTAGTGCGCCCCTACACTATATAAGGATACTACCCTCCAAATGTCATACCTCTAGGACTTATAGTTTAGGCTGTGCGTTGATTCTCTGTCAGCTTCAAAAGAGTTTTATATATATATATATTGATTGATTGATGATAGCTTACCTCGAGCACGCCGTCGATATCCTTATTAAATTACTAGATTCCGCCCGCGACTTCGTTCACGTACCAATGATCCTGTTGATTTTACGAAATAAAATTCTTAAATAAAAGGTAGCCTGTGTGTTAAGGTTACGAACTATATATATTACAAGTTTAATTACAAAACGGACCAGCAGCAGTTGCGGCGTGATTGACACACAAAAATCTAAACTCTGTAGAATATTAGCGGGATGGGGTATCTGAAGCAAAACGCTCTCTTGCGAGCATGTGCTCCGATAATAGCCGGCGAGTGTATTATGGGGTTGCGTCGGAATACCACCCTACATCGCAAGCTCAGAGCAATGCTTTGCAGTAATACCCTAGCGTAAATAAGAGCATACTTTGATGTCTATGCACTTCAATTTCCTTTGTTGGCCATCCATCGCGGGCTTTGCCTAATCCTAATAAATGAAATAGCGGGCGTGTTTTCTGTTATAGAAATGCAATTAGTTTTTAAAGAGACGACTTTGATCGTAATACAAGATTTTCATATAACGTATTTGTAAAGATAAACATATAAGGGCTTCCTTATAATACCCTCTCAAGTTTGATCAAAAGTTATTCACTAAAATAGTGGTTTTTTTTAAAGAGTATAAACGTCATCGGCTTGCTCTATCATTCGGTTGTATATAAAAAACTGTCACAGTCTTTCGTATGCTTACCGTAGATGGATATTTAGTTGTTAGAAGTTAATATTCAAGTTATTGCCAAATGATGAATAACTCAAAATTTCTCAGTTCGTAGCGAACCGTGGTGTACAATTATTGTACGTTACGTTATTTTTGTTTACACATCCATAACACTATCGCAAACTAATCAAGAAATAATCATTGAGTATCGTTCCCGTGTTAGACCAGTTAGACAATCAACCAGATTATATCTGCATTCTGAAACAGCACATGTGTTCTGAATAATTCATTATCTCTGAAAGGGAAAGCCTAAGCTTCCGTTTTCGGGTTAGAGAACTGTTAATTGCATCCACCCCACTCCACAGTATTTACCGTTCACGCACAATTCAAAATGTGTACGATGTTATTAATCGTTACGTTAGTTACGATGTCGAGGCTAAGCTCCTGAGCCTCGAGCATCGTCGGAAAGTAGCTAGCCTGTCGGTATTTTACAAGATACATTTTGGGGAGTGTGCAATGGAACTGTTTGAGCTAGTTCCCCCTTCCCCTTTCCATCACCGGACCACTAGGCGTACGGAGACGAGACACCCGTTCATGGTGGATATTCCACCTATCCGCACTAAACGATTTGCGTCTACATTTATTATGCGGACAGCCAAAGAGTGGAACTCGTTGCCGGCGTCTGTGTTCCCGAATGACTATCATTTGGAAGTTTTCCAGAGTAGAGTGAATAGGTATCTACTAGGTAACCGTGCTTCATCGTCGACCACGTCATTGCTTAACATCAGGTGCGATTGTGGTCAAACGGTTGCCTATATTGTATAAAAAAAATAAAAAAAAATTACCAAAATTTCGTTCGTTTTTGTTAAATGTTTCAAATAATATTTAGTTGCTGTGTCCATCGGATCATTTCACTTAGACTGACTCAATAAGCAGGCAAGTGGTCTAGCATGCCTTGTTGAAATGTACGAGAGACTCTTGTTTGACTCTTGTCATCATTTTAAGTGCACCATACGGTTCCTAAACTCTACCTTTGACGCGGCTAAAAGTAAATATGTATGTTTGTTTAAGACCTATGATACCATTTCACTACACTTTTGATGTTCAAACTGCTGTATCTCAAAAGTGACTGGATGTAGGTTGGATCCTTTTAGCATAATTACGTCCAATTTACTTAATTCAGTTTATTGTTGCAGAGATTTGGACGACACCGCCCTCTTGGATGCGGAAAACGTCGACCGAAATTCTCTCGCTTCCTTCGGTAGCGGGAACACCACCGACTCTGATAAGGTAAGTTTAGATTAAATTTCAGGTTCCAGTATACGGTTGTGGTGACGTCTTTGTTTATGCTCATCACCTATACAATACAGGTTTTAGCAAAGGTTGGAGCATCTGTGGCGGGATTCCCCTGCCAACGGTAAATGTATATGCACGTATGAAATGCGACGACTTTTTATTCGAGCACCAATCGAGCCGCGGTGAATGGTTGATATGAGATACAATTGAAATGGAGGTACTTATTATATCGTGTAAGTTGGTAATTTAATAACGAAGATAATGAAATTAGCTGTGTACAGGATTCGCTGTGACGTTAACTTGATTAAACATTTGAGCAGGCTGATTTCGATTCGGAATTTCATAAATTATTGTTTTCCTAGCATTTTAAATTAAAGGTTTGTTTGAGTTGGTAAACTGAGCTAATTTCGTTTTACAATAAATACATATTCATGGACATTATAAGATATTATAGTAGAATACAAGTAGGTACCTACGATTGTTTTGACGATTCAGTACAACTTTTGAATCGTGCCCGAGATGTGCGCTGGTGATACCATTTCAGTCAACCCCTCCGTTGGTTTTCATTCACGATGACGCACAGCGGGATGCGCTTGTGATGTTTATGAATAAATCACTTTTCACTTGAATGACGTTGCGGTGGGGCGAGCAATTTTAAATTAGTTAAAAGTCTTTTCTTTTTGTTTTTTTTATACGTTCAAACCGGAACACAGCAATGCGAGCATTACTACTTGGCGGCCGATACATACGTGTTACTTGGTCTACCTAATACACGACTGTTATGCTTCATCCGGGTTTACTGGCTTAACTATGCAGACCAGCCACCCTTGAATCGTAAGGCCGCTGACTGGTGAGATTGTAAGTGGGTGAGTAGCCCCCTAAGCCTACTCCCAACCCTTTCATAAAAGCAACTTGAGCTCGGTTGATTTGATCTCTAATTAAAATGTTGGATCTTTTGAGCGCGGCTACACAATCTATTCATTCTGTTTACATGACGGGCTTCACCATGGTTATTTTATTAATTTGTACCTACTCTATTGATTAATTTATTATTTATGTATATTGAGAATGATAGTAAAATACTCGCGGTTCACATACAAATAAGTGCTATAATATCAGTTCGATCGAATCCCACTAATTTTATAAATGTCAAAGTTTAGATGTTTGTGTTTCTGCTGGTCCGATTTGAATTAATCGTGAAATATATATAGTTCGTAACCTGGTTAATACAAAATTACATAAAATATGGAGTAGTTGTCAATTTCGGCTACTAAATAATTCTGTTTGAAGTTGGAACCATGTTGATGTTCGAACAGGGTTGTCAAAGCCATCCGTGTAATCTCCCAAATAGTATGTGTACAAATGGTATGTGTAGGTGCTATTTTCTGTCTCTAAGATCGTGTTTCTCGTCAACCAAAGAGAATAAGTAAGTATACCTCCAACTTCACGCAACCCAAAACCAGGTTGTGTGTGCGATGTAAGTACTGAACCGATTGGTACTGACTTGGATCAGTTGAGCTATCTGTAAATTATTTGATACTGGTAGCTCAACTGTTTAATCGAGGTTAAGAACATAGGTATATTCAAAGTTTCATCCAGATTCTGAAATAGAGGATTATTATTACTTATTAGCGACTCCATATTAAGTTGAACGCATTGTACATTTTACGAATATTGTGAATATTCTTCTTGGTTTCTATTACCATTTTTATTACTAATATAACTAATACTAATACCATACTAATATATTAAACGCGAAAGTTTGCATGTATGGGTTTGTTACTCTTTCACAAAAAACTACTGATCCGATTTAGATGCAACTCGAAATATATATTGTCCGTGACCGGGATTAACACATAAGCTACTCTTATCCCGGAAAAAAACCAACGGGATCCGACGGTACGCGAACGAAATCGCGGGCGGAAACTAGTCTTTAAATACTGAAAGAAAATGTAAGAAAATTCAAAATTGTATCAGGGAAATATAATTTGCAACTAATTTTCGAAAACATCTTAGTTGTAAAGTTACAAGAATTAATATCGCTAATATTAATTCTTCAAACTTAACAACTATGCACTCGCTTTCGGAGCAACATACCACAGCAAGTTTGATATTAACTCAGATCGGTTGGTAAATGTTTGCTAATTTTAAAGTTGAAAGGCAGTAAAATTTGTGTTCAATATTTGAACGTTTCTACTGCGGAAGTAAATCAGGATTTAGTTGAGCAAGTCCCGCATCTTACAAGTAGTTTGGTAAAATATTTGAGAACCATCATTCAGTTATTAATACTAATGATTTTTTTCAATTCAATTCTTGTCTGAATAGCCTTTTGCAAAGAATAAGAATAAGAATACTTTTTATTTACGACACTAGGTACATACTGGAACAGAAACAAATACAGACAAATTAAATAATAACTATACCTACTAGAAACTGTGTGCTACATAATAAGTAAACTAAGTTTAAAGGTAAACTAGTGTGCCGTAAAAACGTACCCTGGCTCAGCATATGTTTTCCGCCAGAGCCGTACGGTGATATCACGGAAAACCTATCCACGAGCCATGATTAAAAAGAAGACAAGAAAAATAGTAGGTAGTAGTACGAGCCTTGGTACACCACTGAGAATGATGAGGTAGGTGGGTATACGTTCACGCAACCACAATAAATTAAAAAACAGTGTGAAAATCGTTAAAATAACAAAAAATGGTTGACAGAGAATGACTTGTTACTCTTGGACATATCACACAATGTTCTATATTCCCAAACCAGGAATAGATTGCTGATAGAATACTTATAAACATGTTTTGTCGACAACAATACCACAGATAATGTAATTGTTCAAAGAATATGTTGTTCAATTTGACAGAACTATTCGACAAATATCTCGAGTCCTTATCCTAGCCCGCCTGTGCTTGAATCTGTGGATTTCACCCGATGCGCACACGACGACCTGTGCACGGGTTTCGTGTTTTGTCATCTATATAAATTCAACGAGTTCTTTATTTATAATTTCAAAAATGTTCAAGTATAGCTTATGGAAAAGCCAAACACGAGAACAGAACATTCAAACATTTGGTGGCTCTGAAACGTAAAAACTCTGAGTGGTTCTTAAGTTTATTTAAAGTACTATTTAGTCCTGGCCTTTCTTCCTTCTTTTTTATTTTGTGCATTAGTATTTGCTGCAAAGATAAATGAATAGGGTCAAAAAGTAAGAAAAACTCAATTGTGCTATGAGACAAAAATTTAAAGAAAGCGTTCTATTGAATCCTTCGGGAGTCCTTGAATTTATCGAAATAAGACCGCGTGGCCGGCAGCCGCAGCCATAATCGAGTACCGATCCCGAGGAGTCTTCGGCGGCCGCCCGCTGCGGGATCCTTCGCAGAACAAATTCGGGAACCATAGCTCGATACGTAGCGGAGGCTGCGTAGTATGCGAGCCGGGTTCTGTAAGCGCGCGGGCTGCGGGCACGGATCGGTTCTCCTTCAGTGGCCAAAGCGCCGCGTGTCGCGACGGACGGCGCGACCCCAGCGCCCGCGGCCCGACCCGCCGCCGACGCCGCCGATACCGCGATGGATTCCGGAACGCCGAAACAGAACAAAAGCCGACGTAAAATTTCGCTGCCATGGTTCAGGCAGAGTTCCGTGAGCGCGCCTCACGCCACGCTGTCGCGCCAGCACACCATCGATACCCCGAGCTCTTTCCATGCGCGACTGCTGCGGGGCCGCGAGCGTCAACGACAGGTGATGCAGCGCAACGCTGCGTCGGCGGCGGCGGCGCATTGCACTGCTCGTGCGCCGTCGCCGACGCCGCCGCTGCACCGGCGCAGTTGTTAGCACCAGGCTCTCCCACCCCACCTGCACTCACAAACGCAATCCAACACCCGGCACTTCAACACTACATGTACTACGACATTGGCACCGCCTCCATCAGTTTTCATGCAGAGGTGGAGCTTTGTTTCACATTATCATGGGTCGACGGCACCTTAGTAATGTAAAGGTCAACGGTCGTTGAGTTCAATACATTTGCTTTTACTTCATGTTGCTTGATACGTCATTGTGAGCTCATTATTGTATTATTTACGTTGTGCAGTGATTAATATAACAATTTACCGATGTTTTTGTAAATAAAAGTTTTTTGTCTACGGAAAATTGTGTATTGTTTGCTATAAGTTTTAGATCTATGATTACGACGACTTGATGTTATTATAGTAGCGTTGGCAAAGAGAAAACAATTTGAACAATACTTAACTGACAAAATAAATATGATCCTGTTAAAAATAACAAATTGGCACAATTATTCGTACTAAAGTTTTCATCGTTCATTTTATTTGCAAATCTGCATGCATCATAATCATCAAGCTTTCTTTCTACTACAAGCAATAACGAAAAACATCCACCCGTGGACGTATGTACTCTGTAAGGAATAGTTTTTCTAAGTTTACCAATGTTCATTATAGCTCACAATCTGTTTAACCTAGAACAAAAGAAAAACGGGTTTAGAATGTCTAAACGAAACCCTATCATATAACATCCCATTTAATTTTTTATGCTCTTTTTTTATTCTCTTTTGATCCTTATTACTTTACTGCCCCTTGGACGACTTACCTCATAGTCACCAGTAACCTGAATATTGGATTAGCGATTCGAAAGTGATGCTCTAACTGAGGCTCTAACAAACATACAACGCCGATCGATAAGAAAATAATACTGATACGTTTCTTTCATCATCATATCAATATTTGATTAGTTGTGTATCAACTCAACTTATATCAGAATACTATTACCACAGAAGTAATGTAAATTTTCCACTTCTCTTCTTCTTCCAACTTCCATTGCACGATGTCATCCTAGACGGGGAGAAGTAATAAGTGATTTCAATTGGAAAATAACTTTTAAAGTGTCGCTTAAATTGAGCGTAGATAAAACAGATACTCCTATATCTAGTAAAGCTCGATTATACACTGAACTTGAAACTTTGACTGTCTGTGTTTCAAAAAAAATATGCCAAATATCATTATGCGTTTGTACTTATTAAAGGTTTTGGTTAGTTTTTTATTCCTTACTTTTATTACAGAGTAATGTACTTGTACGAACGGATACCAACGGACATAGATACACTGGAGATGTGATTGATAGTCCAGTCAAATTAGTCAAAATTAGGTAAGAATCTCGGAATTTGAGATACCCAGCTATAAACTCGCATAAACTTGTATCCTGACCTCCTAAAAGTTGTCTCAAAACCTACATATGGTAGGGTGTTCGCGTCCATTAAAATCTTAAGGTCACAAAAATCGACCTTTGCACATATCTCGTTTCCTATGGGTTTTTGGCTACTTGTACGTGTAGTCAATATTGTAGAAGATTAACTTCCCCACAACTTTTGTTTCAATAAAAATTTTATACGTTGTATCGTTTTCGTATCGTTGTACCTTACTTACGATTCAACGTATAATTTTTTTATTGAAACAAAATTTGTAGGGAAGTTAATCCTCTACAATATTGATTATACGTACAAATAGCAAAAAACCCATAGGAAACGAGATATTTTCAAAAGGTCGCTTTTTGTAACCTTTGACCTTGAGATTTTAATGGACGCCATCAGGTTTTGAGACAACTTTTAGGATGTCAAGATACAAGTTTATACGAGTTTATAGCTTGGTATCTCAATTTTCGAGGTGAAATGCTAATTTAACTGGGCTATGGGTCTAGGTAATAAACTTGTGGCCATTCATAATAATCAATCGATTTCGGGTTTCTGGTGCCATTCTTTATTCCGCTAAAATATATACATATATACATAGCTCTAAAACAAATCGCTATCTAACCATTACCGAGGGTTGGATATCGAGTTCAGCCAGTTTACGTTACCTAAGCACGAAGCGGTTACCATACACCTATGCTAGATATTGTTATTAGCTAGTATCCTACGTTTTAATTTGAGCAATTAGCCAATTATTATCTCAGAAATGGATAGACGACAAGGCATATACAAATTATACAATAGCCACGATGCAAAATTGGGCTTTAGATACGTTTCTAGTAGCCAGAGCAGCGCCTTTACTGCGAAGTGTAATAGATGAATTGATCACTTCAGAATTTTTAATTTCTAGATTGCTAATCTAAAAATGGTGACCATAATATTTGAAATCTATCCATTTCCATTTGAGCTTCGCGATACGGCAGCTGCGTTCAAATCTAATATCACATCGACTCACACCAGCTCAACAGATGCTATTCGCTAAAGTGTTAGATATTCTTGTGTGTAAAATGCGAGAAAAAAAATATTTACAACTCATCTAAATAGAATGGCTGCGCGGTACAAGCTATAAATCTTACACATTTTATTACACATTACACAGATTTACATAGATTTTTGCAAAGACCGGTGTCAATGTGTGTATGATGTATATGCAACACACTTCTGTAGTTTTAAAGATTAGTTTTCTTGTAGAAAGGCACTGACCGTTTCATCAGATATTTTTAGGTTTCTAATGTTTTAAAATAGGTAGAAAAACAACTTATTTTGCATTAATCTAAAACTTGCAACGTTTTGCATATAGCTCAACTGTTCCATGCATATTTTGTAAATTTTGAAATTCTGTATCAGTTGTAATTTTCTTTATGAATAAATGTCGTACTAAAACTAATCCAATCAATCATTATACGATCATAATTTTGGGTTTACAAACCGTAATATCCTGTTTTATCACTGCATTGACTATTCCGAGGTTATTGGTAACACGAGTAAAGGCAGTAAAGCGCTTATTATTTATTCCGTTTGAGTCAGAAGTGTGAATACAGAGCTCGAAAGCCTATTCATGCTGAAATTAAATAAACGTGATTAGTATACGCGCTGGCTTAGTTTTGCTAGTCGAGTTATATGAGTTTTATTCCTTCGTGATACGGTATATTCGCAACTCTGAATACGCGCACTGGGATTGTGTTATGGGATTATGTTTGACGCCTATTCTGTCGCAAAGGGATATAAACACATTCGTGTTGTCAAGCGAGTTATCGATTGTGATAACAACAAGCGCGAAGAATCAGTTATGTTGAGAAGTATATTATGTAGGTATTCTATGTATCTACAAAATATATATATATAAGTATGGTATTTGTATCAGTATGGTATTGGTTATTTCAATAAAGTCAAGTTATTCGAGGTCTAAACTTCCTCGCTTTATTAAAAATCTTTGCGCGATTTTAAGCTTCGCAATTGAAATGGAAAATCACAAATGTAACTCGAACACTGTACATTATTACAACAACACTACCACCACTCTGTCTTGAGTATATCGGTGTTATTTTGTTTATTAATGATATTAGAAAACCCTAAAATGATACACGCTTAGCTGTAGTCAACGATTACTGTACCTACTAGGATATCATTACAATCCACAAGAACCACGAGTCAAGGGCTTCATTCCCCTAAAAAACGTATCAGCTGAAACGCAGACGAATCGTAACGTTTTATCTGTTTTTAGGTTATTTCGATCCAGCTGCACAGTGATGTTTCAGCTAAGCTGAAGATCGAACGAACCCTAGATGGATCTGTGTAGAGCGTCAAAGTTTAGACATTTTAAATATAAAATATAAATAAATAAATATTCACGGACACTTAACACAACGCCTTCTAGTCCTAAACTAAGCAAAGCTTTTACGATGGAAACTAGATGGCTGATAGAATACATACATACAATTTTTTTTTTGTAAATATATACCTATAATACACATAGGAACACCCTGAAACAGAAAAAACATCTATGTTTACAACACACAAATGTTTGTTCTCGGTGGGGATCGAACCCACGACCCACAGCACGGAAGGCAGAGCTACTACCGACTGAGCCATGACGCCTGTCTAAATGATTGATATGATGACATTTGAGACCCCCTCCGGTTCGGTTATTATTTCGAACGGCAGAATGCCCGCCATGTGAGGGTGTTTGGGATTGCCAGATTAATTGAAATTCTTCTGATGGCTTCATATTGGAGCCATTCAGGTTGACAAACAAACGGAGAACAATAGTGACAATTTGTTCACGCGCTGAAACCCCGCTGGCAGCTGGCAGGCTGCGGATGGCGTTCTTTTACAGGATCGTCCAATCAAATCTCTTAATCATAGTATTGATAATCAACAACCAACGCTTTTGTTTTTTTTCTTTTGTATTATTTGATTGTGACATCAAAAGCTTACAATGTTATGAAATGTTATTGTCCTAGTTATAGTGATAATTAAATAAATAAATAAATATTCACGGACACTTAACACAACGCCTTCTAGTCCCAAACTAAGCAAAGCTTGTACGATGGAAACTAGATGGCTGATAGAATACATACATACATTTTTTTTTATTTAATTGGACAGGTCATCATGCGATTTCACTAAAAGATATATATGTTGTAAAATTGCATGATTTATTAATGAAGTCACTGCCGAGGTTTACAAAGATAATAAAATAGCTTTAATTTTACGTGTGAACGTTTAGATTGAAGCCCGGTTTTGAGAAATAAAATTACTTATAATGGAATCCATGTAAAATTTAAATTGGCAAACGAAACACTCCTTCCCAGTCGACAAGACAGGTGCGCCACCGATGATCGATCAAAATTTAAATACAAAATTTGTATTTATGTGTGACGACGTGCCTAGATACGAGTAGCTTTTACCAATACTTTATTTTTTATCTTGTGAAAAAAGTTCTAAGGATATTATTAAAAGAAAATATTGTAAATTAAAAAAAAAAACTTTAGATTTAATCACTTAACGTGTTTTACCAATATGATTACAGTATTATGATGCATCGTGCTTACTCACACAACAATAGTTTGGGTAATAATGCTGATCATAATATTATTTGGTAAACTTTGCAAATTGTGTGACTGAAATATTCTGGCATGTTGTACCTACAAATAGGTTTTTTTTTATGATAAAAGTAATGGAACAATCTGATTGCTCACTTGATGTTAAGTGGTAACTTCTGCCTATAACAATGCATTACCTCACAGAGCAAGTACAATGAGGACGTGCCCTGTAAGTCAATGCACTGCGTCCATCACTCTGAGACGTAAAGATCTTGAAGTCTCATGTGCCTGCAATTACACCGGCGCCCTTACCCTTCAAACCGGAACACAGCAATGCGTGCATCACTGCTTGGCGGCAGATATAGGTACGGTGGAAATACGTTCTTCAGTGTAAGAGTCCCTGAGTGTAAAGCCAATGTTGCAAACTTGCGGCGGCATCGATGAAGCGCATACTGCGTTTTAAGCAACATTTGGAATTTAAATTCCTAAATCTCGTCAACGAGGCTGGCATGCGCTCCCGTCGATGCCACCGTCGTATTAAGTTTACGTAGTTAACATTCGTGTGCACGAGTAATGCGAACACACGCGTGATGATATTTTACACGTTCCATACTAATATTACGTTAGCGCATCAGGTATGTTGCCCTATTGAATCTACTATGATGAATGCGCAACAAACGGCTTGACTACTCAGCATTAGATATATAAAGAAGCAAAGATTCTGCGGCACTGGTTCGATTGATGATGCATATTTAATTCGTAACTTGTGCCAAACCTTCAATGATGCAGAATGATTGAAGGCACGTCTTAGCTGGCATCGAAGAGAGGTGCCAGTTGCAGAGATGTGGAGTAGGCAGTATACTATACTCTAACCTAACATATAATCTTACTCAAACCTTGACAGATACATTGTTGTCGCTTTTTCATGAAAACTTAATAGTAAAGTGAATTAGATGAGCAGCCAATATGACTTATGTGACTTCTAATACAAAAATCTAAAACTGATTTTATTATGAAAAATTCAAAGATACTTTGTGCCAAATGGTTGCGACTTCTCTATAATGCAAATATTTTTACACTAAAACCAGCATAAGTTGTTTCTGTGGCACTTGAACTCGGGCGTAATTCCTTTTATCTCGGCGTTGTGCACGCAAAACGCCGGGATGAGCTTGGCTAAGCATACCTATGCGTGTACAATGTAAGTAACAACTTTTACATAAAAGTCTTAAACTTATCAAAATAACAAAATCAATCAGATCATATAACAAATCTTTTACGTAACATCACTAGCAGGCTGAATGTGGTAGCATTATTACGAGTTTTAACATTAGCGCACTCTCAAACTTTGAATCGAATTAGTAATTGTTAGAGTATAAGTATGTTTGTAAATATAAAACTTTTAACTACTTGTAAAAAGCGATGTGGTATTATTTCTCTGACAGTTGTTGAAAACCACTAGAGACGCTATCTATGTTTGTTATTCCTTATCTGTATCTGTGTTGTTGACCGCGTTGGGTTTTATCTTGTACGCGCGAATTCTCCAATCGATGGGTTCGTATTGTATCGCCGATTCCGCGCTACTGGACTTCATTCAAACTGAATTTGCAACTCGGATTAAGCATATTTTCACCTCCTTTATTTAATCTCTTTTATAGAACCATTCATACACCATTCTAACTTAACGTGTCAAGGCTGACCTAGTTTCTAATTAACCTTTGCGTTTTATGTTTGCTGGTTGATTTTAGAGTGTCGGCTCATTTTTTCCGGACATTTTGTAGTGTGCTCCATTTATGCACCAACGTGTTGCCATATACATAACAAAATATACCACATGATTTGCAAAAGTTCGCGACCTATATTTTTTTTATAATATTTTAATTTAGTTCTTCTGACATTTTGTGTTAGTAATTAGCGTATTCTGTCATTTTGTAAATAGTCTAGTAAACAAATGTAAAATACACCTAAAATTAACTTGTACTATTTACTTTTTAAGAACGTGAAATAATCGTGTCGATGTGTTTTCATCAGTGATAAAAAATGAACAGAGCATGAAGCCCGTAACCTGTTCAAACTTCTTTCTTTGCAGGTATTTAAAAGTCATAAATATACAAAAAACTAATCGTAGTTTTCTAATTTAGAAGGAAGTTGTAGTAGCTAAACCAAAAAGGGACATTAGTTTTGCGCTATCCTGAATAAAAAACAATCAAATGGTGCGTCGTCGTAGGAAAACAATTTTTTAACAAATTGAAGCTAAAAATTGAAAATTGACAAATAGACGTAAGAACACAATTCACAATTCCGCCTTCATTTGCCTATTTCGTATCAAGACAACACACATAACTCCAGACAATTTTCTATTAATGTATTAATGTTCATCACAAACTTATCCTTCCACCATCCGGCCGTGGCTCACATTTATTATTCAATTAGTAGCACATAATTACAGGTTAATAAATAATGAACTTTGTCTACAGGCTGGTCCAGAAATGACGTGGGTGGTAGGCGAGCACACAGCATCTGGGGCTGGCGAGTTGACGGTGTCCAAAGGGCAGCAAGTAGAGGTGGTGGAGCCTTGCCCAGGCAGGAGCGAGTGGTGGGTGGTACGTGTACCGGGCGAACCACCCCAAGAAGGCTCGGTACCGGTCCACATACTGAAACCACAGCCAACACACCAAGCCAAGACGTCGCCATCAAGGAGGCCGCTGAGTCAGCCCTGCGAAGAGACGATAGGTAAGTCCCCATAAATTTAGTTTAATGTTGTGGTACACTCACGGATTAATTAACTGTTTTTTTTTTTAACTTGAATTAATTCTTACATGTTAGGTAAATCGGCAACTCAACAGTTTATATTTATTTGTTACTTGGAAAGAACACAATACAAAATACCAATCGTTCTTACGAACCTGTACTTCGAAAAGTTTTAACATCCAGTTATATTGTGCTACAGCTTTAGAAATTGTGTAATTTATATTATAATATAACAACACATTCATAAACACATTATCGTGATGGCATGTTGGTAACCCTCACATTCGGTATGCATAACCTCCCGCGTTCCATCAAGCCGCTTCTATTGATCCGCCCCGTGACATACCTATGAGCAAATTGAGCACTTAGGGAGTTCAATTAAATAGGGAGCTCAGCTAGGTGTTCCCTAAACAAATGTAATGGGAAATGTCCCTTAGGCAGATTAGTCTTTCTTTAGGAAACATTGGTAGCGGTTAATTAGGTAGTAGAAGTGTTTTGTCTGTATAAATGTGTTTTAATATGGATTTTATTTATTATTTAGCTTCACAACGCGACATATTCTTATGAACAAAGCAGTAATAAATATTAAAAAAGTCATTTTTCAATCCAAAATAAGTGAATCGACGTGAATGTTAATAGAAAGCAATAAGTATGGAAACGAAAAGCTGTATCAGTTTAATCAATTTGTCAGGTTTTATCTCTTGCCGCTAGCTTTGAGGGAATCGGGTTGCATGATCACTATCGATAAAATGCAAAGTGGGCCTTGCGTCCAATTCTAAAAGTGAATTTCGCTGTTTTATTTAGGAATTGGTGTGCTGAAAATTTATATTTGCCAATATTTTTTATTGAATAATAACAATATGGACGCCTATGAGCGGGAAGGCGAATAGGGGCTCAACAGTGAGACAATATGGACTAATAGTAAATAATTTTTTTAAAGTATTTAAGCAATTTCTTAATTTACTTGCTTGATTTTAATAACTAAATCTTTTTTACGTATTTACGTGTCATGAGGTGTCTGCATAATCAAATTTAACGCGTATTTGAATCCGAAGTAAAGTGTTGTAGAGCTTCATTTTCATGAACATGAAATACATATTTCCAAGCCGAGCCGGCGAGACTGCACCTTTTCTCGAAGCCAAGCACTTTCAGGATCCTATAACTTCGTTAGAGATGGGAGTAAAAGGTGGAAAATTATGTTACAGATAGAACAGTTAACCCTTAGCTAAATTACTAATTTAGCCCGGGTTGAATTATGCCATTATAGGACATAATTACTTAAATAAACATGTCGGAATTTTACTATTTTAATTACCTATGTAATAGTCGCATGAAATTCCAGAACTTTTTTTGTGGTTCGCAAATATATTTGCATACTCTAGTTGATTTAATAGCAAGAAGCCTTACATACCTACTTCATATTATTTTTAACTTTATTTTCGTCCTTTTGTTGTGTGTAAGAAATGTGCTCCACAAGATTAACTTCTACGAGAAGCATTGCAGACTCCGAGAAAGAGTTTAACAAGAGTACAGCTAAAATAATAAATGAATAGGCTCATGTACGACTTTATTCTCATACGGTAAGCACTGTCACTGTTGGCTGATGGATATCTCCTAGATAAGAACACCACTTGAATAAACGGGTATTCCTCTGGGATAAAATACAGCCGTAGATTCAACAGTGAGCTCGAATAATTGATACCCAAATCTTTGAGTTTACAAATTGTAACCCTTTAGTTTATCCTATCCTAGCCGATTTCACAATACAGTTTAACAATCTATTCTATACTTATAATATTATAAAGGGGAAAGATTTGATTGTTTGTTTGTTTGTATTGAATAGGCTCCGAAACTACTGGACCGATTTGAAAAGTTTTCTTTCTATTATTTATTTAGGTTTATTGTATATAGGTTGTATAAGTGAAGCAATAAAAAATGATGGTAATCCTACTTACGAAACGTAGAAATGCAATAGAAAGACTTACGCAAGGGTAACTCCAGATCCATTCAGATGTGTACCAGCTATTGGTATGTTTTCATTCAGATGTGTATCAGTAACTGATATGATTTCTACATAAAAGAATATTTACGAAAGACAAACACATAAACAAACTAACTTAAGGGAAAAAAAAACAACGTAAGACTAGGCGGTATGGTTTGATAACTATTGCCTTATCTGAGGAGCGAACAAAAAAAAAAAAAAAAAGTAACTCCAGATTTAGTTTTACAATTTTTTTAGTGTTGGTACAGTTACGGAAATCTAAAAATAGAATGGAAAACATTGTGAACAGAGTTTGTTCAATTTTCATTTAATTAAGTTACGTTAAATAATAAATACTCATTAAAAACAAGCTTATTTTTTGTGCTAATTAATTTAACAGACACACAGCGCTTTCAAACTTAGAACATCCCTTCTGTTTTTCCGTCAGGGGTTAAAAAGTATATATAACTATATAAAGCTGCGTTACCAACAATAATAATTATCGCTCGTGCACTTGTAGCAATTTGGAAGCTTCGCTGCGTCCAAATTATAATACTACTGATTGGGATCTGGGATCTACTGATTGGTGTACTAATTTTATTGCGAACCTTTACACGTCAGAGAACACGGGTGGCATTCAATTAATTGCGGAATAGTATGCGGAATGGTAGCTTATACTAATCGTACATATTTATAGTGCTACTCTATAGGTTTAAGTGACTACATTTAAATGAGACCATTCCCTACGAAGTTTACGGGGACACGGGCGGGTGTTTTTGTTTAACAAAACTGACATATTTTATTTGACAAGAGGTTTGAATCTTCGTCAAAAACGCACACCTGGTGCCCGCTCTCGACGCGATCCCCCGCGAACACGTCCCTCACCCCTGTAAATCTGCAGGGGGTGGGGGTGAAAACAATGAACAACTTAGCTAAACAAAGATCGACATTTAAATATTTAAAAAGTACAATTGATTCGCCATGAGCCCACAAAGGTAAGGGCTGCAACAATAAGCTGCACATCGAGTGTAAGAAGGACTCAGTACATATTTTAAAGTTACGTATAGGAAAAAATAATCAAAAAATTCTTCGTGCCATTAAAATCCAGACTACCTGACACCGTGTTACCTTGGTAGGTAACTATCGTGTTACACAAAAGTTGCAGTTCAAACTGCAAGCTGGTCAAAAATAAAACAAAAATTAATTAGTCACATGAGCTTTCTCCAAGACTTGTGTTCGAACTCTACTCAAAATACAAGCAGAACTCTATATTGATTTACCTTACCGAGTTACTTTGGAATGTACTAACTGAATTAAAATGGCTAAATACGAGTGGAACTCGCACATCGAGGTTCTAAAGTCTATAATAGTATTAGCAAAGTAAGTTAGCGCGTTGCTAATAAGCTGGGTAATTTATTCATGCGGTGATATGAATAGCTTCATGATTTGGTAATGTTTCCTGTTAATGGCTCCTATAAACACTTATAATATACTAGCCGTCTCCCGCGGCGTTGCACGCGTTCTACCCTTTAGAGTGTGACGTTTCAAAATTCCTTTCTTAGTGCACCCTTACATACACTAATATAAGGATACTACGCTCCAAATTTCATACCTCTAGGACTTATAGTTTAGGCTGTGCGTTGATTTTAAGTCAGCTTCAAAAGAGTTTTATATATTTAGATTAAAATGGCGATTGGATTGTCATGTTTTCGCATGTTTCTTGTTTTTCGCACGAACACATACTTCTTGAAGTAAGGTTGTTGGTACTTTTGAAAGAAAGAAAGAAAATAGAAAATACATTTACTTCTATTACATGCCCGTGCCGCAGTGAATTAATAAAATTTTAATAAAATTTCATGGAAGTTTAAGATTACCCCCGTTTAATATACCTACCTGGGAAACCCTTGAAAAAGTTTCCTTCGACAAAAAGTTCTTCTTGGAACCGTCTTAGAAGGACCTTCTTGTTCTTGTTACTCACTATATAACAAGTTATTACCTTTTAATTATTATTATTACTGTTATATGATCTGTTACAATTATTATAATACAATTGAAATGTCTTGTTAATATTCGTTTAAAGTTATGAATCTAGCAGGATTCGAACTCGATCTTCCCCACGATACGGGGATGCGTGAACCAACTACTTTACTACTTTCACTTTTGTTTTTTTATGATCTTTCATAGGATCAGGAGCAAGAGGAATAGCACTTTAATACAAATAATAGAGACAGCTTACTCTGTTGTATTTGGTTACGTCGGGGCACTTTCATTACGGATTGGCGCAAAACAGTAGGATGTTCAACCGGATTAAGGCCTGCAGGCCGACAGCTCTGCAGTCGAACCCTTAGGGCATTGCCCGGGGCTGGGATGTCAGTTTTAGCCTATGATATTATAAAATGCATATATGCACAGGCACACGTGTTCCCATTTAAAATACGTGCATTTCATCGCTTCCGTAATGAAATTATACTTCTAATTTAGGTAAACCACCTAACTAAAAAGATTGGAAACAGCGCAGGCCCACAACAATGAATAAACTACGGATAGGTATTATGATAATGTATCAATATCCTCTTGATATAGAAATAGGTAAAAGTAAATTCAAAATTATTCGTTTAATCAAATAAAATTGAATACTGTAAGGCGAACAATTCAAAATGCTAATTAGTGCATAATGCAAAGATTTGTGTATTGATCAACTGAAATTGGAACGTGTTTGTAAACACGATATCGTGTAGTCAATAAGGACTTAAGGGGAACGTATCGAATTCGACGCAAAATAAAAATAAAATGCGGTTTTTTTATTTTCTGTGTTCCCGGATTATAATGATCGTCGAAACAATATCACTGCGACATTCGTTTCCAAGTTTCAACGACTCCGTGGTTTACAAACAAACTGATGTTTAATTATTGCTGACGCATTTTTTTCACGCCAAAAAAACGTTACCCCTTGTGGTATTTGGCTTCAGGGTTCATCAAAGCTCTCACAAACATGACCCCTCACAGCTTCACAACCATGTACGATGTCGACAACATACCTACATGTAAACAACAATACTGAGGGAGGCTTGCTATGACGCAAATGAACATACCTACATTATGCATGTTTTCCTGTTAATATTAAATGCGAAAGTTTAGAACAACTGGACCTCTACGTTACAAATTCGATTTATTCAAGAACTCACAAAAACACATGTGGTAGGTAAGTAATATAAGTTTAAATATAATCACATAGAGGAATCTCAGGAACTGCATAATGATGATACGAACGAAATTGAGATCAAATTAAAACGTACACTGTAATTTATTTTTTCATGTTCGTTAAATCACGTACAGCTATGCATTTTCGCGCAAAACACGTTTTGCAGCAAAAAATGTTAGACGGAGTTATTTTCTTCTCGGAAGGTATAAGCGGAGAATTTGAAATAGCACTTCGTCGCTTTAATAAATTAACATTTAGCAGGATCGGAGAGTACAATGTATTTTGTGCGTCTCTTTTCTTTTTATATTACACATTGTAAGTATTTTTTATAATTTCATCGACGGAAATGTAGTACCTATACGGTATGAAACCAAGTCCACTAGTTCTAACAGTTCTTTTAGTATAATTGTTTTTAGAAGAAATAACTAAGTAGATTCGCGAAACAGTGAATGAACGTAGTGAGGCATTGTATTGTTATATTCAACATCAGGTTATCTGTTTCTTCTAACAAAAATCCCCATGAACTACTGACTAAATATGTCTACGTACGCAAGTCTTGAGTACCAATAGACAGAGTAGTAATATTGCGTCGCAAGATTCGAAACCGTGGCCTTGATATGTCATTTTTTGTTCATAAAACAAAAGCCAGGAAAACTTTGACGTAGGTTGGTACTTTAAACCTCAATTAGCTTATTCCACAGTTTGTGTGTGTACGGAACAATGATTTGAAAGGAAAGAGTTGTTCTCGAGTTGTCGGGGTTTGAAAAATAAAACACAGCATGTATATCAAAACAGATTTTGACTACACTCACATTACCCATGGAGATTGTTAGATAGTACATTTAGGGGCCAGCCATATTGTAATCTAAAACACGGTCATTCCCTTTGTGGTTAGCAAATTCATAACGGCACCCAATGTACGGCTTCATTTCAATATACCATTCAATATTATACTTGTAAAAGCAGGAACGAGAGAAAAGATTCAATAAAGAGAAACCTTGTATTCTGAAGATGATCGATCATGCATTTTATTGTATCGCAGGAAAATGCTCGAAGCCTTATAGTAAACCAATTCTACCCGGACAAAGCCAAATGCAAGTTTATATTCCTTTGTACTCCAAGGTGAACTAATAAGCTAATTTCTGAAATTCGGGGTAAAGTTAAATAAGTTTACGACAACCCCGCAAGCGTGTTGTTAGTTTTAGAAATGAAGTTGTTGAAATGTTCGAGCAATATTTAGTAGAGCGTAAAATAGTCATCTACACCTCGTTCATGCACGCTAGCTGCTATAGGATAGATTAGATGCAGCGGACCGGCGAAATGGAATGAGATTTTTTTAACCCCATAGCCGCGCCGTTGCCGCTGCTTTGACAAAATACGTGGATTTTGTTCAGAGTAGCGCCGGTTATAAGCTGAGTTGTCTACTATTGGAATAGCAATCCGCGATGGCATTTACTACTACGTAATAGACAGAGGAGGTGAAACACTTTTGTTTTATATTCGTGCACATTGTTGTTCCGTTCCACTGCACAACATAAACAAATCTAAACGCTATAGAGTTTATATAGGTACTTATATATAAGTAAGCTGTAATAATAGCAAAATTATTTATTTGAAATCCGTATATCGATACGAACTAGAGCGATGAATTAAAATGCGTTTATTTCGATCCCACTACAAAGTCAAAAACGTATGATTCAATTAAGTAGCAGAGCGCACTCGTATTAATAAAATTACAATTCGAAACGTTCTTTGAAATACTAGCTGTAGCGCCCGCGGCTTTGCCCGCGTGGTACTCAGTAATAAAGCAACATACAAACTATGCTTCCCGTAGACTTTATAGCGAGATCTTAAGTAAGTACCTACTACCTTCTTACTTCTTTAAATGTGGCTTCAGAGGCTGGTATTTTTTATCTACGTTATCTCCCTACCTACCTACACCTTTCGTATTTAATTTTTTTGTATTTTAAGGACATGTTAAGTTGGAAAGAAACTAATTTTTCTATACAAAGTTTGACAACTAATAGCACCGCAAATTAGTGTTAAGTTAGTTTTTTTTAATGCAGTTCTCATTTATTTAGTTTGAAGAATAAACATGCCAATTTTGGTGTTTGTAACTTCAAGGAATACGATTTTGCCTACAAACGTTTTGGCCCAGTTTGACCCACTTAGGGGTTAAATTTCTCAAAATCCCGTCTTAACGGGTGCCTATGCCATGTAAGGAAATTACATTCCAAATTTCAGCTCTCTAGCTTTAGCGGTATGGCCCGGAGCGTGATAGGTAAGTCAGGTCCCACTTCTTTTATATATAGATAGATATTCTCCATTAAAAGTGGCCCTTGGTCACGCTGCGCTGCACGTACAATGTTGTATCAAATTTTCTTGCACAGATTTGCATGCTTCTGACATGTTAATAAGATTGCCTCTGTGGATGTTGAAGCAGGCTATATTGTGGCGCGGGTACAGTGTACCTATGCAGATCATTAATCAAGATTTTTTTATCAAGGTACATACAGGATTGATGGTAATCAATATTAGTTTTTTGTTGAGTATTTTTCTATTATTTGGTCTTATTGTCGTCGTAAATTGGAACATCAGTTTCAATGGACAAATAAAAAAAACCTAAATGCCTTAAAAATGCTTTAGGTTTAATACCCAAATCCTAAAAATATCAAATTTGTTATATACGCTCACCAAATCTTGATGGAAACTTTCATTACACAAATTGATTCATAATAAAAAGCATACCGATGTCTGTTTTTCGTACTTCAAGAAATCGTACCGAAAAAATACCATTTTTTTTAAATAAAAAACGTAGTGGCTCCGGCTCCGAGTCTACCGTCCAATTTATTCTCTATCACTGTCAAAGCTTTTATGAAACAAGTTAATTCCAGTCGTATTCATCCCTTTCAAATGTACAAAAGCTACGCGAAGTGACCTCTACAAACATTCAGAGGCACAAAAGGCAATCATTGAATCCTGTTTTGACATGGGGTTGTAACAGCTGGAATCTGAGCAGCTTGTTAATACTACTTATATTAAACTAGCGACCTGTCCCGGTTTCGCACGGGTATTTAACAAAAATTATATTTTAGAAATAATTTTCTTATTTATCATGCTACGTCGTAGAGGGTCTACGAAGGTCCAAGCTACGTATCATAGCATGCTACAGCAAAAAGATCATGTTGTAGTGGATAATCTTTTTGTTCTAAGTATACTTAGATAATTATGTTTACTATACTTTTAACTTAAGATTAACTTTTTATACTAGAGGAACTTATAATTACCCCTATTTACTCCATGATATTATATTACTTGAGCGAAGCTTAACATAATGATAGAACACATAATTTAATCTGTCACGTTAGCGGAGCCTGCGGCTCCTGTTACTCTGCTGTGGATGCTCCAACAAAGCTGGAAGGTGACAGATATCATGTCATTATTTTTATTTACCTGGACAAAAAGTAAAGATGCTTGACATCGTCTCTTTCTGTCTGAAGCCCGAATACCCGAATGCTCGCCTGCAACAACCGACGTTGCAGCCATCCCGGCGGCGTATTGCCATTCTGTTCGCACTCGGGTGGAACAGCGCGCCGCGACGGCGTAGCATTGCCACGTGCTTGTTAGACGGAAAGGTGTCTCTAACCTGTTACAATGGATGGGCGTGCTCGCGTGGCGCTTAGCCGGTCAGTCGGGCGGGCGGTGATAGAGGAAGCGCGTGCTCGCGCCCGCCTGTTCCCACACGACGCGACGCGGCGCTCAGGCTCCGCGGCTGTCGCCGCCGTCGTTGCACGCGCGCTGCATAACCTGCAATAGGACACGCCTCCCGCCCGCCTGGGACCGGGATAGGGACTAGACACCGGACCTCGGATGTGCTCACAACTTCCTCCACTTCCGGCCTGATAACACGTCGCATTCGATTGCGATGCACTAGCGAGTGGTCTATGTCGGCGGACCGGTTGTTTCGAGTCGCGCGCGCTATGGCGTCCGATTCGGGGCATGGAAGCGATACGGACACTAGTTATAGTACTAGTGGCGCGACCACCTCAAGCTCCCGCTCGTCTCGCGCTCTTTCCTTCAGGCGGGCCTGTAGCGCTATGTCCAGAATGTTAACATCATCCAACGACGAAGGTACCGGTAAGTCGCAAACAACTAACAATAAACCTTGACTTATGTTGCCTTTATTTTCAATTTCACTTACGATATTATTCATATTAAGTCGCATAATGTATTTAAAAATATATAAGTAGGTATATTAATGAGATTGATAAGCTGAATTTCTTTTATCCAAAACAGTAAAAACAAAACCATTATCTTTCAAAATAACAGAACAGCTAAATTGTTTAAAATATTTAGCCTTAATTTTGTTGGGTTTATTCAAAGAAACAAAATATAATAGCTTTTTTTAAATATTGTGTAGACTAACTACTAACAAAGGTACTCGTATCCAATTTAGAATCTGTTGCTAATTGTTGTAAATTTTTGCTACAGTGGTCATCGTTCAACCACTTAGTAAGAGGTTCGCATTTGTGCATTCTATTTGCGACCTCATGATTTTATTCATAAGAGTGCATGTGCTTTGCGCACGTAAGAAATAAATTTCCAGCCCGCTAAGCCATTCCTACGAGAATCCGACACCGTTCATGATTTAGGAGTTCAAACTGTATTGAAAATACGGCTTAAGGTAGTCCAACGCGCAAACAAGCTGCGCCCGAAAAAAAAAATTTCTCTTTCAGGAAGTGTTATTGAATTTTATTTGTTGTCCATCGCAATATGCGTACATTTTATACAATTTAGTATTTGTCCCGTAAATGCTATGACTGAAAGTTACGCCTTGTTCGCTGTATAAATTATCTGGAATCAGTATCACCTAAAAATCTATTTATAACAATGATAAAATATCAATCAATATATTTCTTAGAAAATATTTACCAAATCGATGAATGCTATCGACGTCCTTGCTCTTCCTTAATTTTAGCATTTATATTAAATTTCATCCTGGTGTAATATATATTTAGTATTTGTAGGTAGGTACTACATTTTTAAGGAATCATCATTGTAAAATTAATAAACATATATCATCCTCGATATTTTTGCAAACATCGCAGGAAAAATCTAGATGAGTTACGCACTGACCGTGAGAGAGCATGCACAGAGGAGAGGTTGGGTTGTGAGATGCTGATGATTATGATCTTTGTGGATAAATCTTTAGTTTTACATGTTACACTTGCATTTTTCAACGTTATTTGCATTTTTAAGTTATTTTACTAATTTATCTTATCACTATTATCAAGTGGTTAATTTTTGTACCGCTTGCCTGTCAAAAAACGCACATCTAAAATTATAGAATAAATAAATTTGAATTTCTGAAATAAAGAAGTTTGGATTTGAAAGTATCTACTTAAAACAGGTGGGTGACTCATCTCTGCCTTCTGTAGTAAATGCTACTATCAAAATATACTCATAAATATACTGACTGCTCTGGAAATAGGTTTGTCGCGTGTCGGAATTTATTGGGGCACGTTGGTGATTAGTAAAGTAAGTTTAAAACACAAAAATGTCTACCAACGAAAACCTGCTAAAAAAATAATTATCCACCATTTCAACGTTAATTATAATTTAACGAAGATAATACAGTCAATTAAAATTTTTCCTCTTCCTAGACCGTCATTGTGCCGTCGTCAATATTACTCAGCACAATTTGATTCAAAGCATGCGTACACTTATACACAAAACTAACCTCCTTAACCAGTAACGTTTATTTGTATTATTGTTCGCATGGGATCTCGATAACCTAACACCCGCTAGTATGTTATTATATTAACTAAATGTTATGTTACACGGCAGACTGGCCCGTTTAACTCTCGAAAGTAAATACGACCGACGCGACGTAGAGATTCCTCTAGGGACGGATTCAGGCGCTGCTTTAGGCAAATGTTGGTTAAAACGGCTTGAAAGATCTTTTTATGAGTTGGACACACCGGTTGACGACTCTTTCAGGTCATTACCATTTTCGACCTTCAATTTTAAACATTCCACTTAACCATTGATCGGTTGTTTTATTTACAATTCGATTTTGTGACCGTTTCGTTGGCACGCGCCGTACGTAGCTGTATGTCGGGACGTGCGCGCGCGCCTTGTTCCTTATATGAAATTGAATGGCGTCGATCACGGGTCCTGCTCCATAATACGCGTTAGTGAAGCAGTAACCGGCGCGCGAGTCGCTTCATGCGGTAATCAATACGCGACTCAACATTCCGCTGATGGTTTTTTTGCTATAAATGGAGATAAGACGCGGTGAGTTCCGTTTAATTTAATAAATAACCTTTTATTTATGTCAAGCCAATAACACGATTTTTTGAATATCGACGAAAATTGCTTTATTTGTTTATTTCTTTTAGTTAGAAATTAACAAACGCTACTAAAAAAATATTACAAAAATACACTTTGTAATAAAAAAAATTGCCAGGCAGCAAGTGACCGGCTGATCGCTGACCAACACTTTATACCCGCAATTTAACGACCATATAATATGTTTCGTCCATCCGTAAACTAAACATTAGTATATTAAATTAACCGCTAGACTTATTACAGTTTTTGTAACATCTAAAACAATACAGTTCACTCTTTCCGTTTTTACATTTGGTACTTGTCACTAGACGAGCTAATCAGCAAAATGTACTGAATAATTCATTACAGAGCAAGGTATTTAGTCGCTATGAGGTCTTTGTTTATGTGTGTCGGATGTAGAATATGTAGATTACATGGTTTGCTAGCTGATCAGGCTTTAAACCTAACGCTTAAATGTAATGGACGTCAAAAAAACTCTCGTACTTACACCGTAACATCGCTTAACTGTAAACTAAGTACGAGTTTCAATTTAGTTTTAAAATAGAGTTCAGCATTTTCGAAATTATTTACCCATTTCAGGTAGTGCAGTAGCCAGGTATTTGTATCGGGCTTCAAAAATAAATTGGCTGTCGCGAGTGTTGAAAGGCACTGCAGGCATTCGCCGGAACAGCTGAAATCAATATATATAAAACTCTTTTGAAGCTGACTGAGAATCAACGCACAGCCTAAACTATAAGTCCTAGAGGTATGAAATTTGGAGGGCAGTATCCTTATATAGTGTAGGGGTGTACTAAGAAAGGAATTTTGAAACGTCACACTCTAAAGGGTAAAACGCGAGCACCGCCGCGAGCGACGGCTAGTCCAATCATACATAGCAAACTAAAACTTCGTTCCGGCGTCTTATTCAAACGTCTTCATACGTCCAGCGTCAAAGCAATTGAATTGCACCGAAGCAATTCTATTGAATTCACGCTGGTCGTATGAATTTGATTCCTGCCTCCATGCAACACATTCCCCCTCATGTCCCATGATCCCGCAGCTTTGTTTTATGTGCACCTGTATTACAAACTGAAATTACTTATTGCATTTACAGAATATAAATATTGTTACTTAGCGCGGATGGCAAATTGAACCATGAAAAGATATCAATTTGTTGTTATTACTAATTTCTGCGCAATTAATAACACTGATCAAATGAAAAATTGAAACTACCAATGGTAATCCCTGGCACGGCTCTTCTATTTCCCAGCAAACGGAAAAGTAAGTAAAATATTTGTGTCAAGGGTTGTGTAGTGTATGAAGCATTAACACTGAACCGAGCAGCTAGGCCGCCGCCGCGGCACGCCGGGGAACTGATTAAATGAATAGACACAGTAAGAGACTGTTTCCCGTCCGCTCTGTGCACGGGACCGAGCACCGCTCTCACGGTACACTATCCATCCTGTTTAGCAATGAGGTTTCCAGCTCACTACCCCACGAGTAGTCATTTGCAAGTAAACGCGACACATAATTAAATAGCGATCGTACTACTCAATGAAATTGCAAGAGATATAATGTATGTACCGCATTCGTCCGGAAAATGTATCTTCATGTAGCTACTAATTGGTTTGATTTGGCAGAAGTATCACGACATTAGTTGTTGACACAACAAAAAGCCATCGTCAGTGCGTCTTAATGTGATCTAATTGGCAGGCATAGTGTGCTCGCCGCCGGTCCGCGTCGTGCCATTTACACAATCAACAAAATAAAACTATTCGCACCCAATGTCAGCCTACTTAAATCTCGTGAATTAAAGTGAGTACAAGGTTAGGTTTTATATATTTTCCGACGTAGTGAGTGCTGTTCCGGCGCGCGTGCCCACAGCGGCGCCATACGCAACTCTTTTTTTAACTTTTTTATATATTAATCCACACCGAAGTGTGTCATTTTATGTATCACTAGTTATAGACTATTTTTGTGTTGTATTGCCGGTCTCTATTGTGCAACAACCACGATATTAAAACGTTAAAATACATTTTCAAGTTTTATGGGACGTTAATTAATTACTTCGGTCTTGCTTCAAGGCGGGTTTGGCATAGGTCGTTGAATAAATAACCTGAAATTAGATACAGCATTCGTTACTTAAGTGGACATCTTCTCGAAATTTGGGTAAAGTAATTTATGGAGGGTCCCTTCGGCTCGACCTTTGGTCTTGATTATTGATGTAAAAAGCAATATCTAAATTCTTCAAGCAGGTGGCGGCCACGCGACCCGAGCAGAGGGATGCTCACCGTGCAAATTAAATGCCAATGCAATATTGCTAGGCGACATTCCGTATTTCATCGTCCACCATAATATTCTAGCTTCAGTATCGTGGAAAATCCTCATCAGTAAGCTATTTAACGTTAACGGAAATTAATGTACAAGAACAATGAGAAATTGTTAAAACTTTGTTCTTTAAAGTTGGGATATTACGAAAAAAATGTGATCTAAATAATAATAAATTTGTTTAGAAGGCGATTATTTTTTAATTGGTTTATGTATGAATTCCAAAGAGAACCTTAGTTATTCAGACAGCATTAAGTCCATATTCGAGTTCAGAGAGCTGTCGTAGTACAAAGCTTATGCAACTGATCGCGGTGACGTTTACTTCACCGCAACCACTGGCCGCAACTAATTATTGGTTATCTTGGGCTACTCTTGACGTGGTGGTCAAGAGTAGCCTGTTCCAAACGGGATCCGGATTTACAAAATAAATACAATGAAATACGTTGCTTGAAATATTTTGCTTGAAGTATGGTTACAAAAGTTAACAAAGTACGTTTATAGACCACCGTTCCAAAAATTACACAACACTTATCAATACACTTTTGGAATGCACTAGCGCATCTGTCAAGTATAGCAGTCTACGGTAACCATAAATGGTCACTATGATAAGCGGTTGTCTAGCCTTATTAAGGTGATTTGAATCTTTTTGATATACATGAACTATCAGTAACCACCAAGAACGTGTTCTTGAACTTTGATAATTAAAAAAAAAAAGTAATCAAAATATTCTAATGTAGTCTGAGCAAGCCTAATTTTCCTCGAATAAATAAGGCGAAATACCAAAGTGCTTATTTTAAAATACCTTTATACCATTCATCCTCTAAAAAGCTTATTTTATTCACTGAATACAGTGAATAAAAAACACTTTTAGTCACTGTTTTGCTGTTTGAATTTAGAACACACTAATATATTTTACCTCCATCTAATTATTGTTTTTGCGCAAAGAGGTTGTATTGTATAGCATTGGCTATACAACCTCCAATCGTTCTTTTTCTCGTAGTTATGGTATAAAGTATAGTATGCAACTCTTGAATACAACGGATTTATACCGAGGGCCATGAACCACTCACGTCGTTCAGGATACCAATACTTCAGGATTCTAACACTTGAATCACTCGCTAACAACGGATTTATACCGAGGGCTATAAACCACTCACATCGTTCAGGATACCAACACTTCAGGATTCTAACACTTGAATAACTCGCTAGAATCACTCCCTACGGTCGTGTATCGTCGTTAGAATCCTTTACTTGTTCGTGATTCATTTATGGCCCTCGCTTTAAATCCGTCTTTTATTCACTAGTTGCATAGTATACTATGGTTGTATTAAAGGATAGATTTTTTCCAATACTCTCTAGACTAAGCTGCATGATAGTTGAATCCCATACACGTTCATCCCATGTCCGCGTGACGCAAACGTTCCGGAATTCAACCTTAACATTGCAGATGAGCGCCATGATTTAAATATAACTTCGCATCTGTATACTTGTACAAACATTTTGTTGCGGTTTTAACAATATAGGCCGTATTCTTAGAGTGTTAGAGTTGTTAGTGGCGCTTTAGTTGAGGAGGTAGCCGGTGCGTGTGGACGCCGCAGGGCCGGGACGTAACCGCCACTCGGCCACTAGGTTACCCGGACCTTATACAGAGGGATTGCGCGGTGATCATAATTAAAAACATTTATATTTGGCAATCGTCGACGCGAACAACTTTCCCACGTCTTTCTGTATATAATTTTTCGAATGACCTTCCTGGTAAAAGAAATTAATAATTTAATAGACGAGTTTTGTTATATCTAAGCAATTTCTCCATATTTTGTACTTACTACATAATGCTCGTGCTTTGTACAAGAAGAAAAGTACTAGCTTCACTTGTTACTTTGTCACCCTGCCTGGCAATGTGCTGGCAATATTTATTCTGATATTAGCACTAGTTGATGACAATGTAATCGAGTCGCCAGCGGGATTTGAAATGTTTGCTTCGGTGAACATCCAAACTTTCTTAAAGCTGAATAAAATTGATACTGCGAGCAATATTGGTTGCTGTCGCCATGTTGAATGCTTCTACGTTACAAATATTTCACATAATCACATACAAATATTCAGACATGCAACTAAAATAAGTATCTACTCAATAATTCTAATTCACAACAATTGTGTTGTGAAATTGGAATGATCTCTGGGATGTGCGTTTGGAATGCCAGGGCAGATTGCTTCGGATTGGAGTGACAGTAATGTCCTAGAAATCTACCCTGAGAATTCTCTTCGGACAGTTTAACGGTCGAATGAGCAAAGGTAGTGACCCTAGTGCTAATTAATCATACTATCTGAACCCGCGTGTTTTCAGTTTCACATGTGGTATGCGCAGGTACATTCCAGCAACACGCTAATACGAGATCCGAGCGAATATAAAGGACAAGATAGTAGTCATAAAATCCATTAGCAATAAATCTAAAATACCTACGCACTTATCGAATTTTCGAGTTTAGCCTACTTTCACATTTACCAAAAAAATTATGAATTTATCCTTGAATAGAGAATACCCGCTTTTTCTCTTACCAAAGACAATACGCACTTCTAACAGAAATCTACAAAGGAACGCGAACTCAACAAAAATCTCAACTCAAACCATTAACGTTGTTTTGTAAAAAAAAAAAAAACAATTGGGCTAAACGCCAACCAGTTTTGCACGGACGCTCAATCGGTCCCAAATAGATTACAGATATGTTCACGCTTTTACTAATAATTCTTGCGGCTTTTTAACCTGTGGCACACCGACATCGGTGAAAGCGGTAACATTGTCGTAACGTTTGTTCCTCCGCACGGCTACCAATCACTGCAATACTTACAATTGAGTTCACCTAGTTCCACTCTCGCAGCGTCTGTCTGTCGCTGGGAAAGTGAAACTAGGTGAGTTTAAATATTTTGAAACACAATTTGGAATTTAAACAGTCATAAGGTTAATCAAAGAAGAATCAAGAATGGTGTGAGATTGGACTTGATTGATCAGTGTTTGTAAGCCCCAATTTGACAAATAACTATGACACCATTTATTATATTCACGTTACTTTTCAGGCTCATCACATCAAACTAATCGAAATTCTAAGTAAATTTTAAAACAATTGCCGGCGTAAAGTCTTTTGAGCGCAGCTTTTCTTTTACATATCATCTTCGAGATTCAGGGAAGCGACACAGAGCATAGGCTCGATCGTTCGGAAGATTGGTTTTGGATGTACCCGAGCTGGCAACAGGCCCGGCACGATAGGCGGCACTCCCGAGCTCGCCTTTGTAATAAAATGAGCAACGCAAAAATCCATTATAAGTTTTTATTGTACAAGAAACGCTGACAAAATTGCACCTTTACCGCTGTAATACTAAACGCAGTCTCATAAAAATATTACGAAAATGTAGCTTACATTTGGTAAGATTTGTAAAAACAAGTACAAGTCGCTTAAGCTATTTTACTTTGAGCTCAAACCCACATTTTTCACAATATCATTGGTCGTCACCTTGACTCGTTATCCGCAAACGATGCGTTCAGTGCGGGTGTGAGCATCGATATCTCCGATTTCATGGTTACCTCCAAGCAGTGAATGATGATTTAGCTGTATATTACGAGTAATACCGTTACACATTACACTAATTATGTATAACAGCCATTTGCATCAATACCGCGATCTAGCTAGTTCCCAGTTTTACTTGAACTACAAAATCATTGAAAATAAGAAATGAAATCTCATGTTGTACCTTGGACTAATAAAATCTCACGTTGTACTGAAAATGTACTTAGGCGAAAAGAAAACGAATCAAAACAGTTTCGGAATGTCTATACAAAACATTCGCCCCGTGAAAAGCTTTCAAGCAGAATTAATTCAGTGAATTCAAAAAGGTATTGTAAAATAGGTATTGACAACACGCATGATGAAAATTCTGCTGCGAATATTCACTTCTGGTTCGACAAAGGACCATCAGGTTTTATTAAAACTCGTTTACATTTCTACCGTTTCGCTTGATTGAATATGCTTTTGTTTTAACGTTCGGTGTATTTGATTACCTCGCATTCTCCCTGCCATTGTTTCGTGCTTTCGAATATATTCAGTTTCACGCAAGGACCGGTTTTATACTTGACCGTTTCATTTAGACCACTATGTAAACTATATTATATCGATTAAAAAAGGTATTACGACCATCTAAGTTTCTACGTTGCACGATTCCATTTCCCTATAAATAAAAAAAACCTTTGGAAAATGTTGTACAGTTGATCTGCAACTCACCCTTAGCAAATAAAACGTGCTTTTAAGCCAGCTCTCTGGCGCTACAGTGCGCTGCTTCCGTGCTTTGCTTCGAGCAATGTTCACTATGTTTGGGGGATCTCGGTCGATAGCATATATTTTAACGAGGTTTTTTTATCCTGTAACTACAAATAAATAAAAAAAAATAGCTGTCAAGGTTTATACATCGCTGATCATAAAAGTTGCATTAATGAATACCATTGAACAGCAGGCTACGAGTTTTTTCCTCTTTAAACGCGTTTTATAGCTAGGTACTACCGTCAACGCTCTCGTGTGCAATGTGTGAATAGACTCTATATGGCATATCTATCTGCAAATTTTCTGAAACACAAAAGTTTTATTATGTACTATCTACTATCGTAATCCTATTTTGCCTGGTTAAGTATTTACTACATTAGTAAATGTTTCTTCGAGTGCCTCTAGTACGTTCATGAGATGATTGTTGGTCGTCGTTAGTTTAATTTACCTGATGTCAGTCAATAAATCTTAACTTAATTAATTGAACTAGCCAGTCAATGGTCAGTCGAACAAATTAATTAGCGGTGTCACGTAACTGTTATCTAAAACAGTTTGTTTTGTTGCAGAAGCATCCAGCTCGGACCCAGGAGGCGGCGTAGGAAGTGGTGTGAGCGTAGCCAGCCCGGGCAAACAGCGTCGCGGCTTTAGTGGGTGAGTGGTCTGTGACATCCGTCGTGCTCGACCTTTTCAATTATCCTTTGTCTTGGACTGAGTGCGTTGCGTCGCACTCAATCTGTCGCCGGACCACGTCTGTCGCGCTTACAGTTCTACTATTATCTGCACCTGGTGCCGTAGTATTGAACTCTGATATATTTGACGAATGCAGATTTTTTTGGAATAATTCAAGGTTATATTTACCTATGTTGGTTCCCGAAAATACTCCAAAAACGGTTGCTTTTTACCCTACGACCGACGTGCTGTAGTGTCTGTCTGTGGAGTTCGTAGCTCCAAAAGTAGGGCTTCGATTTAAGTGCGGGTTTTTTTTGTAAGAAAGCTGATTGTTCTGAGTTGATTTCTTTAGTGAGATCTTTGATAAATGTCGATGCAGCCGTTTTCCAATTATTAGGATATTCATTAGCTCTGAACATGAGTTTAGAAGACTATCAGACATAATAATTTCATTTTAAAACACTTGGTTCATCTCAAAGTATTCTGATTTGATGTCCTACTCGTACACCAACGCCGGAGAGTGACCAGCATAAATTAAAAAAAAAATTGTTTTCAATATAAAATTGACCAAGTATGTTTTACTTTTGAATGCAACAAATTTTCTGCGTTTTGTATAATTTTAGTACGTCACATGAATTCATAGTAACATGATGAGGATTTCCTTTAGAATGGTCTTGTTATCTGAATCTAGCAATTGTCAACGTTTGTCATTAGTCATATTTTATCTTTAGTGTGACTTTATCTAATTCTTCCGCGATAGTGGCTGAGCGTTCAGTCGTTGCGCGGAGTCGCGGGAGTCCGTCGTCGCCATGACCGACCGCGCCGATCACTCGGGGAAGGATTACGACTATTGCTGCTGTCGCACTATAAGGTTTTCTTCGTCCCAGTACAGTTCCATATTTCAACGTGATGTCGGAAGCTTTTGTTTTATCTTTGAATATCTTGTTACCCAACTCAAATTAGTGTCTCGTTAATTCATTGTTATAAGAATGTTATTTTATTGTATCCAAAAAAATATGGGTGACGGGAAACATTTCGTGTTCTTGATTACTTGTTATGGTTACCAACACCACTCAAAGTCAAACGATTGATAAACAAAGCGCTGTCGTCTGGCTCTTGTCGCAGTCAACTTTCGCTGAATAGGCGTGGGGTGGCTCAATGCGAAATTGTTTCCTTCCCTAACTTTGTTCATAACATGACATCGGGAACACTTAATTTCCGGATAAAAAAAGGAGGGTGTCTTCAATTCGGTTGTATTTTTTTATGTTAGCTTCCTAAGAACTCTGTTCGTCGAATCGAAAAACATTTTTTTCTTTAAATAACTGGAAATAATATCTAGTTCACGTAAACGAAATCGCGTATCTGGCTTTCCTGCGACTTTTCGGTAGTATTTATGGTGAATTGAAGAATCCCAAGGTACTACTATCATCGTCATCATTTTATGATTAAGCCAGAAGGTAAAGTCAAATTGTATAGTCGGTTTATTCGTTTTTTAAACTTATACATTATTACATACCTACACATTATAAAATGCGTATAACTCCTTCTTACATTATCTAATCATCTACTTTTATTGGCTATTTGGAAACGTATTCGCGTCCGACTGTAAATCTTCGTAATTAGTGACAGGGAGGCCTGTGGGGGATGCCCGCTAGATGCATGGCCTAGGTGTTAATTGGCCAATTCGGATTGGCAGTGGTACACTATAGGACTTGTAATTGAATCGTTATTGCAGTAGCCGCAGAGGCCACACGTTCTTGCCTATAGTGTGGCTAGTCATGCCGCCGGCGGTAATGACAATGTGAGTTCGTTTCTCGTTACTATCGCACTTATCTGTCGATACCGTTCCTTGTCGATCTGATATCGACTCCTTTAACGATGACTCCAAGATAACAATATTGTGGGACGTACATTTGCACGGTGTTGTCAGTGTGCGCGGAAATGTGCCAGTGTCAACGCCGGTGATGCGTGCTCGCATTTACATAACATGTGGAGTCAAGTGGTGTTTATGAAGTAAGTTTTTGAAAGTAGCTCATCGCTGAGGCTCGTAATTATCATGTTATCTGGATTGATCGCGGTAATTATTTATTGGTGTAAGTGTTTTTGACACTTCGGTTCAACCGCAATGCAGTAGTGTCCCGGTTGAATAATCTGTCTGCATCTTTGCGAGGTAAAACGATGATGACAAAGACTTAAAGGTCTTTGACAAAATGAAAATATATGCAGTAGGTACAGCACACCGATGGTGTACCTACGTCTGCCAGTTCATTCATAATATTTAGCTTGTTGACCCAAGAGCGTCAAATAGAAGTAAAATATTCGCATTCATTAGAGGTAGTTATATATAGGGTCGATATCATCCTACCCCATAGAGTCGGGTGTCCGTCTAATGAGAACTGGCAGTCATTAAAATTCCTCCGAATGGGAGTTCAGTTCATATTCGTTTCTATTTAATTTCCGAGTTTTATTTTATTAGGCATAGTTGTTTTTACAAGTCTTCAGAAGGTTCAGTCTGAACAACAATTTTTCAAAATTGAATACTAGCATCATACATTTCTGACAGAATGACAGAAGCCGCGACTTCGTACGCGTGCGAAACTTTCCGCCAAAATATCTGTCAACCAGCTTACGATGAACCTTGTAGCAAATGGCTGTTTTTGGTTTAGAGAGTTCAAGCTGTATCTAAGAATCCACGACATTGTTTTCAATAAAATATAGCCTATGTTTCAATCCGGGAAAAGGGCTTCTCAATGGTATAAATTTCATTGAAATTGGTTCAGTAGTTTAGGCGTGATCCGCGAACCGACAAACAGATAAACAGACAAGCTCGATTTTTGAAATCAGAATCGTTTATTTATTAGATTTGCATATTTAGTTGTTCCATTTCATGAATTTTATTTTTTGAGTTTTTACAGTTTTGTAATAGTATAGATTCATATTATTTATCATGAAAGAATGCTGTTTTTTTGTAAATTTTCGTGAGTCAATCACGTCGTAACGATCGAGTAGGATAGGACTTGGAATGGATAAAGCACCTGGTCTAGAATAACATAATTATGTACGCGAGTAAAGCCGCAGGCGAAATCTAGTGTTGGGGAATTATAATTGTAAAATATATTCAAATGTGACGCATGATATCCATCCGAGCTTTGCGGTAGAGGTATCTTATTGCATTATGTTGTGGTCCAAGACCATACATGGACGGCTCATAGGCAAGCCTAATAAACTATGTTTTGGTCTATACTATAGACTCACAGCCTTGATGTTATCTGACACGCAATGAAAGACAAACATGACACTTCCCCACCAAATTATAAGTAAACCCTTGGTTGGGCCACCTTTATTAGGTCTACATTTTGATGACGCCTCTTTTTTGATGTCATTAGAAAACGATGCCTAAATGAATCTGAGATTCTAAAAAAATCCAATAGCAATTTCTATAATCCAATTCGTTTGTTTATAGTCACGAGTATGATTAGATCAGTTGAAATAGTGGTTTCATGTATTTTTGCAAGGAGGCGTTGGTTAGGGCTGAGCAGGAAACCCAACCAGCCGAAGACCGACAAGTCGTCGACGAGCGGGTCCCAGTCACCTGCAAACACTGAAAAACCAGTTCCGTTTAAGAAGATACCGTCGGAGAGGAAACTGAAGGTAAGTTTTGTAATTAATACTTTGATTATTGAACCATCATTTTTGACTAAAAGATCCGATTTGAGCATTGAGCATTTGACCAGTATAATGATTGATGACGAGTTATAGATGATTTGACCGTGATAGAAGCCAATAAATAAAGGATCACACAACTTATACTGTATGTTCTTATACGACTTTTAATCATATTCTCTTGTAATTTTACCTCGGATTTAAAAACGCTCTGTCATTGTCAATTGCGTGACAGAAGAGGATGACAAAAGATTTCGCAGCCATTTTAGCTAGCCTAGCTTTATAAGACCGATGTAAATAAAGCCTATAGATTATACTTAAGTACACTACACTAATGTCTATATGTTTGCTAACGAAATACTTCACTCACAAGTAAGCAATCTAGAGAAAATGCGAGATCATACTAATGAGACGCTTCACGGACAAGGAACTTTCACTATTTCAAAGAATTTTATTCCAGAGTGCTATAATTATAATGTATATTGGTTTTCAAAATAGTAGGTATTATAACAATGACATGTTAACAAAAGAGCTGTCACCATCAGTTTATTGCAAATTTATTGGATTCAGAGCGACAACAATGCTTTGAGGATTATATTTCAAAGCATTGTTTAATTCATTCCAACCTCAAATAGAAAGCGCAGGATAACATTTTGACGTATTCTAATTAGTCCAATACGTTCAGCTATAAATATTATTTATTGAAATAATGGCTTACGTTACACACGTGATCCAAAAAATAAAAGTAACAACTTTGAAAACTTGTTTAAATTTACGTTGGGTAAGCAATTAGCAACTTTGATTTCGTTTTGTTACTTTGTTCGGAAGTACATTCACACTGTAGACCAGGGTCGATAATTTTTGAAACCGAAAAATAATAATAGGTAGGATGAAACCCATTGGAAAAAGAGGAGAATATTATAAAAATGAAAGGAAAAGTAATTTACGGGCGATCTGAGGTCGGGAAGGGGTGGGTGGCGGGTTTTTAAGGGTAAAAACTATTTATCTCGGCAAAACTACAAGTCCTATGGAAAATACAATATTGAGCTATTTATTAAAATTTACACCTTGATTACTCGAAAAACGTAAGATTACATGTTACATTGATAACCAAAAAATTACGAATCGAAATATACGACGACTATAATTAACACACTGCTACCCTGGTCTACTGCTGCAATGCTGCAATAGGAAGTACCTACCTACTGAAACACTTTTTATGTTGTCCATAAAACCCGTTCGTTTCGGGTCTGGGACGTGGGGTGAAACCCAGCCGCGGAACCTGTTTTAATTGAGTTTATCTATAAATTTCTATAACGATTGAAACAAGAGTGAACATCAAACAACGTTATTAGTTCGGTTTTTTTCAGATTATTTATAATTGATATTCACTAAAAAAAACTTGCTAGTGTGACCTTTTATACGGCTATATTTTTACAGAAGTGAGATAGGCCTTCACATTAGTTCGTTACCACAAATTAGCGGTTAAAGCACTTTCTCTAATTATAATTGAGCTTGAGTGCCAGCCATGACAAGACCTTAGGGCTCCCTCAGACTATGTTGTTTCCGAGCGTCGACGTCAATGCTGCGCGTTCATCGACCGCCGCAGTGTGCGAGCCTAGCTAATATCCTACATTTAGAGACAGCGTCGGACGCGCAGCGCTCACTTGTCTTCAACACTCGAGGGCTGTCTAGTGTGGGGGAGCTCTTTGGTTTACTCGATCACTGCTCATATTGTCCCTACTATGTTGTTTGTTTTCTTATAAACAGTTGCCGTACCCGAGTGCGACGGAGAACAATGGCGATGGCGGCCACAACGCCGTCGACGAGACAGAAGTGGACGAGGCTGAGCTGGAGTTGCCTCCGCCGATGAAGCCGATCCAGGTTAGCTTACTCTACTAGATGATAAATTAATGGCCATTCGTGATATTCAATCTATCTCCAATCTTCAATCCAATAATTATATTTTTGAACTTCGCTTGCTGGCTCTGTGTTACCCGAACTTTGTATCTAGTTGTTGCTCTGGCGACAATACAGACTAGATGTTTATAGTACTCGAATATAATATTATATCGCCTTCCATCGTGCATAAAACCTTGCTGGTTTAGTTCGCTGTAACTTTGTATTTGTAAACTCGTAGTACGAGCTTTAGAGAAATCCAGGTTTGCGGACAATTTTCTATTTCTCAGTACACATAGTAAAGTTTGGTAAAGTGTCAATTTTTCGCGTGATACTCTCAGATGAAAAAAACGGTAGATATTTTGGAATGACCTAAACATTTTGTAGTATACTGACACCGTATAAAAAATCATATTTTCAAACCGCTTTCATAAAATTCCGAACATAGCACGAGGTACAAAAATAATACCAATAAATTATTTGGTCTGCCGAAATTCAACATGAGTTACTCGTAGACGCTACGTTCGATCTTGGATTACGATCCAACGTCTTGAACTACGTCGTACTACGACCAAATACTTACTAATAATGTAAAAAAATACTCACAGTATTGCGAATCCAATTTGTCCGTCCCAATATTTACTCTGTTCGTCTCGCACCGAGATTAGGCAGCCACTAACAAGCTCGAAACCTAACTGAGTTAAGGAGAGAACGCCGTCTTAACACTTCAATAAATGGGCCTGGGATGATATTAACCCTTGGAAAGCGGTTTGAGTCCACAGTACAGCATCCCCGGAAATAAACTTGTCTGAACGTTTCCGAGGTAATCCGTTCCAGAAACGGAAATGGTCGCAATATTGAACAGAAAATATAATATTGAATAGATACAATATCGCGACTGCGAGATATTTTGATTATGTCGTAAAGAATAAATAACTTCTAGATATTGTTATTTTAAATCATTATGGTTATTACCCTATTAACATCCTACTTATAATATTATAAACGCGAATGGTTGGTAAGGATGTATGGATGGGTGTATGTTTGTTCCTCTTTCACACAAGAACTTCTGATCCGATTTGGATGAAACTTGGAATATATATTGTCCGTGACCTGGATTAACACATAAGCTACTTTTTATCCCGAAAAATATACGAGATTTAACGGGACGCGAACGAAGTCGCGGGCGAAAGCTAGTACAACATACAAATTACGAAAGGGAGATAAACTTTGCGTATTATCCATCTTAGATTTCAACTAACGTCTGTTTATTCATAGATTTATAGTTATAGTATTACGTTATGTATGTCAAGAATGTACGAATATGAATGTAGTTGCTTTACTGATGTAGTATTTCTTACACTGTGGCTCCAGGAAATACAGGCTCTTTGACGTCATAGCAGGCGGCGACTTATCCACACGGCTTAGTTATTAGGGTTAGAAGTACACTACTCCACATTTACAACATGAATAAGTAAACAAAATAAACAGTAGACAAAATGTAATCGGAAACTTTTCAGAACGTACCTCTATCACGAACAAATTTGACAGTCGCTGCGTTAGTGTATTTGAGTTATATTGCGCGTCAATGCAAGCTCGACTGCCAACAGTTGTAGTGTCACCGCGCAGTGTATTTCGGATACGCTCGCGTTACGATACGTTTGCGATTGTCCCATTTATTCGTGATCAAAACACAATTTTACTTTTGAGTGGTTTAGCACAGGGGACTAATTCCACTAACTAACTTGTCGGATGAAACGCTGCCGATCCCTAGTTTTAAATCAGTTTTCTGTTATTTCGTATTCTACCATTAAACTTTGACAGGTGAAACGCAGCTGAACCGTAGGTTTTTTCAGTTTTTAGATTATTTTGATCCAGCTGAACAGTGACGTTTCAGCTATAAGCTACTGATCGGTCGAAATATTGTTGGTACATAATTTAACGTCAACCTTTGTAAGTAGGAATAGCTCTGGTATAGTTTTGAATTAATAATGAGTTTTCTGCAACATTCACGTTTATAAGTGCAGAGTTCACGTTTCTAAGTATACAAATCAGCGCGCATTGGTGTGCTAGGCGTTAGACGTTTTACACCAAAACTTGTACTACGCCCTCTGGGTAGGTATTGTGCGGTCCCAATGACTACTGTCTTTTATATAGGTACAGGTACAAACTGTTTTTGATATTTGGCAACGGTTTTTTTATTTTTAGGATCCACAAACTGTCCTGCAAGCTCCAACGCCGTCAGCGCAGACACCACAGGCAGAACGCGTAAGTTTTTCGAAATAATATATTATATTTTCATATTATAAAATAACTTTCAAATTTCAATTAACAAATTACTTAACTAACCAGTCGGGATTTGGAGAAGTGAGCGACCAAAGTCACATACAAAACAAGTTGTACTGACATGTGCGCAGTGTTGTGTAATGATTGTTTGTAATTTTGTATAATACCTCGATCGACTTTGCTCGCTCGTTTCATATCATTATGGTGAACATTTTCAGACTCTGCAAATGGATATGGAAGCGAACGGGGCTTCGGCTGATATCGCGGATCTCGAACAGATCGTCAAGACTAGCATAGTTCGTACTCAGTAACTAGGGGCATGTTGTGTGCATGGTTTGGTTTTGCAATCTCTCTCCAAATACTGTTCATTCATTTCAATTTGCATTAATACTACTCAAAAACATTATTATCTATCCAATTTCAAATGTTTCTTTAATAATTGTAGATTCATGTTCAAGACCAGATTTTATATGCTATTTATTACAGTACTTGATATTTATTTACGCTAAAAACTCAACTCGTCACGTCACATCACTATCGGTTAGCGTGTTTAATATCAACTAGTGTAATAGCCACTTTGTGGTTCAGACAGAATGCACCGTTTCACAAATAACAAAGTTTTAACATGTGGAACGGTTTTAGTGGTTTTGTTATGTTTGTCTACCGGTAGTAAGTACGTACCGGTTTGCCGGTAGGTACTTGCTACAGTTTTTGGAGTGTGTGCGTGGCTTTCGTTTGATTGATTCAATGTGCGATATTAATATTATACAAGTGTTTTTGTTACATTTCGTTGTTCATTATAGTATGCGACAGTCGTTAAAAACAGATCTGTAGTAGATTTCTTAGTAGTATTCGTTTTAATGAAGTAGCTCGGGCTTGGTTTTGGTTGTGTTTTTTCTTTGTTTTATTCTGCATGGTGTTCAGTTGTGTGTGCCTTTAGTAGATATTGTTTTAAGACACGTTTTATACGAATAGTTTGTTTGTCTATAACATAACACAGCGAAACCGCTGAAACTAACGACAATAGGAGATATTACTCTGATCCGACAACTTCTGATACTATTGGAGCTAGTATCTTCGGTTCCATGTATTTCTGTCTATTATTCGTTGGCACAGAGATGGCTTGCATTCTTGACGTATATATATTACTCTACAAAGGGACCAAATTATTGCCATAATTAGTTCCACGGTAATCAAAGCTGCAAAAGTCGCGGAAGGCGACTTATTTTTCCATATGTTTTTAAAACCCTAGTCTTTTATACAAACTTATGGTAGATAGATATAGATACAGTTTCATCTAAAACAGTAATATTACAAAATCCAAAACTCAGTGAAGATTTCTTCTTCTATTCATAGCCTCGGTCCGTCATTTCAACAGACAATTTTGCCAGTGTCAAATGGATTTTATTAAATAAAAGCATTTTGACTTTGTCTCTTCAATCAATGTGATAACCGCAAACGTATTGTGTCCGAGGTACACTGCGCAGTGACGTTACAGTGTTCTAATTGCAAGCTGGCATTGACGCGCAATATAACTCGAATACGTTAAGATTACGTAAAGCGGCGACAGTTAGATTTGACTGCATCTGTGTTCGCGTTCGTAAATATCTGTCCGTACATCAGGAGCAGCATGGAGCTAGTCCAGCCACGTCCAAGGTCGACGAGGATGGGGAACAGGCGTCCGGCGCTGAAGCCGACGAGCCGAACGAGGCCATTCTCAAGAAACGCGAATACGTGCTGAAGGAGCTCGTGGAAACCGAGGAAATATACGTGACTGACTTGCGCCTTATCGTCGAGGGATACATGGCGCATATTCATGTAAGTCACCACATATATCACTAATATTATAAATTGCAAAGTTTAGATATTTGGATATTTGTGTTTTAATTACGCTGTAACTGCTGGTCCGATATGGATGAAACTTGGAATATATATAGTTCGTAACTTAGATTAACACATAAGCTACTTTTTATCTCGGAAAATCAACAGGACCGAATGAGACGAAGCTAGTAAATTAATAAATAAATATCCTTCACACAGGACAAAAATTTGTTTGATGATTCATACGAGTTGTACAAAAATTTGTGTTATTCTAATGATTCACAAAAAGTAAACCGTTCGTTCATGTAATGTCAAAAAATCGTAAAATTGTATTGTTTCATTGCAGGCTCATCCCAATGATCCGCCGCTTCCTGAAGGATTGCGAGACCGGCGTAACAGAATGATATTTGGAAATATTGAGATTATTTACGAATGGCACCGAGAGTGAGTATTCTTTTAGTATATGCGTTGTTTATATCTAAAGTTACTTCCCAGGTTTCCTGCTAATTCAGTAATCAATTTTAAACTTAAATAAATTCTGGACTAGCGTATCGGCATTGCTATCAGCTAGTGTCTTGGGCTCGGTTCCGATTGGTACTGATTCGGATCAGTTGAGCTATATACAAAACGTTTGCAACGGTTTGTAGATAACTCAATTGTTTCATGTGTTTTTTTTTGTAAATATTGTAAATACTGTATTAGTAGTAAATTTCTTTGTAAATAAATTACAAATTCTTTTTCATATTTAGGTTCTTTAATAAAATACAACATTTTATTAAAGATTGATTAAGCTAAATTTCCGAATTCCGTAACCAAATGAGTTTTCTACTTCAAAATTATGTTTGTTCTTGTAGTGAAATACAGTAGTATTTTTCTATACAGAACTAAAATTAACCTTACTCCTAGTATCTTATCCCGCGTTTAAAAATAAAATTCCTTTACAAAAATAACAGAATACAAGATTAGTACAGAATACTCACCTTGGAAGTAACTTTATCAGAGCGATCTTCATGAAGATATCATTGTTTACTCGTCTATTGTAGGTATTGTTATGCTGTGCGCTCTGACAGACAAGGCGATATTAAAAGTAATTCGTATTTCAAAAATACCTACCTATACTTTAGATTTGCCTTAGTATAAATAACTTCTGAATCAAATGTTCATGATTTCATGTGCAGCAAGACAAGTTTTTATAAACATTTGATTGAGAATGTTGGTTTTTCGTCATCGAGGTAACGGATAAAATAATATTGCTGCTACAGAGATCAAAAACAGAATCAAATAACGTTAGCACAAAAACATGTTAGTACAACAATCTATTATATATACCTAAATGCACTTAGCCTAATTATCAATTCAGCACAGTAAGTACTGAGGGTACTGCAATAACCTAAGAGTACTTTATCCGTCAACTCGACGACAATAAATAGCGCTGGCGAAATAGCACGTTGCTGGCGTTGCGTAAGTCATGCCTCGCTATGACGACGAAGCTCATGTGTACCCTGTGGTTTCTGCAGCAAGTTTCTCGAAGACCTTCGCAAGTGCGTCGACAGGCCTGAACTACTCGGCCCACTGTTCAGACGCTTCCTAGAGAAGAGAATATTCATGTATGAGCACTACTGCAGGAACAAACCAGTCTCTGAATATATTGTATCCGATCATGACCAGTACTTCCAGGAAATACGGAATAAACTGGGACATAAACTGCAGGTCAGTATCTACGAGATTAAACTTACTTTTTGGGGGTCAGCGTGGTTTTAAATGTTCATAATATTTTTAAACTAAATATTGTTCAGTTTGCAAAGATTAAATACCAAACACTTGATTTTTTTTATAAAACATCTTGAACCACGCTAATTGCTTCATGTATTTTTTTCGGATGTGTCAGTGTTAACACGATGGAACCCTTTGTAGTGACAAATAACTAACAATCATTTGCTTCTTGAATTCACTATCCAAAGGGCTCACCTTCTGATATTTAAAAAATACTACACTACTTAAAAAACTACCCAGCCAACTTTAATTTGAGCACAGCTGGATTTCCAAAAATACATTCTTGGGAGCTAAGAGGCTCTGAAACCTATTACAGTCAAGAGCAAAAATTCCTGGTCATTTATAAATACTTGAATATCGTGGAAACTATGAATGCTAGCTTAGTAAAATCAATTGTGCTTGATAGACAGTTCATTACTTCTTGATTAAATAAAAGTAATTGATTGATTAATAAATAAATATCCTTCAACATTACACACAGCGCCTTCTAGTGCTGATTGAATACTTATATACATATTTTATTATAAATATATGCTTGCCAGACATAACAAACAACTATGTTTGACACACATAAATGTTTGTTCTTGGTGGGGATCAAACCCACGGCCGACAGCACGGTAGGCAGAGCTATTACCAATTGCATTATTAGCTTGCATAATATCTCGAAGCTAGCATTCATGGTTGCCAAGATATTCCTGTCCTTATAGATGCAACCAAATATAACCTTCTATATTGCAATGTTGCAGTTTAAGATAAAGTCTAATTCGTGTCATGATATTTTAGAGTTGTATAAATAAGCGCACTAAATTGCGCGGAGGACGCGGTACTTTAGAACAGGTACAAGGCACCTCCTATTTATTGAAGACCAGATGCTACGCTGGTATCGGTATTAACTGAACACTATTGATTCGGCCTAGTTCTCTCAAAAATGATACTTGAATAGAAATCTAAAGTTTTTCTAAATTACTAGTTATGACTGTTGTCATTACCAGCCGAGCTAATTGCAACGCTGCAGTGTGGCCCAGCCAGCGACTCACTCGGTCTTCTATTAACAAAAGTTTTTTCTTGATGGTCACAGGACTACTAAAAATCTATACTTACATTACTTGGAAGGAACGGAACCAGCGCTTGCGCAGATTCCGTTTAACTTTTCAGTGAATTCTCCGGACCATAAATGAAAAATCTTATACTGGTATCCGCTTGCATGACCTGACCCGCTTCTCGTCACATCCACATCACTCAATCTCACTTTACTTTATGTTTCGGGGCATTATTTTATTTTTCACGAACACACTACACATGACACTAACATCGATGTCGTGGCTTCTGAATGTTGATATGCGCAAGACGCCATTGAATATAAGAAACGTTGCGTTCTCGTATTCAATGGTACTTTCGTCTGATGAGTTCTGTAATATTGCGTGAACGTTTTCAGCTCGCGGATCTATTGATCAAACCGATTCAGCGCATACAAAAATATCACCTGCTGATGAAAAAGATTCTCTCTTATACGGAGCTGGCGAACTGCCCCGCGCACGTGATTGCCTCACTTACCGATGCCATGAACTGTTCAGCCATCATTCCAAAGAACGCTAATAATATGATGGACGTTGGCCGTCTGCAAGGCTTTACGGTAAGACCTTTTATTTGGTACAATATTTTGTTTTATACGTGTACCTACTTCCCTTCTTTGTTTTTTACCATTGATTTTGTTCTAGTTTAAGCTTGTTTTAATTTATTTTGTGTTGCATTGCGAACCTATCTGACGAGCCCTATCTGTTTTGTAAGTGAAATGGCTGCCATAGCGATAGCGAATTACTTAGCAAAAGCATTGAAACTTGGCTGGGGAATTGGCTCGCCGGGATAAATGAATTGGTTTCCGGCGAACAATTCTCTGATAATTGCATTCTGTTCTGTAAATGAAAATATCAAAGGAAACAACGTAGTAACAGCCCTGAAGCTTGAAAATGTTGGATCCTCTATGCGGTGGTCAGTATGAGAATCGAAAAAAAAAACAAGTCGCCTTCCCACTACCATTATTTTAGTATCGACACAAGAGGTCTTTCACATTTTATAAAATAAACGTTGATTGAAGCAAAAAATTGATTTAAAATTTTGAGTTTAATTTGAGACCAACTTTCGTCCGAATTGTGGCCATTCGTAATATTTAATATATCTCTGGTTTCGCTTCACTAAGGTATTTTACCATACAAACATATAGTTTATATGGGGTTCGGCCGTTACATACAATGTTAAATGATAATTTTTTACAAAAAAGGAGTGTAAAGGTATAAAAACAAGCTGGCTGGCCGCGCATCTCCACATGAAGCGATTGTTCACATAAGCGCTCTTGATTAAAACCGCTTCAGCCGAGCGATGTAGCCGCTGCCGTTAAAGCAATGCGGAGCAATAACAGACAATTATTCACACAATATTACTATTTACTATTTACCGTGCAATTTACTCATTATAATTGCCGCTTACATGACTGAATTTTTATAATTTTCTTACACTCAAGCGTTACTAAGCCGAAATGGCACCACATTGGAACTTCTATAAAAACGCTAGGAACCAGGTCGCAGTTTCTAGCCCGTTCTTCTAGGCTCTTGTCGCGAAGAACTGGCGGAATCACCCATCCTTGTGAGTGGAAGTCCGTATTTTCTTATTATGAGCAACGTACTCAAAATAATGTAATTTTGGTTATGAGTTTGGTAGGAGATTTGTTAGACGAAAATTCGGTTAATATTTAAAATCAGGTTTTGAAAATATATTTCATATAAAATAATACAATTTTGTGGGTAAAGAAAGAATGTAATGGCTAAAAGATTACTTAAAACAGTACAAAAAAAATGGCGATCAATATGTAATAAGAAATACAATAAAACGAGTTGTTGCAAAGCGGTTGAAATAATGCTTTTGTTCAGTACATTGCTAGTTCCGCAGAGATTTTTCTTTAGTAAAAACAATATAAATGACTTGTAAGATAAACTCGATAGACGTTATTTGGACGTCATCTCTATTAGTATAAAGTCTTTGTCGAACTGAGTATAAGACCCCAGATATGGCTCGTTCCCACGTGCGTTGTTAGACATGATGTTTTACTATTTTATAACTGTTTTATTTTTATAAGTACTTATCTATCGAAGTTAGCACGGCTCAGTAACTGCCGCACTCAGAGACGTCTTTTAAACGTTAATATTCTTAGGCCTGAATACTGAAACGTCAATTTCAGCATCACTTTAAATTGCTTTGCCTCTGTTTGACATTACTCATTTGTAAGAGATGGCAATAATTTAAGCGTGAACTTAATTTAAGTGGCGTTTGAGTATTCGTCCGTTAATAATCTTAAAAGTAACGGTGTCTCTGTTCATCGTTACTTATTGGTTAAAGTTGTCAATAGACTGTGCGTTAATTACTATTAAACGTTCGTCCCTGAGTATGGCAGACACAAGCGCCGCGTTAGAGACAAAAACTGATCATTACAAACGTTCTCAAAAGTTAGTTGTTTCTCTTTCAGGGAAACATCCAAGCGCAAGGCAAACTATTGAGGCAAGACACAATGTTTGTGGCGGATATATCAAACAATGCGAATGAGAGAGGGCGCGAGAAAGAAACGCATGTGTTTCTGTTTGAGCAGTGCGTTATATTCAGTGACCCCGTTGGGAGGCGCTCGCAGTTCGTCAGCCCCACTTACCACTACAGAGCTCACATCCAGGTGAGTTCACACTCAGCTGCAGGAGCTCGCCAGGGAAGTGGGCATGAGCGTAGTCTAAACACGATCAGGCATCAGTCCCGGCGTGTTCATGTCCTTGCTTTCTTAAGAATAAAGGCGATATTGCCATTGCAATAAGTCCGGAATTAATGCCGGCAGCAGCATCTCCAAGACGCGAAGAAAAGGTTATATTATGTTTATCAGCCTATATGTGTATTGTATAATCTTTGTGCCGCTCTAGAGACCAAACGTCTTGTGTTACAAAAGACATGACAGTGAAATAAATTCAATATGGCAACAACCAAACGCCAGTCGCGGGTTTTTATTATTTGTAATATTAACTTGTTATGAGAAAAGATAACGGAATAAAACTGACGGCCTGCCTAATGTTAAGCGGTTACATATACATATGACGTATTATCTCACAGAACAAATCCATTGAGGACATGTTTTGTGAGACAATTCACTGCGTCCATGACTCTGAGACGTAAAAGTTTTTGTCTGTAATTGCACTTAGCAAGGCGTGCCTTTTTGCCAACAGAAATAAGTACAGTGGCAATCATGCCTCGGATGAGATCTTTCACAAAAAAAACTTACTACACTACTCAAAATAAGTATTTAAGACATTTTTGAAACTACATATCTTCTAAATATATAAAACTCTTTTGAAGCTGCCGGACAATCAACGCACAGCCTAAACTATAAGTCCTAGAGGTATGAAATTTGGGGGGTAGTATCCTTATATAGTGTAGGGGTGCACTAAGAAAGGAATTTAGAAAATTCACACACTAAAGTGTCTAAAATTAGGATCAAAGATTTTAACCAAATAATGCGAAAGCTGCTACTACGCGAGCAAAGCCGCGGGCGTCAGCTAGTTTGGTAATTTTGGATAATTTTTCGACGTACGAATCCAATCGTTTGCAGATGAACAAAATGGAGCTCGGTGAGAACAGAGGTGATGCATTTGTGATCCACTCGCTGGACCCGAACAAGCCGCGACAGTCGTTCGCTTGTCGCTCGGAGGGGCACCGACAGGAGTGGCTCGAAGCGCTAAAGAATATTATCGAGAGCCAACTTAACTTTGGCGTCGCGCTCGAGAACCCCGGAGCGTACTTGCGCGAGCTCCGCGATCCCCTGTAAGTACCTGCGCGACGCAACCCAACCCCATACCCCAACCTCACAACACATCACCCCGCACATTCTTAGTCGTTATCTTTCAAAGTGAGATTAGAACGTAATTAAGCGGCTGGATGTTCTCCGGTTCACATTATTAGTTTGGTAATTTGAATCTAGATGTGAGAATATCTGCTTGTAGGTGCTCTTATACAATAATTTTAAATAAAAGATTTTTTCGCAAATTGGTATGATTTGCGGGGTGCAGTGTATCGCGTCTCGTGGTCGATGTGTCGCGACCACGCGTGCTTGTTAGTAAACGTTGTAGCTCCAAGCGCAGCTTACACAACAAACTAAGCATAACCTATAGCCGACTTTCGGCGGTGAGAACACATGAAAACGCTGACTGAGCTACGCTAGCTTAGCTTATAAGTTGTGGTTTAAACTGCGTTTGAATCGAACTCACACATCCGATCTGTATGTTCGATCGTCTAGATTGCTATCGCTACGCTGCTGGGCTCGCGGAGTCTATCTTGGCCACTACATACAGAATTTAATCAAAATACACAAATTGTGATAAAAACGCGTACCACGAGAGGCGACGCGAGCCCGTTGCGATCATTAATCTATGATTATGTTACATAATAAATATAACTGAAATATAACGCTGTTTACTAACCAAGCACGTTATTGCTACATGTTCACACGCAAAAATGTTCAGGAGTTAGCATGCTAATTAACCAATATATTTTTATAGAAGCTTAAATAATGTACCCTAATTTTAGTTAGATGGCTAGGGATAAATTTGTTTTATAGTTGCATAAGTGAGTGGTCACTCGATGCAGATGAAGTTGTAACGATTCCGTTCGAGCATTTTGATAGTGATTTACGATCGGGCTGTTGTTTTTCAACGTTTAACTCCCGAAGATTTTTGTACCTTAAAAGTTTACTGCCATATAAAAATATTTATGTCATTTTGTATGACTATTATGTTTGTATTTATTTGTAAAACGTATTTATTTTGTACGTATATCATATATTATAGTTAAAGTAATTTAGATTATGTGTTACGAATAATGTAGCTTATTCAATCGGCAGTAGTGTTGATTAGTTGATAATGGTCCATATAGATAATCTTGAAATTGGAATTGATAATATAGATATACCTAAATTATAATTTTAATATTTTCAGATATTATTAGGATTATAAAGATGAATGCTTCATAGCCAATGTATTTAGTGGGGTAATTATTCTGTCGTAGATGTTTGTCGATAGGGCATCCGGTCTGCCCGAGGCTATACGATATTGTAAATGTTTGAACGTAAGTGACACGCGTGCTTGGGAATGTTCTATCGACACCAGGCGGACTAATTATCCCGTGTTCACTGTTCAGTATACCGCTCTGAGTGATAGTCGTTTCAGGTACCGACTGGTTTACATCCAACACGATATTGAAGACAAAAAAAAAAATCTTTTTGAGACATTCTCTTCATGTCCTATTGACAGATTCTACAACAATTACTATTTGCCGGACACCATTTATCCACTAATGGTCACGGATAAGGACAAAAAGAGATGCTGCCCGGACAAGTTTCAGGAAGAATTAGAGGCTCGCCGTGAACTAATGTACCGTGAGACGGCAGTCTAGTCACGTTCTGGACCGTTGTGGACCGTTCTGGACCACAGCAATACAATAATCTCCCTTTGAAATATTTCACTATCTTATCCCGTAGCTCAAACACGAAGAATTAATACATTTCCCTCTAGTCAAAATGTGTATTGGGTTTTTTAATTCTTTAAAATTGACGTTATGAAATGTAGACGCCCAATTATTATTGTTGTAACTTGGTGTTAACTATTTCAAATGTTATAAAAGATTAAGTATTAGATAAGTTTTACTCTTTACACTTAGGTAAGACCCGACCCGGCACGGTGGAGATATTCATTATCCAAAGTTCCTGAAAAATTAATGCATTCGTTAGAACTCTAATAGCATCCAGGGACTAACGCCTGCAATGCTGTAATACAATTTATCGTTAAATTGCTCTATGTATAGTTCGAGAACGGTTTCTAATCAAACCCACCGCTATGGTTATAATCAGGCTCGCAATGCGGTTCATCTGCTGGGAAGCAATGGATAATAGTTTATCACTAGCACTGGTGACGTGATATACAAACAAACCAACACTCTTGTCCTTTTTATGTAAGAATTAGATCACTCTCGTCAGAGGAAACGAAATCTAACAGCATTAGCCGAAATAAAAATATCGATGCGATTCAATACGATACTGAACGCTAGGGTAGCTCATAATTAATTCAAACGTTTTAACATTTTATAGTAGTCAATCTCATATCCAATAGAATATATTCAAATAACCATCTTAATAATTATAATTATAACATATCTTAGTCGAGGTATGTGCTTAGAGGATCATTTTTTAATATTTACGCGACGTAGTTCAGTAGGCCATGGTAGTACGGTTCCGTAGTATGTAATCACGCCCATTATGATCAATAAAAATAACAAAATAATAAATTTAATGGACTTCAAACAACGATTTTATTTTTTAAAGTTATTGTAAGTCTCTGCTAAACAGTATGTACTAAATATACTTCTTACTCATAAAAAAATAGTAATGTTTCGGGTTGTTTAAAAATAGGGCCATATTTAGGCAAAATAACTTAGCTTTCGGTGTTAGCTATAAGAAAAACATTTCGTATTCAAAAAATACTCCATTCATTGCACTGTAGGTAAGTTTGAGAGATTTGTATGTAGACTTTGTTTAAAACGGCAACAAGAAGCAATATCTACACTTTTTACATTCAGTCTTAAACGTTATTAACTTATTTATATACGTATCAACTACCTACCTAATGTTAATGAGTTAGCACTACACCGGCTACCGGTCTATCCTAAGCTTTCTTTTAATGTTTAATAGTAAAAAAAAAATTAAAAGTATTATTTATACTACAGTTAAAGTAGTTTGTGGTATTGAAACATCTCTACCAGTATTAATAGTTTCACTGTTTTTCATCTACCTAACTATAAAATATAAATGTACTCTTCTGAACTTCCATTTCGACCAAAATTAAGGACATCGCTGTCAATAGTTTTGTATCCTTCATTATGTATATATTTGACAGCAAAATTTATGTATGTATAAAATTTACTGTAAATTAGTACCTAATTGAAAATAAATGTGTACTAAACTGCTTGTGGTTTTGTGCTTTTAGTCCCGCATGCTTTTAATGTTTGATTTTGTTTTGGAAACTTTTCTGGGCCCAGCTTGAGCTAACCTTATGCCGAAACACACTGATTCTGCCGTTATCACATTCGGATTAAACAGAGTGGTAGATCGAACATTCAAGTTCCTACATGTATGTACAGATGGCGTTACAACATCATATAAAAGGTAAAGCAATATTCACAGAAAATATAATACATACTAGGGAAAGATGTTATTTGTCAAAGGTGAACCAACATACATCCTAAAATCAGTTAGGTATAAGAATTGCTCGAAACAAATATGGCAGTGCGACGCTTTGGATTTCATTTATAGCATCTTAATAAATCTCAGTGTGATTCGACAGACGCATTATACACAAAGTAAAACGCATTAGATGACACAGCGCAACTAACATTTAGGAGCTAGTTAGCTTCATAATAAAACCTAATATTAGGACCTCTATCTTGAAAAATAAAACAGGAAATCCTTTTTATTTCAATCAAAAGAAACAGCATTTTCTACTATCACGTATAAAACAGGTATTCAGCGCGTATTACCGGCGCCGAATAATCAGCTGTGTGCATACATTTTAAAAGCTAATCTGTATGGTGAGTTTATTTTTAAGCCGAGCAACCAATGCTCGTGTAAAAAAAGAAAATGCTGTCGCTTGAAGCTGGAGTGCCCTTTTTGTTTTGTTTTATTTTTGTTAATTGTCCTATCCCATCCCTTCAAGGCAGCTTAAGACTTCTCCGCCGGGCTCGGGTGTCCCGGAGCCCCGGTCGCGGTCCCAGCGGCCACACTCGAAGGCAAACACCATCAACTTGCCCACCAATATCCGGTGCGAGGAGCGAAAGAAGGTCGGGGGAAGTGTGGCTGTCAGCCCCACTTCTCCGCCGCATGCCAATGTAAGTATTGAACGCTCATGTTCACTAGTAACTGCCTATTCAATAAATAAAACGCTACCTAATCTAAATATATAAAACTCTTTTGAAGCTGATTGAGAATCAACGCACAGCCTAAACTATAAGTCCTAGAGTTATGAAATTTGGAGGGTAATATCCTTATATAGTGTAGAGGTGCACTAAGAAAGGAATTTTGAAAAGTTGCACTCTAAAGGGTCTAGAACGACGCCTAGTACATCATAAAATAGGGTTCACTCTTAAATAACTAGATTCTGAAATCTGAATGTCCCGAACACATGCCTTATGTCTGAACAAAATTCTAAAATGGCATATTTGAATTGGAAAGACGTTTTCTTACACCCTGTACAGAAAAGTTATTCCGGTTTACGAGTTTCATCCATCATAATCCAACAAAAGCTTAAAACGCACTCAAAGAAAATCATAATCCTGGTAGGTAGGTAACGTACATCATGTACCTATGATCTGCGCTAAGTTTTACATAATAAACTAGTCTTGAGTTACGCTGACCCGATCAAGGGTTAATAAACCAGTGCTTTGTATATTGGAAATAGTATTTGCAATTAGGTACTGCCCTCGATTTTGTTATATTTTTTTTGTATTGGCTTCGCACTCTGTGCATTTGCCATTTTGCGTAAAAAATTAGGGAAAAATATATATTATACAAAGCGCGGGATCTGACATGCGGGTTAGGAAGAAGGATCAGCTGTAATTTCATTAATTAAACTAACATTTGACTACTTTGACATCACTGAAACTGTTTCAATCTCTTTCCCATGAGCTGAAACGACAAAGACAGCTGTCATTTTAGTGCTGTCAAATTAGTTATGTTTAGAAAAATGCATCAACAGAATCGGGCCCGGTATAAAACTAGTGCAACATTGCACTTGGGGCTGGGTTTGCGCTTGCAATAAGCTCTGTGGCTGTCAGGTGACATCATCATCTGAGTAACTGGAGTCCAGCCATAATAATATAAAATAACTCTACTATTAGTATTTACACTATTTACTGAATTCTGTCACAAGTGCAAATGGCAAAATAATGTATGGGATCAATTTATTATTTCTTTAACCAGTAATTACTAAAATGTTGCGTAAGAGCTCACTCTCTGAACTTTTTATTGGATTCGTTTTAAAAAGTATTCATATGAAGTACCTATCGCCTATTTAGTATCTTTATATATTAGCTCTCATTTCCTATTGTTTTGGAATGATTTTCATTTACATACAACTAAATTGTAAATCATCCTTCTATCACTATTATGTAAGTTGGTATATATTTTTCGTTATATATATTTTTTTATTTATTGTTCTGTTCTTTTTCTTTTGTTGTAGGTTCATTAAGGGGGTACATTTATGGGCCGCGTACTAGAAACGTTTAAACTTTGATTACTAGGACATAAACGTGTGCTTCGGTGTCACTAACTTAATAAATATATCGATTGTAAATATTATAACTATCTGCATCTTTACTAGCGTAATGTAAATAAGACTAAAAGGACGGTGGGCTTGCATGCATCGCTTGAGACGTTAGACGTGATCAGTGAGTGTGCTGCGGCAGGGGCTGTCCAAGCGGCCGTGGGGCCTGAAGCTGCGTCGCGGGACCGGCAGTGGCGGCGGCAGCGCCCCGACGGTCGCCCTCGAGAGTGCCGGTGCCGAAGGGCATGTGCCGGAGCTGCGGCCGCCGACGTTGGCCTCGCCCGCCGCTGACGTGTGCGCCGCGCCCGGTGGCACCGCAACTCTCTCGTGCCGTGCAGTCGCCGCGCGCGCCACTGCCACCTGGCGCAAGACCGCGCCGGAGACGCGAGCGCTTAGGCACGGCGGTCGGTTCGGCATCTCGCTGGCGAGCGACGGTCTTGCGACGCTCACGATCCGCGAATGCCGGCCCTCGGATGCGGGCGTGTATTGTTGCCTGGTGTCGAACGAGCTCGGCGGCGTGCAGTCGTCAGCGCGGCTGAGCGTGCGCGCGGGCGAGGCACCGCCCGGCGCGGCCGTCGTGCGCGCACAACCACAGGGCGGCCTCGCCGTGCAGTGGGAGGAGAGCACGCCCGTGCACCTGGAGTACTGCCGCGTGGGCGAGGGCGAGTGGCGGCGCACACCAGACGCGCCCGCTCCCGCCTGCGCCGGTACACTCACGCTCGAGGAGCTGCCAGCGGGACAGTACAGCTTCCGGCTGGTGTCGGCTGCGACGGGCGCAGTGGGCGCGGCTGCGGCGGCCGCTGCCTGCGGTCCCGGCACTTGGCAGCGCGAACAGTTCGCGAGGCGGTACGCCGCCGAGGAGGAGCTCGGCCGAGGGCGCACCGCGAGAGTGTTCGCCGCAAGAGACACCGGCACCGGACAACGCGTTGCACTCAAACAGGTTCGCTGTTACATCATATTATTATTATTCTAGCCACACATGTTATTACCGAATCGTTTTCTAACTTGTGGTTATTTGTCTATTACTTTCCTAGAGCTAAAGTAGTGAACTGTGCGAGTGCACTCCACCGTATTGCATAGTTATAAGCGTGGTGATTGGCAGGTGCGTGGCGGTCGCGGTGCGGACGCGTGGCGTGAGTACCGCATGCTGTCGCGCGTGGCGCACGGCGGCGTGGCGCGAGCGCTGGCACTTTTCGCAGAGGTGCCGTGTGCTGGCGCGCACACCCTCGTGCTCGAGCTGGTGGGAGGAGGACCGCTGCTCGACTGGGCTGCATCCACCCCGCGAGCATACACCCTGGCGACCGTCGCGCAACATTCGAAGCAACTGCTGTCTGCGTTGCAATATCTACACGAGCACAATATCGCACATTTGGACGTGAGGGTGAGAACAATACATACATTCTGTATACAATCACACACGCTTTACCAGCAAGTCTAGGTTTTTTGCTCAAATCTCAAAAACGGGCCGTTATTATAAAAACACAAAAACCCTAACCAAGTTTCTCCAGAAACTGAACTATATACATCTTCTGTGTAATTTTTTTATGTATCACGTACTGATCAGTGTTCATTTTGTGTTTCCAGCCTGAAAACATTCTCATAGAACTGGGTGGAGCCACGCCCCAGCTGAAGCTGATAGACTTAGGCTCTGCTGTGGAGATGTCTGGTGACGGCTCGGCGGGGGGCCCCTCAGTGCGAGAGGTGCTGCCTCCGGCTCCCGCACAGCTCGAGTTCGCGCCCCCCGAGTGCGTGCTCGGTCGGCCCCCAGCACCCGCCTGGGACGCGTGGGCCGCCGGGGTTTTTATATACGTCTTCTTGACTGGCGTAAGTTACATTATCATACCCAATGAACTTGCCCTTTGAAGTAATTGTAGGAGTATTACAATTATTACCTACTATTTGATTTTCTATTTTGATTACTTATGCTGTTTGTTTTATTTTGTTTATTTTGTTAATAAAATAAAGTAATAAACGGGTCCAACAGTTCTAAAATCTATTTTCTAACTTGTTTCCAGTTATCACCGTTCTTGGACGAGTGCGTGGAGGAGACTACGGAGAATATAATAAAGTGCGATTACTGCTTTCCCGCGGAGCACTGGCGCGACGCAGAAGGCGCCCAGCCGTTAGTACGCGGGCTGCTGCAAGCCGAGCCCGGCCACCGGCTGCTGGCCAAAGACGCATTGCACCATCCTTGGTTCGACGAGGTACATTATAATGCTTTCCTATTCCGATGTGCCCTTAATTTCGCTATTTAAATGCACATTGAAATAGATAACAATTTAGTATGATTCCAATTTTGACGACTAACATCTTTGGGCCGCATTAGTGTAAATAAAATTAGTTCGTATGAAATAGTGGCCAACCCTAATGACGGAGTTTTCAGGCCGCCTTAAGGCCTCCGTCGTGGCCTAAAAACTGCTAGAGCTAGGACCGACAGTTTAACGTGCCCGGAAGAACAGAAGCGACCCCACCCTGAATTAGTAATTATGAAAATGCCATTTCAAAGTCGGTCCACTTTTGAAGTGAGATACACAAATAAGTTATAAGGCACTTGGATGTATTCATTCGTGTTTGATTTTTTACTAAATGACTACACTTTCGTGTTTAAGTTTATATGAAAACCATCTTGTTTCCAGGCGTCAACTAGTCAGTTATCCGTCACACAACTCAAGACTTTTCTGGATCGTCGGCGACCGGCTGGACACGGCAACGTGCTACATTCGATGCGCTCACCTTCAGAGCCGTGACGTGACAAAATTATTCAACCAAACTAGACATATTTACATGTATTTGCCGCTGACTTTTCCGATAGCCGTAAGTCACTTACGTATATCGGTAAGCCTGACACTTTTAAATACTGGGTTCTTCCTGTCACTGGTACTTTCATACGCTATGACTTAAAAGACTTAGACTTAGTTAGTGGCCAAATCTGGTGACTGAGTCTTTAGGCCACCTTAAGGCCTCCGCCATGGCTTGAATACTAAATTACAATGAATTATTCTCGTTCGATTCCTACACGAATATGACCAAAGACCTGGGAACGAATAAATGTGACAAACGTAATCGTATTGTAACGGTAGCGTATCCGAGATACACTGCGCGGTGATGCTACAATATTAAGAAATAGAGCTGGCGTTAACACGCAATATGATTGGAATACGTCAAAGTTTACGTGACGTAGTTAGGTATTTTGCATAAGATTGTTTCATGAATAAGCAAAACATTTGTAGCCTTGAATATGTTACCTAAAACAAGTAAAAGACGTTCCAATTGTTTTAGAAACACAAATAATTCAAGATTTACCGCTATACTTATAATCGTTCCATAACTTCAATCAGCTGTTCGTCGAGCAGTGAAAGAACTCATTTTAAAAAGTGTTCAACATATTCAGCGTTTATAAGTATATCCTTTTATATTTTGTAAATATAACAACATGAATATTTTGATACAACATTGATATGGACCCAAAATTTTTTATGATACTAAAAATAATGAAATGTTTTAGTTTATATCTATATCACACATCACGTACCTACACTCGATGTAGTTTATATTTTAAGCTGTAGATTACTTCGTTCTATAGTCAATATACCCACCTGTGAGCTCGAAGTTTTAGCTGCGCGATGAATTTGTATTACTAAAAAAAAGTACAGTCAATGACGAAGAAATTACTTACAAATTACGTACTAATCCGGTTTGGAGTACTTTGACAACAGGATGTTCCAATTTAGCTGTAGCTTTCGAAGCTCTGCATACATAAAGGCATAATTTATAAGTGCTATCAGTTGAATATGTGCAAATGCTGCAAATTCACACCAGTGTTTATTAAATATTTCGCTTTCCACGAGATTGGCAGGTCCGCCTACGGAATGATCACATTCGCGCCAAACGTACGTAATAATAATGCCTACAGTAACAGTCAACGGTGACTTCTTATAATTCCTAGAGTGCCCGATCTTAAGGCAAAGGACTGTGATTTATTCTAATTATTATTAAAATATTTCATGCTTATTCTTAATTTGTATGTATCTGTTAAAACATATTGTATATTAGTTTTAAGTTTTAGTGCGTAATTATATCCTAATTTGTGACCAAAAGCAAAATTGTAATCTTGTAATTATAAATGATCGATTTAAGTAGGTTGAGTGTAATCTGTAGTCTTAATACATATGTATTGATATATTTAAGCAAGAGCGGTTCCATAGTACTTGACATTAAAGCCGCGTTTCCACTGTGCAAGCTACATTGAACACGTTTCAAACTACATTTACCTACATGTGGTCTTACGTTTCCATTATCTAAGCTACATGCTATTTGCATCATACACGCGGCTTTAGTTTTCACTAGTATTTTTAGAATGAATTTGTACACTCATCAAATCTTTTTATATTGAAACCTTTTTGCAAGAGTCAAAATGGATTAATTGTTATCATTATTATTTACAGTAAATTCTTTTTACAAATGTATTAAAAACATCTAAACGTGTTTTAACTATTGGAAAGCCAAATGATAGGTAAGCCATTACATGCCAAATTTAAAATTTCTGTATACTTTACGAGATCTAGTATGAGCATCTGGGCCTAAACAATTATTCATTATAATTATTGTATTTCGCTACCTATCCTGCAGACCAATATTGTGCTATTTCAATGACTGTGGTAAGTCTTTACTTACCCTTTTTTGATACTGTTTGGTATCAAATTGATAGCCGTTTTTAGTTATTCTCATATGCATTGAAATTGTACAATTGGGGTGCTGTGCTTGCAATTGGGGATCATGAACAAATGTGACAATCCTAAATGTATCGTAACGGTATCGTACCCGAGATACACTGCGCGGTGACGCTAAATCGCTTGGTAGTCGAGCTGGCGTTGACGCGCAATATGACTCGAATACGTTTATGTAAAGTGGCGACTGACAGGTTTGTGCTCTGCTCACCCATCTGTTTTGCATCTACATAATTTAACATAATTTGTATTATATTTTCTCATTCCATAGTTCAGGAGAGAGCATTTCAATTATCAATGTATTTGATTTCTTTATAACATGCTGCTATGATTTGGATGCTCTCTAGCTGATAATGTGTATTAATTATAAGTTCTGGTTCTAGGCAAGCCGCTGTTGTTGATGAGCTCATGTATTCTAGGTTTGATCTATCCGATAAACTTTTATTATTATAAGGATATATCTCTAAATAGTTCAATACATACCTAATTCTGTGACAAGGATTTTTGTTTTATTTCTTACTAGCTGATGCCCGCGACTACGTACGCCTGCGAAACTTTACACCAAAATATCTGTCACCAGCATACGATTAACTGCTTTTGGTTTAGAAAGTTCAAGCTGTATCTAAGAAAATCCGCGACCCACGTCTTTGATTTTAATAACATATTTATAGCATATGTTTCAATCTGGAAAGAAGGCTTCTGAATAGTAACAGAAGTGTCATGAACAATGCCGTAGCGCAGAGCAGAGCAATTGTGTTTGTTAGTGATTTTGTTAGGGAAAAAATAAAACTATGTTGTACACTGAAGATTTATTGTTACAATTACAACATTCATTTGTTTCACATCGCTAATACATATAATAGTACATCTGTTACAAGCCTACATTCTCCGTCAAAAATTCTTTAAACAACTTTTTTATTTTAGGAACATTAAAAGTTAATATGTACCTACATATACACCTAAAAGAGAATGCCCAATAATGTATGGAGTTCTGGTTCTGATTACAATAGATAAAGTACGGAATGAGAAAAAACAGACCTAACCATTCCAGCTTCACTGGGAAGGTTCGAAATGATTTCAATAAAACTCGGATCTATTAATATAAACAAAGTATCTACTGAATTAAAATCAATTAACATAATTGTATCACTTATTTTCCTAAACTTAACAACTTTACAATGTTCTAAATAATGATGTTACTAGTTTTGGACATTGTAGGTACTTAGGTATTATCCCTCACTAGGTAGGTATGATATAATAAAAATATCTTGTACCTACGGCTTAGTTCTTTAGAGGTAACATACCTACAGATGTATAGACGGACTGCACCGGTTTCTGAATCTATATAAGCGAGTTCATTGGGCCAACAAAAAATGGGCATTCTCCTTTAATTAATTCCGGTGACATGTTAGGTATAATTTATTAGTCAGAAGAATGCTATGTATATATATATCATTTCTAAAATATACAGTGAGCAATAAAATTTCGTAATTTTTAGACAGAATTTCTAAGATAGGTAATCAGTGGAGTGGATCTGTCCATTCGGTAGGTACCATAATAGTGCCAGTTAGCAAACAAATTCTAACAAGCAAGTCTATTTCAATAATAAACAATGTTTAAACACACAATTAATACTTAAACTAAACAGGTATTCAAATAAAAGTAGGTGTGTAGCTTATTGTACTAAAAATATACTTGTTACTACAAGGCAAAGGAATGTCACAGTTTAAGATAATTTATACATACATATTATTTAGATATTCGTTAGTTTTGTAGATAGATATAGGCTATAGTAAATTAAAGTTGCTCAACGGAACATGGAGCGCGCTATGCAAGGTATCTCGCTGATTGATCGAATACCCAATGTCGAAATTCGACGAAGAACTAAAGTCGAGGATGCGGTTAGGAGGATAAACCAGTTAAAGTGGAGATGGGCAGGACACTTGGCTAGGCGGAACGACGGAAGATGGATAAGGGCAGTAACCGAGTTGTGGCCTCGCGAGGGTCATAGGTCACGAAGCACCGCCCACCTGGCTGGTGGTCACCAGCCAGGTGGGCAGATGACATTGTGAAAGTGGCAGGAGCCAACTGGATTCAATTGGCGCAGGATCGAAGAGAATGGCGTGACAGAGAGGAGGCCACTATGCTCACCCAGCAGTGGGTGAGCATAGGCTGATTAGATTGATAGATAGATAGTACAATTAGTGATTATAGACGTTTTAGAAGTACACAATTATGAAAAGCCTATCTTAACACAACTAACACATCGTTGTAAAGTTTTAAAAGTATTCTAGGTACTATAGGTAAAAATATCCTAAAAGCGACTCGTTGTAAAATTATAATTCAGTAAAATTTCTTTAATTTGTTAATTAATCCAAGCTACAGAAAGATTTGGAGCATGAAATTGTCGTTTAATAATAAAATAAACGGATATTCGTAGTTTTGTTACTACAAAGCTGGTTTAGGCTACTCACAGATCAACTAAAGAGGATCTGTTGGTGTGTTACAGCAGTCAGCGTAATGGGCTAGTCAGTATTTGCGTAAATACTATAGCGCGTTGAAATCAGCACGCAACCTTGCGGAATCTAATTATATAAGTGTATTATCTAGTATGCTTGAAAATGAGATGAATTTGGCACAGTAGGTATACGACAGATCGACAATTCCATACTTTAATTCCACTGACATATAATGATCACAAACCGTATTAAATATTCAAACAATTAAGAACAACTTTTCTAATATTGAATAAAATCGATTAAAACTACGCACACCGATAAAATTTCATAATTATGATTTAAAGTAGGTACACCCCGGTCATCAAACAATCGACTCATCTGCTTGCGGTTTCTCATAACGGTTTTCACTTTTGGCTATTGAGATTATATGAGACAACCCTGCACTTATTCTTGTCAAAATATGATGGTGCTTTAAAGTGGTACAAGTTATGATAGTGCAAATTTGTATTTTGATGACCTGAGTGTAGCTTGAATAAATAGATAAAATGTTATACATTTTTGATACCTAGTGTTAACATTGTATTATGGTAGCTAAATACACTTACTAAAGTGTTTTTATATAAGTACTTTAGGAGAGTCGTGCATGGGAGCTACAGGGTGAAATCGTTAAGTAGGTTATATATTTACGTACGAGGATACAAAAACCATCATCTAAATGATGTGGAAATTGGCACAATATTTTATTTGAATTTGAAACCTATAGGCACTAGGCAGGGTTGCCCATTGTATAAGGTAATGGATATTCTTACAGCCTTGCCTAGATAAATAGGTCAAATGTCAATTAGTATTTTATCGATGAATAACAGGGAAACTCTAGTATTCGTAAGTACCTACCGAGCCTCAGACACCGTTGCCAGACAAGGTCTCTTACAACTTATCACTATCACTATACACTGGCGTATAGCCACAAAGTATTGTTTCTTTTCATCCTTTAGGTAAAGGTTCCTTCACTTTTTCACTTTTACTTTTATATGATATCTATTATATGATTCACTTCTATATGATATCAGTTTCATAGACCTTATTAATAGAGACATCGGTATCTTTGACTGGCTGGTTATCATCGTCATTGGAGTCATGAGTCGAATAAGCATCATTTTTTATGCTTAGATGGCTCATGCTTCCGGTGATGGCTAGGTTCAGGTTCATCTTGGTGAGTAGGTTTGATTCGCTACCTGTTTTCTTGAGGTCGGGCTGCGCGTTGGGCGGTAGCACGGAGCCGCTGCGCTGGATCATCTGCAGGCGTGCGTATTGCTCCTGCAGCGCGCGCTGCTTCTTGAGGAGTTCCTGGTGCCGCTGTTCGAGGAGAGACTGCCGCGAGCCGCCGCCCTCCGTTGCAGAGTCGGGGTCGGCGGAGTCGACCGGCGAGGCGGGTGAAGCTGGCGACGCGAGTGGTGACCGCGACGTGGTGCGCGGCGGCGGCGGCGGCGGTGCACGGCGTGCCGCCAGCGCAAGCAGCTCTGGATGTCGCTCAGGCACGGGCGGCTTGGGCGGGTGCTGGCCGCGCGCGCGCACCGGCGGCGAGGCGTCCGTCTCGCTGCCGCTAGGGTACGAGGCGAGCCGGCGCAGCTGGCCGTCGTTGCCGCGACCGCCGCCAGCGCCGCCACCGCCAGCGCCGCGCTCGCTCGGCTTCGCGAACGTCTGCAGCTCGTCTAGTAGCGCATCGAGTGCATTCTCGGGGCGCAGGTCGGCTCCTCGGCCCGGTCGGACCCCGCACCCGGTTCCGCTCCCGCCCTGTGCACCATTCCACCAACTCTAGCTCTCTTCGTACATCGCCTAGTACAGTAAAAGCGCGATTGCAAAAGCGTGTTTTGATGATTTATGCGTGAACCGACTGATGACGAAAACTTACATGTTTTTGCATTTGTTTATCGTTTTGCATTTAAATAAGAAATCGAAACTGAATTAAATTCGTAGGTAGCTACAAACTTAAAAAGCTTTATCTTTGCAATCGCGTTTTTAAGACACAGGTTTATTTGACATTACATTTAAACATTGAACAATCATTCGACCATTAAAACATTTAGATATCACATTTAATTAAAAAAAAACACTCATACACAATAAATCATATGGAATAAAAGGCGAATGCCTGTCGTCATCAAACAAAGTTTTTTGCTTAGTTTATTAAGAGGTATCGCAACTATAATAATTGAATAGGTACCTATATTATAGTCATGTAGATATAAACTGAATGACATTGGTAACTAAATAATAATAAGGCATAGTACCGCATCTTTAAATAAGAAAGAAACGGTTGAATACTTTCCGAGGTAACTTTAAAGTTATGAATTAGGTAAAAAATGAAACTTTACTTGAAGACGACTTTGTGTATATTCCAGCAGCCTGTCGAAGATATAAAACCAAAATGGTGGTAGATAAAGAAAAATGAACATACCGGTGAATATAAATATCAATAAAAAACAAAAAGTAAATACTTATTAATATAATCGTGATGATATGAAAGATTAAAAAATTATGATTATCAATGCAAGTTATCAAAGAACTTTAATTTCACTCTTAACAATTGTGATGATTTTGCCATTAGTCAAAAATATAAAACGAGAGTGAAGTAGCTTTTTACCAATTGTCTAATAAAAAGGAAGCTAATTATAACTCCAATAACCCAAAAATACTAAAAGCTTACGTGATTGTGAAAACTGCGCGATCAAAATCTAATTTACTTTATCAATGTATCAAAAAATACGAATACTCGACTTGCACAATACGTTAAAGCATATATTATTATAAAAATTTTGAATAAATTACCTGCGCTCCAGTGTGGGTTAGTACTGTACTGATCTAATCACTAAAAGGCCAATCTGTGGGGTTATAGGCACACCGGGCAGTGTGTTCTCTTTGATACCCAATGACACTTTGGTAAGTGTTCATAAAGTTGCAAATGTACAAGAGAGGGGCAACGCTGATAGTGATAAAAATGAGGAATGTTATAGATCTAATAACAGGTGTTAGGAAACTAAGGAGTTAAGGCATTTCATTGGTTTCCGAAGGTACTGGATTGTGTGCTGCTCCTGATATCAATGTGCTGCAACAGAACAGAAAACAGCGAGATGCACAAACTATTGTAACAAAGCCAATATCAACAACAAACATGCATATTAAACTGGTGCGTGTATATTTGCAATCAATCGCTTTCATGTACGTATATGTTATTGATTTACTTATTACGAAAAATATTTGAAATATATCATGTAAGAGGCTAATAACAAGATAATTATTTTACTAGAAACTATTATTTAGTTCTAGCTCTGGTTCTGTAAGACCAATATATTATTCCTCGTCTCGTACATTATTTCAGGTTATCTTATATATTAAAAACTCAATAATATTATATACTGAACGAGATTTTTGTCTAAAGTGAACAAATCGCGGGAGAAATTCTTCAAAAAGCAAATATACAAACGTACCAAATCAAAACTACCAATTTGGTGCAAGTACACCCAGGTAGGTACTATCCGAGTAGGTATGTTAGTAATTTTATTTATAGCTATCAATATACCTAACTTTAATTGGAATATTCGCTGAAAATAGAATAGGTAAAATCTATTCTGCGTATAAAATTACTTTTAAAACCGTAAAATGAGCTGTCTTTTACTCTAATGTATTAAGACAAGTATATTTATAAGATGAGCTGTCACAGCCAAACGGCATGCCACAAACAGAGCGCATAGAAAATAGAGAGCAGTTAAACAGATGCGCCATTGATTAGGTTACGTACTGTTTTATTTCTACCTACACGATTTCATTTTACTCACAAAATGGATTGGCTCATCTCTCCAAAAGAGTAGTTCTAAAGTGTTAGATTTATATATTTTGTATTGTGTAGGTACCTAAATTTATCCAAAAATGTCCTAAGATATTATTTTGAAATTATAAAGAAATCAGTACATAATCTTATTGTGTAAACACTATTAGGCACATACGAAAAGTTTTAGATCGAAAATTTCATTAACTGTCATTACTTCGAAGTTTCGAACACTGTAGGTATTCTTGCGTGTCGCATCCGATTAACATCATCTATGTCACGTGGCTCAAAATGACGTTTTGGTTGGAATGAAATTGTTCAATAAAATTCTTTTTATTATTTCTAACTAGCCGTCGCCCGCGGCTTTGCTCGCGTTCTATACCCTTTAGAGTGTGGCTTTTCAAAATTCCTTTCTTAGTGCACCCCTACACTATATAAGGATACTACCCTCCAAATTTCATACCTCTAGGACTTATTGTTTAGGCTGTGCGTTGATTCTCTGTCAGCTTTAAAAGATGTTTATGTATATTGATAACAAATAGCTTAGATACCGGTGAAAAGACTCTTTCCGCTTTACCATCATTTTATTTCTTATTACTACAATATCGGAGTACAATATACACCATACAGCAAACTATATTTTTAGAATGCATTGCTATTTTAGCGTGGTAATTGCAGCTAATATCAAGGGTGCGTTTCTGATTGAAACTGATTTGGATCAGTTGAGCTTTCTATACTTAGATTGTTTGAACTTGCACCATCTCCTTGCCCTTATCCCACTTTATGTAGGGTTGTACCTACTTTGTACTTGCACCATATTGGCAGGTTAGTTAGACGCAACACGACAGAAAGCGACGAAAACCTTCGATAGGTACTAAATAACTTTGCAAAGTAATCAACCAAAAGGCAGCGCATTACTGTGTATATGTTTTTTTTTTAGTTTTCGCTGACTGTCGCTTTGCTTTGAAGTTTTACCTTATATATGTTGCATATATTTTCTGTCAAATTTATTCACATAAAACACGCGCACAAAAAAACGTGTCTCATAGAATATTTAGCTCTAACTTGCGTAGGTATCCCAATTGCTAAATATATATATAGGTAATATAATAAAACGAACTGGGTCGTATGAAAGAATAAAAGTTAAACAAACTTCTATAAACACGTTTTTAAAAGACGCATGGCATAGAATACAAGATATTAATTCTTCAAAATATACCTACGTATAATGACAAGCACTAGTGTATTGTGTAGTCATGCACGTGCAAGTAGGTACCTACGATATTGTAAATAACCAATAAATATAAATGACTAATGTTATATTTGGCCTAAGCAAACACAAGAAAGTTAAGATAGAACGTTAGTCAATAGTAAGTAGTAGGGTAGGTATTAGGTACCATCCCAAAACATCAAGATATAATGTGAAAATAACACATTAGTAGATATAGGTAGGTATTGAAAGTACGGGTACCTACAGTCTAAGGAGTGCCAATCATCTAAATGCTAGTTATTTTCAATAACAGTCACTTAATTTATTCTCTTCCCAGTCAACATCAAAGTTTGGTAACTTATCTTAAAAATGCTGGTGAAAAGTTAGCAATGAAACTCATCTGTAACCTAACTTTGATATTGATTTGAATGCACTTAAGTCACCTGGAAGTAGGAAGAAATTCTAGCAGAAAGGACCTGGCTAGTGAAGTTTTTGAAAATAGCACACCCTGAAAGAAGCTGTGCTGTTTTCAACATTTACTATTAACATACTCAAACGAACATTATAGACATTGATGTTAATAGTTAAAAAAGCATGCGTACCAGTGGTGAAGGTAGTACTGAAAAAGGCAAAAATTGTTTAAATTTCGACAACTTAAACAAGGCAAGCTACTCAATCGGATAAATGATCATTTATCCATATAGCGTGGTGATTCAATTCAGTGCACCAACATGCCTACATATATATATATATATTGAAAAATTCGTGGTAAGAGATTTACATAAAGATATACAAGAAAAAATAAAGTTGAATTCAAAGTAAAAACACACAAACGTGGTTAGATAAAATGTTAAAAATAAACCATATAATGACGAAGAATTACTCATTTATAACAATAGCTTCCCGAAACAGGGTATGTTCTCTCCACGCGAACTGAGAGGAAATGAAATGCATTGTTAAATCAATTCGACGACAGAATGTATCATCAATAAGTAGTAGATACTAAAATACATAAGGTAATAACAAATAAACCACGTAAACAAAATGATAAATGTGATTCAGGAGTGATCGAAAAACTATTCGATTTATCGATGGAAACTAACGAGTGCTTGCGATATAGTGTTTGATCAGCATAGGCGGCAATGAAATATGCGTAAGGATTACCTGGTATTATCCTGCCGCGTAACCCTAAAGTGGGTTATTTTTTTAAATAAAATTACGTCCAAATAACATGAAATCCAGTTTTAGGTGTAATTATTTGACCACTTATATTCAGGTTTATCGATAGGTATTATGTAAAACACAGTGTCTTTTTATCTTGTCCTGTATCGCAGAATTTAGACAAGCAAGCAAATTACGTTCTAATTGATAAATCGAACCCCCATATCGTGGGATGTAATGTAGATTACAGCTGTTTTGTAGACCACTACTGAATCGCATTTTTTATGTTCAAAATTATAAAATTTAGCACATTCTGCCTGCCTAAAACCATTATAGCGGATAAAGTAGGTATACACAAGAAATACTGTGAGATATTTCCAGGGTCTCCTTAGTTATATTTTCATGTGCATGTATAGTTATGTATTCCAGATATTTAACGAACAATGAGTTAAAATTGGCATTGTTTTCCTGAAGCAAGGGTAGTGCTTTTCTTGCGGGAGTAAGTGCAAAAGAATTTAAAATTCACTGTATTCTGATGCAAAGTCATCACACTCTGTCATTTTGTTGTCTTATCCTTATGTAGGTACCTAAAGTTAAATTATCAGGATAACATTTCACACAAGTGATGAGTACCTACTATATAAAAAAATTGCAGGGTAAATGTTTTAAGTCAATATATTATGACCTCAAACTGACGTTGAATGTCTGACGAATTGCAATGATCCTCATTTCAGAAAACCTACAATGTGTCATAAGGATTGCATGTACTAGAAGGCAATAGGTAAGTATATAAAAAAACATGATATTCAAGCTAAATGTTTGCATGTTCAAATATAAACTGGAAACAAACACGTAAACGTTAGCTAACACTTGCCCAGCTTGTTAGACTATATTACTTAACCTTAAGTGTGCATCAAAGTGCCTATTATTGTATCTTACGATCTCTTACAATAATCCGATCATTATTATTGTTCAAGTTATTATTGAGAGCAAAGTAATTAATGGATTTTATCCTAAGAAGTAGGTTTATCAAAATAATCATTGCATCCTTAGAACGTAGGTAGAAACTTTTTGAAAGTGTGTCGGTCAATCTTTTACTTGTTTGACTTTTCTTAGTTAAGAACAAGACAGAGTGTGATGCGAGGAATATAATTTTGAATAATTTACGAGCCAATTCTTGTAAATGCTTACAAGTAGACATTTATCTTCATTGTGTTATCATAAAGTTATAGCCAATTCATGTTGATACACAGAATACATCGGGATAAGTACTCTATAGTCATAATGCGCCGAGATCTACTTGGAGGGTTCCAAAATGTTGAAATAATGTTAAGAAGCAAATCAGCCGATGACAAAGAGGTTGATGAATATTACAAGGATTAAAGAAATCTATTCACGAATGCTGTAGTGTCATGCATGTGAACTTCAGGTGGTAGAGGGGTTCATGCTGAGAAGGAAAAATTAGTGCGCCTTATCCAAGTCACGGACGTGGGTCTAACACTAAAAGCCACGGTCTGAGTGAAGTGAAGGGAGCAAACAAGAACTGAACTTTTAAAGTGTCGGAAAAAAATGCAAATTTTATAACTTTTGGCAAACCTGCAATTGTTAAGCGCAATATCGTTACATATATCAGACAGCTAGAATCCTAAAGTCATCTGCTTATTTCTGTAATTCAAGTTGAGTTTAGTACGTATAATAATAAAATAAGGTACGTATGTGAATTAGGAAGAAAATTTACGAGTTCTTTGGGGTAACTTTGTAAAACTAATAAAACCCACATTATACTTATATCTGTAGTTTAGTAGGTAGGTTGGTTTTAACATGAAAAGTAATACTATACTCGTAGCATTCATCAGATTTTTTTATACTACAAAGTAGGCAAATGTTTGCAAACATCTTAATAAAAAATCCATGTATGTAAAAATATTTTTTTTTTGTTTCAAGAAATATATCAAAACTTTCTTATACGACAAGTAACTTTATTATATGATCCCGGGGAGAGAAAACTTTATGTGACTTGCAACTTATTGATGGATCACGTTTCAAAGCACTCACAAAATAAGTTAACAGTGCCAAAAATAGCTAGACTTTAAAGAAACTCTCAATGTTCTTCCTAGGAGTGAAAGTGTGATGTGTGAGTACGTGAGGATGTGGCAGTCACCTTGTTGTTCGGGGTCTGAGGCAGGGTGCTCTCAGGGTAATCGTCAGGAGGTCCGTCTAGGCAGGAGGTGGAGCCTTGCGAGGATCCAGGAGATAGGCGCCCGTCTGCCATGGGCAAACGCTGCTCCTGGACGCAGGCCAGTCTGTAACCACCCCATATCTTGTTACGGTCTATTTTTTTGGACAGGAGCGTTCTGGGAGCATAGATGTTGCTGTATAAGTGTTTTGGACCAAAATCTTGCCACTGTGGTATGTCAAGTTAGTTGTTAGTGTACTTAGTTATTTAGTCTGTCTCGCATATTAGTTTGTAAGATGTACCTTCGTACAATAAAGTATTTTCATTCATTCATTCAAGTTATTATTCTTGAGAAGTTTCGATCAATGCCACTCGCGGCGGAGTTATGTTCAATCAATGTTAACATCAAAGAAAGACCAAAAGACAGAAAACAAAGTAGGTTTTAGTGAAGAAATAATTAATCACCTTTTAAGAGTGACCAGCGTGCCTGTCAATTTCTTGCACCTCCGCAAAGCCAGCTCCAGTCGTTCCGGTTCTTCTTCTAGCATCTTTTCTTTACGTACAACCTGTATGCAAAGGATTTCCACCTTTATTACCACTCGTAGAAGATTTGGTTTGTTTTTTTTAAGTTTACCATACATGTTTGTATTCATAGGGGTCTGAACCCACGACCCACAGCACCGAAGACAGAACAAATACCAACTGAGATATCTAATATTAGAATTACTAATTTTGAATGCAAATTCGCTGTGTATTTTTCGTTTGCGTGGGATTAACCTCCAGCCTACGTGTATACGTGTGTTCGTAATCTCCAGTCTACAGAACGTTAATTAGCACGCACTCGTGACATTACTATTGCTACAGCAAATGCTTTCATCAATACAAACAAATTGCCAACAGTTGCGTGTTTGACCCCAGATTATGGTCAACTCGTAACACACCTCAGTAGTGCCTATAAGCATGATATGACAAATGTTCTACTTTAGACTTTCCCTAGCTAAAGCAGATAAATGCCTATACAAAATAAAGTTGGCGCGTAATTTTCGCGTACAAGTTTGTATGGTTTAGTGACCGACTCTGATGACGGGAGTTTATAGGCCGCCTTATGGCCTCCGTAACAACAAGTAACATTCCATGTCGGTTTCGTGCAGTTATTGCAGATGTGTAATGGTCACACCATGTCCTCCACGTTTTTGAGCTCAAGCAAAGTTGGCCAGCTTACCTTGTCCATCTCAGCAGATAACTTTGCTTTCATGGTCTCCTGCAAAACTGGAAACTTGACTTTCCAATCGGCTACGGTTTTGCTGCTCTTTGACAACACCATTGCTATACGTTCGATATCAGCCATGTTCACTCTTGTTTCCCTAAAAATTAATAACAAAGTGATACAAAAATATAGCACAGTATTGTTGAAATAGATATTTAAAGAAGATATTTACTTGTATCTATTCGCAGCTTGGCCGCGCAATCGCTCTACTGTTGCTTCAAGTTCATACAGATCATTTTCGAGGAGTAGCATATCTTGCCGATAAATCTCCTCTTCACGGGTAAGTTGCTGCAAATAAAAACCCTAATTATAGTTTTTTTTTTATAAAGAGAATCAACGAAAAGAACTCGAGATGTTATACCGTGTCAGGAGCTGCTTCTGCGAAAGCCTCGGCCAAGTTTCCAATCTGAATAATGGTCTCTCCCATCATTTGACGCATCTGCATCGCATGACCCAACGTTGACCGCCGCAGGTTACGTGTCTGACAACCAAAAACGTTCTATAGCTAAACCACACTTTCTGAGGATTAAGCTTACAAATTTTTGTGCTGGGATAAATAAGTTACCTCGATCCTTAGATCTCGACTTTGCTTCTGCAGCAAACGGAGCTGACTAAAGAAGTCGGAAGACACGTTTATGCCTATCATTCTTTGCGGCACCATCGTGAGCTGCTGACCAGACAGACCAGCCGGCTTCGGCGGAGGAGCGGGCTTCAAGCGATCTCGTTCTGAAATAATCATCCACTTATACCAGTCGCACACATCCACATAGCCCGATGAAAAAGCTGTTGACAAAAGAAGCTGGTACACCTTTAGTCACGCAATTGGTAAGGGTTATACGGTACCCAGTACTCGGGGTTTGAAGCTACGGGTACTGCTAGGAACCTCAAGTATCGGTTGCAAGTAAATGTGTACAAGTATTACCTTGCGATGATGTCCGCGGCAACGTTGATGACTTTATTGCCGGTTTTGTTGGTTTCGTATCAGCTATTGCAAAGAAGTAAGCGGAAAGAAATTCAAGAATTATGAACATGGTTATGACAATAACTACAAGAATGATAGACAGTTTGTACGAGCAAGGGGATTAGCTTTGAAAGCGAAGACATTATATTCAACATTTGGTACATTTTAATATCTTGTCTTCGGCTCTCGAAGGTTCCTTTCCTACGATATTGTATGAGTATTGGAATTACTGATTCTAATATAAAATATGAACATGACATTACGAGAAATTCTATTGTCGATATCAATCATACATTTACAAAGAAATAAAAGTTGTGAACAAAACAATGAATTTCCCGACTATAGTCCATGAAGCTAAAATAAACGAGAAACCAAAATTGTGTTGATTCATGAAATGACTTTAATTAGATAAGTATTCCCAATACCTACTGCCATTCGAAATAGGATGCAACAGTAATTCCATTCATCAAGCATCCAAACCGCAACCACACGTTAATACCATACCCAATCACAAGATGCCTAGTTAAGTACTAGCTAGGGAGCTAATTAATGCCTACTGAGCATCTATCAAGTGAGCTTTTTTCTAATACAGATTACAAACCTCTGCACAATATTCTCTCAACTTTACAGAGCATATTACAAAGTGTCAACTGTTCATTCTGCGGTCGGTATGCAGCTGTATCGAGACCACAAAATCTGCTTCGTACTTTAATTTAAAATGTACTTATTAAAAATACCGCAAACTAAAACGATTTGTAAATGAATGTTTCTCATTATTATAATCGTGTATGTATATATTTTATTAAAGGTTTCTTAAAAAACTGTGTACGATGACACATCATAACATTTTTCTATCGTGGGTTTTAGTTTTGAAACAATATTACAAAGTTTTACATTACAATATGCCAAAAAAAGTAATTGCCTGTTGACACTCTGTTTATAACATAGAGTAAATAATTATATAGATAGTGTATGCCTCAATTCTACCCAAAACCTGGCGGCACAGGAAAAGGGAACAATTAGCTTTGTAAAACGATGATTTGTATGCATACCTGAATGCTGAGGTGAGTGCTGTCTTGGTGAGTTCATATCTGGTGGATCATCGCTAAATGATACTGATTTCTCAAAGGACACTGATTTTTCTGAAATAACAAATGGATTTTGATCAAGCAAAATTAGTAGTTGATTCCATTGCAGCTAAATATTTTGACAAGACTACTGTTATGATATTTATTCACTATAAAAGAAATGTCTCAGTGAGATATTTAAAGGTGGCTGTTTCGTGCCGTGTTTAATTAAATTGTGTGCATTTGTGTTTTATGACAAATTTTGTGTCAAATGTTCACAATGATTTAGTGGATGAATTGATTCAAACTTCAAAATTACGTTATGAATATCTTGCAGTGGTTATAACATTGGGCTGTGAAATGAGCAACAATCAAATATTGATTCAGACGAATGTATCAACAATAACTACCTATTTATACCATGATTCTTGGATTGGGGGCACGATTCCAATTAACACGCGAGCACTCAATATTGTGATGATTAAAAGCAAAATGGAGATCTATTTTAAGACGTAGTACTAGATATTCAGGTAATTCTTATAACCTAACAGTTTTCAAGGATGGCGAACACTACAAAACTAACATGATAGCAAACTGAGATTACAATGTCAGCTACATTAGAGCCACGAATCTAATAACTTTTTTTGGTTAATCGAGATGAGTTTCAACGATTGTATTAGGCAAAGGCCAATGCTTTTCTTACAACGACACAATTTATTACTTTATTGAATAACCTAATACAATCATCGGTGTGATGAAAGCTGGAAACCAAGGAACAAACAATTTATTGAGAGTTGGCAAGCAAGCAAACTGCGTGAGTACTTCATTTGAAATCACAATGCTCGATACAATACTAATGTCACCATCTAAAACTTGGTCAACAGGACATTAAACGAGTGTCATTGCTTGACTGTCTGTACACTTTATTAGCTAAAGAGTGAAAGCGACGCTTTCTCTCCTCAAGTCAGATGTACGGAAGCACCATAGGCTTTGCGTTTTCTAGTTTGCGTTTGATTGGAATGTGGTGGAACCTTTGCTTTGTGGTTTGTTTCTCTCCTTGACTACTAAGCTCATCATAATCATAATTTTCTTCGATTGTACCTACGAATATGTAATGAGTACAAGCAAATGTACGAGAAAGTAGAACATCTTTTTACTTTGATAGGTACACTACACATAGTGTAAAACAGACATTAGTAATGCATCAGCGGTTTATGGATCGCGACTCAATCACACTTACGAAATTTATCTCTCCCTAATTTAGGAGGTCTCTCGGTGCTCGCAAATCGCGCCGCATCTGAGTGCAGGAAAATGCATGGGACATATTAGGCACCACGCCTTTCAATGATATTAAAGCCAATTGGGTTTGGTTCACCAAGTTTGAAAAACGATTTAAATATGGTCACGTTGACCGAAGTCGAATAAGCAATGATTTTGGCTATCGAGAAGTTTAGATTAGGTTTACCTGGTCCGCTTCGTTGGTAATTGATTTCTTGTCGTGGAGCGACGGCCGGAGGAGTCCCGGATGAGCCCGGCGCCTGTAAAGCTTTTTGTACGAGGCCAGTAAGATTAGCAAGCTGCCGTTCCATCTTCTCTACTCGCATACGTTGCATTTCGTCCATTTGTGGAGGTACTCTAGAAATTCGGTTTGATCTTATTCTTAGTGTATACGCACAAATCTCATAACTTATCGGGATGAAATATAACATTACCTATGTTGAAAATAAAACATGCGCTGGTTTTTCTTTAACAAAAAAATGGTGTATACGTACCTCGACTCGAATTGCGGGCGTGGTACGGGTCTAGGAGCGCCCATCGTGCCGTACATTTGGTAGGTTTCGTCAATAATAACAGCATCACTGCAAAAATACTTTAATCAGAAATCTAAGTATAAAATATGTATATTATTTAATCATTATAGATCTTCAAATGATTTTGTCAAAGTTAAGAATCGTAAGGTTTACCAATTCTCTTCATCGATAACAGGAGTAATGGCTGGCCTGCCTGCTGCTGGACCAAGGAACTGCGTGTAATAGGGATCTTCGTAAGGAGCCCTAGCAGCACTGCGCTCAGGTGACGACATATATCCGTCATGGCCTGCAGGTAACAACAGAACATAGCATATAGCAGAACCCTGCGTAACGCCATACGCAACTATCACAACATCGAAAATGAAAATATACGAATTCAACAAAGCTTAACAAAAGCATGCGATTAATATGTTTTAAAATAGTGGCTATACCTAAGTATTATTAAAAGGTACCCAAACAAACTCGCACAAGACCCTTTGATGTCACGTTACAAAACTTAATAAGTCAAGGTATCGGCTGTATAGATTTTCAAGGGATAGGTTGTATTTAGTAGGATCAGATCACTCTAAAATATAAGTCAAATAAGAATGGAACAAATAGGTAAAAAAATAATCGATCAAGCTTATAATTGATCGCAATGTTAAGAGGCGAAGCTGCAAAACAAGTGTAGAGGCAATAAAAAGTTAGGACAAATTGGCGTTTAATAAGAGGGTGGTACCGGGGATGGTATACAGTTGTTCACCCCGAGGGCATTCCGCGGCTGCGAAGGGGAAACACCGTTCTGACCCACTGCCCGGGATGTATGTACGCATGGGTTTGGCTGGCGTACCTATACATATAGCCTCTCTGTACGATTATCACTCCTCAGTGTTCTTACATAATGATTCCACGTACATTTCTTAGAATACGACTTACAGGTCGAAGAATTCAAAATTAAAAAGAAAAAAATATACACAAACAATTAAACAAACAAACAAGCTTATTTTATATTATAGTTTCAAGGGTTTTGATTTCTAAGTAAACAATAATGAATTTATCTTTATAGAGATCAAGTAATGTGATTTTACCTCCTGTAGAGATATTTTTGGCACGGTCGGCAGGAACAGGGGGCGCAGCTGGTGAAAAAGCATGGAGCATTGGTCCACCACGTGGAAGAGTGCTCGGTGCTTGATTTCCGATGTAGTAAGCTGGGGCCTTGGCCTGCTGGACAACACAAATTATAACTTAAGTAAATACATAAAAATAAACTAGCTATAATAAGCCATCTTCTAAACGACATTCGAAAGATTGCAAAGGGAATGATAACGGACACAATACATGAGCCAAATAAAAGTTATGATTGCCTTTATGTCGTATGAGAGTGTCAAGGAGGCTGGCTGCCTTTACAAAAAACCTCTAGCGAGTGTTGCATTAATTACCACAAGAGCCAGAGTCGTATAACAATACGTAAGGAAAAATATAAGTAACAGCACCCAGGCCAAACGTACAAGGACCATGCAAATGATTGTCCTTTTGCAGGAATTGAACCTGTACTTCTCATGGCTTGACTAATAATCATTCACCTAGTCTCAAAGGTAGATGTTCATCTACCTAAATGCGGTTCCACTTAGGTACACTCATATTCCAATTACATACCTCCTCGTGCTCGGACATGTAATTGGTACATTAGGCGAATTACAGAACGAACGCGGACGCTGAGACTAGCGTACATCAATCACAAAACACCACATTAATGGTGTAAGTTTGTATATACTTTATGCATTATATTGTAAACATAATATAATATGTATGTTTAATAATTCAAAAATATGTTTATCATTTTAAACTCAAAGCAGGATTTAAAATAACTATGATCCCATTCAGCATTCTGACTACGACGAATGTTATTATATATTGCTTATAAATTATTTTCTAAAGTACAATCAGAACGTAAAAATGTGTGCAGCATAGCGGTTTGTAAACATTATTTATAAACTAACAATTGTTTTAAGCGACAGTCTTCAGTTGACACTTTGTTTTCCTACAGAAAACACATACAACTTTTCCATACTGGGAAGAAACATTTTGTTAGTTGGGTTTCGAAATCTTATGTGTCGACATCGTAAATAAAAAAAATCAAACTCATTCTAGAAATATATATTTGTCAAAGATCATAATAATAAAAAACAAATAAACCTCTTATACGTTGGCGTTAATTACTTAATTGGTTTTTGTAGGTAGATCCTCTCAATAAGAATGGCACTGACATTACTTATTTATTTCGCATGTTTGAGTTTCGTGTCAGTAAACGCGATAAATCGTCCGGTATACAAAATCGTTCTCACGCAGAAGGGATACGCCCAGGTACGTTGCAATTTTTTATAAAACAATATCTAGAAGTCCTCGATATACCTACCTAAATCTTAAAAATCAAAAGTTAATACCTTTTGATCGCAAAAATATAGTTTTTACTTCTAAGGTATGTACTTTCTGAACCACTCTCATTAATCAACTTAGTTAACTTGATTCTACCGGTGATATAACGATGACTAACGGCTTAAGTTATGTAAAACCAACTAAGGTCAATGCTCACATAGTCACACTGGCCGCTTTTGCAGTTTCTTCAATATGACATCGAGACGCCGCCTTTGAGGGAGTTCACGTTTTGTACATGGATACGTGTCTATGACCTTGGAAATGATCAAAGTATTTTCACATACGTCGGTGAGTCAATTAATTGATATAAAATCTTAAATTGTTTTTTTGAGAGATAGATAAGCAGTGTTACTTGAAAACTTACTTTTTGTCCGAGATAAAGCCTTTTCCACTGTATCGTAGCATTTTTCACCAAACACGCCCTGTATTTACTATTCGCTCATACCTTTCTAGCACACTTGTTAACCAAGGTAAATGAACAACTATTTGTACAGTGCCAGTCGTTGCGTTTTTTTTTCTTTTTTTTTTCTTTCTGTACTACATAACTTGCAGAGTATGTGTTTGTACCTGTAGATCAAAACAAATCGCTTAAGCCCATTTCGACCTAGTTCATGTCCAATTCCGTTACACTGTGCAGTGCACACCTGTCCAGTTCCGATGACAATAATAGCATTGTTTTGTACTGAGCTGGTCAAATAATAGAAGGTGGACGACGCAATTCGAGCGAATTGCGAGCGCGCAAATAATAGATAGCACGCAGCATTGTATTCGCGGTTAGTGTTCAAATAATATTAAGCTTTGAGTATTGCTCGTGAGTATTCACTCACGAGCAACGTTCCGCAAATTCAGACATGCATTGTTTAAAAAGTATAATTCCCAACATTGTTGTGTATCTAGAAGGGATTTGAAGGTCTGTTTATTTTAAGCTATTTATGTTATCATTTCAAAAACGGTAGGTATACCAATGGTATGCGTAAGGACCAGAAAATTAAAATCAAATGTGTGCAAACATGATTGCATTATCCTGCTTGTTTGACCCACTTAACAGCTGAACTTGTTGCATTTCGAGTTCGATGTTGCATCATTTTGGTTTTTACTGAACTTTCACCACACGGTACCCAAAAATAGCATTATTAAGAGACCGTAATGATTTACGCGGCTTTAAACAAAGTTGGTACATACATGCCCTGATTGGTAAAGTAAGTAGGTACCTGGTTGTGATTGAACATTGTATTTCGGTAATCAGACACGCACTGGCACGTACAACAGTACCTTTCAGCAAAGTCGGGTTAATACTGACGTGTGGAAGTGTCCATGCATCGTCCAATGTATTTACACCTTATTGAACAAAGTAGGGTGACAAACCATTCAACCAGCAATGACCCTTGAAAAAGGGTTTTTTAGCGAGGCTATGGAACATCATTCTATCGATTTATATCAGTAGACCATCGTTAACCGCGAGAGTTGCATTTTGATTTAATCGATTTGAACTTTAGTGCTGATGTGATCACAACCATAGATATTTTGTCATATGCATTGATGTATTGTTGCAATGCTGCACTGCATTGAACATTGTTACTTTCTATTATAAAACTGTAAATAAGCCAAAAATAAACTTAATATGCAGATCTATTAAATAAACGATTCTGATTCCTAAAATCGCGTTTGTCTGTTTGTGTGTTCGCGGATCACGCCTTGACTACTGGACCAATTTCAATAAAACTTATACCATTCAGATCAGAAGCTTTTTTCCGGATTGATATATTTTATTGAAATCAAGGACGTGGATTCCTAAATACAGCTTGAACTTTCTAAACCAAAAGCAGCCATTTGCTACGAGGTTCATCGTATATTGGTGACAGATATTTTGGTGGAAAGTTTTGCACGCATTCGAAGTCGCAGATATCATCTAGTTATTTATATTTTAGCAATTGTTTCTTTCCAGCTAAGGGTAATAATCGCGTGGTGCGGCTGTGGTTAGACACCGGCGGGCATAACATGAAGGTTTCTATAAAGGGAAAAGTTACGTCTAGCTTTCCTGTCGACATCGTAAAGGATGTTTGGCGTCACGTGTGTCTTTCCTACCAATCGGACTACGGAGCTTGGGCATTGTACATCGACTCTCGACTCGTATCCTGCGAGGCAGCTCAAAGCGTAAGTAACTCTTAAAACAAGCGAATGAAAATATGCACATAGTGACTCGAAAGACGATTAAATATCCAAGATCATTATATTGCATGCCATTATTCAGCATTTTAGCATAATTTGAGGGTCAAGGAGCCAACAACGTGATTCGAGCCTACAGATTAACTGACGATAAATCGACTTGCACAGCAGTTACGAAACTAGATCTCAACACAAGGCTGGCTATCTGTAAAGAGATAGTTCCCTCACATTTCGATCCCCTAGGGCTATTTAATGCCTTGACAATATTAAGCAACCGAATGTCGCATTTTAATCTTGCTAAAATCTCGGTGCAGCTCTTATTGGTAATGCCAAATTTATTCAATGTATCAGCATGTTTGTTTGGACGTAGATACCAGTAGGTACTTCGATTTTAAAATTGTGTACAATTTATTTCTTTGAATGTTGCATGGTGCAAATAACATTGGTGGTATTGCTGCATGGTGCATAGATAACTGCAAAACCACCTAGGGAACGGTATACAAGGGATTCCATGACATTGCAACTGCGTAGGTAGGTATATTAATATGTACAGGTGTTTGAAGCTTTGTGGGTGCGATATATTATATTATTTTTATGTATATTTTGCAGGTCTATGGTTTTGTGATACCCAAGGGAGGCAGCGTTATCATTGGATATGGAACCACGGATGATGGTTAGTCTTATTTAACTTCGTAGTTTTGCTATGAATTACAAGCTACACATACTCAGAATTAGCATTCTGTCCTTGTTTTAGGGGCATCAAACGGATTTGAAGGAGAAATATTTGGAGCAAATATGATACTTATGTCAACTATAGAAAGAAATTACACGATGCGGAAGGACCCTTTTTTTGAACAAAAACCATTTTCGAAAAACAAAGTTAAGGACAATGATAAAAACTTAAATAACTACATAGTTTTAAGTGATTTGCAAACTGATGAAATACACAATAACTATGAAAAAACATTTGTCTTGCCGACAGCGAATTCCAATAAAAGTTATATAAAATTTCAAACACCATACAGTTTTATAGAACACGATGTCGGTGTTGATGTGTCAATGAATCCGAAAATAATAGTAAACTCAGATGAAAAAGAATTTTTAGATTTGAATTCTGATAAATTTAGAACAACAGACAAAGATAAAACAAATCTTTGGAATTTCATTAATAACGCAGGATCAACAAAAAAATTCAATAGTCAAATAAAATCCAAAAACGAACTACCAGATTCTAGTATCCAGAAACTTGCTACTGTGTCTGAGTTCGAGACGCCACCGCCACCCCCTAGTGTTTATTTTGACAATAGCCTTGAGAAGGAAAAGCAAAGTTTTACAGAGTCGATATATAAACTAAAAGAAAATTCCATTAAAACGAAGCCAAAATCTGAATTGTCAGAAATAGAAACTCCACCACCTATCAATAAAAACACTCAAGTCTATGGCCAGTGGACAAGTTCTAAATATGCTGGAACTGTGTTAAATTATCTTAAAAGTATTAATTTTCAAACCAAAGAAAAGCATACAAGAAAAATTCCTGCAACAATACCTTTATCTAAAATATCAGACTCTTATCCGTACGCATCAGATTTTAAAATAACGAAACTTCGTCCACCTCCTCAGTTTAGTAGGAGAAATATTCTAGAAAAACGATATGATAGTTTCAAAAAGGACCCACAAATTAATGTGCAGATTTTAGATGATGGTATAAGAAGCAACATTTTAAAGATACATGCACAAACACGACCAAAACAAGTTGAAATTACAAACAGAGGACGGACCAAAAAAAAAATGGATCATCGGTATTATAGAAATGTCAACTATGACTCTGTTGAAAAAATTCACAGTGTTGAGGATTTTCACAAGCCTCGACCATTTATGTTGTCGACCGATAAAAAAAATTACAGAATTCACGAACTGTCTATACCAAATATAAAATACAAATCAGTACTCCCGTTTTTAAAGTCACTTGAGTATCATATTAGTGATTCTGAAAAAATCGAATCGCAGGCAGTAGTTAACAGTGAAGACATGTACTCAAAAAGTTTAGCCAACGCTAATAAATGGCACAATGTAAAATCTTATAGTAACGATTATACTCCACGTCGTATAAACATGGAATCCGAGGAAAGTGAAACTAGCTACAAGCAGCAGCATCCAACAGTACGCTTAAAGTACAAGCATGAAAAAAAGCTCGTCGAAGAAGATGATGATCCAATAATCGTTAATGGCCGGAAGCTGGCTGTTGAAGTTTCGAACCAATCAAATGACAATAAAGATTCAATATCTTTAATAAAATACAATCATGGTTTTTTTCCGATTGACAAAAAGGTCAAAGTAAAAGACAAAATGAGTATGGGTTCAAAAATAAATTCAAAGCGAAACATGGATGGGCACAGTTTTAATAAGAACGTCAAATTGGGAAACGCTTTGAATGAGCGACATGTACTAGGAGGCGATGAAGTTCAGAAAAAACAAAGTTTTGTCGGAGGATTTGAAAATATACCAGATATAAATAGGTATAGGTCGGATATTGATAATGAAAATGAAAGAGTGCCTTCATCTCTTGGTCCGAAAGTATGTAAAAACGTAGAGTTATATGATCGAGTCCTATATGTTCAACTGGATGAGAGTATAGATATGACACATATTTTATCCCCGGTAAGGGCAAAGAACTTAGCAATAGAATTTATTTTACAGAATTACAAAAAATGCTCCTTAGCTGAATCATTTCTAGAAGAAAATTCAAAGCTTTTCATAGATTGGAGTAAGACCCCTGTTCGTCTTTTCGGTGGTGCATATCCTAGAACCACCACAGATCTCTGTGGTTTTTTTAAATAGCCTGTTATCTTAATATAAATTGTTATCCTATAAGTAACTAGCTTTCAAATAGCTCTTAATACATATTTTTTTTGTAAAAAAGCAATACACTTTTTCTGTTCTATTTTATCTACATAATGTTCCTTTATTTCTCTAAGATTACTTATCCTACTTTTTTTAGAAATGTAGGAACATAAATTGCTTACTTAATAAAAGTCAAATCCAAGTTTCATAATTTATGTATCGGTAAGGGGCGTAAACATTAGCATTTTGGTGTTTGTACATAATGTAAGAAACGTTTCAAACCCACTTTAGTTCTTTATCATATTTCATTATTTTACCAAAATATACGAGTACATTGTTTTCTTTGAAGTAACAAATGAAAAAATAAATTGAGGTTTGATCAGGATTCCACCCACACTCAATGTTAATTTTCGCACTTACAATACTATTCAGAAACACGTTGATTACACATACATAGGTATTGAAATGAAACTTCAGTTTTTATTTATTCATAATAATCTTTCCACGCTGTTCTACTATTTCGGGATTTTGTCACTGAACAAAACTGTATGAAAATATAATGTGTTTTTGATTAGTTAAATAATAAGATTGGAATAAGTTCAGAGTGATATTAAAATAAATAACGAATGAATTTACCGTTTCATTTACGCAACTACCAAACAATTTAGAAAATATTGTGCAGTGAATTTTGCGTAGGTTATTTGGTAGGTCACCAATTAGCGTTCATTATGCAAGGTTGTAAGCACGTAGGCAGTGTTGGCAGAATGACCAATGCGTTCCGACAACCGTAAACCGATTGCGATCCAATCTACTTCGTAGCTCAATTTCGCAGTCTTTAAATTTATTATTTGGTTTAATGCAAATCATATTCAATTCCCGCTCTAGAGTTGGCACATATAAATTCAACTCGGTCTAAAGTTCTTGTTTTACAATGCTTTGGAACAAAATCACTCATGTGTGTGACTAATGTGGACAGCGAATTCGAAACCTGCAGATTATATTCAATTCCAACTGTAGAGCTGTCACATCTAAATCCAACTCGCCCAAAAGCTTCTTCTTCTCTTCTTCTTCTCTTCAGTAATGGCCTCTGTCCGTCATTTCGACAGACAATTTTGCCAATGTCAAGTGATATAATTGTAATAATATAAGTCAAGTCAAGTCATTTGTCAAGTCGACTGTCGTTTGTTTTGAAATGAAAATGGTGGATTTTCTTAAAAACCTAACACGAATTTTCACATTCAGAAAAACCACTTTACACACATTTATTCCAATGGCTCACACTTTATGTTACGACCTATGTATTGTTGGTTAAAATTCCACCAAAACTAAACAACAATACTCACAATAACACAAGAAAACTATTAAAATAAAAGTGCTATGTGTCGTTTCAAAAAATGTCTAAACTCGTGTCCGCCCAAAAGCTCTTAGAACCAAACCACTCATGTGAAGCGAATGACTGCAAATTCGACTGCTTGACACTGAGAAGATATGGATGTCAGTTCAGCTAAGCCATTTTTCTTATACTATCTTTACAAATGTCACATTAAGATAACTACTCCCGTTTACTTTCAGTTCGTGTTTCTGAATCACAAGCTTCGGAATGAGAGTGCTTTCATTACACGTTTGTGGGTCATAATTACTCTGGCGTGTACAAACTGGTTTTACAGGTTGTAAACGAAAAAAAGAGCAGAAGTTGCATAATATCTGGGCCTTTGTCTGTCTACAGCCGAGTATGGGGTTTGAAATGGAATCGTTTATATTAGACAATTAATTCAGAGCTATTCATTTTCGCGTCAACAGCTTTCTTTTTTACTGCATATTCTGGAACACGTTATGTAACCATTAATATAAGCACTTAGGTCACAGTTCTATTCAAATCGAGATCGGTTACCATAGAATGCATCTAAATTTCGCAACTGTATTATCTCGTCATAAAGTTTGGTGAATATTTAAACTGATTTCGCACATAAATTTATTTAACACGGAGATTATTTGAAGTACCCAATATCAGAAACGCAGGTGTAAGAGATTGTGCAGTGACTGCCGGCAGGTTGCAAGACAAGACACAATTATCGTAATAGACCTTCTACTGAGATTTGCGTCCGCAACTCGATTGCCTGCAGGTAGTTCGCACACCATGCTATATGCTCTCATTTCGTGGTTTTACTTTGTGAACAAACCTAGGTATTATTATATATTTTGTCAATAGCACACCAGCTGATGTCAAGCGATTACTTCTGCCTATAGCAATGCATTACCCAAAAGAGCAAGTCCAGTGAGAACGCGTCCTGTAAGGCAATGCACTGCGTCCTGAGACGTAAAGGTGTTAAGTAGGTATATGCCTGTAATTGGACCGCCGGCACCCCACTATCCTTCAAACCAAGAAATGGGTACAGTGATAGAACATCCTCAGACGAACATAGGTAGTTTACCTATACCTACGTGACATACGTATTCGTCACAAGCCTGATGTTTAAAATGTCGTTGATACTCAAAGAAAAAAAATACATATGATTATCATTTCTTCGTCAAACAGGAAAAAGGAAGTCAAACTTAATACACATTTATTCAACAAAATCTCGAAGATCACTTTCGAACGACTTAAAAACTAGGCGCAAGTTTCTTGCGACCAAAGCCTAGAACCATAATGATGACATTGAATAGTTTAACTTGGATAATTTAGATTCTAGGTCATTTCTAAAACATTCGGCAGTCGTTTTGTGCGTGCCGGTACAAATTACCTAAATATTTAAGTTTCCTTCCAGGATGTGCTGTTTGCTGGACACCATCAATATACATTACCTATACAACAAAAAAATATATACTTCTTATATTTAACGCATTTTAAGCGATTATTGATAACCAATGAAGCCTGTGACCTTTTATAAAAGATCATTGAGTGAAGTTATAACTATTCTCAAACATGAAACCCCCATTGCAATACCTAGTATTATATGGCAATACTATCCGCCACAATACTTTGAATATAGATTTGATTTAATATGTGCCTGTCAAATTTTTCTTTCCAAATGAGAGCTACAAATAATGATGATGGCGCTAGACTGGTAATAATATTTTCTCTAGACACCAGACGCCAACTATTACTCACACTGTGAGTATCCTGTCAGAGTTCGAAGAAATACCGGATATGAACTTCCCGTTTTGGATAAAATAAAAATATTATTGTCTTAGGATTTTCTAAGAACCTGTAGTCTACTTCCGGTCTAGATATTAGAAATAAAATATCTAATTTATCTATCCGGTTCTAATCTTTATTTTTTCTAAAATCACGAGATAAAATATTTTATCGAATATTAATACCTACACAATAAACTAGTTTCTCACACTAACTTGAATATATTTTGTGGATGAATTTATGCGATAGAATACTTTTACAATATAGTCCTCGATGATAAACCAATGATGATTAAATATATTTTTGTAAGTGCTAAAACTTTTAGAATGATAATAATTAAACAACTACTTTTATTTAACTGTAGACTAACTAATTAAATTGTTTTACGAATGTACAAACTTAATATAAAGTTCATTGGTCTTGTATATATTTTGTTATTAAATTTGTTTTTAATTTTCTGTACCTTTATTGTATTGTATGTTATAGCTGAAAATAAATCTGTGTCTATGTCTAATCTATGTATATATCATAGTTGATCCGTTTGACGTGTCAAAATATTTGGTATATATTTTAAATTCTTACCTGTCCTATAAATAACTATTGAACTGTCTGGCAAACCCAATTTATTTCACTAAGCTTCATTCATAAGCATGGCTTATACGACATTCAAGTTTTTAAAGATGACCCGGAATATTTGCTCTCGATTGTATTATACGATTTAGAATAAAAATATTCTACAATGCGACATCATTAAAATGTAGTGCTTCGCTTTCTCGACATTCCTAGTATCATATTTACATGACTTATTTACGTTAGAAGACGAACGTAAGTAAACAAATAAAATCTCCGTCACTACAGTTGGCCACTAACTCATACAAACTTATTAAGGTCGTTAAGCTTTGCGATTTTACATAATTAGATTCGGTAATTTTATATCTTCAAAAATACTGAAATGTGCAAGCGAGAAGGTTGCTTGACGTTCGTCATGACCAACAGTAGGTAAAGTAAACCAGCCTACACCGCAGTGTTGCCCCAGCCAAGACGACGTAAGCCTGGTAAAGATGATCTAGTGCATCCCTAGGAACACTCTTTAAAAAAAAACTATATTCTTGATGAAATTATATTATCTTAGTTAGCTCCACTAGGTAGCCACTGGGCGTTTGCATACAGAGCCCCGAGTCTGTGCATTTTTTTTTTACATTCGACTACAATAGCACATGCAAACGAATTCGCAAAGCGAGAAATTTTGTATGAAAACAGGATAAGCAAGCACCTCTAGGGGGAGATTTGGGAATTGTGCAATTCCCAACAAAATTTCTCGCTTTGCGAATGCGTTTGCGTGTGCTATACCTACTCGAGTCGAAAGTCAAAACAAATGCACAGACTCGGGGCTCTGGTTGACACCGATGGTACGAAAATATCGTGATCGATCGGCATCTAAAAATGTATAGCACTCCGTCGATATGGTGTAAGCTTCGCGTCGGTGCAGTGTGCAGAAGGGATCTTATACATCGAATAGTATCAAATAAACTCGGTGATGATTCCAGCTCATACTATTTTCTCAGTTTTTTATGATTTTAACCATTGAATTCATAAACGGTAAAGAGGTTCCTGTTAGGGCGCATTCAGACGTTACGCTATACGACTGTAGTTGAAATTAGTTTCGCGGATTGTTCAGCTTTGCTTTATTAATTTGGGATTTAAGTAGTTATTTGTAACCACAGTTAACTATAAAATAAATCTACTTTCTAATTAATTATTATGTTCTAAGCTAGCGAATTAGCAACCAGACTTTAGTTACGTTACAAATACTTGGTATGGTTATTTATTCATCATCATACGCCTAACGTATAATGAGGTCACTGCATGCATTTTTTAATTCTTATAATGTCGGTCATTGCATTCATTTTAATAATGTGTACAATTACAGTCAACAATATGTGGTATATATGTAAGTGGAACTTTGAGATTGGTCCGACTGAACATTATATTTTATATGCCTTGTGACTATTTACTCATTTATATAAGGCATTATACAACTAAACGATGGAACAAGCGGTTGTATTGAAATGATTATTACCACTGTTCTAAGAATGCAACAAACCTTGATGTAAATGTCCGAAATTCTAATTTTAAATGTTATTGTAATACTAAACACCCTACTTCATTGATTGCTGACAACATCGGTGATCGCTCCTTTGGCCGGAAGACCAGCGTTAGTTGTTTACTAACTAGTAACATCATGCTGAGTCAGGTTCCGCTTTGCAACACTAGGCTTTATTGTAACTACTTTAAATATTTAGGTTTTCTGTAAGTATTTTCAAAGAAATGTATTTTCTTTCTTTCTTTCCGTAATGTTCAAATTTCAAATGATAATTATTAAAAATAAAAGAGTAAGTTAAGTTATTATTCTAATCAGTATTTATGTTAGATCGATTCCTAATATAAGTAAGTACTTTTATTTAATTTACCACTAGTTGGTCCACTGGCACAAGACCGGTTTCTAGAGCGACGCTTTTATTACAGTAGGCTCTCGTTTTTTAAATTGCAGTGAAAGTCAAAAATCTTATATTCAATAAAATCACTACGATCACTTAGAACCCTTTTATGACCTAGGTGGTTCTGGCGCCAGTCTCTCGCGACCACGTTATTATTTCCTTCTTATTATGTGCCAAGAAGAATGAACAAAATAACGATGTCTATACCGCAAATAGATCCCCTAGCAAGATGATTGGATAATCTTCGTCTGTTGAATCTCAGAAATAAACTCCAAGAAAAAGCCATTTGTGATCTTCACTCACAAAGCCACTCTTTGCGTCCATTAAAATAATTTTCTCAGCTTCAGGTTAATAGAGCCACGAGTCCACTGGGTCGGAATCCGAGTGTAACAAGCGTCGTCGTCGTCGGTATTTACAATATATATAATATATACCTATACGCAAATATGCCGATGCACAGTGAACCATGTAGGTAGAGTATTGTAGAGCAATCAATTATTTCGCTCGGTACGCTCTGATTGTGACGCAGTAGACGGTTTCCATAAAATCAAGCTAAAAAGATTGACGAGGTATACTAAATAATATAATATAACTTAGTTTACCGATCCTAAAACTCAGGGTACACACAAATACGATACCGTCTTTCTAAAAAAAATACTGCGGAAAAAAATCTGTTTCATACATTTTTGCCAAGAGCGAGGAAGTATTGCGTTTTGTATGGAAAAATAGTTTTTTTTTTGTTTTCCAGGCTGTTTATTACAGCTAGCTATCATGAGTTATATAGAATAATAGTAATATAGAATAAAGAGATTTAATTCAAATTATTTCAGTGTTCATGTTCCGGTTTTAATGAAGTCGCTCCGATCTCGTGTTTCATGAACTTAACTACTGACAAACCCTATACCAAGTTATACACAATATCAGAACTGGATTCAAAATAATTATAACGAAGGTTGCATTGCAATGTTGAGTCATCTTACTTTTTGTATGTATATTATGCAATACAAGTATTATATCAAGCAGGTTGTAGTCTGTGGCGTTCCGTTTGCAAATGGAATTCAATTACATACCTACTTTGAAATGGGTTTATGTAACAAATACTTTTTATAAACTGGCAAAAGAACCGAACGGAGTTTGTATAACACCGATTTGTAAGCATCGGAAAATATTGGTAGAAGTCGCAACACAAATTAATATTATAATAAGTATCTATATCATAACAAGTGTTCAAAATTGTCTAATAGTATAAACAAACCAAAGAGGCATTTCCTGAATTAATTTGTGTGCGTATGTGGACACATAGATAAAACATACCTTAAATCTATAAGCATAATGTTTCAAAACTAAATAGCTTAAACCAGGTTCTTTTGTAGTTTGAAATTTAATGTTTATAGTAAAAATTATCTACACAATCAAATTAACTTGCACACTAGTGCACACCTGTAGTGGAGGCACTAGATAGGTGCGCAAGTTAGGTACGAAATAGAGATATGAATCCTGAATTCAAAAACCGGAACTACATTATGCTGGCATCGATGGAAACTATTTCCAACTACATTTCTGAATTCGCAGCTCGGAGACGAATTCTGGTAAAAGTTTAACGTAAGTGCAGACAGCGTTATTAATCAGCATTCCATTCGTATTGCAAAGCCATCTTAAACCACACTGAGTTTCATTACATTTTTTTTTATACTACTAAGTAGGCAAACAAGCGTACGGCCCGCCTGATGGGAAGCGGTTACCGTAGCCTATGGAAGCCACATTCCAATACAACATTTCCAAGCATGTTATATAAATTCTTGAATTTTTAGTAACGCGCGTGAAACACCTGGATTTGCAAGCTTCTTGTAGAAGCTGGAATACCTACTCAATAGTATTAATAAAGAACTTGCATTTTTTTCTAAATAGTAGTACAGTAAAATATAAATAAATAATTCTTGTATTAAAACGCTCGACACTTCGATCAAAGGTTCACTCTATTCTCAGACATTTGCTCGAAGTTTATGTTTGCGGTCGCTATGTAATAAAATGACATACACACATCGTGTATAGCAAAAACATTGCTCTTCTCATTTTCTTTTAAATGGTAGAGACCTTCATCTATGCTTTCACTATATCAAATAACGTGGATCCTAATTATTCCTAATTAGAAGTGATCCGTCGAATATTTTGATATTTCTTTATAATACTTTTACGTTAGATAAATCTTATTTAGATAAAACGGTTATTAGTGGTATATCTTATAAAAAGTTAGAGTAGACATTATTATGTCTTGTTTAACATACGTAATCAGATCATATTGTCTACTGTAACTTTTTATAATATAGGGGTATGCTTCAATCGGAACTTTTGGTTAGACATAATATAGAAGTACACTATTATCACAGAATATTAGTTTAGGTATATGCTTCTGATCTCTAACCGCGAAACCTTTAGATACACAGACATAATGGACTGTTCACTTTAACTATACGTAAGTATATTTTAGTTTTACTATCCTTATCATTAAAACAAAAAAGTTTTTAAACGCGATGGATTTTGTTAATTGTCAGAATAATTAGGACCAACAGTATGAATATTTAAAACGATCTCCCTGGTTGAGTTTGGTATGCGTCAAATATGTCACGGCATAAACGTTATACAAATACCTCCCCGAGCAACGTCAAAACACTTCCAATGTTAAGTGAAATAGAACTGACATGTTCAATGATTTTGAGAAGGTACCATACGAAAATTGAAGGTACAGTATAATAATCTATATCTATACTTCTAGGTATAATAATATTATAAAGAGGAAAGATTTGTATGTAAATATGTTTGTAACGAATTGGCTCAAAAAGTACTGATCCGATTTGGATGAAACTTGGATATATATTGTCCGTGACCTGGATTAACACATAGGCTACTTTTTATCCCGGAAAATCAACGGGATCCAACGGGACGCGAACGAAGTCGCGAGCGGAAGCTAGTATGGAATAAAATATGAATGTTATTAAAATGTATAAAATCGGCACATCCGGAATCCACGTTACACGCTTAGCATCGCAATTATAAAACCCACCCATGTCACGGTATTGTGACATAACTGTATCAGCTGGTACGAAGCAGTCGACTTATTCTACAATTTCGAGGTACTAAGGTGGGGTAGGCAACGGTGAGTGGAACCGACACAACGGCCAGTGTGTGAGTGCGAACTAAGTGTGCGCCCGCGCAGTTGAGATTGTCAGCGAAAGTCATCACGAAAACGTAAGTATTTATCGCATGTCGATAGTTATTATTAACCTTTCGGCCCGGTGCTTTGCGAGTTTTTTTGCGAATTGTAATAATTGCTTAGGTCTTTTATTTTGAGAGTTTCGTGTTTTATAATGTTATTATAGTAATAATATCAGTTTTTTTAATAAAAAGAAATTGCATATTATTGTAAATTAAGAACATTAAATAATAAATAAATATAATATATATTCTTGGACATTTCACACAACACCGTCTAGTCGCAAACTAAGCAAAGCTATGGAAGCTGGATTGCTTATAGTTAAATAATATTTTTGTTGTAAATACGTACTTATTTAACTCGTAACTTTTTATTGCACAAAATGAACAAATGTACAACTATATGGGCTTAATGCTATAAGAGTATTCTGCCTGCCAACCTTACAGGTCGGGAGAATGGTTGGCGTGCAAATTTAAAAAATAAACAGTATTCAAAACAATCAATCAAAATATGAATACCGAAACTAACAACAAATATTCAGGAATGAATACATAGTAGATATACACCCATGCATAGAACAAACCACTATGTTTGGCACAAAAAAAATTTTTGTTCTCAGTGGTGATCGAACCTACGACCCACTGAGCTGTGACGCCTGTCATACATGATCATTTAACTTCAATAGCATCCCGAGACAATAGCTTCATGATTGTTACAACTAAGAAGGTCTGATTGACCTAAATTAAGTAATTGTACTCAAAATTGGTATAGAATCTGGTAGTATAATTGTGATCAATTGATTATGATAATTCATCTCAGTCGGCTCCGTACGTTATGACCTTGTCTTCCCAGCGGATAAGGCCGACTAGGCTGAGAGGATAGTAAAGGTGCTATGGGCAAGACTAATCCATCTAAATCATGTCCCAAGCACTGCAGCGTCTCGTTCATTGGGCATGAGTAAAAAGTGGCCCCTGACGCTGCATAAATCATCTAGATTGAAAGCAAAAAGCTGATTATATAAATTGTTATAAAGTTTAGAATTGTTTTTTTTTGTACTATGTCAATTGACAAAAGTCAAAATGCATTCATACAACTTTTTGCTGCTTTTGTTTAACAAAGCAGTTCTATAAGAAAGACATCAAAGCTTTGATATTAGACGCTTTTAAAAATTCTGAAATATATATACATTGTTTCTTACAAACGGAATCAAAGTGTAAAGAGTTAACGATGAGTTTAGAATATCGTATGTGCCTCTAAATCACCTTCACTTCACACAACCCGGTACGACACACGCCCGCATAAATGACTTTATAATAGATTCACTAAGGCGCTGACAAGCGTCAAACATTGTTGTTTATTATTTTACATAAATAATTTTATTGATTTTGTATTTTCATAAATGTTCAAATGTGCGAGCGAGAAGTTGTTCGAGGCTTATCAGCGTCAATTATAATTATATTGTGATAATTACATCAAATGATAATTTCCGGAATCTAATATTAGCGTTATTTAAAAAATACACTTCAGAATTGAGAATATAAATTTGAAGCAACAACAACATTCATCATTTAATTAAAACCAAATCACCTTCACTTTCCATTCAATAAGGCAGCACTACTTAGCGATATCCCCGGTTATGCTGGTAAACCGCATTCATTGTTTATGAGTATAAATACCGATTTGACAGTTTAATTGGAAATCCACCTCATGCTGGGAACGTCTGTCCATTCTAATTGATTCTAGTTTTCACGATCAAAGCTCTGGTAATTTAGAAAACGTATGTGTCATCATCATCAATATCTTTCATATCAGCCTGTAGAAGTCCACTGCTGGACATAGACCTCTATCGTATCTATGTAAATTTAGATGCCACAGCTTCATTTCGGTATCGATTTCGATAAGATCGATAAATTGAAACGTAACCATAGTTGTAAACTGAAAAGCTTAAACACGATGTTTGTTCTTTGTTAATTGTGATGTAACAAGAATCTAAAATACTAATATATTTACGAGCCAAAGGACCTTGTGAAGACAGCAATTTATTTTTGCAACAGATAATCCAACCAATAAAAAACCAGATTACATCTCTCGGTTCGCCGGTAGGTACATATCTCCTGTCCACATTCAATCTACGAGCAGAATATTACGCCGAATCCCGAATATAGTGCCGCATGTCCCGCATGTCAGTCCGTTCCGTAACGGTATTAAAAAGTATTATAGAATTACCATATTTCGCTTGCAACCGGATTGAATTTGTGCAGATCCGAGTTGCGAAACAGTTGCGGGCAGACGCAAAACAAATCACCCTACAAAGTTCATAATTGAATCGTTCCTTAATCTGCATCGTCCTAACCACATGACAAGAATTAACTTGAGAGGCGTATGTACAACGTTCCAAACCCCATTTTCCAAATCAGTAGGTATAAGTAACTTAAAAGGCAACATAATATTATTATTTTAAATCCAGAATAATCCTTAGATGTACATTGTTTTGTACAATTGTAAGATGTTTTACAACTGTTTGGCATTAAACATCAACATAGTTTTTGTATTTAGTTAAGAACCAATCTTAGCAAAATTTAATAGGTACTTCGGGTGAGGGAAGAGGGAAGGGAGGGCAGGATGAAATGCGTTCATTCTTATATTTAACCATATTATCACCTTTTACAAAATTCATCTTCTTATGACTAGCTCTGCTTTTATCAAACTCAAAATAACGATAGGGATATTCCAAAGTGAAAAAGCTGAAGTTTTTTTCATGCTGACACTGCACTGTTCGTTCCAGGGTAAAAGTTCTTTTATATTGACGGTCTGGTATATATGTATTCTGTTTTTGTTTTAAGCTTGTTATGCAGGCTGCTCGTGTAAACGATGTATTTCATTTTCTAAAGTAAAACTTATAGGAAAGTAACTCGAAGTATTGATTTCTTAAACAAAACAGCAGTTCAAGTAACTGATTTACAAGCATCGTCGAGGTTGAAGAGCTTCCGCGACATCTTGGCGTTTATCGATCACGTGATTCATTGATATGATTCTAGTTATAAATCACCCGTTTAAGTTAGTTGGCCAGTCAAAGCGCTAAGGAACCCGGATCTAAATATCGCGCTCCTCGTAATTATAAAAGTCTGTGAAGTAAAAAAGAATTGCTGACGATACGTACAAAATTTATTAAGACAGTGTCCCAACTGACACTTTTGATTTAAATATTTTTTTTACATGTTTGTTTCATACGTTTATTTATAAAAAATATTAAACGAAAACTGAGGAACAATGAACTTTAAGATCGGCATATTAGGCAATATATTCATGATTTAGTAAACTTTCTAAAGCTACGAACCGGATTAGCGATGATTCTGTCACTAATCAAGACAGCCGACAAGTACTGACGTCACGCTCAAATAGTAAAATAATGTAATTTCTAAAAGTGCAACGGACGTAACGCTTCCAAAAACTGAAGGTACTAATTTAAACAAATTATTATTTAATATTGTGTACCTAGTAGGACATCCCAAGGGTCTTAATAAAATCTAAATATCATTGGTTTTTGTAGAAATGTCATAATTATAAGTCTCAAAATGGCGTTCAATTTTAGACTCTTATGACAGTCCAACATAATTATGTTTACACCTCGACTTTATTAATAAATTCATGTATTCACTAAGACAGGGCTTCACAGACTGATTTATACTGCGAATTTGATAAAGGGGTCAGGGCTCATCAATAAATAAAATGAAAAAATACCAATGCAGTTTTTACATTTGTGATTTTTTTTAAGCTTCAACCTCTTTTGACCTGCAGGTGTTGGAATATCAAAGGGATGGATTTTAGTTTTACACTATTGTTTTTGGAAAGCATTAACTACCTATGTCATACAAGAACAACATCAGGTCACCGACCCCACCCACCTATTGTTGTTATTGGACGGACATATCCTTTACAAAGCGTACTATCATTTTTAAACTCAACCAACAAATGGAAGCTTTGTTATGAGATAGACGGTGTGTCTATTATATTCTATGCAATCGTAGCTTTGAAATAAAGGCTTCGATTTAAGTACGGTTTTAAATAAAGGTGATTTATTTGAGATGGTTTCTAGTTATGTTTGGTAAAAATTGGTGGAGCCGTTTCCACCAAGTTATGAGGATATTCATCTTCTCTGAAAACGAGTTTTGAGGAACTTAAGCCATAATTAGAAACATTTAGTTTATTTCAATGTATTGAGATTTAATAAACTGAAGCCCATACTCTTAGGTCTGATGATGACCAGAAATGAAGAAGATCTAAGGAAATTTTCATAGACAGGTTTTAACTTTTTTGTAAAACTATCTTTTGTTTTATCTAGTCTGTTCATACTCCTGAGGGGTGATCACGAACAAATCTGACAGTCGCCGCGAACGTATTCGAATCATATTGCGCGTCAACGCCAGCCCGGCGGCTGCAAAACGTTATAACGTCACCACGCAGCGTGTCGCGGATACGCTACCGTTACGATATGTTTATGATTGTCAAATTTATTCGTGATCAAGGCACTGTTTACACAAGATATTACTGGTTACGTACGAATCAAGTATACCTGTTACGTATAATAACTTGTAGCGGTCTGGTGCCGGAAGACTTATGCCTTATAGGTACTTGCATAACTCGAAAGCAGGTTTTATTATTTTAGTAAGGCGCTAGTTGTCCACAATTATGGGTGGGTAATTTGAAAGGAGTTGAATCGTCCGTCTTATTAAGTTTACAATTCAAAAAACACTAACAATAAAATAAAATACTTACTAGACTACTTTTATTACAAACACACGCTTCTAGTTATTCAAGTAGTGCCAACTTTTGACAGAAGTTGAGAGGCTATTCTAAGTAAGCCACAAAATGTTCGATAAGGGAGTTACTGAAGAGCCGAAGGCTTTGCTCTAATGGCGCGTTTTGGGAAAGTTCTCTATTGAACTGACCTATATTAATAGCGTTGAGGTTGTCGCTGGACGGAGGCTGTTCCATATCGCATTAAATCTCGTGCCTAGCGTATGTGTCACTTCGAATCAGGAGCTATACTACCCGAGCTTTGAAGTTATGATTTTATTAGCTAGTGGCACGACACAAAGGCGACATGCATCCTGTATCAAACACTCCGTAGAAGTATGTGAACTCTTCAATATTATTACACCTTTTACACTTTAATTTAAAAATCCATTGCGCTTTTTACTGTCTGCACTAGACTGCAACTATTTCTCGACAATATTACTCTCAGTTTGAAGGTGTTCGCGAGACAATATTTTGTAAGTATATTAAATATGCTTAGCATGGTAACAGCAAGTGGGAACGTCATTTTTATTTTTATTATCAAATGGTTTAAAAGAAACTAGCGTTATTACTTCCTAGATATAATAGGTAAATTAACTATTACTTAAAATAGTCCTATTATAATAACGCGTCATTAGACGGATAGCGATCGATTATTTCGGTAAAAATAACACGAGAGAGTTTAGAAAGCATGAAGCTGAAGCTTCACATAGGTATCACGCGATGTAAAATACACCCGTCTGCTAATGGGCGTTTGCACATTGGCAGCCAACGACACTTGCACAATACCGACCGCCAGTCTCTTGAACAAAAGTATCGTTGCCGGCGCTAACACGGTATGAAAGTTGAAAATGAACATGAAAACTACCAGCGGTAACTAATTTAAAGCACTTTATAAATCTGAATAGAGAAAATATTTTTTTGAATAACATTTTATTAGTTTATGTTTCATAAAGAGTATATTGGTTTCATAAAGTTCTTCTAGCTAAATTGAATCTGCTGAATCTGTTGTTATCTTTTTTAACCGACTTCAGAAAAGGAGGAGGTTCTCAATTCGGTTGTATTTTTTATTTCTATGTCATGTAAGTGACAATGTCAGAGCATCATAAAAAGCCGCGCTTAAAAGACAGGTGATTATACTAGTTAACTAGTATTTCACCTATATTATTTAATTAAAATTAGCTCTTCGACGATATCATATCGATCGATGGTAGTCAAAACGTCGATGGAGTTACACCGATTTGTAATTCTATTCAAGCGACAAAGCCACATCATTCAAGAATTTTAAAATTACAATTACAATGATATAATTTTTGGCGAGCAATAAACAGAGATCCCATCATGACGTGTAAGTTTAGATGGGCAATTTTACATCTTGAAAACCAATTTTAACAAATCACTCAAATTAATTAAATGTAACCTTTTTACGTCGGGTAGTTGCAATTTAAATCTAAAATGCGACAGGTCTTTAGAAAAATTCTGTATTTGTTTTATACAAATGTAAATATATTTGCTTGCTTAATAAACAAATCCAGAATCTTGTTGCGTCTCGGAATGCTTCAGATATTTTAAGTTAGAAATAACATTTTCCTGACAAGTGAACTAACAACTCGCTATTATATTTTGCGAGCAGTATTTTATCACGCGATAAATATCAAGAAATGGAATACCAGAGGTAGAGAAATCTATGAACCGTGATATTTCTATCATTTCGCTGTTAGTATTTGTAGCGACTCAATTCTGATACCTACAACTACAGTTAAATATACTTAGATTTATTTAAACTTTAACATGTAATAAGGCCATCGCCGTTAGTTTATTGGTAGCCATTGGTTTATTGCACGATATGCTTACTAGTAGGCTAAACGAAAGAAAAACCACGCACAAAATCCCTCGAAAATACGAGTTGGATTGGAAATGCCTGACCCCGTTCTGGCCTGGCCCCGATGTAGATGGCAAAATAGTATGTATGCGCTAAATCAATGGTACTGTTACGAAAAAAGGTGAAAACTACCTACATCAATAATGGGGTCGAACTTTACGTGACGAAGAAACTGAAAACTTATGTTCCTAAAATAATTTTGGTGGTTTCAATCACCAACGAAATTTTCAATTGCATGCAGGTTTTACAAAACGTGCTTACATGCTAGCATGGCCTAAGACAGGACCCAAATCGTTAGGTAAAACGAAAATGTCCTTTTCCCCATACAAGCGTATATATCATTTTTCTCAAATCAACATGATATACCTCAGACTGTGAGCTCGGCTATAGTGACGAGATCGAGACTACCTTTACATACAAAACATACCTATCAACAGTCGTAATTTACTAAAAAATACATTTTGTATATTAAAAATAAGGTGCCTTCTGGTAAGATCGGCCTAATATTAAGTACGGATAAATCACGTAACTAAGCAATTATCATATAAAAATATCGCAGAATTGCTTGGCATCCGGACTTAATATTACGCCGATCTTACCAGAAGGCACTATATACAAAAGTGTGATTTTTAGTAAATGTTTGTATGTATAAGATCGGAGACAACATTATCTAGTATAGTATATTATGTAAAAATAACGGTATTACATTCGCAAACCTTACTCTAATTGTTTTGTGCACCGTAGGTATATACCTAGTTAGTCAGCACAACCAAATTCCTTTGAACAGCGATGCAGGGCTGTGACATTTTTGCACTGGTGCGTCTGACACCCAATTAAGTCTCGGTAGTCGGCAGTGTCGGCACCAATTATGTAGCCCAGCCTTAGCAAACATTTTCCATTTTGACTAACATCAACCTTGTTTGTACCTAATCATCATTATCCGTTATCGATATGGAAATAGAAAAACAGGTAAGTATCCAATATCTAATTATCTGATTATTATTTTCCCTCTTTATCGAAGTTGTTTATTTAGGCATTTGATCAGATTATTTTTTCCTTGAATTTCCTACGAGATAATTGGGGTATCAAATGAGTAATTTGTAGTCGTTCACTCAAGTTATATATATGCTTAGGTCGAAGGGTAACTTGATCTTGTCGATTTTGTTTTCTTTTATGAAGCGGGCAAAAAAAATCGTCACAGTAGGTAGCTTCAAAAAGACTAGGTAATTCCAGACTGAACATTTTTTATCGAATATTGCCAAGGCAGTAAACAACACGACACAATATTTTTTTTATTTGACCTAGTTTTGGAGGCTATACAAACATTCATGAAATATTTTGCGAGATCATATTTTGAACTCTACCTATAACATTTAGGTATTATACCATTTTTTGTTTTTCATATTATGACACTTCTTATTATACGTTCGATAGGGGATTTACTCGTAACAGAACGACATGAGGGGCGAGGGCATTAGGTACATAGGTACTTAGTTAAAATTGCTTACACATTCATTACATGCACAGCACAACACCACAATTTTCACGTACCACAACTAAAAACTAAAATTCAGTTTCAGTGTATTATCTTTTGCAGTGGTATGATGTTGGTTGCTCAATTGATTCTACGCAGAAGTTTTACTAAGGTTTTGATATTTGTTACAGAAAATGCGATTACTTCTTCTGTGTGCTGTGATTGCAGCCTCCACTGCCGAAAGCGACTGGCAGCCCATACTTCCAGAGTCATCCATCACTTATTCTAGTTACAAAACACCGGAAAGATCGCTTCAATCAAGGTAAGGCTACTTAAAGATGATACGAATAGGTCCTAAATAAATGCCTTGATCATAATTAACTTGATTGATAAATGTTCTCTTTTGAAATCAAAATCCAAATCTATCACCGAACAAAAAACACATTATGTTATAGAACAGTAAAATGTACCGAAAACTATTTATTTTTATCAAACAAATATATTCCTTGGTGAGATTTCACTCAGTTTATATCCGACAACGCCGTCGGGCTAATTAATCTGTCGAAGCGAACATGCCTTTGCATCCATTAGGTATACGTGACTCCCCAACTTTTCCGGGAGCGCTTTGTGAGTGGCGGGTGTAACCTGCACTTGATGCAGCTAATGGAATCAGAGTATCAAACTACTGGTAACAATACATAGCTGCAAAATAAGAGCTTTTTCACTATGAGTATTACGATAGCCAATTAGCAAAGCTTTTTGCTCTCCTCGCATGAGTTAAGTGCTTTATTAAATTGTTCTTTTATACATTTACGTATGCAATGCTCGAGCGTTTTACAGTATCAAAAAACTAGAGGCTATCATAAAAAAAAATTGAGAGTGGGAGATGATGTCCATCTAAAACATGACATGACATACATTTAAATAGAATCCTGATCTGAAGAATGGTAAAAGGCGAGAAAGAGGAAGACCGAGGATTAGTACAAGTCAAATAAAAGCGAACGTCGGCGTCATGTTAGAGGTTAAGGAATACGCTGCCGTTTTTGAGAGGCACTTAGATAAGAGGGACGCATCAATTTCTCGAACAGCGATAAGAGCCTATATACCTTTCAAATTAGAAGAGAAACTTTTAAAATATATATTATTTGTATGGATAGGTTAGGTAAGTAGTATAAATAATGGTGGTGTAATAACGCTTTAACTTTACTTTGTGAACAGCCCGACGCGACAGTGACACTTTCATATTATGAGGGTTACCTAGTTATAATTGTAACAAGACAATTATAACTGTGGCTGTGAAACATAGAGTTGAAAATAAAAAAAATATATTTCTTCAAAAATTCTGATTACATTTCATCTACGGCCAATAAAATAATTGTTATTAATTCTCAATAACAATATGTTTCAAAATGTTATTTCAGGCACCAAAGATTTTCTATAGTTAGCGAAGCACATATCCGGTGCCGCTCTCACTGTGATTTTAATAGCGTAGCGTACACAAAGCAACCAACGACGTATATTTTAAAAAAAGGTTCAAATAAAAACATAAATCTGATACAAGCTTGCTAAGAAATTATGGTTGCTCTTTCAGTATATAGCTCATTCATTCATTTATTATTCATTATTAGTAGCGTATTTTGTCGAGAGGTTTGTAGTTTGTTTTTCGATATTGGGTTCTTTCTTAGTTTATTGTCTTGGAACTATATAACTACAAGTAGTGCTTCATAAATGAGCTCCTGAAAAAGACAATGAACAGCGTAGATTTTCTGCGCACAACATAACAGATTTTCTAGGAAAAGAAAACACTCAATATTGTTTCAATTTTTATTTTTTATTTCCGTTCTCCGAAAGAAAACTGGAAAACTCCGGGCAAATGTTACAGCGGCTATTATAGAGAGCTTCACAACAAGCACAGACAGGCGTCAGTTTAAAGAAAGCAATGAGTAATTCAAGTACGTTGTGTCTACCTAAACGGAAACGACAGTTGCTATTTGCAAAAGAATAATGTCTTTCACATAGAGTCGCAGTTACTGTATTTAAGATGTCGTTATATTATTTTTCTTAAATTATAGTTTTTCTGTCGGTTTGTAAAGAAGGAATTCTACACAAAATTGTATCGTTAATTGTATACTTTTTGAGTAATATTTTCTATTTGAATTACAGCGGGCATTTGAAAATTGTCAACCGAAAACCAGTACAATTTGCGCCAAACAAATACTCTGGTCTACCATCACCAACAGGAGACTCTTGCAGCGTCTACAAAGTTTCCATGAACCAGGAGGTATTCTACCAGTACGTAGAGTACGAAAAGAATATGCCAGACCTTAAAGAGTTCACATTGTGCATGTGGACGAAGTTTCACAACCATTCTGATGATCACCCTCTCTTCTCCTATGCGGGTGAGTTGATATTTAAGTTGTTTCATGAGAAATAATTTTAAAGGTTGTTATTTAAAAATGGATGAAGAATATGGATGAAAAAGGACAACTATAAGAGAGACGGCTTGAGTAAGAAAGGTGGAGACAGAGGTGGCGGGTGATAGAGGAAAAACGAAAAACTCTCTACGCCTCTACTACAGTCTTCAGGAAGGAAGATAGACATGCTGAGTGAAATTGATTTTTTGGTAGTAAATGGAGTTAATAGGTTGAAATTCTTAAATGCTATCAACTTCTTATATTCATTTAAAATGAAATGAGGAAGGAGTAGAAGTTGACAGCAATCAGTATTAAAAGTATAGTAAAAAAGTTTCTTGACACCTGATTCTGGCAATAAACGGAGAAATATATTTTGCTTGTGTAAAACGGATAATATTAGTCAACGCGGACGAAGTCGCTTGTAGCTTTTAGTTGAGAATAAAAGCCGAGCGTAGTTAAAGAAAGCTAATGTATATTTAGTTTATTTCATTGGTTACGTCATAAGAGATTGTATCGTTAAAGAACGCACGGACAAAGCAACTAAATCATTTTTTTTTCTATTTGAGAAAGTTTTTAAAAATTATACTATGTTGTTAAATACTATTCTTTAGATATTGTAGATTCTTTTAATTAATTGGAATAAAAAGAAGTATCTATACTACTCCAAGCGACGTTATATATACGCCATATTCACGTTTTATCTAAATACTAATACTAATTTAGATGACGCGTGAATACGTACTGGATATATTTGAAATATGTCCAGCCGTTGCAACATCATCTAAAATTTCGCATATTATGAATATTCATTATCAATTACACGCAAATGCAAAAGTGTAGTTCCGTTAAATCACAAGTCAGATATTCCTGACCCGTGTCGACAGACGGGAGGGAACGGGAACTTTTGTTTAGTTTTACAGCAGAGTATAAATAGAGTTTTATTTTATTTATTATAAGAATGCTTTTCGCGTAAGGTATATTACTGCCAAATAAAATTAAACTTTAAACAAAAGTACGTTATATTCGACTGTGTTTGAGAAACGCAGACTTTAAAGCAATTTTTAAGGAATGATTATTATAAACCAATCTAATTAAGCATCGCTATTAGAAATCCATGTCGAATAGGCAATGTTTCATGTATCAATGGCTCAGATTACACAATATTCGAAGAGCAATGGCTACTGTCATGTCATATATGTAAATACATTGCCAATATCATAAATGCAAATTATCGTGTTTATTTTTATTTCTCGCGTGCCAACTACTCGTAGTTGCATGTTAAATGGAATCAAATTTCCTTCAACAAAATATTCCCAGCTATGAAATCTTTGAATTCTTTACAGTCGAGGATAAACCCAAGGAAATCTCAGCGTGGATTTCCAATACAGAGGAAGCGAGCTACTTCAGCATGGCAATACACGGACAAACCTTCTTCAGGCTAAACTATCCTTTGAAACTGAATACGTAAGTTCATTTTGTAATAGCAGCTACTACATTTCTAGATATACTTGCATACTTCCTGCAAACAATTTTGATCTGACCCCCGGCCCCTATGCAAAGTTCAATGTAATATGTAATGTAATGTAATATGTATGAGTAGAAGTTTAATTTACTGACTACTTTTGAATACTTTGGGGGGTTAAGACACCAAATATGATCGATTTTTTTATGAAACCAATAGTGAGCACGAGAAAAAGAAATCCACAGTTCCAAAAAAACATTTCCCCCTCTTATATTCTAGCCTTTTGTCTTACTTATTTAGGTTTAAGGTGTAGTTACAGTTTGCTAAACTATTAAACGTCATATGAAATATCTACAAAGATGATGATAACACGAACAAACGCCGGACGTACGACATTTCCACAGATCCTACGTTAATTGTTGCAAGAAGATGTCATTCGACAGATTGCTGGTGTAACCTGACAATCAGGGCGTGATAATCCCAGTTACACCTAACCACAGCGCAAGACGAAAAACATTAACAATTTTCAGGGAACTATGAACAGATACAAAATATAGTCTTGTATAAATGTATGTACGGGTTTAACGAGGTCTTTTTAAACAGTTGAAACAATTTTCGACACAAGTACTTTTAGATTTCGGTTTACATTTTCAGCTATCGCCCGCCGGGTTTCAATCAGCAGATTTTTCATTTGAGTGAAATAATACTGCAAACACGTTTACGTTATGGTTCGATAACAATGCAAAATAGCGTGATTTCATAACGATGCTCCGTCATATTCCGATAAACAAGCAAAACCAAGACATAATGTCACGCCATGATAGGTACAATGTTAAGAAATACAAACATTCATAGATAGATAGATAAGCATTTCGATTAGGTAAGAACGGGGCGCATATAAAAATAAATACTTACCCACATAAAGATGTTAATAATTTATCAGTAATACCTATATAATATACAAAAATATTATTTAACCTATTCACATACAAAAACTAATATAAATAAAGACATATACATACATATACCTACACATTTACACACATATTCATAATTATATAAATATAATTATTATATACCTACAATATTATAAATGGAAAAGTTCATTCATTTGTGAGAACACTAAAACATGACTAAATTAATTTATTGGAACGCTGCCTTTGATAGTTTAGGAAATTGAATTTGATAAGTACTATTAATTGGATTGGACGGCAGTGCACTCTGCTAAATCAATATCTCGACTCACCAATTCAAAGTTGGTGACGCGCGGAGGTTGTGGACTGCTCTGTTAGGATAGCGGTCCTCGTCGGTTTTCTCGTAACATTTCCGAATGGAAAGGAGACTGTGATATTTATCTAAGAGTTAAATTAAGAGCAGTGATACTTTTTTTAAAACAGAATACTTATTTAAACACAATTATATTTTTAAGAACTGATAAAATAAAAATAAAAAAGAACGAATTAAGTACCTAACACAAATCTGCTTTCTCAAATTTCCGAAACCATCATAATTGTGCATGAACACACATCAGAGCCCGTTGTCTGAGTATTGTGAGTCGTAATTTTTGTAAGGAGAAAAGTAGTTTTCATTTCATTCAAAATTTGAGTTTTATTCTGTTGATTTCCGAACGGTGATTTGCAAATCAACAGAATAAAACACAACCCAATGCATTTGTTTTTAACTTTTGAAGAATTAAGATTTTTAACTAGGCAATATGTGGTAATGACACCATAACATTATGATAAACTGAAAGCCATTGGAATAAAAGCGAGTAAAATGGTTTTTCTGAATGTTATAACTCGTTTTCAAGTTTTGAAAGGGCTGAAATTTTGAAGGATCGTCTCGACGAATGACTTGATTGATATTATTTCAAATATATCACTCGATACTGTCATGACAGTTATTGTTATTATGTACCTATAGTATATACTGATTGTAGATGATGCAAACCTCCTTCAGTAGGGAGTGACGGATGGCGGGGTAAAAAAAGATTGTGATAGAGTCATGTGCAGAGGAGAAGAAATAGATTTGGTTTTGAAAGTAAAATAATTTTATTTAATTTAGTTGGCCACCTTCCCTTCGCCATAAATATCACTGATGATAACGTATTTGTGATCTACGTACCGGCCACGATTTCATACAGTTACTTTTAAGCACATTTCAGATTGATCTGAGAAATTATTATTTAAATTTAAAATATGATTTCACAACATCAAACCGACCACATAATATTAACAAAATTGCAGCTCACTACCTCCACTTTGTAAAATTCTATATTGTAATAGAGTGCAATTTTAACCACAGCAAATTGGTTTGTACCACGGTTCGTATGTCGACCGAATTAATTATCGCTAAAATGAATTTCAGCTCATGGGTTTATCTAGACAAGTATAACTTTTAGGTAATAAAAGCTTATTTAATTTCACGTTTATATTAATACAATTTATTTTGACCCGCGCTCGTGGCGTGGCTTGCTTATTCAATTTTCACTGATTTTATCGATGTTAAGCGACGTTCTGCGCAATTACTATTTGGACGATGGTTGACCGTTAGTGTCCTTTACATCTGAGCGCTTCCGTGCCTTGAAGGGCTGGATACGTTCCAATTCTAATTCGTAGTGGGGAAATAAATTTGGTACTGCCGTCGCGCATTGGAAAATATTAAGAATACGTTTCAAGTAGGTACTTACATATTATCTACTATTATCCACGGCTCCATGTTGTTACTCAAACATAATAGACTACCTCGACAAACATTCCTTGCATTTTAGTCCGAGTAATATGGATGTAGATGCATGAAAGATAGAGAAATCCAACAACAACTTAACAAATTCATATGAGCATTCGAAAAAACTAAATAATTAAATTTAAGGTTAGATTCGGAAAAATTAAGATTATTTTTAAACAATAACTCGATTGTCTGTATATTGTATAAGAACCGGTCTTAATTATGATCATTATACAAATTGCAGAAGTGCTCACTAGAGCGCAGTCCTGCAAAGAATTACAATAGATTTATGGTTATTTCAGTTTAATGAAATATTTTGTTCAAAAAAGCATATTACACGGTGGATGATTTTTTATGTGACATTGATATACTTACCAGCTGTAAATAATTGACATTGTGGTATATACATAACCAACTTTATAGATGAGGCTTTATTTTATCTAGAATGAAGCGCTCGTGGCGTAGCTTGCTTAGCCAATCTTCACTGATATCTAAGCAACGTTCTATGCGGTCACTAGGTATACCTAGTGACCGCATAAAACGTTGCTATAGATCTATATACATATAGATGGGTGACTCTTGTGGCATTTACATCTGAGCGCTTCCGTGCTTCGGAGGGCACGTTAAACTGTCAGTCCCAGTTCTTGTAGCCGTTAAGCCACGACGGAGGCCTTAAGGCGGCCTAAAAATTCCGTCACCAGAGTTGGCTACTATAACTCATACGAGCTTGCTTGCTCATCTAGAGAAATGGTTTGATTTCAAAAAGACGAAGCCGATTGTGGATAATTTAAATTTTCTGTAGGCTTAATATCGCATATCGTAATGGACGATATATTCGGATATTCCGAAATAATAAAACTCCAAGTAATTCAAAGGTAAAAACTACCCTTAACTGAACAAAGGGCAAAAATGCCAGCATAATTATACTGATTCCAGAATTACACAACTGACAGCTAAACGTAATGTTGTCTATGGTTAAGTTTGTTTGAAAATTTGACAATTTGACAATTTGAAATTTGAAAGTTAACTGGTTGATGTGTTTTTTTCGAGTTTATATTGGCTTATCGTGCCGATATTATCGTTAACAATACCAAGCTGCGATCAAGACGATCAAATCTTTCCCGACAAGGCCGTAATGCAACTAGGATTCGAATCATTGCGAACGAAAGGACTGAGGAAGAACAAGAACTCTGTCTGTCTGTCTCGCTTACACACGTTGTAACAGTATTAGGTGTATACGATTGTATTGTGTTAGTGAACATACATTTTACGCGTCTTGGTCGTTCTTTGGTCGTTCATATTCTTATATTTTATTTTAACTCCCTTTTTTACGCCAGCTTTATTTCTATTAGTTTTATTGAAATATTTTGTAATATCATAACTAACAATTTTTTTTGTCTTGAATGCTCAATATCAAATTCAAAAACTAATTATATACGTTAGAAATATTAATTGTCAATTTGTTGTAGATGGTACCACTCTTGTCAATCATGGAATGGTAAAACGGGCGAATGGCAAATATGGGTGAATGCAGAGAGGGTTGGACGAGGCTTTAACAACCGAGTGAGTATACATTATATTGCTTTTAGCAGTTTGTTTGCGTTCGTGTTGCGAAAGTCTAGAGATAGCTAACATCCACTGTTAATATTTCAGTTGGTCGGTCACGTGATCAAAGGAGGTGGAGTTGCTATTACAGGTCAAGAACAATCGGCCCTAATCAACAAAGATGCCATCCAGCAGCCTTTTAAGCGTAAGTAATAAATATGCATAATGTATAAGTCGTTATGGCGACAGGTCACTGGAACAACATGTGATCCGCGTATGCCCCTTAAACTTAAGGGCAAAATTTATAAGACGATCATAAGACCTGTCGTATTGTATGGATCTGAGTGCTGGGCTACCAAGGTGACGGATGAAAAAAGAGTGCATGCGACAGAGATGAGAATGTTGAGATGGATGTGTGGAGTGACAAGGATGGATAAAATTAGGAATGAATACATTAGAGGAAGTCTGAAAGTAGCACCAGTGACGGAGAAAATGAGGAGCAACAGGCTAGCGTGGTATGGGCATGTCATGCGGAGGGAAGACAGTCATGTAACGAGGAGAGTGCTAAATATGAATGTGGAAGGATATAGAAGGAGAGGTAGGCCTAAGAAAAGATGGATGGATTGTGTAAGAGATGATATGCATAGGAGAGGAGTGAACACTGAGATGACGAATGATAGGGGAGAATGGAAGAAAAGAACATGTTGTGCCGACCCCACCTAGTGGGATAAGGGCAGGAAGAAGAAGAAGAAGAAGAATGTATAAGTCGTTATATTTAGAAAAACTTATTTTACTACAGAAATATTTTTTTATATTTCAGGTTCACCGGGTCTATTAGGAGAAGTAACAATGGTTCAACTGTACCACGTGGCTCTCACAGCTGGAAAGGCTCATAAAGACCACAAACACCACCACGTCCACCATTTTAAGCACGACGGAACCCCAATAGACTCTTCTACGGAAGTTGCGACCGAACTCCCATCCGAACCACCCACGCCACTGGGCAACGGAAACTTTCTCATCGGAGGACAACTACAACGACCGGCAAATCTCAACTTGGTTCTTGGTCCTCAGCAAATGATACCTATTCAGTTGTCTAATGGCCTAGCAACTCAACAGGAATACGTAAATGGTCAATTGGGTAACAGAATAATATCGGAACAACTTTTAAATAGCTTGCAACAAGACCACTTTGGAACGTTATCCATGCCTCAAGTATCTATAATGCCAGCAGCTGGGCAGTCGGTTTACTCTTCAAGACCCATCAGACCAACGAAAACAAGTACTGTCGTGCTGTCTGGGTCACTATTCAACCCGGCTAATGTTCAATACATAAAAGATGACGGACATAACGTGTACAAAAGAGATTCTAAACGGGACAAACGAGACAATCCTGAAAAAGAACTTGATGAGCAACCACAAAAAGGTAAAATTTGATATTAGAATGCAAAAAATCAAACATATTATTCGTGACCATAGTAGTCTGCAAATAAAGACCCTTAAGATGAACAGGAAGACAAATAAGATTTGTCAGACATCTGTGACTTGCTATTAATCAGAGAAAGGGATAAAATTCAGTAACAATAATTAGGAGCTGTGAGGCGAAATATTTGCTTACAGTAAAATAGCTTAGGATTTAAGCCTTAGGTTGCGTCGGGATGGTTGCTATTACCAAAAGCAGCTATTTACTACGAGGTTCATCGTATGCGCAGATATTTTGAGGGAAAGTTCGCACGCGTACAAAGTTTCGAGTATCAGCTAGTTAAATATATTATTATGTATCATAAGTATGTATTTACATAAAAAAACTATATTGATATTCTATCAGCACTCTAGTTTCCATCATACAAGCTTTGCTTTGTTCAAGACTAGAAGGCGTTGTGTGAAATGTCCGTGAATATTTATTTATTTATTTAAATCATGTAATTACAGGGAAAAAAGACAAACGAGGTCTAGTGGCTCTATCGGATGGTTCTATTGTAGACGAAGCTCTCCTCAGTCCAGATCTAAATGATGAGAGAGACGAGGAGGCTGCATTCCAGGAGTCTCTATTGAACGGTCTAGCTGGCGTAGTTGGAAATCTACCAGTACAGAACGTACAAAAGGAAACAGTAAGTGATTGTGTGCCAGAGGCTTAACAATCTATATATCAGGCTCAAACCGAAAATATGTTTTTCGAATTTCCTTTTCAATAGTCTACGTATACATCAAGTACCTGTTTGAAAAGGTAGCCATAAGCTGATTATTACACTCTACTTGTTTTCATGTGCAAACCTTTGTGTAAATAATAAACGTATTATGTTTTAATTCATTAATTCATAAAGAAATTGTTCAGAATGTATTTCAGAATTTGCACACCTTAATTTGAGGTAGAATGTAATTAATATCGGACATTGAACATTTAAAAGTAATTTTCTTATTTCCAGGCCGATGAAAGAGAGCCTGCCGAGGCTGAAGTAAAGGCAGTAATGAAGGTATGCAGTGGCTGCACCCCTGAACCGTTCAAACGTGCTCTGGTTTTATCTTGGAGATTGACACCTAAAAAGTTATATAGCGGAGCACACTATTACAAAGGTCTACCTTTATGCCGAGCTTTCTAGACAAAATAATGTAAACCTGTTGTAAACAAAACCGGAACGTAAGTATAAAAGCAAAATGTGAAAATATATAGACAGGTGGCTCGTTTCCACAAACCGAGAATATGATTTTACGAAATTGTTTATAAGCCGGTTGGTTGTTGTTCGGTGTTATTTATTCGTTTCTAGGTAAGTTTCATTTTTATTGCGTAAAACTTTGTACCTTTATACTTTTAAGTTGTTAGTACTTATTTAATGTACAGGTTCCAGAACGTTATATTTGTAAGCTATTATAATAAACGACTTTAAAAAATCTATAGTGTCTATCTCCTAGAACTCATTGCCATAAAGGTCCCATTTAAACACCTTTAGTTATATACCGGCGCCAGACAATTATTATTGTTTTAAGAAAACTAGCTGAAAACTCCACCGGTATGAAACATGCCTTTCGAGTGGAAAAGGCCGACTAGGCTGAGATAATAATAAATGCTGGAAAACAAAAAAGCTCCACCTAAAATTGTCACGTGAAAGTTTTGTAGTCTACTGCGTCATCAGCATGGGCTCCTTAGACGCTGGTGTACTTAAAATATTATAGATGTAGAGACCTGTTGACAAAAATATGACTAACCTTTGATTTGTGAACGTTGTGCTGGTGATAATCGGCGTCAATTTCAGGCTCGCTGAAGTAAGATTGGTCCTGGTCCCAGCTTGACGGTCCTGAAGATTTGGTTCCAGGAGCTGGCATGACAGGTATGGAGACGGAACCAACTCCAACGATCTCTGGGAACGCGCCGCCACCGATGTCAGTAGCTTCGAACAGACGCAGAACTGACCGATCTCTTATTTCTCTTAGGTGGGATCTGTGGACAATGAAGTGGTGTAAAGCGAAAGCAATCATGTACCATGAATAATGTAATAATCAATAAATAATTATAAGTTTCTCTTATTCTGTCATGCCATCAATAGGAAAGTAGGAGAATAGTTCAAGATAGGGTATAGCCTATCTGGAACTGTCTAACTAAATCAGTTAGGCTGAGGCAAAACGAGCGTATTTTTTTTAAGTTGTGAGTCGCGTAATTTCGCAAGCGTAATTTCTGCTGCATTTGTTTTCATAGAAAAGTCCTGTTTGATTCACACGGCGACGCAAAATGAGTTGTCTGCCGACTCACACGCGTTATCTCCGACCGAAATGTTTAGCGGGGGTGAGGGGGGCGTGGAAAGCGTCAGTCAGTACAGATTGTATGAGAGTCGACAACTGAATAAATTACGCCCGTCTGGCAGCCTGACCGATTTTCTGCTGGGCCGACCGAAATTACGCGACTCACAACTGAGAAAATTACGCTCGTTTGGCCTCAGCCTCAAACTTAGCAGTGGCTGTAGGCATTTATATTTTATGACTCATTTATTAAAAAATAAAGTACCTACCTACCTTCGTTATTTATTGATGTTTTACAATGTTTGTAAGTACACATAGTGATGCGCGAATTTAGTTATTTAACTCTAATAAACAGCTCTCAGTGCCAAGTCGGCTACGATTACAGCTACGAAATGACAACACAATGTGACTTAGGTCATCTTAGCTTGAGAATCGAATGGGATTCAGTACAATGCGAACAATCAAACGAAAGTTTGCTATCACAAATCAAGTTAACTCATACATAGTAAGTACTTCTGAATTTATATTATTTGAGTCCGTCAGCTCTTCATCTTTAAGCGCAAGTACTAAGACGCACCCAAGCATTAGGTCTCGCCCAGACAACGAAGACTGATGGCTAGGCGTTCCTATAGAATTCCGCTTTGGGCAAAATGCAGTCCAGCCTTTTTTCTTCTAACATTCAAAATTATTGATCGAGTGAGCGAAGCGAACGAGATTTTAGTGACAACTTGGACAAAAATGCTTTGTATGTTTGTTCGACGAGATCTTTTAAACCGCTTATCCGATCTTCATAAAATTTGGTAGGTATACGGATAGTACTCTTAAGTTACCGGTTTGTTAAATGAAGTAAATCGGTCAAAGGGTCGTGAAGTTATGAGGGTCCAAAGAGAGTAAAAAAAGTCATACAATAATATCAAGTGGGGTGTCATATGATAGGGTTTTGTTTAGACATTCCAAAATCGTTTTTATTTTGATTCTAGGTCTAATAGTTTTTGAGTTGTTGTAAAAATTATAAAATTGGTAAACCCAGTATAACGTGAGCTACCACTTCTTGGAGTTTCAATGATTTTGTAGTTTAAGTAAGACTGGTACATAGCTAGACGGCGATTTCAAAGCGATTTGCAAAGTTTAGTACTACCATTGGTCAATAAAAATTGTTTGGGTTTTATTAACTTCCGACCACCACGAGATCTCAGTTCGGGGCGAACTTCTAGTTAATTAAAAAGAAAATCCCAAAAAAGGATAATAATAATTAATTAGTCACTCGATATCCGAACGTGCCTACTACTGAGTCTACTGACCAAAGTCCCATTCATAATTTTTTGTCTCGCTCCGAACGCGCCGCTTGCGCATTTCGCGCATTTCTAACTAAATTGTGCATGATTTTGGTTAAAAACAAACCTCGATAACTTGGTGAAAGTTATATATTAAAAAATCGTGATAGTGCCAATAGCATTTCAATTTAGTAGCCTCTCGCTCCATAACCTTCTGAGAAAAAGGGGAATGGTGGAAACGGTCATTTTTGAGACGGTTTCAACATAAATCTAAAACTATGCATAATACAAAAAATTATAAAAAATTGTCTTTAATTCTACAAAACAATACAACTACACCTTTCATCAAATTATATAGGTACCTATAACTCAATCCGGTGGTTTGAAAATTGTAACCCCTCTATTTTTGACATATTGATAATGAAAATTAAAACTATACGTAAATCAATAGTTTGAATCGTTTCTGAGATAATAATGTTTATGACAGACAGACGGACGGACAGAATCGCACCATAGCGTTTAAGAAACCTAAAAAGCCTACTTATTAAGAAACAAAAAAAAAACTAAATAGATAGGTAACTATTAATAAAGATGGGAGTCACCTGGGTAAGAAATAATACTTGCAATGTTGGCAATTGCAACAGCAGTAAACGAAAGATAAAAATCTACCTACAATATTCTACAGTTGTATCGCCAGCTACGTTCGGTGTTTAACGAATAGAATTGGTCAGGATGTAAGTAAATCTTTCGTAAATAGTTTATATATATCTACTTATTTACACCTACGGAAATTACAAAAAAAAAGACGTGATATCCCAAAAGCAAGACAGAAGTTATTGTGACCAATGGGTTTCAGGGTTACTTCCTGTAGCCTAATATTCTAATAATTTTATTTATAAGTACAATCACCGAGAAATAATAAAACATGTGTCTGAACGAGACACTCGATCGGTAAACTATGCCGGTAAATGCCAGCCACCAATAATACCAATATTAACCAATATTATTGAAATACATATAATATAATAATCGTAATCGTACCAGTGTGCAAATGCTCAATGGGCGAATTTCCTAGGAAACCGAACATACATGAACGACATATTATATACGAGTCGAGTAACTAGAACCTTCACTGCCTTGATACTTCGGAAAAATAATGTGATAAATATAACACAACACAATACTTAGCGTAGGAATATATTTTGACATGAGATCGCAAAAGCACTCTAACATTACTTATTTTTTTATACTTATTAGATTTTTATGGCATAGGTATTATCATATTATTATTTGAATATATTCCCAATGACAACGGCACGCGTCATAGTTTTAGTAGTTACACATTTTAATTTTCGTTTTGCCGTGAAATTCCGGTAGGCTTAAGTTAAGTATGCCTATTTATTTCACTCTATCCATTCCATATAACTTCAAAATATTTAAAACATATTTATTATTATTGAATTATTCCATGTGATGCCTACAGCCACTTTCTACCATCGCACTGCTCGCCAACGACAAGGACTTCATTCACACATCCTACCTAGAGCTAAGGTGGTCGAGCACCGTCTGGTTTCAGAGGTATTTCCTCCCGGTAACACGCAGGTTGTGACGCAGAGCAATCTTTCTGCTAAGGTTTTCCCTAGGGACTACAATATAAGGCACTTTGAAAAGAGTGTTTTAAAATTCTTCAAGGGCAACGTCAACGCGCGTCTAGCCTCTCTGGTGGTGCAGGCGTCCATAGGCTACGGTAACCGCTTACCATCAGGCAGCCCGTACGCTTGTTTGTCTACTTGAAACCAATCTACTCACTTTATCTCACGTACCTGCTTTAGTACCCACCTAGACATGCATCTAGGAATCTCATCACCAGCATTGACGAGATTTCAAACGGTTAAGCTAAACGCGTATGCATGTTTTTTTAGACTGAAAGAGGTAAATAACCATTTCCAGCAAAGACTTCAGATTCCTGCAATCGTAGAAGGAAACTAACCTGTCGTCTTCGAGCTCATAGAACATATCCTTGGAAGAGTCATGGATATAGATCTTGACCAACGGGCTGTCCATGTACTGCATGGTAAGTTGTTTAGGGAAGCTCCTGACGAAGAGCGCTTTGACCGTGTCGATTGACGTGATCTCGTTAGGGAGGAGAGCCCTCTTGGTCTCGTTCCGATATTGCAGGAAGACGAGACCTGTTGACAAACGCAACGTCTTTATTTTTTTTTAAGTAATTGTCGAGAATCGCCTTCCTTTACACATTGAACTACTCAACAGAACAGGTGGGAGTAAACGAGCTTTAAGACACCTAATATAATGTAGGTACCTAAATCTCTTATAGTGCAGTGAGTATTTTATTTCAGATGATTGAATGGCTGTGGAACATGAATAAACGTACTTAAATAAAATTCCGTAGAACCATATTTAGAAAACATACACCATTTGCTCATATCTCGAATTTTACTATCACTTGACATGACACATGGTACTCACCAAGAGGTCTCTCCAACGTTTTGCTTGGAGTGCGAACTACTGGAAGGGAAGATCTTTGCTTCCCCCCGCGCCTAAATCCTGTTGAGGCGGTTTCAACTTCCGACATAATGCCAGGGTCATCATCGTATAAGAAGTTATTGTTTGTAGGGTATCCTCGAAGCAGAGGAGGCTAGAACAATAAATGAGACCTCAGTGAATCTAGTTCAGTCCGTAAAAGTCAATGATGTTATTTTCAAACAAAGTTTTGTGACGTTTTTTATGTAATAGCAAAGTCAAAATATTAGTAGCTTTTACTTATAAAAATCAGAACTCTGTTCAAACTGTAACAAGATTTATAGGCAAATATTGCGTTTGCTTGTGCTTACGGTACGGTGCGTACGGTGCGGTGGTACGGATAACGATACTCAATCAAGCGAATAGTTATTAGTCAAGTCATGCACGTTAACAGGGGAGGATACCTATAAATCTGGATCAGTAACTAGATCAATGAAATTCTAGAATGATATCAAAATTAATTGTTATAAATTAAATTATATTTACTTCAGTCTTTGTCCATCATTATATTAGTTATATAGAAGCTTTAAATTAATGTTAGTAGTAGCATTTAAAGGTAGCTGTTTTATATACACATAATTTGAGTGTGCAGCTGATCCAATAATTAAATTATTGTAGGGATAGATAATGCGTTCACGATGCTGTTCGATTTTGAGCTTCAAAACAATGCATAATAATGTGAACTGTTTGTGCATTTTAGCAATATCTAACGCACCGCACACCATAATTCGCGGCGATCCAATATAATAACAATTTTGTAATTTGAAACATTTAGTTCAAATAACAGAGGCTTTCAAATTAATTAAGTTTGTTTTGCACAGTAACTTTTGTTTATTATTAAAGTAAGGAAAAAAGAACCCAGTTCTTTTTTTAGCTGAACACTTTAAAATAGAATCTTTAAATAAACGCCGTAGCCTGCCGTGCCAAAAAATTCAAAAAATTATTGATACATTAGCCTTCAAACTCAGTACCACACTTTCCCTAGCAATATATCTTGTATACTTTACAGAACTTGTAAAGTACACAAGATGTTATATTGCTTGGCTATCAAGAAGTCTTAATCTCAACACGATCAAGCACGCCTGGAATTAAATCGGGAACTGATCAGAAGCCGCAGACCACCTATCACCCTTATGACCCTAAAACAGGTTGTGATGGAAGAGTTTCACTAGTATCGCTTCCAAAACCTCGTCTTCAGTATGCAGAATCGGCTCGAAGTGATAATTAAAGCCCGAAGGTGCAATACCAGTTATAAAAAAGTAAATAAGAAACATAGTGGCCAATGTAGTTTCACTTTTTTTTCAGTTTTTTTCAGTAAGTTAAAAATAGCTAATAGTTTTTATAAAGTTACTGATGTAAAATAAACTATAGCTTCAAAGAAGGTTGATGAAATTGGCTGTAAAACATTTCTTATTTCAAAACCCATTAATAGGATAGGAGATTGCATTTTTTAAATTTTGGTACCAAAATTTTAATAATTAAAATATGACAATGTGAAAACTAATTTATTTGGGGAAACTGCTCTATGGTGGGCATGTACAAGGTACGTAGTAAGCACAATGACGCGTCTGGATAAAGTTAATAGCATCAGATTAATTGAGTTCGAAGCGTGACCCAGGGCTGTTGCAAGTATTAGCATATGAGAAGCAGAGAATGAAAAACATACATCAGCAACTCTAACGAAAATCAATCATGACTCTTGGGTTTGCAAATGACGGTGTGCACATTAAGGCTCTGAAATGCCGAAATAATGTCAACCAGCAGTCCCATGCCAAATGCTCTGTTTGTTGTTGTTATTGTATTAAACCCCCAAATTTTCAACCGAAAAAAATAGCAGGCAAAATAATATAAAACAAATATTTACTGCAAATGTTGCAAAACCAAATACCATATTTAGCGGGGGGGTGGTCAGATTCTTGTACAGCCTAGGTCCCGACACCGATTAATACCACTGACCTTGAATGTAGGGGAAGTGAGATGGTTTTTTGCGTAGCCAAATCGATATAAAATTCGACTTCTCAAGGTCAGAGCTATTAAACGATGTCGGGGCCTGTACACTGTAGCACAGCCCTGACAATTTGCACCTAGTTCGTGTCAAGGTTCAATTCTGAATTACAATGGCAGGCAGGCATCTATAATTCTATAACTATGTACCAGCACCGAGCCTTGATAGATTTACATTGTCATCAAAATGAACTGTCTGATGCAGATAACCAACCGATATTCAGGCGTTTAATGTCAATATCAAAAAGTCAGCTTACAAAATTAATCACTTTTTCGGAACACAACATTGTTAGTTTGCCCAAATATTTGCACAATAAGGTCTTTTGCTTCTTGTTTATCATCTTAGTTTTAACCATAAGCATTAAACAATTGCATCATGTTAGTGCAATTGTGTGCAGGTCTGTACCTTTTTAGTACGCGGGTCTAAGATGCTGTTCGGCCACACATCTCTGGATTTTGTGACGGTGGCGTATACTGGGGGTTTCTTGGGATCCGCTACTTCGTGAAGCTATAATAACATAACAAAACAAACAAAAAAACTAAAAAAATAAGTAAACCAGACGTTTGAGCGGATTTTTTTTTTATTGTATGGCAAAATAAACAATCAGTAACGATTTAGGCACTTATCTGTACTACAATTAAGGCGTTATGGACAAGCAAAATCAACTTCATGAGCATTTTAAGTAAATTTAACTAGGCAAGTTGTTAAATGCATAAAGTTCCTGTAAGCCAACAAACTATGTTTATCTATTAGTTTGTTTGTTACGACTTGTCATCAAACGCACGATCGCACTCATGTGTTTTATATTTATCAATTTGCGTATTTCCATATCCATATTGTCAACCATAGATTTTATCTTTAGTACCGCTCTACTTAATTTCTAGTATCGGTCTTAGTTTAAGCCTTTTGTATTTATTTTTAGCCTCCTCTATCAATATTTTTTTAAAGATCTTTATGCAAGTCACATAACTTTTAAAAGTGACTATTGCTTAGTGTACTTTCTTAGCGGAGGAAGAGCGTTACCTTATCGTAACACAGTTTTTAACTAGCAAGAAAAGTAACATTCTAAAACCAATGTATTGCTGCATTTTACTACCAGATATTATGACTAATGTTTAAAACTGACTATATATATTTGTGTACTTATAGTTAACTGTGTCGCTCTACGTTAGGTAGAAAAAGAAATTATTTTATATAGTAAAATAACAGTTACGTAATTTACCCACCCCGCAGTGCAAGTACCGTTCTTATCGATCGCTTAGTTGTCGATCGCTAAAGTCGATAAACGTATCGAATCGTATCGTTCCATGGGAGTACGGATCTCTTGTCGCCAAAAGATCCGTACTCCCAAAAATAAGGTCAGAGTTTATCGAAATCATTCGTTCACTGCTGCCATGATTTACTAGTTTACTGTCAATATCACTGTTAATCACTTTCGTTTGTCAGAATCAAAACATAGTAAAAATACACCATTGCCAATTCGTTAAAATTTAACGAATTTGTCTACCGATCGACTAAGTTGGTAACCTACCCGCAACTGTCGATAAAACTATTTCTCTCGAATTTTGACAATTCTAAATGTCAAATTATGCGATCGACAAGAACGGTAGGTACTTGCACTGCTGGGTAGGATATAACCAGCAATAGTTAGTTTACACGAGCTTCGTACTTGTCGTAAGCATTAGCGCTAGGTATACCTACTTTATTACTTAAGTAGTAAATATAAAGTACGAAAGAAATGCCACATTCTCGGTAGCCTCATGAAAATAAAACTATGTTCCTGAAACTCAATATACTGTAACCCTATAAATATAAAAAACCTCAAAGAAATATGTGTTCTGACAAATTACCAGAATTTCAGAAAAATAGCAGTCTTATCTAATTCGAAATAATATCGGCTGACTGAGACTTTTTCATTGCAAACCTGACCTGAATTGTTGCATGCTATATAAAACCGTTCCATATTAGGGGAGCCGACAGTAAAGCACTAGCAAGCTGCCGTTTAGTGTCCAGTTTTAATTTTAATTTTAGTTTATCGTAGTTATTTTATGTTCTGATATATACCTTTGTACCTTAATTACTTTTACTTACCTATCTTACTTTTTGTAGCTAAATTTTTTTTTATCTGTACCTACCATCTCATTTTAAGTTTATTGTTTAATTTTATTATAATAGATCGCAGTACCTACAGCATGCACACAACTGGCGCCACTGAAAACCAGCGCCTGGGCAGGATATTCACATATCCTGTCCTAGCACCATGCTGAGTGGTGGCCATTTTTGTTATTTTATTTGAATATTATTTTAAGTTTCACATTGCAAATTTTAAAAATAAAAAAATAAATATTTTTCTTTCTTCTCTCTTTCAAAATATAATAAGTCTCAGGAAGAAACACTAAAAGAGATCAGATTGCTTGAGTTCTGTCTGTACCTTCCAGGGGCAGCAGTACCGAACCGAAACGCCTTATTTTAGTTTTTCGACATTTTTCGAACTTTTGAATAGGTTATGTTTAAATAGTAATATTTATGCGTATATTTAATAAAATTGTGAGCAAACAAAAGAATTAGTAACCCGCGAGTTATGGCAGTTACTAAACGGAACCTTTACTAGTTACGAACAGGCTCATTAAAAACTTTATATAATTATTATCGAGTACCTCGCTTCCGACATCGTTTGCCTATATGTAGAAAAAACACAACATATATGTACATATTTTTTAAGGCTGTCTTACCTCTAAATCATTGTGCTGAAAGTGGTTGTGAGGGTGCATGTACAAATGGTTGTTGCCAGCCAATGTGTGGCGGCGAGGATCGTCGCGGCGAGACGAGCGGCTGCGAGTTGGTCCTCTGCTCGCTTCGCCGTCCGACAAACCTCCTATCACAGACAAGTAAAAACACCCATAGTATTTGATAATAGAGACTTGCCATTAACTATCAGACTTGACTTGATTGTAAACTTGATTCACTATTGCCGATGAACCCTTATAGTTAATAACGAGTCCCCCCCCCCGCCCCGATACGCACATAATAATATAGTCATAACGTAACAATGTAAAAATACCAGCCAGTTAGCGAGAGATTCAATAGTTTAACAAGATAGAAGTCTATATTAGCACTTTGATGCTTAAATATTTTTACGAGAACAATATTGATATTAAATTATCTTCGTAAAACTGTAGTTTTTATGTAAAATAACCAAACTTAAAGGTCGAGAGAATGGATGGCGTGCAAACTTCAGAAATAAACAGTATTTATCAATCAAACAATACAAACCTAACAAACCAAATAAACCAAATAATCAAGGAGATAGGAATAAACAACTACACTATAAGTATGGGTTATAAGCGTAATGTTGAACATAATAACTGAATGAGTAACGCCCAATTTCATCGTTTGCAGTTCAAACCTAGATTGATAAAACTAGGTTCGGATTAATTGGAGCGATTCCACCAGCTACCGTTTCTTCTTCTATTTATGGCTTCTGTAGCCCAGACAAATTAGTATTTCACCTCAGAATTTGAGATATCAAGCTATAAACTCGTATAAACTTGCATCTTGACTTCCTAAAAGTTGTCTCAAAACCTGATGGCGTCCATTAAAATCTCAAGGTCAAAGGTTACAAAAAGCGACCTTTTGAAAATATCTCGTTTCCTATGGGTTTTTTGCTATTTGTATGTATGATCAATATTGTAGAGGATTAACTTCCCTACAACTTTTGTTTCAATAAAGTTTTTATACATTATACGAGATCAATTTTTTTTAAGAAAGTAATTTGACGGATCTTTTCGGTCTTGCTTTTCTATATTTTTTTCTGATTTAATGCCTAAGGAACCTCCAATTTAATGTTTCGCTTACACTATTATAAATAATTAATACCTTTGGTGTTACTTTAGAATTTCACTAAAATAAGGAAGTGGTTTGCAACATATTTGAGTGGATTAGAATGTGTATTCTAATTCCAAACTGGTATTATTTATAAAGATGCTTTCAAAAGTAATAGATTTAGTGAAAATAATATCCTAATTGTATTATTTTTCAACTTGTAAGATGCAGCTAAAAATTATCAATTTTTCTGTTTTTTATGGAAACTTAATCCGTCTTGGGGCAGTACTTCCTGTTATTATTTTTGAAAGATATTTGGCATGGTTATGGTTAACCTATGGCTATAGGAACATCTACTGCGCAACACCCCGTAACCATAACTAAAAAAAAAAAAAAACCATGCAAGAGCGTCCATACATCTCAAAACCTACATATTAGGGTGGATACCCTAATATGAAGGTTTTGAGACAACTTTTAGGAGGTCAAGATACAAGTTTATGCGAGTTTATAGCTGGGTATCTCAAATTCCGAGATTCTTACCTAATTTTGACTAATTTGACTGGACTACTGTCCGTAAATTTGGTAAATTTTGCCAGTGCATTGTCAAGTGGATATTTGAAATATCGATGGCCATATGTTGACACCTCGTATCTATCAAAACCCAAATTTTACAGGAGAGAAAAAACTTCGTAAAATTGGATATAAGTGCTTTAAAAATAAAACAAAAATATAGTTGGTAGATACATATTTTAAATATCTACTAACTATATTTTTGTTTTATTTTTAAAGCACTTATATCCAATTTTACGAAGGTTTTTCACTCTCCTGTAAAATTTGGGGTTTTGATAGATACGAGGTGTCAACATATGGCCATCGATATTATAAGTAAAGTCAAGTCTGCTGTCGTTTGTTTTGAAGGCAAAATTGTGGGTATTTTCTCCTTCAAAGCTTGGAGACGAAATTTCAGCTTCAGAGAAACCACTTTACACACATTTATTCCAATGGCTCACACGTTATGTTACGACCTAAGTATTATTGGTTAAAATTCCACCAAAAATTAAACAACAATACACCAAATAACACAAAAACTAGAATAAAACTTGAATATTGCTAGAGATGATAAGTGGTTCCTATGCCAACATCAAAACTACGATTGTATAGAAAGAAAATATAATATTTACAGCATTATAATAGATAAATTTTTTTTTATTTTTTTTTTATTTACATACTTCCATTTATTTACAAAGAAAATTACAACTAATACAGTATTTACAATATTTACAAAATACACATGGAACAGTTGAGCTATCTACAAACCGTTGCAAACGATTTATAGATCGCTCAACTGGTCCAAATCAGTACCAATCGGAAGCGTGCCCAAGACACTGGATAATTAAAATTTATATAAGGAGGAGGAGGAGGAGGAGGAGTCCAAAGACTTTAAGTTCATCCTTTTCTGGTGCATCTCTCTTCCATTCCCATTATCTTGCATTCATGCGCTTCTTTTCTCATAGTATGGCCTACTTTCTTCCTAATAAGCTTGCGATCATAAATAATTGGTGCTCGTGGGCTTCGCTACAGCATTGAAACTTGAATCTGGAACAAGAATTTGAATATAACTTTTTGACTACATACAATATTCGTTCAGTAGATTTGTTTAGGTTAGCTATTTACTACGTATAAAAATGATAAAAAATACCTTCTCCTGTTCACTCCATTGATGGAGCATATTATCTTCATTGATTCTATTACACACAACACGCAGAATTTATTGTATTTACGAAATAAGTTTCAGCGAAATAGAAGTTTGTTTATTTTGTTTGAAGTTTTGAAAGCACAAAACACGATTACTCTTGAAAGTCATGGAAACTGAAAGACATGCATCCCCCTCGACGGAATTATTAATATAGAAGATTGACGATAGAAAAAAAAACAGATGCTTCATCAATAAAAGTGAAAAATGAGGGTTGGGTTGAATGCTACGAGAAACCAGAATTCCAGGTCTGGTCAGATTAAGAAGCCCACCAGTTGAAGTGCTGCTTAGAGTTGGACCACCAGACATAGAGGTTATACATACAGGTTACCCAACAGTGCCACCAAGCTCCAAGTACTCCAACAGGGCAAATCATTCAAGTACAATAACAGAGAGGTAGTAACGTAGTAAATTTTGTAACTGAGACTGACAGTTTAATGTGCCTTGCCTATCTTTTGTTCAGCAAGTGTTCCCTCAACCACAAGTCGCAGGAGACCAAGGCAAGGAACGAGAGAGATTTTAGTCTTACATCAGAGAGAATAAAAACTTTTTTGAAGGCCAACACTCATGCTGAAGAAGAACATACTGTTCTTCGGCTACAAGAGCAAAAAGAAAAAGTAATGTTGGAACAAGAAAAACTAAGGACTCTCTTACGAAATTCTATTTGTGTCTTACGGATCTCATCTGGTAACTCTGGAAAGTAAATAATTATCCTCAAATCACCTAAGAGTATAAAGTCTACTAAATAGTATACTTAACTCACCTGGGTGAATTAACCCAGGTGAATTAAGTCTACGGCGGGTATATGGCGTGGTCGGAGTGAAGCAATTTGTGCACGATTCTATTTGCAGTAGAAGTGCTAAATCCACATAACCTTTTATAACATTCAGTAGCGTACCAACGTGGAGCACATAGCCACTGAAATAACAATAATAACCATTACTGTAACAATACTTATAGCAAATTAATAAATTACGATTTATGACTCCATTAGGCAATGCTAAGCATCAGCTAACAATACATACATAGGTATTTGTGCTAAACTCTATTTTATCTTCAATAGAATACAGGGAGAACTGTTGATTTGGAAAGACAAAATCTTGTAAAGAAATCTTTGTCTTCAAGGAACTGAAGTGTTCTTCTACCTCGCGTATCCATCGTGTGCGACGAACGATACACTGATCATCGGTTTCGTCAAGTGCTAGTAATAATGCTCTTCTCATTCTCAAAGTTCGAAAGTTGATACCTTTTAAATAAATTTTAAGAAAATGTATTGTTGATACATGGTTCCTTCGAGCTATCAACAGTATACATTAGTAACAGTAGCAACAATAGTCACACAAAAAAGTTGACAGCTCTTGAACTCCCTTTAGCTTGGCTGAACGAAACCAAGTTCAGCTTGATTTAGATCAATTTTATGCCGGTGAAACGCACTGAACTCGTTTAAAAGCGCCAGAACCAAGTTTAACTAGACTTGATCGCGTCTAACAGCAACCGTGAAACTGGGCCTAATTCGAGAAGTGTTCTTAAACAAGTCGCTTAAAAACCAAATTCTTTGGAGCCTTTTGTATGTTACTTGAGAGTGAATTCCAGAGTCGTACAGCTGGCACCTCAAAAGAGTTGCTGCGGAAGGATGTCGAGTGCTTAGGAGTAGCCAAAGCGAGAGTGTTGGTGGATCTGAGGTTGCGTTTGTGGGAATCAGAGAGGAAGGATTTTTTTTTATGGTATTGGGAAAAGTTGTTTTTCTCTTTGCTCCAAAAAGCGATGTGTAAGGCGCTCCTGTAGCATAATGGAAATAGAAACCATACAGTAGCTTTTTGTGTGATATCAACTTACCTTAAACTTCTTCTTCGTGGATAATGGACAGATTCGGGCTTGGAAAGACCCGGTGTCCAATTTCTTCGAGTTCCGTCTCCTGTTGCGACGGTTCGGTGCTGTCGTGGTCTATAATACAACACAGGTACTCACAAAACGGTGTTGGAGACATTGTACCGTTTTCGTTTCTGTAACAGCACTGTGAACAAAGAAAAACCGTGTATCAGCGTCACGTCACGACTCTATAACTAACATGTCACTCATATATTTTAGTAATTAAGTACTTACACAAAAAGCATCTGTTAGGCAAGTGCAAGACATTACAATACAGGATACGATGCTTCTCAAGAATCGCATCAGCAAGCTTCTAGGTTGACGTTGAGGTTCCATTTCTTCCATTGTGAAAACCTAAAATGTTTTAAAATTTTTAGAAAACATTAGGACAGTAGGTACTTAAAATCTTACACTGCAATTTTGTTGTACCTATTCATTCTTAGGACGTAGATCCGATCAAGAGGCTGAGTCATAATCTGTTGATGGAAACCTCATCTTCGGGGGCGCATCAATGGATTCGGGACCACTCACAAATCATAATAAATAATGAAAAAATATGTAAATGCTATTTTTTGATTGAGTGAGCGTAGCGTAAATTCTTGGTGATTTTGATGGGTAAATCGGCGTTGTATGTTTGTTTGAGGATAACTTTCGAACCGTTAGTCTGATCTTTATTGATAGTGACAACTTGGACAAAAATGCTTTGTATGTTTGTATGTTTGTATGCTTGTATGCTTGTATGCTTGTATGCTTGTATGCTTGTATGCTTGTATGCTTGTATGCTTGTATGCTTGTATGCTTGTATGCTTGTATGCTTGTATGCTTGTATGCTTGTATGCTTGTATGCTTGTATGCTTGTATGTTTGTATGTTTGTATGTTTGTATGTTTGTATGTTTGTATGTTTGTATGTTTGTATGTTTGTATGTTTGTATGTTTGTATGTTTGTATGTTTGTATGTTTGTATGTTTGTATGTTTGTATGTTTGTATGTTTGTATGTTTGTATGTTTGTATGTTTGTATGTTTGTATGTTTGTATGTTTGTATGTTTGTATGTTTGTATGTTTGTATGTTTGTATGTTTGTATGTTTGTATGTTTGTATGTTTGTATGTTTGTATGTTTGTATGTTTGTATGTTTGTATGTTTGTATGTTTGTATGTTTGTATGTTTGTATGTTTGTATGTTTGTATGTTTGTATGTTTGTATGTTTGTATGTTTGTATGTTTGTTCGACGAGATCTTTTAAACAGCTCATCTGATCTTCATAAAATTTGGTAGGTATACGGATAGTACTTTTAAGTTTTACTGGTTTGCAAAATAAAGTAAATCGGTGAAGGGGTTGGAAAGTTATGAGGTTCCAAAGGGAGTAAAAAAAAATCGTACTAAAATATCACATGGGGTGTCATATGATAGGGCTTTGCTTAGACATTCCAAAACCCCACTAAATTTTAGACATTCCTACCAAATTTTATGAAGATCAGATGAGCGGTTCAAAAGATCTCGACGAACAAACATACAAAGCATTTTTGCCCAAGTTGTCACGAGATCTCAGTTCGTGGCGAACTACTAGTATAATTTGGTAGGTATACGGATAGTACTCCTAAGTTTTATTGGTTATGATTTTGAAGTAAATCAGTCAAGGGGTTGTAAGGTTAGATAGAAGGGTCCAAATGGGAGTAAAAAAATAAAGCCGCACACAAAAATATCAAGGGGGTGACATATGATAGGCTTTGTTTACACATTCCAAACCCGTCTATATTTTTATTCTAGGTTAAATAGTTTTTGAGCTGTAGTAAAAATTATAAAATCGGAAAAACCAGTATAACGTGAGTTACCATTTCTTAGAGTTTCAATGATTTCGTAGTTCAGATAAGACTGGTACTTAGCTAGATGGCGATGTCAAACCAGTAAAACTTAAGAGTACTGTCCGTAGACCTACCAAATTTTGTGAAGATTGGATAAGTAGTTCGAATGTTCTCGTCGAACAAACAAACAAACCGTTTTTGTCCAGGTTGTCACTTCGTTCGTTTAGCTTACTCGTATAATCCCAATAAACTGCCATCATCATCATCTGATGAACGTAACAGCGTAGAACGTAGTCAAATTGAAGTCGATGTTTTTCGAGTTTTTAAAGTCAAATTATGCAAACAGCACGAGCTCTTAGTTCGGACCGTTCGGGGCAAACTATTAGTTAAGAATTAGTAAGAACAACTTTATTGAAGGCACATAACAATCAGGCCAATGTAGAATAACAATCGTTCAGTTGGCTTATTCCCATCGAGCCCACCGGCCGGCCCAGTGGTGGGCCGGATGGGAAAAAAAATCCCATCGAGCCCACTATGCAAATGAGTAATAAGCCGTTCAGTTAAGTGTACTGCAATAAAAAAAATTGCCATTGGGTACCTACTACCAAACCCAAATAGGTTAGTGTAACCAAACCACCCATAGTCTGCAATGGAATATATAAGCAACCTCAACGAGATTAGAACGGCATATGCTATGGATGGTTGTATTAATCAACGTACACCAGTAAAATTCTTAGGTGGCACCGCTTGTTTCTTTAAGATAACCAAGATTAAATGGGTTAACTGGTTACATGTGTAGACTGAGAATAGGTAGATACCTAGGTATGTAGCATAATAGAGCGATTATTATGGACCTTAAATCTGTAGGTTTGACAAATAAGACAGTAGTCACTTATTTGGAATATTAATGCTTATAAGAATGTACGTACTTATTAAGAATAACAAAAAAACAAGATTTTCTAATACATTCTCAAAAGTTCTTGAGAGTAACTTTTTTCTATTCATTTCGTCAATTTTGTTGAAAAATAAACGTAACAAAGGCAGATTTCGATCTTTTATGTCTTTTACGCACCAACGGTAGGTACCTATATTGTTCCAACTTTGTTCAAAAGTCATGAAAACAAAGTAGCTTTTCTCTTTAAAAACCGAACCGATCAAGCGTCGAACGTAAGAAGCTCCGCAATATAAAAAAATACAAAGAGTATTTGTATTGGTTTGCGTTGTGCTTTGGTAAGTACGTGTTGTTTTGATTTGAGCTGACTAACCTTTAAGGTAGGAATGTTTAAGTCTTAGATAACCGAAACTAATAATACAAAATCATGGGAGTACCTAAGTATACTTGTCGCCTAAGAAAAATACTTTCATAAAAAGAATTTGTAAAGAAAAGTGATGTAACTACGAATGCAAAGAGTACAAAATGAAATGTGGAACTGATTACAGAAGTAACGTATTCCTGGTCTGGTGGATAACGAGAACTGGAATTCGTTACTTTTGGGAAAAAAGGCTATGCACGGTTATTCTGTTCCACAAACTACAGGACTATAAAAATAAAAATAATTCTGCGAAGTTCAGTTAGTAAATATCTTCAATTTTTTTGCGTGAAAACAGCTTTTAGTTAGATATAAAAATATATAAGAATCAAAACTGTGACAGACTGATTGCTGTGCTGGCGTATAAGATACAACACAATTAAACCACTGCTCCTACAGACTTGAAAGGACTTCCTATTAGCAGTACATAGCGCGCACACTAAAATTTTTTGAAACTCGCATCCTTAAAGTGAGATTGTAGTCAAACGGTTGCCTATATTGTATAAAAAAATGGTTCCAAAATTGAGGTCTAAGTTTTTTTTAATATGAATGCGTTTTTTCGAATTGCTGCATAATACGAGACAAAAAATTTGCATGTAGATTGCTTAGGTAAAATAATGATATTTTCTGGTTTTTTTATTTTTCCAAAAGTTACGTTTCAGAAAACAATATTTCGTAAGATTTTTAATATCAGCTATGATTTTAAGCGTTAACGCTTAAAACTATGGTTTAAAGCGTTTTACAGTCTCTTTTACGAGGTGGTGTATAAAATATACATCAGGGTGGTGCACAGCGCACACGTAAAGAAAAAACTAAAATCCCACACCCCGAGAATAAGTAGCACTTTTTCGTGATATTATCGAGTCTGCAAGTTTTTAAAAAACCCAGAAACCATTGAGTACTGTATTTAGGTTTTTAGTTTTATGTTGACAACAATTCAACGCGAACTCGCTCAAACCCAAAGACAATGCCGAATTTACTAAGGAAGGTGGTGGCATTTTCTCGAGGCCATAAACCAAACCTAGCTTTAAGTATAATTCATCTTCTTCTTCTATACCTATATGGCTTCTGTCCGTCATTTCGACAGACAATTTTGCCAGTGTCATTTAAAATAATATAAGTCAAGTCTTCGTCAAGTCGGCTGTCGTTTGTTTTGAAGAGAAAATGGTGGATTTTCTTTCAGAGAAACCATTTTACACACATTTATTCCAATGGCTCACACTTTATGTTACCACATAAGTATTATTGGTTAAAATTCCACCAAAATTAAACAACAATACTCACAAGAACACAAGAAAAACTATTAAAATAAGAGTGCTATATTATCTTGTTTCAAAAAATGTCAAAACTCGAATATCCAGTACAATTCTGCCTTCTAGTCAAGTTATCATTCTATTGTAGAATAGAATGACAACGCTAGAGAACACAAAACTTCAAAAATGTATAGGAATGGTCACGGGACTTTTCGTTCGCAAATGTAATTTCCATACATTTCGTTCGACTAGTTTTCTGTTTTCAATTGTCAAATGTCAACTTGGCTAAGTTCGCATACATGTAATGAATCATTTTTCGGATAGACGTTTTATGCTTATTTTAGCGGAGAAGTATTTTTTTACCGGAAAACAAGCGGTCCAAATCGTAAGCAACATTGAAGCTGCTTTAGCACACGCCATTTTTTTACATGCCCATAAGGTTTTGGTAAATAGTTTATAAGTTTAAAAACTCGAAAAAACCGACTTCAAATAAAAAAAAATCAAAAAGTTTTTATTGCTAACTGAAAATTTCTTCAGGATGGTAGGAGGATGCTTTCTCTCCCATTCCTCACGCATATTCTAACTTTAGAGGTCCAATTTTAATGCAATTTCGATACAGTTTTATTTATAAAATAAATTAGGCAAGGCAAAGTTTCACTTGCGCATGTTGTGTTCCGAGCGAAAGACCACTTTTGTGGTCAAAAACAGAAAAAAAAACCTACATACAAAATATTATTTAACTCTCTAGCTTGTATGGTTCAGCTATGGTAGAGGTGACAGACAGACGAGCAGACGCAGTGAGACCATAAGGGTTCCGTGTTTCCAAAACTGGATCGACACACTAAAAGTTTATGACATTTTAAAGAATACCACTAAAAGTTAATCGGAATTATATAAAAAAAAATATATAAACACTTACCACCAATATGAAGTTTATCGGAAATGATGTGCCAAGCACTATTAATTACACAGCAATGTTTTACTATGTTTTTTATATGTGTTTATAAGAATCTTCTCTTCGAGCCCGTAGACAAGAGCGCTAAAACAATAGTTAGAAATTTAAGTTGCTCCCAGGATGGTTCTAAAAAAACCTTCCTGTTCGTCATAGCCAATCTGTTGTGCAAAGGTGCTATTTAGAAAGTGAAACTAAAAAAAAACTTTTTTATTTTTATAAATAGGAATTTACTACAGATTGGCTATAACTTTTATGACATACCTTTTAGCAGCAGAGGAGAATAACACTGAATCGCAGTTTCACTTTAAAGAACTTTCAAAAAATCACTATCTTCCAAAATCAAACTTCACCTACGAGTACAACCGACCCGTCGCGCACATTTGAATGAAACCGACCCGTCGCGCGTCGCCCGACGGCGGAAAAAAAAGTGCTAAGCGCATGCGCTTTTAAAAACACAGCGGACTTTGTCTTGATGTAATTAATTTCGCATAGCTATCTATGCGAAATTAATAACATCATTACCCTATGGTAATGATACTTTAAATAAGCATCAAAGAGTATCAAAAACTAAAACCCGACTACGTTAAGCCAATTTTTTTGTAGCCAACTACGCCGACGCAAACATTTGTAACACCTTTGTACGCACCGGGCGGCGACACGGCGGCACCATCAGTTGCTAGCGGAATCCGCTCCCAATAGGACTTGCCACGCGTAATAATTTCCTACCTCGGGGTATTATTTTATTTAAGATAGTTCTGGTGTTATTTGTTAACTTCGTTATAGACTGTGTAATTAAATAAAATCCTCATTTTGCTTAACGTTATCTGCGTATTCTCAAAAAATACTTTATGTGATTCACGATACAAAATCAAAACTGACAACTATTTAAGGTAATTAAACTTTTTGGTTTAGGACATCACTGTAACAATAGGCGAGCAAAAAACCATTATTATTATAAATCTGTGAAAATCAAAATATTGGAAACATTTTTAAAAGAATTAACTTAAAAAGTAGTTAGTATAAAGTTATAAGACACAAAACACCCATATTTTCATTAAGAGCAAAGAAAATCCCCTAACTGGCTGGTATAAATATGTAGGCATAAGTTAGAAATGGACTGTGAAAATTTATCGCGGTAGTTGTTAGGACTACCGTGGAGCTTTATCACACGTCTCGGATAACGAACGTCAAAGAAGGCTCCGACATGAACACGACGTGCTCCCCAAAACAGGAAGCACGTTTTATTTAGCCAACTTTTGTCTATTTCTAATTAGGTAGTTACTTATTTTTGACTCACCATCCATTCTGCCATCACCGTGCCAGTCTTCTTCTGAAACAAATTTAATCGTGCTTTTACTCAGGAAATAAACCAAGCTGGCAATAAGTTTTTTTTTAATATACAGCATGTATCTACAATGGCGACAAAAAATTGACACACGGGTAGAGCTACTTATTAGTATTCAAAAAATAATAATTAGAGTACAGTCAGCTGCACTAAAATGTGTACGATTCGTAACTTTCAAACTAGTGTCACCGTATTGCAATAGACATTTACAGGATAAAAACTAAAAAATTATGAACACAGTTTTGATAATTTTACTTATTTATTTAGTATTGGGACCGTCAAAGTCCATAACAATGCTACGGCCCTACATTGAAAATTACGAATTGTACACTTTTTAGTGCATCTGACTGTACTTTAATTAATTTTTTATGAATACTAATAAGTAGCTCTACCCGTGTGTAAATTTTTTGTCGCCATTGTAGATACATGCTGAATAAGGTCTGTAATTTTTTTTTTTTGGACGAATAATGTTAATAGTAAATTCTAGAGATGAGGATCACTTTGCGATGGATGAGGAAATTTTTAACTTGTAACTCTACCTAACTCTACTGACCAAAACAGCTCTCAATAAAATATAAGTTAAAAAGTATTGAAATTAAAAATAAATTTCCTTCAATTATTTAAATTTCGTTATCACCCATAAGACAGATTTCCAGTCACTACGACCTTATAAAACAATCATTGTTCAAAATCATATTTTTATAAATGCTTATTGCTTACCTACATTACACGGAGTTTATAAGTTTAGTTATACCACCTGTTAAACAATATTTACAAAATACACATGGAACAGTTGTAAATACTGTATTAGTTGTAATTTTCTTTGTGAATAAATAAACATCTTACTTACTTAGCTATAAGCGCCGTATTCGCACAAATATTACTCAAGCATAGATTTAAGTCCTGTTAAAAGTTTAGTTTACGATATGTTAAAAGCACCTAACTATCGGTCAAAGTGTTTCAAAGCTGTAAAATAATAGTAGGTAGCATTAAAAAATAAAATAAAAATAAATATTCACGGACACTTAACAAGACGCCTTCTAGTCCCAAACTAAGCAAAGCTTGTACGATGGAAACTAGATGGCTGATAGAATACATACATACATATTTTTTTGTAAATACATACTTATAATACATAGAAACACCCAGACACAGAACAAACATCTATGCTTACAACACACAAATGTTTGTTCTCAGTGGGGATCGAACCCACGACCCACGGCACGGAAGGCAGAGCTCCTACCGACTGAGCCATGACGCCTGTCATTCGAGGATTATCATAAGCTTCGCGAAACGTGCTTTAAAAATAATATTTTACCATGTTTGTTGAAATGCGGTGAGTTTACCAGTGTGTGTAAACTCGCTTATTTAATCAATGTGTTCGGCCCACCATGACCTATGGTGCGAGGAATCAGAGTTACGCAGAGAGCCATGAAGCGAGCCATGCTCGGCGTCAAACTTATAGACAGAGTGCCAAATGTCGAAATCCGAAGTAAAATCAAAGACGTTGGGAAACGGATAATGGAACTCAAATTAGTGACGTCACATTTTATTTTACATTATTAGTGTTTTTTTTTATTTATAATTCTGTGTTCCTCAGACATGTTGATCGGAGACTATTTTATTACTTTAAGTTTTGTTTTTGACATTGTTTTTCTAAATTTTCAATGTTTTGTTTATTACCAAAAATAACACGAGTTTTGCAAATGTTTTTATTATCTGTCATATTCAGTACAACATTTTTATTTGTTTATCATTATTTTAGTATTTAGCTTTTATTTTTATTTTAAATTTATAATGAAATTTTTCTTTAACTAAATTCTTCATTATATATTTTTATCGATTTTAGACATTTTAATTTACTTCTTGACGTATAATTTCTAACACGTTACACAATATTAATAAAAATAATTTTTACTTGGAATCTTAAGGCTATTTAATTTTTTACTTCTTTAATTTTATATCTATTTAGGTTACGCCAACATGACATATATTTACTTTTGTATTGTTTACAACGTTCGCTTTGTTTGCTAATTTTACAGTAGTTGACTTACCATTATCCCGTCCTTTTCGCTTTTTTTTCCCACTCGATTTAGATGACTTCTCAGACTTATCCTTACTCTTCCACCGACTCAACATTTTCACTTCACTCACTCACTTTTGCACATAGCAATAGACATTCGTGTTATTCACTGATATACATTTTTGCTACACTTTAGATTAGATTTTTTTTACCACACAAGATTTACGACGCAATATTACAATCATGTCTAATTCTTAGTTTCCAGTTCTAACTTCGTAGTAAGCTAGGTACGAGTTCTGAAGAGAGGAATAAATGTAACTATTATCTTAGTGATGTGGGTTCAATCCCCACTGAGAATAAACATAGATGTTTGTTCTATGTCTAGGTGTTACTATGTATTATACCTACCACTCACTCACCCGTAAGCCCTGATCATGATTACGTATCTTACGACAAGTCCGCGACACGACAAGCGGGCTGTCGCATCGGACCGCTACATTAATTTTCAGTTCTTAGGTATGTAACGTTTAAGGCGATGGCCAACGTTACATACGTTTATTTTAATTTTAAGTTAATGTTTATAAATAACATTGTAAAGTTTAAAAAATAACAAAATAAATATTTTTCTTTCTTTCTTTCTTTTTTTCTTTCAACGTCGTTTAACGTTCTCGCTTGCGCATTTGAAATTTTTTTAAAGATATAAATTCACTGAATTATGCAAAATCGCTGAGCTTCACGATCTAGAGAGTAAGAATTCAAAGGTTCAGCAAAAATAATAAAGTTGATCCAAATAAATTTTCCAATCAAAAAATGTGCAACAAAACTAGTCACATTTTGGTGCTAATGTTATGCCTATGGTCCGAAAACTGTTTTGAAACACATTTATATATATACAGTACCTATATTTTTGACAAGTCTAAAGTAAAGACGGAAATATTTATAACCAACTGATGATTAATCATGAGATGGCGAAAAAGATACTATCCTGAAAAAGTAGGTGTTTTCAGCATTTATGCTCGTGGTGTTTTACTTCAAAATAAAAATATGTAGTCCCTACGTCAGCACGCGACGGAAAAGCGGCCGTTATTGACAAACTGTATTCGTATATATTCATAAGACTCATACTAAAATAAAACAAAACACTGTACCGAAAGAAATTACCGCTTACTGGTAAAAAAAGTTAGAGTACCTACCGTCGAGTAATATAGAAAACCACACGCAGGGTTAAAGTTTGTGACACTAGGTACATCATTTAGGTAAATACTTGCATGCATGTGCAATTGTGCAACTTTTTGGCCATAATCTCATCTGATGGTAAGTGACGATAAATCCTATGAAGCAAGGCAGTTTACAAGACACCTATTCACTCTTGCCTTGAAAGAAAATTTTAATGCTTATAAGTGCACCAAATATTATTAATAAAATTAGTGTTTTCGTTCCTCATAATTCTAAGTGAATTGTAGTTTCTTTGAGAAATAAATGTCGAAAAGTTTGGATTTGCATCTGCTTTCTGCAGTTCCTTTACTCTGATAAACTCATACCTCTGAATAGCATTAATTCAATTAGGTGAATATCTCATTTAATTTAGGTAGAAGTAGATACAGATGCTGAAGACCGACGCCGAAACTTTGCTCTCGGGTTAGTTCTTGTTTATATGCATCCTCAGATAAATGTTTTGTTTTTGATAACTTTTTTATTCACAAAGAAAATTACAACTAATACAGTATTTACAATATTTACAATATTTACAAAATACACATGGAACAGTTGAGCTATCTACAAACCGTTGCAAACGATTTATAGATAGCTCAACTGGTCCAAATCAGTACCAATCGGAAGCGTGCCCAAGACACTGGCTGCATTGCCGCGCTGAATAGCAATGCTGATACGCTGGCCTAGATAATCACCAGCCCTCGGGTCACGCGTCGCTTCGACTAGACGCCCTGAAAGAATTTTGAAAACCCGGAGGGCCTCGGTACCCCACGGACCTAGAGTCTCGACCCCAAGAGGCACAAATGTGTAGGCCCTATCGAGACCTGCATACTTGCGCCTCTTGTGGTCCTCGGCCAAATCTGCCGCCGCACCAGCCTCAACGGTGTCCTAGGCAGATGTGAAGGAGCAAGGGTATCGACGCAAGTAGCGTCCCACACCAAAGGCCTTCCCAACTCCCAAGGAACAAGAGTCATACCGTCAGGCCGTTTGCCATCGTCACGCAGCAGACCATTCGGCTCAAGAATAGCTGCCACATTCACGCTGGTAAAAGCCCGGCGGATGATATCGTTAAGGCTAGCGTGGCGGGATATCCGACCGGCGGCTCTAGTGCAATTAATTTTTGATAATGTTTTGTGAGCCAGTATTATTTTCAATGGCACAAAATGCAACGTTATCTAGCTTAAGCAAACTAAGGATCAAGTAGATTACTTAAAGCATATGACCACTGTATAGATTGCAATTATATGTATCAAAACAAAACCATATTTACCAATTTATGATAAAGGAATAAAGGAGCGAATATCTTAGTATCAACTTGAGCGAATCGGAGTTGTATATTTGTACGTACGTATAGAGCATAACTTTTAAACCGCTTATACCATCTGCATAGAATATTGAAATGGTTTACTGGTACGATTCTGAGTAAAATAAGCCAAGGGGTTGTAAGGTTTAAAAGGGAGTAAAACAAAAATTAGGTAAAAAAATCAAGTGGGGTGTCATATAATAATAGAGCTTCGTTTAGAATAGCTCAGATATTCCAAAAACCGTTTACGTTAAACAGATTCAGAGATTATAAATATCTTCCTTTTTGAGAATATTGCGATTTCCAAAGTGCAAAAATTGCGTAGTTATCATTTAGTATATATTTTAGTTGCTATTTCTTTTGTTATAATTTACCTGATCATGTAGAAAATACATTTGCATATGGCGTCGTTACCAATCTGTTTAACGTGACCGGGTTTGTCAGTCAGTTTTAATTCTGCGTAAGTTAATGTAACAAACATCCCCCGCCCGCTGGTTGGGTGGGGGTTGGGGTGAGCAAAGCGAGGCCGGGTGAAAGCTAGACCTCCCCCTTATTTATCCAAAAATTCATTCAGGTTTAGTGCGGCGTGTCACACTGTTGCTTCTCGACGAGGTCCTGAATTTTGTGTCCGGAAACGAGTGCATACAAAACAACTTTTTGAGTACTATCGAGAAACTATAGCATGGTGTAAAAGTGAATTAAATTTGAGTGTTTATTGACGTGATTGAGTGTTCTTTATTCGGTATTCTGATCGGTTTTGTTCGCAAATAAAATAATACCTCCATCATACTAGCTCATTTGGAGTAGTATTTAGTATATATTAAAATTTAGTTTCCAGATACTTTTCCAAAAAAGTGTTAAAAAGTGTTTAAAATGTCAATCATAATGTTTTATGTTATCACAGTGGTATTTTATTGCTTTATACGCTTTATGGAACGTCAAAAACGAGAACAGCAACGCCAACGACGCCGCTGGTAGTATTGGACAGCGAAAAACAGGTAAATATGACAATAAGTAATATAGAAAAATTATAGCTCTCCCAAGTAATCATGTACATTATTTACATGCCAAATAGTTTTATTTTATTGGTGGTGCCTTAGCTTTTTACTATCTTTTATGGCGCTGAAAAGGTACATGGTAACTAAAGGGTAAAGAAAATAGTAAAGGGAAAACCCACTAAGACTATTTGATGGTTAGAATTTTTAAATAGTGTATTTTTATTATTACAACTATGTTTGTGGAATAATTCTGGACTCTTCATTAGACAATGAATTCTGGTAATTACGATTGATTAGGTACGGATGAATGAATTTAGGAAAACTTAGTATACGCGGACGAAATCGCTGTTTTTAGTTATTTATACAGAGTGGTCTACAAAGACACGTGCAAAGAATAAAAACACCCCACCCCCAGGGGTACCTCCCAATACCCCTTTTTGTATTTTTAGAGTTGTGATTTTTTTTATGTTGTTTCCAGAAATTTCGTCCGCAACGCTTAAAGTTTGAAAAATAAATGTTGGGTGGACTTATAATCCTCATGAAATGTACTTTTATGCATAAAATAATCGACTTCTTAGCATAAGTGCAAGTTACAAAAAAATTGAGCTAAAGTGACAAAGGATCTGGGGCAAATTGGCTGGAGCCCAGGTCCCATATTTTTTTTAAACTTGTAATGATCGACCTTTGTTTGTTACAAAACACTTACAATGCAGTTTAAAAAAATGTAAATGTCATTATTAAGCAGCGGGAATCATTAGTTATGAAAAATGCGTCTTTTTCATTGTTGTTTGTCGTATTCATAGGTTTTTACGTCAAAATAATAACTTTATTTTGCGTTTTCGTGCTGCATATTAGATTATGATAAACCAACAAAAGTTATATATGACGAAATTAATCTAAAAAATTAACTAAATGTATGCAAATCCGGACTTGAAATGCCTACCTAGGAGTACCTTGAATACTCCTTTGTGTCTTAGCTAGTTAGTTGAATTTTCAACATAAAATTAAAAATCAAAATACAGTATTCCATAGTTTCTGGATGATTTTAAAAACTTGTAGGTACTCTTAAGCTTGCATAATATCACAAAAAAATGCTACTTAATAGGCAATTTTTTACTGAAATCGACCTTCAATGATAATTCCGAATTAGTAAATTGACCCAAGTGAATTGTTATCGTGTTTAATTAATTAGATTGAGGGATTTCCTATTTTAACCAGTCATACGAACAATAAAACAAGCAATAACAATACACTTGGGTCAAATTACTAAATTATTTTTCTTTGGCAAAGCAGATTCGAAAAACCTACACGGCATTGTCAGATTTCATGACAATTAAATTTGATATGAACGAATTAAAATGATAGTTAAAATAAAAATTATTTAAAAAAACAGAATTTTAGTAGTTTAGTGAAATAATTACCGTTATTTAATTATTAATCAATAAGGTACCTTTTAAATTACAAGTATGCCCCTTTATTATATACTAGTATTTGTATATGTATTTGGCCGCGAGTGTGCGACTAATCCATTACAGAGTACCTAAAGGTTCCATCTTTTTAGCCAGTCTCACTTTACATGGAACACTCAGTAGATTATAATATTTTTTTACCTTACTTAAAAAAAATTCCTTTGTCATTATCTTTGGCAGACTGGGAGTGGACTAGAAAGGCTTAAAAACTGTTCCTAATTACAAGTCGATAGCTTTTGCTGTTATGTTGGTTGCTCAAATAATCCGCTTTGTGAAAGACGGACAGATGGACGGACAAAGCCACACTTTCAGTTTCGTTTTACCATTTTGGTTCAGAACCCTCATATAAAGCTTACCTATACTCTACGTAGTAAGCAAATTAGGTACTGGAATTGAATGATTTGCTGTGTAGGAGACAATAAATTAAGTATCTTTAAATATTTCTTTATAGGATTTCTGCAAAAATTAATTGGATCTTGTTCGGAACTGTACGACAGTAGTAAGTTCTAAAAGAAACGGGCATCGGCCGTGTGTATATTTACATGAACTATTCGAGCTAGTTTCACACTCACATTACTTCCATAAAATATGTATTATGAAGATAATATGGAAATATATATCAAGTTGTATATATTGAACTCACCTTATTATTAACAAAAGATATAGGTACATATTCAATGTAGATAAAAACATCAAATCCTTTCAATATTACCAATTACGAAGGCTTTTGAAATGAATAGATGAATATGTAAGTAATTTCTGAAATTACTGTTGATCTTTGCAAACATTATTTTTATCGGCAACGTCGTTTACTGCGTAGTTACTGCGTAGGGCTTCTGATTCGCTTACCTTAAAGGTCCATAGAAAGACCGACAAGTGAAGTTATGATTAATCAAAAAACCAATCGACTTACCGGCCCACCTCTTTGCAAGAAATGAATAAATTTCAAATCATACCATCCCACTTTTCAAGAAGAAATTAGGTAGGTAATAACTATCAAATCATAAGTTGTAGCGTTTGTGAATTATACTTTCAGATATTTTGTTATTCGCCTAGCTTTTGTATGTTGTGTTTACCTGACTATTAGTTATTTGCTACTTATAGACATTACGCAATTTAGGTAATTTACTAATCAGACCATAATGACAGTCATTATGTTTCCAGATTTATCTTGGATTTATGAAAAAACCCTGTCTCTAACAAGTCCTGATATTTTTATGTTTTATTTTCAGGACCTGTATAGGGATAGAAGAAATATAAACATAAGAAATAAAATCATCGCAGTGGTTTTTGCGGCTGAGAAAAGGTCTTAACTGGACGCAGAGAGAGGTGAGATTTTTTTTAATTAAGATCCAGTGATCAAAATATTTCATATTGTGAGTTTCACTGTGAAGCGAGTCTTTTTCAGTAACCATTTTATTACAAATTTATTAAAAATATATTCATTTATGGACGTTTCACACAACACTGCACCACATAATATTATTACACGAAGGAAAGCTTGCACTACACGAAACAGATTGATTTGCAATTTTGTCATGAAAAAAACATTTAGGTCAAGGACTTGCAAAAAACTTGATATTTGCAGTTGTTGTTTTTTTCTAATCTCAGTTTGTTGCGACTTCAGATAAAATAAATGAAGTTTATTTAAAAAAACCCATAAATTTATTATTAAATAAAATAAAACTTCATATCTAAGCCAGTAAGTTGAATTTCAAGAGGACAATCATTTTCGGTAAAAAGTATTTGCATTCGTATAAAGCCTGTTGGTTGTTTTATTAAAACCAATATTGAATTTACTTATTATTCATGTGTATTTGGTAAATGTTGTAAATAAATACTGTATTAGTTGTAATTTTCATTGTGAATAAAGTAGGTTAATTTTTTTAAGAAACATGTAATATTTTTTTATCACTAACCTTGCAGATTTGAAATAAATACAATTTTGAAATAATATTTCAGAAAAGAGGTACAAGTCCTACTCAAACAAAGAACATCCCTGTCGCCTGTCTTATGGAAAATGGAACAGAACTTAAGTAAAAAAGTAAGTTAAGTTTAAACTTTATGAGCAAATCTTTCGACGAGACGATCGACGACGTGGGGTGACGACGTGGTGGGGTGACGATCTGAGACATGTAGCTGGCAAACACTGGATGAGAAGAGCCGAAGACCGGGCTCAGTGGCGCGTCTTGGGAGAGACCTACGTCCAGCAGTGGACCAATATAGGTTGATGATGAGCAAATCTTTATTAAATAATGATTTATTAAGACAATATGTTATCTTACATCCGTAATTAACGAATCGTTAGTTAGGTACCTACCTACTTATTGCACGGAACAAAAGATGAATAAAAAACAAAAGCTCCGTCTATTATACCACAAAGCATATGTTTTGCCTGTTTTAAAAACCTGGCGACTTAATTGTGAGTTGTACAGATATTAATTCAATCAAATATCTATATAGGTAGCTCACGACTGTTTTGACCGAGGTTTTGGAGGCAACGCTAAATGCCAGACTAAAGCTTGTAACGTCACCTACTAGATGGCGTGGCTAACTCATTTGGCCAGGAAATAGAACAAAGTTGTTTTTTTAAAAGGTCTTCAATTATTCTTCAGTTTTAAATAACTATAATTGAATTCTGATTTTTTACATTTATTATACGCAATGTTGGATGTATTGATCTAACCTAGCGTAGAAAAATGGAAGCTCTTTGGGCAATGGTAGACAACCTAAAGTAGGTTTCCCGGCGCATGTCTATTTTCAGAACATAACACAATGCTGCACCAGTGCTGCGACGACGGGAAAGCTAGAAATTACGTTGCAACTGAGCTCGCGCTACTTACTTTTATGACCGCTAGGTGGCGCTCTAACTAAAGGTTCCAAGTTGTACATAACAATAAAATGGTTTAGCGTCGCGTAGTGTTCCACATACTCCGTGTTGAGTTGAGGAAGATCAAAACGTTCAGCAGATGGCGTGACATAACCGAAGTTTAAAATAATTTAATGGATGACATTTTTTGAAGTACAAGTATGATAAACAAAACCCTTTTGGTATCTATCTAGCCGTATGCCAGCGCTAACAGCTAAAAGCACAAGCTTTTATTAGAACATGAATATATTAATATAAATAAATATGAATATGTTCTTAGATATTTCACACAACGCCCTCTAGTCCCAAACTAAGTAAAGCTATGGGAACTAGATTGCTATCATACTAATAAAATTTAATGGTTTGTTGGATGTTTGTATTTCAATCACGCTGCAACTAATGGTTCCATTTGGATGAAACTTGGAATAAGTATTATATTAGTTCGTAACCTGGTTTAAAATTTACATTAATCCAGGCTAAATTAACAAATATGCTATTTTTTATTACGGAAGATCAACAGAATCAAACTGGGTGAAAGCTATAGAATGATACTTTCAATAAAGAGCGCATATTTTGAAAGAACATTACCTATATAAATATATTGGGTTAATAATTTATAAATGACTAAAAGGATAATTTATTTGTAATTTCAGGTGTTGCGAGAAAGAAAACATTTGCGCTAAGTCGTCAAGAAACCAAATACTGTCTACAGATAAGGTAAAATCGTTTTTTTTTTAACAAAAAACCAAATTGTTTGTTGAGTCAGTAGCTAGGTATTACCTACTACCTAGCTACCTACATACGTAAGATATAAGATATAGTACCTAAGTAGGTACATCATACTTTAATTACTAGCAGAGTATGTTGTACTTAGTTGGGTATTATCTAGTTAGGTAGCTTTCTTAGAATACCTACACCTACTAGAGTTAAGAAAGCTAGTGCTAAATGAAACGCAACACTGACACACGTCGCAATAACTAAAATTTACAAGAAGAGTGACTTAGTACTCTGGAGACGAGCACCAACTATGTAGATCTAGTAGCGCTTCTACGTTTAACACTAACTAAGAAGACGTACTCTGACCCTTACATTATAACCAAGCTGGTTGGTAATTAATGAGTAATGACAGATACCGGTCAGGGTGAGAGGATACACCAAAGCTTTATGGGCCTAGTTTCAGCATATTCCTTACTCTGCATACCTATAATTGCTTGAGAGATTAAATACGAGGGCACAATTACTAAGATTCGTATTTCGGCTTTCTTTTAATTCGTTTTAGTATGTGGTTGTTATCTGCGGAGTTCTATAATCAATTGATACAATTAAGTTTTTGAGCGATTTCACGATTTTCAGCTATGTCAATAGTTCAAAATCGTGGTAATCTAAGGGAAGGCTTTGTATCCAGCATGAGATTTTTCAGGCTAATATGATGAATATAACGTTTATGTACCTATCTGTCTTTGAGCTTACATATTTACATAACATGCAAGATTAGGGAGCGTTGCTTCGAAGTCAAATAAACATTGCCTATTCTCTTCCCCCAGATAAGCCGGAATACAACATGAATTTTCTAAATATTCCAGAAAACTGCTCAAATGATGCGGAAATTCTCTTAATGTGGCGTTTAAAAGATGTGCTACTGAAAGACGGGCCAGTAGAATTGAGCCAATTTATACATCCAGAACCTGATCAACTCAGTCCAAATGCGACGGTATTTTACATACCTAGTCCGGACTTTACGTCTAAGAGAGACGCTTCTTTAGACTTGGGTGAATTTATAAAGTACCCTCGAATGCCGGTCGACTTACAGGAGACTACTACGGGAATATTCTTTAAGGAATTTCACAAAAATACACAAAAAAAACTAAAAGCGAGTGTTGTGGCGAAGAGGACGAAAGCCTTTTTAAATGGTCTTAAGTTCATAAAACATGATAAAAACGAGCCGGAGGTAGCTAAGGCTCCGGAGGTAGACGATGTCGCATCGGAGCTGGATAAGGATCTGGACGATGAGGTACCGGAGGTGGACAAGGATGTGGACGATGAGGCACAGGAGGTGGACAAGGATGTGGACGATGAGGCACCGGAGGTGGAGTCATACAACGTGGATGAAAGTTATTTTAATTTTAATCCTCCAAACCCTAGGCACCCAAAATACTGATTTATTCTTGCCGTGTTGTTTCATCCTACCATCAAAAGTATCTCCCTTCTTCTTTTTTAACATAATACTTAAGATAATGTTATCGTCGTAGTTGTTAAACCGGTATATAGTAACCGTATTGTATACTAGCCGTCTCCCGCGGCGTTGCTCGCGTTAGAGTGTGACTTTTCAAAATTCATTTCTTAGTGCGCCCCTACACTATATAAGAAACCTACCTTCCAAATTTCATACCTCTAGGACTTATAGTTTAGGCTGTGCGTTGATTCTCTGTCAGCTTCAAAAGAGTTTTATATATATTGATTATTTAGTACTTATTAGTATTGTATATTTAGTGGCTGTATAACTTATTTGCATAACGGGTAAAAGTTATTAAGTGTATAATGATTTGCTTTCACTAAATTAATATCATGAATGGTTAATAGGTACATTTCATGTCAGAGAGCTATTTCTTTGTGAAACGGACTAATAGTATGTACCTATTACCTACTTACGTTGTCTAGATATTAATCTAGGCATACCTAAAATAATTGTAGTAGCATCATGTATCGGTATATTTTTTTGCATATTATGCTAAGATATTTTCGTCGCGATTTATGAATGTAAAATTTCTTGCTGTAAATTATAGATTTATAATCAGGGCTCCAATAGCATAACATGGCAAGCTCATATACTACCAAGTACAAACAGAGTAAGTTTGTACTTGGTCTTGGTACAAATACAACACTATATTTTAAATTAAGTTTGTTGTAAAACGGAGCGCGTCGCAGAAGCTGTGCGCCACTTTACTCTAGGCACTCCTGAAAACAAGCGCTAAAGGAGCCACCGTGCACCTTTAGCATTTGCTGAGCATATTGTGTTTTTGCGAAAAATAAATACATTTGTAATCTACTCTATATTCAAAGAAGCATATTGCATTCAGTGGAGCGATCACTGATGTTGTCAGCATCATGCAAACGTCGACAATAGACAGCTTCATATACTGACTACAATTACTATTACTGACAGGATTAGTACTAGCGGCACTGAAAACCAGCGCCTGGGCAGGGTACTCACATATCCTGCACATACCATGCTGAGTGTGGTGGCCATTTTTGTTATTTTTATTTGTAAGATTTAATTTTATAATATGTATTTTGAAAGAATAACAAAATAAATATTTACTATTAGTACTAATGTTCAGTGATATTACCAACTGGTCGCTGACTACATTGGTGCTTGCTCCACTCAACTCCACTGGTGTGAAAAGATTGCCATTTATTATTACCAAATATTGTACTTTTCTGATTAATCAGTCAAAATACTATTTGCACAGGATGTATTTAAAAGACAACCGCAATGCATTATATAACAAAATGATAAGACCGAGAGCTCGTAATGGCAGGCAATGCAAGTTTTAATTTTAAACTTATCTAGTGTCCTGGGTTTGTTAATTCAATGGTGTATGACATCATTAATTAAATGGAACTCGAGGACAATTGGAGAACACATATTGCGCGCATTTATGTTTAAGTTAATATTTACAAAAAAAATGTATAATAAGTATTCTCTCAGCAATTTAGTTCTCACAGTACAAGCTTTGCTTAGTTTGGGACTAGAGGGTGAGTGAGAATAGTTTATTATTTATAAGGTCGACAACAAGCGCCAAGTAATTCTAAATTCATTCATAAACAATACTACCTACCACATGCTGTGTAAATGTAATCAGTTCCTATGTTTATTTTCAAATGAAATACGCGAAGTTTCGATTAGGAATAACCGTCAACCTTACAGCATTAGCATAGAGTTGTGTTTTGATCGTCACCGCACAAGCGCCGGGATTAAATAGTAGTTGCATATTTATGTTTGCAGATGCAACCGGGGCGCGGCGGTATCCTCCGCAGTTTAAAAGGCGTACATTCTTTAATACTAGGCGAACTTCCTCACAACGAAATGACTGGCATCACACCCAAAACTTTAACAAACTTTTCGCTGCCGAAAAACTTTATGAAAGTTATAAAACTTAGTGTTAAACAGCCAAACAGGCCGAACCGGTGTTTGCTTTTATCACATACTAAGCGATAGCCACGTCTAATTTGGTACTCGCGCGCGATCGGACAAAGTTCTTCAGGGCTTTCTTTAGACCGTCTTCATGCCTTCTATGTAACTGCCTAAAATATTTTTGGTAAATCTTAAGTGTTAGAGAGACGCGAATGGGCGCGGTGACTGCGACGGCACAAGCGCACAACGTAGATTGCGCGCGATCGATCGGACGACAACCTTGCGTTTTGTTGTTGCTATACTTACATGCTTTTTTACAAAAATAGGTACCTAGGTACTTTAATTTGGCATTAGATATCACCTGAGAAAAATGCTATAATCATCTCTTGTATTTATGGAATGTTAGCCATCAGCTTGATTAAAAACTATGGTTAGCTGTCAAACTCAGTAGACGCAGGTTTTTAAAAGTACCCTAGGATTGAATTATCTGACTAGATGTTATATAACAAATACCATGTCTACATGACTATGTTGCTACAAAATTCACAAATTATTATATATATATATATTATAATAATATTATAATAATTTATATAGGTATATATATATAATAATTTGTGTATTTTGTACAATTTGAGCTTTAATGAAAAATGGAGCTCTAAAATGAGCTCCAATTGAAAAACTCAATAAGTTATGATATAGTACTAGTACCTATACTTATTACGCGGTTAAAAGAAATACCACTTTTTACCATAGACTTGACTTTAAGCTAATAAATAAGTATGAAGTTTGTGTTTATTATACAGGGATATTTTAAAATGTTAGTATATATTACATTCGCGTCACCACTATTGAAGACATCACTCAATTATAATATAGTTCTATTATTCAGGGACTAACTGAACACCGCCCCAGGCACAGGTGCACACAACCACGCTCGGGGATCACGAGACAGTAACTAAATAATACCATGAAAGCCATGAAATGTTTTAGCAACACTGCTAAAAGTGCACAGGAGACTGGGCAAGAGTGGGCTGGCAAAATTACTAAGTGATTTTAATCTTTTAAAAAAATCACATTTATACAAGTATCTTTCACAAAGATGTCATTAAAATCGGACCCGGCAGTTTTGAGACCACAACACTTTTTAATTATTGAAATAGATAAAAAGTTATGTTTCTCGTATCTGGTCATATTAAGCTTGCTTTAACACAGTATCATAGAAGCCTTACTGACTTTGAAAACGTTTACTGTACGTGGTCCGACTCGCACTAACCAGTTTATTTTTCTTCAATTATGTTTATATGATACTCTTCATTAAAACAGATATTCGGAAATGTGAGAAATGAGAAACAAAAAATGTATGGACAAGAATCAAACACAAAAGTGTATTTTACTCTAAAGCGGAACTTTAGAGTAAAATAGTAAAATACACTTTTGTATTTGATTTGAATGGTCAGCTTTTAGGTACCTAATGCCCCTTTGCACAAAATTACAGCCCAGATAACCCAGCTTATATTCCAGATTGTTATCGCTATTGGATCATAGATTTTTAACTACTAATATTAACGTTGTACTGTCTCTTGTTTTAGATCAATCTAATTGTCAAAATTTTGGTTGTACCTCCCTCTGTACACTGACCATATTCTTATCCGCACTCCCCTCTTGTTTAAGACACTAGCATTAGCGAACTCGACACTGGCAGAATTGTGACAACTAGCCACAAAAGCCACAAACCAAGAAGTTGAAGTTGATCATAGATTTGCCCAGACTCCTTTGTTTCGCTGTCAGCATGCTTAGTGTGTTCGTTTTACGTATACTACTAAGTTCACGTAAACTATACATTGCCAGAACTTATACTGTGGGAAGTAGATTTGCTGATAGAATACTTATACATTCATTTTTTTTTTGTAAATACAATTATATTATAATTGTGTTAGTAGTATTATTGTACTACTTTAAACTAGGTACTAAAGTTATGACTATTTTTTATATATTTTTCTTTTGGTTAAGTCATATGTTTTTTTCTACTTATTTTTGTAAACAAGTGTGATCATTATTGGGGAGCACACTTTCTTCTGTAACACAGTTTTTACAAAACTAACACAGAAGGCAGGGTTCTACCCTGATTTCGAACATGTTTATTAAGTATAGGTAATAAATAAATTTGTATTGTATTGTAACGTGTTTTTGAAACCTAAGCTAGCTGAATTACGAACTAAACATCAATTAAGCTAAGTAATTTCATAAAGTCAATTGCTGAAATTACAAAGTTTTTCCACCAAGCATTGAACTAAGATCGCAAATCTGTATTTTAGGACATGTTACTGAGCTAAATGTGTCAGCAAAAATTTCATAGAAATAAAGTTCTTAGATCGTCGTTGTTGTATATGTGAAGTTTTATTTTTATGTAATGTACACACATCCCACCAAAAAACGTGATTTTTTAATATGTGGTAACAGCCTTACTGCGTGTCGTGGAGTGTTCTGTGTTAATTAACCTCCACAATCTCTTCTCTAGTGGCTCCAAGAAGCTGTAGTCACGGTCACGATGGTTCTCCAAAAATCTGGATATCCCACGAAGTTCGTACCTAAACCTAATTCGTCAATTTCATATAGGCATGAAAGCACAGGTTCAGCAGCTAACTTTCTGAGGAGATCCAAATAACAAGTGGAGTAAAACAAGGTTGCGTCATGGCCCCCACACTCTTCGCCATATACTTCGCAGTTGTCGTGAGAGACGCACTTTTGTGTTGTAGTGACCAAATCCAACTTAATGTCAGAACAGAACTGAGATATATATAATATTTGATATCTCAAGGTTTAGGTAGGACTAAGAAAAAAGGTGCAGAAGATATCTATGTTGGATATACTCTACGCCGACGATGTATAATGTATATGCCTCATGTCCGATAGTATTGAGGACCTTCAAAGCTATGTTGATGCACTACATCAATCCTGTCAATGATTTGACCTAGTTATTAGCGCCTCAAAGACCCAAGTTCTGAAACAACCACCAAGGGGCTGCGAAGCTGATACTACGCCCTTAAATCTATATGGAAGACCATTAGAAGAGGTATCTCACTTTAAATACCTTGGAAGCAACCTCAGATATGATAATGCTTTGGCTTCTGAGACACCTTCGCGTATAGCAAATGCCGCTGTCAATTTCGGGCGACTCACTGATCGTGTCTGGAAATCCCATGATCTGAAGCTGGAGACAAAGATAAGTGTCTACAAGGCACTAATCATCCCAGTCCTTTTATACGGCGCAGAAACATGGTGCATCTATAAACCAGACATTAAAAAACTTGACACATATCACCTAAGATGTCTTAGAACGATCATGTAAATGAAGTGGCAGGACCGTATACCCAATACCGAGGTCTTGGGTCGATCCGGGATATATGGTATGGAGGCTCTTCTGATGCAACAACAACTCAGGTGGTGTGGCCATGTCCTTCGCATGGATGACCACCGTTTACCTAAAGCTGTCTTCTACTCAGAGATGGCCGAAGGTAAGCGCAAACACGGTGTTCAGCATCTGCGCTTTAAGGATGTATTTATAAGACATTTGAGCGCATGCGCTATTGACTCATCTTCTTGGGAGGAGCTTGCTTGCCAAAGGTCTTCTTGGCGCTCTACCATCTACAATAAGATAAAAACGTACGATGAAAATCGACTTGAGACACTTGACGTAAAACGCCAAATCCGTAAAGAAAGACCTAAGCCCTCCTATACCTACACATATAATATAACACAGAAGGCTAGCTCTATTGCCAATCGTGTGATAGGATATTAATAAAGATAAATAAATGCTTGTGTGAATACCTTCTTCTGAAGTACATTTGGCATCAGGTTTTGTAGCTCTATTTTAGTTAGGTACCTACTTATAGTATTTTTTAGTAAAGTTATTTTATTTTTTGCCACTAAACCAAAGAAAAATAAAGAAAGCTACAAAATTTGAAAACTAAATTTGGTCTAGCTAGCCATATTCGGGATCATGCTATGTTTATATTTATTAATATTCATAACATTTTGTTATAGGTCAAAAAGGTGCAGTTTTAACAAAACTATATACCTACCTAAGTAAATTACGAGTAATAATTAAAATATTGTACAAATAGTCATTTAGAAATCAATTCACATGTAAAAGTAAAACAATACATATGCAATATAAAATTAATTGCGTAAAATCATATAAATTAATAAATAAAAATCATTGTCAATTTCATCATAAATTCATCGATCCTATAAAAGGATTGCTCAATCAGCCAGTTCTTTAACTTATATGTTTAGTAGATATTTTGGTTGGTGCATATTTTGGTGGAAAGTTTCGCAGGCGTACGAAGTCGCGGGTGTCAGCTAGTGTTGTAGCTTATATACATAATTATCATCAATAATTTTTATCATCAATATATATAAAACTCTTTTGAAGCTGATTTAGAATCAACGCGCAGCCTAAACTATAAGTCCTAGAGGTATGAAATTTGAATATGAATTTTCCTTATACATACATATTTCCTTATAAGAGATAGTCAAGTCAATTATTTTTTTCGCGATTTTTTTCGCTCAATGTTTTCAGTATCATGGTCTCATTGGAACCTCCAAGTTTTCGGAAGTGGTCTGGTAACACCCTGTATATAGTGTAGGGCTGCACTAAGAAAGGAATTTTGAAACGTTTCACTCTAAAGGGTAGAACGCGAGCAACGCAGCGGGCGACGGCTAGTAAGTAAATAAAAGTAAGTGAAATATAATACCTACTTCAACGTAAACCTAACTAGATATATCTAATTCATAATATATTGAATACACATAGCATTTAATAACTATCTAAACTTCCGCCACACGGCTCTAATAAAACTATAAACAAACATAACAATGGATCGCTTACCTCTGTTCTGCAATATCCGTTGAATTTCCCCCGCTTCCGAGCCGCTTTCAGACTCCGAGCACACGGCATGTCCCATACCGGCTAAATTAATAATTTTCCTATTATTCACAAGTTTGAAAGTTTTAGCACCGACACTGGTAGTCCGCACCGGAGGCCGCGGGGGGCCATTCCACACTTCACTATTTTTAGAGTCTGCAGAACACGCCTTGCCTTGATTAATCGCATAATAACTACTGTGAGCCATTTTCTGGTTACATTTAGGGTCCGTTTTTGAATTTTCATCGAAACTTACACGTTTTGGTTGACTAATAATGCTTGTTTCTCTAGTCAACGAGCCGCGCTGAAATATAGGTGTTGTAGCTGGCGCCGGTTGCGCCCTACTCAAATCCAATTTTTCTGGGTGTCGATAAATTATTTCTGGATCGGTAAACTGTGTCCGACTTCTTAGGTAGGTGTCGGTCCGTCTCTCCGGCGCACTTCGTACGAAGGGAGAAGAGTACTGCGGTTGATTGAATACATTTTGCAAATCTCCGCCTCTGGGTAAGCTATAGCTACGGGGCTCGATCACTAGTGGAGTAGGAGTGCTGCTGTTGGATTGATGGTTTGCTGGCAGCATTGGTCTTCTAAGAGATGAATTAAAAGACTGCACTAAATAGTACTCATCTTCTTTATCTTTCATTTCTTTTAGTTTTTGCCAGTAAAATGCTTCCACCTTCTGCCTAGTTTTTTCTTTCTCTAGTGTTGGATTTGTTTTATGTATAGTAGTTATTGAAGATATTTGACTAAATTCTTGGCTCGATGGTATATCTTTATTACGAAGGCTATTCCTACTAAGCGAGTTTCTTTTTTCTTCTGCTTCAATCATATTTTTTCTTACGAGTTCGTACGGAGATACTGTTTTGGGCATACTAGGAATTTTGTGGTGAGTCGGAACCGGTGATGTTGGAGCAGAGTAATTATAAGATTTCTTTGCAGCAGTTTTACTACCATTTTGATTATTCACATGAAGGTTTTTTTGATTATTTACATCAAACGATAAGCTTCTAGCTCGCGTTGGTTGGATAGTCCTAACTTCAGCTTCTTTTTTTGGAGAAATTAAATACTTGGTGCTGACTCTTTTTATTTCAGCACCAACCGACGTCGGTTTCGCTTGCACCTGGGAGGCTTTGTAAATTTCAAATTCATCTATGGGCGTTATTTTATCCACCAGCTTCTCCATGGAGTGATAGTATACATTGGGATATTGAGTGGAATCATCTCTTGGATTGCTCCGGATCGGAGAGTTCATTTCCCCGTGTGGTTTAGGTGGCACTTGGGGCCTGGCCGCGTAGTGAATAAGCTTGTCATTCGCCACATCACTACCTTGCGACCTATTTTTTAAACTGTCTGAAACCAGCGTACTACTTGACGAATGATTGCTGGATAAAACAATGCTTTGACTTTCAATGTCGTGCCGATTCGCGGTTAAATTTTCATATATTCTTTCACTATCACTATTATCGTATTTATCTGACTTTATCACAGAGCGTGGATCGTGATACTGATTACTTTTTGATATGTTGCTCGTGACTTTTAAACTAGATTCTTTATTTTTGTCTTTTGATTTGTTAAAAAAGTTGGGAAAGAATTTTTTGAAGCTTCCGCCACGTTTCCTGGTGTTGTCTGTCATTTCTCTACCTGAAAAAGAGAACGAGGTCAAATGCCTGAATGAGTAGTTAGCCAGTGCAGTGTTAGTGTCATTAGCGGCACTTCATATTCGTGTAGGTACTAGTGTTGGTAAATGAGCTCATTCGGAGATTAACCTACATACCTAACATATTACGTAGGTACCTACCTACAAACTATAAACATTTCTCTTATTTAGATGGTGAACATTGGGTTACTCCATACTAAAGTAATAAAGGTAAAAAAAATAGGGAGCTGTTTTAGCTTATATATATATCCTCAAAATTCCCAAGATTTAGCTCTACCTTATGAGGCTTGCTAATTGTATATAATAAAGTGATAGCATTAAGACATCAGCAGAACCTTGAAATCTCTGATTAAATATCTGCTGATACATGCAGTTATATGTAGTTCTAACGCCAATTACCTAATTATCAGGATAACACAATTTCGTGTATTGCTCTTTAAATTACCTCAAGAAGTACGGAAAACATGAATGAATTAGAATGAATTCTATCCTAAAACACCAAAATGTCATTTTATTTTTTAGGATAGAACTTATTCAACTGAATATGAATTGTATGAATTCAATTTTAGCTAGTTCTGCCCTTTAGGATGGGCTTTTAATAGTTATTTGTTATACAAGAGTGCAAAGTTGCTTTTTAACCGCGTGTTCAATTTTGATGACCGAGCAATCGAAGGATTCTAAAATTGAATCACGAGCGCAGCGAGTGATTCAAAATTAGAATCCTGAGCGTTAGCGAGGGAATCAAAAGAGCACGAGGTGAAAAATCTTTGCACTCGAGTGCAACACGTAACTTTTCATTCCACCTCAGCGAGGAAATGACTAAATGCAAAAAAAGCAAATTGAAAAAAAAACACCAAGAAGGTTCCGAGTCTGAGTTTTTAACAAATTAAAAAAAAGTTGTATGATATATTCGGCACCATAGAGGTAGCAGTAAATAGGTTTAATGTTTTTTTTAATTCACAAACTTAGTGCACACGATGTTCTAAATTCAATTTACTTTATCCTCTAGAGAATAAAAACGGCTTTTCCACTCAGATATTGAAGATTAAAAATACTCTTTCCGAGATGGTGGGATGAAAAAGATTTTTCACCTTATTGCTACAAAATCAAGTTTTGAGCGGAAGATAATATGAGATAAAACAAAATGGATTAAAAGACCTCTCCTTGTCTTGTAATCTAATCTATATATTACGCTAGCAAACGTCCCTCCTGTTGGCACTCCTATATGATAACAACTTTGAACTAATTCAAAAGTTAGAGACCCGTAACAACAAATTTTTTTTTACTACCTAACGCGATTTCAATGATATTCATTGAAGAAATTTGCAGCAACGTTTGTTGCCCATTATAGCGATGTGCGTGTTGAGTTGACTTAACTCGAATAACTGATGTCAATCGCGACGGAGTCAAAACCAAAAACAAATTGTTGCGTGTTGCTACGTCTAACAAGGTAGGTAAGTAATGTAGGTATAGTATTAAATCTATAATAATCGATTTTTTTAGATTCACAATCGTTCGTTGTTCGAGGCCGCAATAAAAGTTGGCACCTCTGCCGTGCCTACCCCTATTAAGCCGCCAGTTAGAATTAAAGCTGTTTCACTTGTTAGTGTCAATACGCTGTTAGTGAAAATCTCTACCTAGAGACTTATATTTGTCAATACTTTTTTGAGGAGTGATGTAGGATTTTACATATGCATGTCTATAAAATTGAGAATTCTTTTCCAGAAAAAGAATATAATATTGGTACATTTCTTACGTTATTAAACACCGTGCTTTGCGCAATGATATGTAATGGAGTAGGTATACCTACTGACTTGTTTACTATAGAAGGTTGCGTCTATAACATGATATTTTCTCGATAAAATTTATTTACAACCAAATAGACCCATAAAAAACTATGACAACGTTAGCCGATATAAGAATTACCCAAGATGAAGTTGGCATGCATATTTTTCATGCAAGGTCAAGCGACCGCAGATTGAGTCACGTATTAGGAATTAAATAACTAGGTATACATAAAGCAAGACTGCTTGAAACCAAACGATTCCTATTTTAGACAATATTAAAAAAGAATAATTATTCACATACCTATTAGAAAAACATAGCACAGCTTTTAAAACAATACTAGGTACCAGAATTTATATCTTATAAGACAGACCCCACAAAACTGACTGGGCTGGACCATGTAAATAATAATCTACTGTCTCAGAACGTTATTAGTTAATTACTCAACAAACAGAGCTCTTGTAATAACCAGGTCCATTGTTGAGGAGTGAGTCATACCACAAAATAGCACATAATCTTACCGATGAATTTACCGCCTTTTATTATTTCATGCCTACCAAACACTTTATAAACAACTTGTAAACATTTAAATTCAAAAGAATCACGACTTACGTCATACTCAAACAACAAAACATAGTTATTTAACAATATCCATATACAATTAAGTTAGCTCCAAAACTTATTTGCAAACAAATTTTAATCTACTAAAACTAGGTTATACACTCCTTTAAGTCCAAAACTTTGTTTGACTAGTGTTGTATTCATGAGACGTTGGAGTTAGAACGAAAACCGTCCGAATTGAGTAACTACTAAATAACAATGTAAAATAACCTTATACGTTCATATTATTATCTGCATCCGACTTCTAAACATTTTTTGTAACTTTTTGAAGGCCATTCGTTTTCAATCCAAAGTAATACCTCTCTCTATAGCAACAGCGTAGGTTATTGCATGGGAAAATATTAATGTATTCTCAAGAACTCTTGCGTTCCGTTACACGCAGTGATATGTACGTACATACTCTGTGGTGATCGTTACAAGTTTAGATTGCTTATTATAATACAAGTATGTACATACATTAAAACTTGTTTTAATATAAGTAATCACATTTTTCAGTTATACATTACTGTATGCACATTACCTCCAGCACGGTGGGGCAAACGATCTGAGAAATGTAGCTGGCAAATACTGGATGAGAAGAGCCGAAGACCGGGCTTAGAGGCGAGAAGGGAGAGACCTACGTCCAGCAGTGGACTGATATAGGTTGATGATGATGATGATAACTGTATTCGACCATCGCACACTTTGAGAGGCTACCTACGGTATAAAACTCCAATGTATGAAAAACTACTGTCACATCTCAAAGTGCCTTAAGGCTTTTACCTACAATGGTATTGGAACCGACTTTTCTAGTTAGAATTCTGAAAAAAATCGAACAAGCGTGAGAGAACCAAACCACTCTTTTCGATTATTTTACATAAACTGATGAAATAGCTCCACAGGTAGGTACTTTCTTGAACATTTGTTTGGCTCATAGGTTGTCATGGGCGAGACTTACCTACAGCGAGCTAACAGACTCGTCTGTATAATGCAGTATGACAACTGGTTGTACAAACAAGAACTTTTTCCGTTAATAATGCAGCCAAGCTGTCGAAAGGGGCGTTCCGTTTACAGTTTCCTTTGTTTTTCATGTTTCCGTTTGTCTACCTCGTTAACAGTATATAAATGTATTGCAGTTAATATAATCTCTCATCATTTTCATCTTCTTTAAGTACCTACCTATGTAAAGAAATTATATTTACCTAGAAAAATTAGACTTTGATGACAGACCTTTGATAAAAACAAAAATGTTAAATAAAATATCAGGAAATGTTTTATTCATTATTTCATACTGGTTTTGTATGTACTTACAATGGTTCTATAAAAAAAGTAATTACCTTTCTGTAAGTATGTACTAAACCGTAAAAAAGATGGGTAGTCCTAAGATGGGGACTATCGACTGACAGCGCCATCTAGTGAAACACAACAATAAACAGCTTCATAAGCGGTATTGGGTACTGGGAAGTACAGAAACTAACTAGTACATACATTATTATACATCCACACTCTGAACTGGTGTGTCCAAGCTGCTCGTCCAATTCCTATAAAACTGGTTAAAGTAAAGCTTGCATTCTAGATATTATGAATTTAGTTAGATTCATGCTTATCATTAATGCAAGCTTTATTTATTGGTAGGTACCCTCATAAGGGCTATTTTGTAGTGTATTAGTATTGCAGTTAATGTTACAAAACCTAGGTACTATTAAAATAATAAAATACCCATTACATGGAATGACCATTAAGTAACTCATATTCTGACAAAGAAATTGTTACTCAAGCATAGATTTGAGTAGAGATTCTCACACAAAACTGTCAAAAATATATATGCTTGTGTCCGGATCGGTGGTTGAGCAGTAAATGGGAATAGGTATGGCCCTAAATTATCGAAATCATACATTAGGTCACTTGTCATTAAACGGTAGAAAATCCAAGATGTAAATCATCCCTTTACTCTGCAGGTAGATTTGATAAAGGAGATAAGACATCCAAAATAAATAGGTATATACCAAATGTTTATATGCAACACAAACTTAATAATAAAACATGTTTTAGGACATGAATTGTGGCAAAATACTTTTATACAATGTTGCAAAAAGGCCAGACCATCCAGACCTAGATCCAGCAGTGGACCGATATAGGTTGATGATGATACCAAATTCTACCTCAGGAAGACGGGAGCCATATCCTCACAAAAACTCAGCCTGAAGTATGACTTGAGCAGAGATTTTCATAGAAATCAACAACAAATTCTACTAGTCTAGATTTATATTTTTTTGTCAGCAATTATTCCTGAGACCACATTTACGGCGGTAAGGACTGGCGCCGGACCTGTGCGACTGCCATATTTAAGAGGCCTACCCAGCAGTATATGCACACAGTAGGTAGATAGGCAGATAGGTATAGATGGATGCATAGGACGCCATGAGGCGATACGACGTAGATACTTGAAGGATAGGTTATTTTTCACAATTTCATCACTTCGCTGCAAGAGGTCGTCCTCGATTGCTTCATTATCCACAAGAGTGAGAATCAGATGAAGGATAGGTAATCTCAACCCTTAGCATTAGATAGTGTTTGCTAGGTAACAGTTTTTGTTTTTCAGATTGAATAAGTTGGTAGGTAGGTAGATCGTTTCCATTTCTTGTGAAATTAGCTTGATGGAGATGAGTACACACACAGATTACAAGGATGCTAACGCATGATGAGGAAAAGAAATCTAAAAATTTAAAGCCAACCACCAAAATAAACCACCACGTCCACCATATTTATTTTCTTTCAAGCCCTTCAAACCAACCAACCAGCAGAGAGTAAATTACATACCTACAGAAATTTTATAGAGTTACCAACACAAACTTTACGGTTCGTACGCGGAGAAATCGTACTCACTCATACTCATTTATAAACATAGTCAAGCATCGATTTGAGTATTTCGAGTATGTTAGTATGTAGAGCTTTTCAGACAAAAATCTTGCCCGGACTACGATTTGTTATACATTTTGGGGCTGTGTTTTTCATAGTTGTGCAATTCATTCGGCCTTTTTTTTTTTTTACTTTGACAAACACTAAATATGACATAAACATGAAATGACAATTGACATTATTTTGTTTTGTTTATTGTAGGTTACAGAGTAGGTTTTAGCCTACGTGTTGCTTATGCATTTGTTAAAAATATTATTTTATTCTTTCGAACTTTTACCAAATTGTATTACGTGTCCTAAATTTCAAGAAGCGTAGACGTGATTGTGGATACTTTAGTTAGGTGTCACGCAAGTTACAGTCGCGACATAAATTAGAAATTTTAATTCATAAACTATGGCGGTAAACAGGAGTGAACTTCGTTTTCTTATTTACTCTGGTGCAATATTTGCTTGTTACTTTCTTTTCGGTATGTTACAAGAGAAAATAACGAGAGGAAAGTATGGGAATAATGATAAATTCACGTGCGCACTCTCACTGGTTCTGGTTCAATGCGTGGTTAATTATATTTTTGCCCAGATTCTAATGGTAAGTCTATTTTTCTAACTATTGCTTGTAATATTATTTTGTAGGTGTTAGAGAGTTCTTTGTAAAATGTCTATCTGAAGAGTGAGAATTCCGGCGCAAATAGAGGCATATAATATGAGATGTTGCGATGGATGCAGTATGAAAGACGGGCACATCCTTGGTGGTTGACCTTTTTGTGAGGTATTACAATTGTTCTATGTAGGAGTTGGGCCACATCAGGTAGGCCTTCAGAAATGTTATCACTTTTTTGTATTGAAAACTTGTAGATTACCAATCTTGATCAAAATGTTCATGCTAAACCTGGTTAAAACTATTGGTAAATAGGAAACAAGTTTGGCTTGGTAGTATAAAACTATGGGAAAAAAGTGCCGTAAGATGAACGTGAAATTCATCATCATCATCATCATCCACAGCCCGACTTCACCCACTGCTGAGTATAGGCCTCCCTTTGTTTGTGCCACTCCTCACGGTCCTGTGCCGATCTCATCCACGTCCTGCCCGCGATGTTCGCAACATCGTCTGCCCATCTCGCTGCTGGTCGACCCACGTTTCTGTGACCGGTTCTTGGACGCCATTCAGTTAGCGCCTTACTCCACCTGTCGTCACCTCGCCTTGCCAGGTGTCCTGCCCAACTCCATTTTAGTTCCGTTATGCGATTCCCAATGTCTTTGACCTTTGTTCGACTTCGGATCTGAACATTGGGAACACGGTCTATAAGCTTGATGCCGAGCATGGCACGCTCCATGGCTCTCTGTGCAATGTGAAATTAGGTGGATAGTATTCCAGTATGTGGGCATTGGGAATCTGAACATGTTTCAAGAAATGTCAATGCTTAGGTCCAACCACCAGGAAAATTATTGGGTCTAGATATATTGCGCAAAGATTGTGCCTAACTTATAGAGGTACCTACATTATGTTAACCTTATTGATAACACTAGATAATACCCTCTCATATTAAAATCCAATGTTAGCAAGTGCAACTATTGATTACCTAACAATATATTATCAGTTTTGTCTTTGACACTGAAAGGATTATGTAGCTGTAAATATTCTATACTATTAAAAAACTGTAAAAAATCCAAAATCCGAAGTTAAAGATATTAATATGGATAATTATGCAGATCTACTAAATAAACAATTCTGATTCTGAAAATCGAGTTTGTCTGTTAATCTGTTTGTTTGTTAAAAACGTGAGTTCTCAGATACAGCTTGAACTTTTTAAACCACCACTACGAGGTTCATCGTATGCTGGTGACAGATATTTTGATGGAAAGTTTTGCATGTGTACAAAGCCGCAGTTATCAGCTAGTGGTTAAAAAGATTGCACCACATACCACTGAGGATGTGCTATGGGACATTGCACTGCATCAATCACACAGTGTGGTTAAACAGAAGAGGAAACACACAAACAACATGGCATGGCGACGGTGTATCTAAGAAGACTTTAAAATATTTATCTATTGTATTTTAATGGGTGTTATCTAGTTACTACCCAAATTATATTTGGATACCTCCCTACATAATATTTGCATAACTGGGTTTTATCGGTATGCCGTCGTTATACCAGTCAGTGTATAAATTACAATTATCTTAGTTTTCTAGTTATTCAGTTAAAAATAACAAATTTTATCGCATAAACATACTATTATAGTTAGATATTATTTTCTAATTAATTTACCCTCTGCTTGTATTTAGCTAAAATATGTTAGAATTGAAAAAATTCTATATATTTTAATGATTACATTTTAATGTATTTTTTAGCTATCATGGAAGCATGAAAAGGACACTACACGGAAAATATACTATTTTTCATCAGCGCTGACTTACCTTATTGCTATGATATGCTCAACAATGGCCCTGCAGTGGATTAACTACCCTACACAGGTACACTACATCATATATATTTTTAACCTATACTTGTAGAATGCAGATATATTCAATTTTGTCTAAGGCTAGGCTGGCGTAATACTTGCAAAAAAGTAGCGTATAAAGCTATATTTGAACTGGTAGATATTGAAAGACAAAATTAACAGCTAAAGCGCGTCTCACCCTGCAAAAACCATTAAGCAATATCGGCGCGCTGCTGAACGTAGCTTTCTCCTAAGACGCGCCATTGAGTCAGCCTATAGTCCTTTTTCTACCACACCCTGTTTATTACTCTGATTCGAAGAGATTTCAACCGTGTAAATCACAGCCTGTTTATCAATTCCAGGTTGTCGGCAAAGCCGCGAAGCCCATACCAGTAATGATATTAGGCGTTCTAGTCGGCCGTAAAACGTATCCGCTACGGAAGTACTTATTTGTGCTTCTGATTGTTGTTGGAGTCGTTCTGTTTATGTATAAGGATCAGGGAAAGAATGTCAATGCGGAGTCTTCGCTTGGCATTGGGGAGGTGCTGCTTCTACTGTCACTTACTATGGACGGTCTGACTGGTGCCGTACAGGTATGTACACTCAAAAGCTATGTACAGTAGAGTTAGTACGTATTTACAACAAAAATGTATAATATAAGTAATCCATCAGCAATCTAGTTCTCATAGTACAAGCTTTACTTAGTTTGGAACTAGAAAGCGTTGTATGATATGTCTATGAACATTTGTTTATTTATTCTGTATGTCTTCCCAATGGTTTTTTTTTTTCAATTTTAATATCGCTTGGGGAGTATACCTCACGAGTGTGGTAGTGAAATGAACTAAAATTCAATATTTGAAGCATCTTATGCTAAGCGCCTTTTCTTAAGAACGGGCTAAACTGAGAGAGGTTAGATTCAAAGTACAGAATACCTCTACATACCGCCTCGGGTCGTCCTACTGTGTTTATTATTATTATTATGAATATAATACTATACACTACACAGATTATATAAATATTAAAACATTATATTTGTCTTCGTATATTAGGAGCGGATCAAGACGGAGCACTCGCCAACTGCCTACTCTATGATGCTAAACACAAATGGCTGGTATGTAGAAAACATCTTAACATTTTTTTTAGAAATGTAAGACCGACTTATATTCATGAACTCGTCTCCGCCGCGATAATTCACGTATGTACCTACGCACCACCGAAAGTACCTAAATTATCCTTGTTGGTGCAAAGTAATTCTTGGATGTTTTTTGGAGTCGTTTTCATACCCTGTGTCATTTAATCTTACCTGAAAAAAATGCGTATATTTGCCGCATATTCATTTCTTTGAAGCTAAAGCTAATAATTACACAAGTTGCTATTCATGTGTCTCTTTGAGTTAGTCAGCAATTTGTTTAGTTACCTACTGAACTCGTATGTTAACATTGTTAACTTTGTGGAATACACAAAGGCACAAAATAGAATGTGCAGTGTTGCAAAAATGCATGATAACTATAAACATTCGCACGCAATCTGTAAACTGAGTACGGAATTTAAGTTTACAAGTACTTAGGAGTACGTTTAAGTACCTATTTCTGCCGCCTAGCAGTGATGCTCGCATTGCTGTTCCGATTTGAAGGATCTAAGTGGCGATGCAATGAGATCTAACACCTTTATGTCTCAGAGCGATAGACGCAGTGTGTAGCCTCACAGAGCAATGCATTGTTATAGGCAGAAGCTATCGTGTATCATCAGATTATCTGCTTCTCATACCGCGTTCCCACTATGCTCATATTGCTTATGCTGCTGCCGGCATTATTGCCGCGAACTTATTTCCACAGCAACATCGCCTTTATTCACACTATGGAGCAGGGCATGAGTATGGGCCGGGAGCCGGGACAAGGGCATAATCGTGTTCACACTATGCTCATGCCCAATTCCCTGCCCAAGTCCCTGCCGACTGCGGTATAGTGTGAACGCAACATAAAAAAGTATTCGACTAAAGAATTTATTTCTCTATCAGGTCATCAATAATCGTCTCGGTCGGTGTTATCCTGTCCGGTGAGATTTTCACGTTCATCAGATTCGTCTCTCAGTACCCTGAGGTCCTCGGGTATGTGACAGCGCTGGCACTTACCGGCGCAGTGGGGCAACTCTTCATTTTCTACATGGTGAGTAAGGGTGCTTATATAAAGAAGCAGATGGTAAGAGTTTTGGTGTGTAAATTTTGTGTAAAAGCCCAGCCCAGCACAGCAGTGTGCGCTGATTTGTATGGAGACACTGAGCGGATTCTTTGAGAAGCTTGGTCTACACCAAGCTTTTGGTATTGTATAAAAAAAAGAATTTGACATATTATGATCCGTCAGAGCCGCCAGGGGAGCAGTCACGTGACAGTTGACTAATGTATTTTGAAGAACTGTTCACACTGGCAGAATTGTAACAACAAGTAGCAAAAGCCATAAACCAAGAAGTTGAAGTTAAAGGACTGTTCACTAGTCCTCATATTCACTCCGTTGTGATGCATCTCTATAACGAACAAAAAAAATAATAGTTATTGGTGTTATTTCCAGGTATCAGAATTCGGGCCGCTGCCGTGTTCAGTGGTCACCACGACCAGGAAGTTTTTCACTGTGCTAGCATCTGTGATAATATTTGGCAACGTGTTAGGAGTCAGGCAATGGATGGGCGCTGTACTCGTGTTCTCAGGTAAATGTTACCATCAAAGTTTATGAATTCCATTACCATTTAACTTTGCAGTAAGGCGACTGCTGCAGAGTAAAGGCTCGAGCAGACCGGATGCGTATACGTGTATACGTCGCTGTCACGCGCGTAGTTTCTGAGTTGTAATGTATGAAACTGTATGAGACAGGATACACTGCTTTCGTAATGACGAGCACGTCTACGTTACGCAAGCAGTGTGTCCTGTCTCGTAGAGTTTCATACATTACAACTCAGTAACTACGCGTGTGACTGCGACGTGACTACGACGTATACACGTATACGCATCCGGTCTGATCGAGCCTTTAATCGTTACAAATTAGTGTAGCGCCATCTAGCGCGCTATATTGGAACTATCCTAGATCGCGCAAACGAAGTTATCACGGAGTTTGAACATGTATTAATACCGAGTACGATCCATTGGTCCTCGGACCCCGAGACAAAGGTCTGTCGGCGCGGAAGATCTTCATTTTTCGTAGGAGGACACACATCCTACCGTGTTCTCCTCATTAGCAATACTTCTTGATTACCAAACGCATAAAACTCTAAAGGGTAATAAGGGCAATTTACGGTACTCTAAAACCAAGAAAAGACATTTTGTGTGTAGCAAAAACCTAGATGTTTGTTCTGTCTGGGTGTTGCTATATGTTATGTAATACAACAAAAAGTATATAAGTATTCTATCAACAATCAAGTTCCCATAGGTACAAGCTGTGCTTTTGTGTAGAGGTTGTGTGAAATACCCAATAATATTTAATGCTGTTTTTTACTCTTTTCAGGTTTATTCCTGGACATTTTCTACAGTAAAGGCAAGGGACATGCGCCCAAAAAAACGGAAGAAAAGTTGATAAAGTAATGATTTACGTGTACACTACCTACCTAACCCACTTAAAGCAAAAGGCGTAGCATAAGATAGACCATTTTCACACGGACAATTTACACACTCATAATAGAACCATACCAACATTACTAATAATGCTTTTTAACTATACGGAGTTAACATTATTGGGGCCAGTGGCGTATCTAGGATTTCTGGAAGGTGTTTGAACGTATTTAGGGGTTTATCTGACGAACCTACTCCACTCTTCATTACGCGAACTGCCAAGGAATGAAACTCGTTGCCGTCTTCTGCCTTTCCTGACAACTACAATCCGTGTCTTTTCCAGGTTACAGTCAATAGAAATCTTCTAGACTGTCTTGTTTCAACGTCACTTACCATCAGGTGAGATTGTAGCTATACGACAATCTATCTCATATAAAAAAGATACAAGATACGTTTATTTGCATAATAAGTGTTAACAAAATTGGTCTTATCTTAGGGTATTAGGCACTTTTAAACTTAATTACCCATTTCGGGTATCGCAAAAATGTTTTATAAATTTGTTACTAGGTACTATAGGATTACACACATACTACTACCTATTTATCGAAAAATTCTGTAACATTGTAAAAAAACTTCAGACAACAACCACTTTTTTAAATTATTATAACTAAATTGATCCGGAGTTTTTTCTTGAGCGTAGCCCCACTTAGATTCGCTAGTGATTACGATTTTCTTGGTAGTGTTAGTAATATATAATCCAAGTGACTAGAATCAGAGTACCGGGATTCTGCAATAATCCGCATTGTTCGTTTCTATCGCATGAAGAAATAAAGCTTGACGCATGGCCAATGATTTGTATCAAGAGAATGTTTCGGCTTCCAAAAAAAAATGGACTAGGTATATTATATTACATTGAAAAATATTCCTGAAAATGTTAGCGAACGCTTCTAATAAGTATTTATTTATGGCGTATTATTAGAAGGTATTTTACGTCCAATTTTATAATCGCGCTTTACAATCTAATCGTACTTAATATTCATAATCTTTTTCATAGTCCAGCAGTGCACTTCTACAGGCAGATATGATGAATTGAACTGGGCTGTAGGTACTTAAAATAACCATCTGCTAAACAACTATACTGCCACCACCGTACTACCACCGTACCTATTTCTGCGGCCAAGCAGCGATGCTCGCATTGCTGTGTTCCGCTTTGAAGGGTAAGGGCGCCGGTGTAATTACACGCACATGAGACTTCAAGATCTTTACGTCTCAGAGTGCATTGCTTACAGGGCACGTCCTCATTGGACTTGCTCTGTGAGGTAATGCATTGTTATAGGTAGAAGTTACCACATAACATCAGGTGAGCTATCAGCTTGTTCCATTACTTTTATCATAAAAAAAAAACTGCACGAATAAATGTGACAATCGTAAACGACATGTCAGTGTATCCGAGTTACATTGCTCGGCTACGCTACAACTTTCGGCGCTGGCGCGGTTTTGACTAGGCGTTGACGCGCAATATAACTCGAATACGGTAAGTTGGCGTTACGCAGCGACTGTCAGATCTGTTCGACTGAAGAGCGTCGAATCAAGGATTTCGGAAAATTAAAAATATTAAAGAATGCTACCTAGCAGTTTTTTTTATTGATTGAGGCAGTCAATCAATAAAAAAACTGCTAGGTAGCATTTATTTGGCGTTTACTAAATGGTTCCAGTTTAACCTACACATTATTTTCGTCTCGAGGCTGTGGGTTTCCTATTTTAATTTGATGAAATAATTCCGGCGATTCGATTGATCCTACCACTACTATGAAGTATGGTCCGCTTGCATTTGGTTTATGCACTTCCTATTGTATTAGCCAAATACCATCGTACACTGAAGTGTATACGAATAAAGTAAGTAGCTTAATGAATTTTTATTACGTACGATGTACGTATGTAGTCTTATATTAATGTTTATTTATTTTGACAACTATTAGATAAACTTTTATTTATTACGTGACTCCCGTAATGTAAGGCACTATGATTTGTTATAAATGAGGTACTACATTGTCACAGCGAAAATATTTTGAAAATATCAGTTAAGTAGGTAGTTACCTAATTTGAAAAATATAGGTATTAATTTGTAAGATTTATTTTTTGTTTTTACATGATTTTTTTAACTTTCTCCTTTGGTAATCATTAAAGAAAACGTCGGCTGACTTAAAAGTTTTCTAGAATAGTCTTTTTTACAACCAAACAGGTATTTTATCATACAAATATATTTTAGAAATCTTTTGGGACTTAGCAGGATACATGTGTGTTGCCCTTATTACCCTTATGAGGTACAGTTGAAACAAAAATATACTAAACAGGGACCTATTGTCCATGACACACTACACAAATTAGGCTCGAAGTTTATTAAAATTTGTAGTGACTATACTTTTTAAATGTTATCTTATGTACAAAAAAGTGTATGGATAAATAAATGAAATGCAACGAAATGACGTCTTTTATTTTATATTACGCATGCGACTAAAAACGCACTCATACAAAAGCACTTCATCTTTCATATCTGTTTGATGATCCTCATTACTAACTCGCAAATGTTGTGAAACACACAGAGGACGGGTTCGGGTCGGGTGTGCGTGTATTCCGTTGAATATATTGAACGACAACACACATAAAGCGTGCACATGTAAAGCTTTGGTCTCGCGATCGTACGTAACGCAAGTGAGATGAAGTGACTTCCCTAGAAACGGTTGACCGGAACAGAACGCTAGTTGGATTTAGTTTTTATTTTAAGGCGATTTCACTGGCAGATCACGGGGTTCTAACTTCAAACATCATTTACAGCATGCATTTTGTGTCACAGTAGTTTTTTGGGGATTTGATTTTGTAATAACTGAACTCGAGAGCAAATACTGCCTCAGACAATAGATTTTTTCATTGATACAGGGATTGTACGCCTCATCTTGCATTGACAGCCTTCAAAGGTAGCAACAATTTGGATCCGCTCTCGGAGTACATTGACCTATCAGAACAGGCTATTCACCCCGATGAAGACTCGGCAGAAGAAACAGTAGGGCGTAATCACGTTACTATTTGTCAACTAAATGCCAAAACTGAAGTTATAGTGGCTGCCAAAAGTGAGATTACGTTAGCTGCCAACAGTGAAGTTATAGTGGATGTCAACAGTGAGGTTATGTTGGCCCCCAATAGTGACGTTATGTTGTCAGCCAATAGTGAAGTTGTGTTGGCCGCCAATAGTTTGTTAGATGTGACCAGTGAAGTTATGTTGGCAGATCATGCAAATATACCTATTGGGGTGCCAATTAGACGATTTTCGGTTTAAATTTTTATACTAAGTACCTAACCACAACAGCATAATTATAGCCAATTACCTATAGTAAACTTGTCATAGTAAAACAACAAATTGAATTGAGTGTTTATTAATGAAGAAATGTGAAGAAACACTTTTTAACCTACCTATAGGTGGTAGGTAAACAAACACACTACTTTAACATTCAGATTTTAAAATTTTCTAAACACATCTAGATAGGTAAATACTATACCTATAAATAATTTTACTGCCAAACATCTATGTTTCGTACTTCATAATATTTAATAAATGCAGATAAGTAAATTCTTATCATACCATGATAAAAACAATAATATTTGAGAAGTTAGCACTCAAATTTTGTCTAACATTTACATAGGTACCTATCAATGATACTTAAAAACCACACATATAAATAACTAGGTATACTATACATACATACTACATGGTCTTCTACGAATACACAGATAATTATATTATATTTACCTACTTTAGCCACACATACACAGGCATTACCAATTAGGTAGGTACTATTATTTTGGGATTACCTTGTAATTTTGGATTATTGATGCTAGGTAGGTAACATGTAACGCAACCGCCTGTTTTTGTGTTGGTGATGTAAAAACTAATAGCCTGGGCCCAACATTTCTAATTATGTATAGATACATAACAGTTGTCTTTTCGCTGAAACGATGAGTACCTATTATGATATTAGTGTACTAACAATTGTACTAATATTCCGTGATATTATATAGATAATTTTGTTAACGTTGAGATATCGGCCGTGATTGTATGGAATACCTACTAGCTAGCACTCCAATTAAAACCGACTTCAATAAAAGAGTTGGTTATAAAATTTTACAGACCTGTTTCTTCCATAAAATCGATTATTTAACAAGAAAAATTCATTAGTATTTCAATCGTGGAAATATAGAAGAGAATACTGAGGCCACCCACACATTCAAAATTTCAAAAGCGTCAAAAATCAGCCATCGGACGGTCATTCCATTTTTTTCTTCACTTCCATACCAACTGTTACTAGTAGCATCCATATCTCAGTCTTTCCACGATTTAAATTCACATAGAGTACATCATTTTATGACGTTATATCAAAGGGTTTTAATTTAAATTTTCAATCATTTTTGAAAAAGAATTACCTAATGTATACCTACTTTAATGCCTACTTACTGTGTGGTGTACAGGCTCATTGCAATTCAGCATGCTTTCAATTGATACTAATTTTTATCAGTTGAGCCGTCTATAGATCGTGTGCAGACGGTCTGCAGATTGCTAAAATAATTGCTTCGTATTTTATAAATAGTGAACTATTCACTCTGTTGTAATCAAGTTAGGTCGTGTATCATATGAGGTCAATTCAAACTGTAACAAAATAATATTTACAATTGAGGTAAAAGATTCGCCAGAACAGTCAGTATAGTTTGCAAGTAGGCTTCTTAGATTTCGCTTATATAGAAATACCTAGTAAATATTGTAAAACAGTATGTATACACAATCATATTGTCAACTACGACACAATATTTAAAGCTGTTGATAACTTACGCACTATAAAATGTTCCCAGAGACTCGATAAAATTATTCGGGAAATAGATTTTTTTCTTATTACCTAGGTACGAAAGTTAGTTATAATAATGGTTACAAATCGGAGGTAAATGCTGGCAGCCAAATGCTTAGCTCATAAAAAAAAAGTAGGTATAATTAACAGGTAAGTATAATGTACCTAGGTACCTATATTTTATCTTTGTCTCATTGAACGGAATACTTGAAATTCTTACTACATACATATATAAAGTAGAATACAATGTCAGACTTATACAATTGACATGATATACGTTCTAACTTTAGCGTTGCGTCCGATCATTGAGCTATCGTCGTGGCTATGGAGCACGACATCCTGTGTGTAACCACGTGAGTATCGTTTCATGGTCTTCTTCCTGCCACCAACGTCGCTTTCTGATATTTCATTATAGTATTGAAAAAGTTGGCGCATCGTAGCGTAGTTCTGATGGTCGCTTATTACTGCATTGTTCAAATTTGTAGCTTCATCTTCTCCACTTGTGTTCGCATGAGTACCATCAGTCAAACCCGTTGAAGGTACGGCTTCATTTGCATCAAACTTTAGAGCTTCTTCAATAAGAAGTTTAAGATTGTACTCGATCTCAGAGCAGATATCATCTTCGTGCTTAGAACTACCAAGTAGAACTTTGATGGTTTCTTTTATTTCTACTTTGTTGTTGGTGACTGAAACATTCTTGCCGCTTGTTACATTTTCGTTCCTAGTTCCGAATTGTATGTTGATAGTAACTGTAAATCTATTCAAATCTTGGATGTTCACTCCCATATCTTTTATATTTATTGTATGTATATCATTTTTGTCAGCTGCTACCACGTCGTTGTTTGCTGAATACGATTCATCTTTTGCATAATTGTCAGTTTCAGTGTCGTCTTGAGTAGCACCATGGCCTTCCTCGTCTGTCTTCGGATCTGCTGAATAACTCATGAATCTCACCTCGCCATGTTCGTTTTTTGTGAGTTGCAGTATCTTAAAGCCAGTTTCCTTCTTGATTCTCACGAGAATGAGGTTTGACGACGGCTTGCTCGTGCGCACAGTTATCTGTGCGGGGATTGTTTGTCAAACGCTGCTTCTACAAATAATAAAATAACATTAGGTAGTTCCCTTTCTGTAGAGCGATGTTGAAACCTTGTCAGCAGCACGCCGGCGTCTAATCAATATACAGGGTGTTACCAGACCACTTCCGAAAACTTGGAGGTTCCAATCAGACCATGATACTGAAAACATTAAGCGAAAAAAATCGCGAAAAAAAAATTGACTTGACTATCTCTTTTTTTTTTTTTTTTCTAGTTACATACACACAGTACAACATAATAAGACATATCTACCTAATTATCTCATTTAAAAAAGCAAAAAAGCAAATAAAATAAATAAAGCAGCAATGTACACGCAGCACGCAGATTACGTCTACTACAGCATGAACAGCTGAGAGTTCATCGCGGGTCATTCAAGTACGCGACGTGCGAGCGACCTACGTTAGTAGGCACTTACGACACAGAACAAATAATAGTACTACGCCTCGACCTTACCTACGTGAATGCGTACATTGCGGGCTGGCGAAATAAATACAAATCATTAAACATTGTTTTCTCCGGCTATAATTATTTTTCAGGATAACTGATTTTTTTTTGGTTGGGTTTTGGTGTGCTGTAGCTCCCCCTTTCGTTTTCGGAAGTGGTCTGGTAACACCCTGTATATAAAACTCTTTTGAAGCTGACAGACGCACAGCCTAAACTATAAGTCCTAGAGGTATGAAATTTGGAGGGTAGTATCCTTATATAGTGTAGGGGTGCACTAAGAAAGGAATTTTGAAAAGTCACACTAGAACGCGAGCAACGCCGCGGGCGACGGCTAGTACGGTATACTTACGTGACGAGAACGTTGTTTTCCAGGCGGATCTCCTCCATGCCGCATTGGAATTCGGGGTCAGCGTAGTTACGCCGCGTTCTACAACAAAATCAAAACTTATATCCTGTCTGTCCCTGAGTTCTCTACAGTCTCTACTAATTACTGATGGGATTTGTACATAATTTATCGTAGGGCGATAAAATATCTAAACTAGACTCATGGTGGCATCGAGTGTAGCGATCAGCGAGCTGCGCAAGGGCACAAATAAATAAAATAGGTTAACAAGTGACGGGAGCGGAGCTGCGTTGGGCGTATTTTATCACTATTGCGTTTAGATTGAGTTGTGTTGAAATCTACCATGCCCATGTAATATATAAGGGGGCTCGGTATAATAATATGTAGTTTCATTTTTATGACAAAATTAAAGCGATTGAAAGTCGCGACACAAGGATAGGTCCCTATGGTCAACTTACTGTTCGCTGATAGTCTCCAGAGCTATTTCCACATCGTGCACGGTGTTATTGGTTCCGCATAGCCCACGTATCCACGTTGAAAATTTACGGATGGGTTGGATGATGCTGACCAGCAGACAAGTTTGCCACCATCTGAAATTGCTCATTTCGTTAGCAGATGTCATTGTTACCGTGATATAGGTACGATATCACTTGCCAGTATGCTGATAAAAAAAAATGTTACCAAGCATAGATCTGTGTCGAGATTTTCATACAAAAATCTATGCTTGAGTCCGGATCAATGCATGAGCAGTAAATGAGCATACGTGCTTAACGTGATTGGCCTTCCATGTTCGTATTTTTTTAATAAAATAAGTGGTTTTTATATTATTATTATGTATTACATCATTGATCATATATCTTATACAAATTGTTTATTCACAAAGAAAATTACAACTAATACAGTATTTACAATATTTACAAAATACACATGAAACAGTTGAGCTATCTACAAACCGTTGCAAACGATTTATAGATAGCTCAACTGGTCCAAATCAGTACCAATCTTATACAATATATTTTTGTAATTGTACATACATTGACGTTTTCTAATAAAATTACATTTTTAAAGTGTAAAATATATTCGCAATAATCTCTGTTACATCCATAGAACATACATAAACGATCATTGCATAGACCCTTAGTAAATACCTACCTTTCTAGGATATCTCTTTTCTTTCATATTTCATTTGAAGCTCGAGCTCTATTGATTTATATCGATTTTAAAAAAAAAGCAATTTTATAATGGTATCGTAGGTAACAATATACCAAAAATAATACCTGGGAGCGAGAGCAGGGGCTCGGCGAGGACCAAGCATTTCTCGCTGGTCATGCCAGTTCCGGTAAGACTTACGGATAACCTCGTTCACCTGGAACGTAAACATCAGTATAACTGATTCGATAATAGAAGTTTGGTTTATTAGACTCACACAATATAATTTTTTTAAACAAGCAATTCACCATGATGAACCTAGATCTTTATAGGTACGCTGGATGTTATTTTATTATTATTTCCAAAATGCCATTATTACATTAGGGATTTTCCTCATGCGTTCAAGCTCAGCAGAACTTATACATAAAAATCGCTTTACGCTATTAGATAAGATATGTTACAGACGAGTTGTATAGAGATCTTTACAACTGGTGTTTGCATACCTATTTGTATAACCGCTTTAGTAACTATTTCTACTATACTAGAAATAGAAAACGAAGTAGTGGATGACGCAGCTCTAATAAATAAAGAAACTTCTTGCTTGTAATACGTTGAATTCGGGATTATTCTGTAACATGAATCAGTTTTAGCTCAACTACTTGTATGAACTAGGTAATTACATTGCGTAAAGGGTCACCAGGTGCACGTCTTCAGTCGTGTTTAGTTAGAAATCAACTACCTATGCTTCCCAACAGCTGAGGTTTATTTGAAAGCTGTGAGGGGCTACGTAGGCAATCGCTGTATACCTACGCAGTTTGTGTGTCATGTTTTTTTCGACTTATAGACTAGGCAACCTCATTTTGTAGTAGAACGCCCTATTATCTATGTACCGACCATGTACCTACTTATCTAGAATAGGGCGTTCGGCTCTAGATTTTAGATCAATCTTTCGCGTTAACAAATCATATGCCTCCAAAAACCTTCTTACCTATTGTTTTACTAGTACTCGTAAGTGAAAATTTAAAGTATTTTCAAAAACACTCGTGGATGCCGGTGGGTCCTCGTTGGGACCCTTGAAGCCTGCCTTATTTCAAATACTTATACCTACCTAGGTAGGTATAATGGCGACAGATGTGGACAAAACCACACGAAGTCTTATAACCCTGGATGCCAAACTATTCAGTATGTTGCAAAACCTGAAGTTGCAAATAATAAAATTTTGTAAAATGTTTATTTTACAGCAGTGCGGTTTTAAAAAAAAGTTTCAAGGAAGTTTCAGTTGATTTGTAATTGTGGTTCAGTGTTTAAAAGCACCAGTATTATACCAGTGTAAATCAATACCTAAAAAATCTTCGTTAGGTCTAGAAAGATGAGCAAGGAAAAGGTAGGTCTTGTAGCTGAACGATTTTAGGTGACTTTACCTTAAATTATTACCTGCAATCAATTCTATATCATACGAAAAATGTTGCATTTTCCTGAAGTTCCTGTGTTGTAATTATCTCAGAATACCAAGAAATTTCTGAGAGAATTATCGTCTTCTAGGAACGTAGCTCGTTTGCCCCTGATTTTGTTGACTACTTACTTTGACAGCACTAAAAAATTTAACGACCCTTTTTCATTTCTTATATTGAAACGACGTAGACGGCTCTAATTGAAGCGCTATCATTGTGTGTTGCATATTGACGTAGGTGTTGATATTACCTACGCACAATGGAAAATGTACATTCTTCCCACGCTGACATCTTCACCTATAAGTAGGTACTTACTCGTACCTACCTAAGTAAGTATTTATGAAAAATCTTAGGTTTTTACATAAAATTGTTTTGAGGCAAACAAGCAAGCGATTTAGCTCAACAATATTATTAAATAATATTAGTATGATGGTTGGTTGATCTGTTCTTTCTGGTTTCTATCGTAGAGGTCAATGTCCAGCAGTGGACTTCTGCAGGCTAATGTCAAAGGTATGGTAAACACATTGTTATAGGTACAACATTAGGTATAGCGCACACACAACTCGTAGCATACCTACCTATTTGATGACTTCAAGAGTTTTACGGGTCTTGCATGCAACGCGATCCGGTATTGTAGAAAATCATTGGTTTGGAAGCCGTAAACTTTTTTTATTATTTTTTTATATTAAAGTATTCTTGATATTTTATATTCTACCGGTACCGCCTGGTTGCTGACAAGATTAGTCGGATCCAACCAAGGATTCAACGGCTACTTTCTGAATTTTAGGTGTCACTATCAGAATGGGATTAATTCGTACAAGAAAAAGCTTTTAGGTTGGGCCCAAACGGACCAACTGCAGTGCAATCACCGGTAGCCCGCGACAGTCACTTTTTATAGTGGTAGCTAGTGGCCGCCACCGGCTACAAGTTTGCGGCGACTCTACAAAATACACGAAAAAGGATAAAATGTGGTAGTCGCGGACCACCGGTGGCTGTAGTTGGTGGCCCGTTTGCGCCCAGCCTTAAGTGAGCTTATGTTTTTAGCTGATGCCGTACGAACAAATTGCTAATGCTGTGCTAAATGCTACGCTATACTGGCTGTCTCAGAACTAGTATGTTATCCTGAATAGGAAATTCTCGATACTTACAGGAACAACCAATGTTCTACGATTTTTATGAATTCAATTATTTTTATTGAAGAAATGTGCAGCTAAGTTTGTTTCCTTTGTTCCACATTCTCATGGTCTCAATCTACGCCCGTTGCATGGACGATTTAGGCTTATCATACTACTTCCGGAACATCCTGTATACATGGTATACATGTAGGTTTTAATGTAGATTTTTAATTGTATCAAATTATTTTCGCTTAGGTTCAGGGAAATAAAACATATCTACCTAAATTTAATTAATTAAAAGATATGCATAGTTTTAAGTGATTTTTATTTTATATACCAAGGTAGGGTACAAATTTTACAATACAATGCACAATTTGGTTTTGTGCATAGTTTACATAAGAATAAAGTTAGACGAACACACAAGCAGCTCGAGTATTTTTTAAATTTTGTATTGAACTGCCAATCTTGATATATGTGCTTGTTTTTAAATAGTTTTTTGTTATGTTCGTCTAAAAATATTTGATGGGCATAGTCAATTCGCTAGCTGCGGTTCTCAGATACCAAAAATAGAATAATACAAATATTTTATAGCCGATAAAAAAATTGGTTTCGATTGCTCTATAAAAATGAGATAGGAAGGGTACCTAATTTAGTTTCAAGGTATACTTTGTGGTCGAATAATTGTTTTTGTGTTGTGTAAAATAAAAGCCAGTTGACTGTGTGTTAAAATGTGAACAGAAACGTAGCTGACTTATCAACACAGTAAAGATAAAAACCAGAACAGTCAATGCAAAACGCAAATACAGCCCAATTTAGCTTTATCGCTTATTATGCTAAACTTACCTTATTTGGCTCTTACCTCCTTTCTCATGTGACCTGTCTTCCGACTTACCTCGCCATTCATGAAGCAATAAATCAAAGCGATGAAGAATCCTTGAAAAGATCGTAAGAAGTGAGTAACATAGCACCAGAGGGCGAACTTCCAAACCGCTCCGTCAACTGGTTCTATCATGTTGAGTATGTTGGTGATGCCGAGGAGTGGCAGTAATACTAAAGCTGCTCTGGCCGCCTTCCTGTGGAAAAAAATCTGTTGAAATCGTAGTATGTGGTATTTGGCCATACAAAAAAATTTTAACGGTGCGTTGTATAAATAGACTAACAGTTGTGTTAAACAGCAGCCAAATTAGTTTGCCAAAAAAACATGATCTATCTAATATGCAGAAAGTAGGTACAGCACACATAACAAAGGTAGTACAAAGTAGATAGGTCAGTAAGTAGTGTATTAAAAGTAGTACCTAAAGAGGATTAAAATATTTGAAAAACCTCTAACATACAGTTTTTAATAGAAATAAAATAATGCCTTATAAGAGTACAATAGGTAGGTACGCATGAATAATAAATCTATAAATGAATCTAAAGCATAATTTTCTTGATATAACTACCTATATAACTCTCAATCAACAACTTTTGTGGTAATCACTTGTAAATAAAACTAAGGTAAAAATAAAAAGTCTCCTGCATTATGTACGGCAACTAAAAGGAATATTCAATCAGAAAACAGTGCTTAGCGTCTATCATGGCTATGTGCCTTCTGCACTTCGCTATGGTATTGTGATATGGGGAAACTCAGCACACATGACAAACCATTACACAAAAAAAGTATATAAGAGCTTTATGCTGTGCCAGCCCTTAAGACTCGTGCAGACCATATGACACTGACATGCATTATATTTACGAAATCTGTAAATTTTTAAGACGACATCCAAACCTTTCTACGTAAAACCAGGACTTAGAACGTTGATTGCAGCGTCCCAGACATCCGATCCAGCCACCATCAAAGACTGCACTTTAAACCAATAATAATAATTGCTATTATGATAGCAATTATAAGGCAACAAAATGGATTAACCATGTGCGAAGCACTGAATTCCCTAAAAGGTGATTTGAAACGAAACAGCAGCTGGTATGCAGCTTGTAGGTAGAAAAATGCTTCTACACAACTAAAGAGTTCTTTGATTTCAAAATGTAATATTAAACAAGCAATAGATTGTTAATTATTTTAATTAATATGAGCTGGCTATTTAGTAACATGGGTGCAATTATTATGACAAGTTTAATTTTAAGGGTTGCAATTTGCATGCTAATCCATGGCGAAATGTGCTGGAATTTATATATCATAATTATTTTATAAGTTGTTTATTTACAAAAAAAAAAATTACAATATTCAAAATATTTACAAAATACAAATGAAACAGTAGAATAGAGCCACATACAAACCGTTGCAAACGATCATAAGTTATATTATACCATTTCACATTAATTTCTATATAACATAGATGTTTGTTTTATGTCTGGTTGCTATGCAATTAATAGTATGTTGGCTTTATGTAGGTATTTACAGGACCTACCTACCTACATAAGCAATCTATCAGCAATCTAGTCCCCATAGTCCCCACGAATTTGCTTCAAAACTTTGTGGCTTGTATGATATTCCCAATCATCCAACGTATTTACAAGATATGTATTACTATTACGAAAATTATTATTATTAATGTCACTTACTTTACTTTGGTTATTTCGTTATTTTCCGTCGCGTTTAGTTTTGTAATGAGAACTCTCATTATATTTAGGAGAAAAAGAAGATTTATCTGAAAAAATATACGTAATATAATAACTTATAATATCTAGACACCGAGCTAAGCAAAAACCAAACTACTTATCCAAGATTTTGAAGAAACTTATGTAAAACTTTTATTCAATAAGGTGCATTTGGACTATAATGTTATAAGGTTTATTTTTGGTAGGTTGTCTCACCATAATAACTGCCAAACGAGGTCCTTGTAGCAGCCAATACTCCGTAAGAAAGTTATAGCCGTACCAACACCTGGAATAAAAAACAATTAAAAAAAAATATTGAAGAATTGAAGATGAGGAAATTTTGTATCCGTCAGTAGATTTCGGACTAGATGATGATATTTTTAGAAATAAGATGCAAACCTAAGAGGTGGGATGTCCTCTTGTAAGCTGACCAAGCTAAGTTTGCATTAAGAAATATGCAACCCCAATTGTTTACGTTTCCAACTACCTATACCTACATTTTTTTCCAAAAGCTGCGAACTTGGCGTGGTCGGCTCCTATCTAGAATTGACTGACCCTTTCACATCTTCCTTCTCATAGTGTATGGCTGTGACCGTGGCCCAGAGAGCCGTGACTATCACCGGCAGACCCCAACCGATTGCCATGAATAGAGGTGGTGACGTCCGCTCTTGTAGAACATCTGCCGTTACCATGCTATGCAGGAACAAGCCTTCGTTGAACATCCACATGAACATAGCTGATATCGCATATTCCAGTAGTATGTAGCACACTTCACAGACGTACGGCTAAGAAAAAAAATATAGTAAAAAATATGTATGTTTCAAAAAGCATCTATGGAACGTCCCGCCACTGGGCCGACTTTGTCCCGAAGATCGCTAGAAGGAGTCACAATAGTTAGTCTTATATACTAAATAATCGAAGAAGTAGTTGATAAAGAATAAAGAGAAGAGGAATAACAAACACCACCTTTGGGCAGAGATTAAGCTTATGTGTCTATCATCCTTTGAATTATAAACGCGTGTATGGTAGGTGGAAGGTATGATAGGCGTTGTAGACGTTTTTTTGTTACCACGAAAGCACTACCCGTCATACCCACACCACACACAGGTCAGTTGGTAGATAATGCTAACTAAGCATTAAACTCGCCTCAGTCATATTATTAAGTGCACTAAAGAATTTATTAAATAAAGAATGCAGATATTACTTAAAAGGGTAGGGACTAGCCAAAGAATATGTAATCCGTAGTTCCTACGTAAGAAGAAGCGGGACGCCCATTCTACCAAAATTACACACTGAAAATCTCGTTTTGTATGAAACGTGATTCAAAATTTGACCCTTGTTTCTTACATTGTTCGTTTTTCGAAAGCACGAGTCTAGTTCGCGAGTTTCGCTAGTATGGGACTAGCCAATTTCCTTTTAGCGACATAGGACTATCAGGAATAATGACTAGGTATAATTTCTTGGGTTCAGATTTCAGAAGCTTCAGAAGCGTGTGTAACGCTTTTTATAATTCTGTGTGAATGGCAATAATTTTGAAAGTATAAAAGGGCCAGCGACCCGGACTCATAATGGCAAGAACTTATTCCCGAACACAACAAAACGGTCTTAGAAAACCCAAGCTTTATGTTTCAATTCCACGAATACCTACCAGACAGCAAAACATAGGCCGGAATACTCAAACGCCACTTAAATTAAGTTCACGTTTAAATTATTTCCATCTCTTACAAATGAGTAATGTCAAACAGAAGCAGAGCAATTTTAAGTGGGTGCTTAAATTTGAGTGACGTTTCAGTATTCCGGCCACAAACATCGACTATCAAGGTAATGCAATGGCCACAACATATAAATCGATATACTTAAACACATTTAATTAAAAACTGCAAGTTTTCGATGTTTTCGATCTCGCGGCGGGCGGCGGCGCGGCACCTGCAAGCGCCAAAACAGAGCGCGTGCTGTTTTAAACTCATCGAAGCTTATAGCCAATTTTAACTCCACGCTGCGTCGGCGGCGGCGGCGTGTTGCTTCCCTAGCTCGGTAGTTAAAGCCTCTATTTCAAACTAGGCACTTATATAAGGTGAAATATTAATAATAGTCTTAGAGTGGATTATCTTTGAACATACAACTTAAACTCTACGTGGGTCGGAAAAAACGGTAGAAGAAAAGAGAAGGGCACGAATATTTTGGTAAATTTCTATGTAATAAAACTAAACATTGGGTGCGATAACTAGCTGGGTAGATCTACCTTCACGCGTGCAATATCCATTATCCATACTTTAATATTATAAATGCGAAAGTAACTCTGTCTGTCCGTCTGTCTGTCTGTCTCGCTTTCACGCCAAAACTACTGAACCGATTTGAATGAAATTTGCCACACAGATAGTCTAGAGCCTGAGAAAGGACATAGGCTACTTTTTAATGCGAAAAAAGGGTTGTAAGGGGTTGAAAGGAGGGGGGGGGGGGGTGAAAGTTCCTTAACCTTTTCCATAAAAACTTTTTTAATGTCACATTTGAAATCACACTGTCAGTTGTTTGACATCATTGAAAAAGAATACTCTTTTGACAGTAAGAGTTTGAATGACAGGACAACGACAGCCCACTTGACAAGTGACTTGACTTATATTATTGTTGACAGAGTCATGATTGACAGAGTCACGTGACGAAACAATAGACGACATCGCGTCATCGCTTCTTTATAAGCGAGTGCAGGCTGACGCCAGGCCCTCTTTGCAGCTTGACATTGGACAAGGAAACATCTCGAAAGAATTTCATTGAAGAGAACATTATTTTGTTTAAAGGGCACGTGAGCCATCTTTCTTGTGGAATAGGTTGATTGATTTAAGTGGAATTCGATTCAGTGTGATAAATAGTGATAGGTAAAGTTATCTGTTTCGTTCTGGTGATAGTCTTTATAAGAATTTGGTGTACTAAAATAAACTTAGATAGATGTTCCTTTTGTTTTCTTAAACCGCTCCTGATCCTAGGACCTACCTAAGATTATTATAATTACCTATATCACTTGACATTAGCAAAATTGTCTGTCGAAATGACGGACAGAGGCCATTAATGAAGAGAAGAAGAAGAAGTCTATCGGGTCAGCTAGTTATTAATATTCGCTAAAAAGTCGCCTTTTTCAATTTTGAAGCGATCGAAAAGTTATCTTCGTTCCTATGGCAAACACCTAAATAAGATTTAACATGCTCCAATAAGGCTCCAATACTATGTCTAGACTTCGAAGTACGTACCTTGGAAATAATAATAAGGTGTTTCAGTGAGTTTAGTAAAAGCATTAGATTAAACAAGCCTTTGATAGATGATTTTTAGAGCGTCACGCGCCATTTTTTTACTCATGTCCCGATGAAATGAAAAAAACTTTTATTTTTTATTCTGCAAGTCGTTGACGGCAAATAATGTACATGAATACTTATCAAAATATGTAACTTATGTACATTATTTGTCTATGCAAAAAAAAACTAAGTACTAATGAGCTAATGAGCCTTATTGGGCTAAAATTTAAATACAGACTCTTGATCTATCCTATTCAATATTGTAAAACCCACTTCTATATTTGTAAGGTCCTAGTCTAGAGTGTCAAACTATCGATTTCCTCCCCGCAGGCATACCGATTCAATAACCAATTTGAAACTCTAAATTGAAAAAACTGGCTATAACACCCGACCATTGCAAGTTTTGAGCGCTAGATCCCTACCGATCTACTCGCATGATTTTATTGAATGTTATTTATACAAGCTTGAATAAAAGCTTTTTTGAAAATATGTAGAGTCACGTAGAGTTTGATCGGTTTGTGTAAAATGTCGTGTTTCCGGAAATGGTTACGTATTGATAGATTTTTTCTCTCGACTGTATGTTATAGTAGGTACGTACCATGTCATCGATCCCCTTGAAGGTAGTGTTCGGTTTGTCTGTTACTATGGCTTGGTCGATGTAGACGATTAGGCGGATGACGACTTGAATGATCATGGCAGAAAACAGATTCCTGTGGATGTTGGTGCGACTGTTTCGTAGAGAACTGTTTAAAGATTATAATCTGTTAAAAGCTGCGTGTTTCTATTAGATATTGCTTTACCGCGAAGCCCGATATTGGATGAATTTTTAAAACTCACATCGATATTTATGTACACGCAAGCTTAAGCAAAATTCAGAATAACTTTGATAAGTCAAAACACATCGACATTAAAATACACCCTGGAAAAGGTACATTGTAAAAATATCTTTCAAAATCTACGAGTAGGTATCTCTATCTATTGTCCATGTATTCATAAAGCTTCGCGGTAAAGCGGCCTGTCCTAAACGGCTCACTTGGTTTCAATAAAGACTTGGAAAATTCGCTAAAGTCAGTTTAATTCAGGCAGTAAAGATTTGTAATGAAAATAAGTCATTACCTATAATATCTTTTCCATTTTTAGCACAAAGTATTGGTAATTGAACCTAGTTATTCACCGCTTCAGTAATGACCGCATGACATATCACGAAGAGAATTTGAAATGAGAGTCAGTTACTTATTTTGTAAGGTTGAAAAGCATAAAAGTAAAAACCTTTGCTAAATTATGTCTACCTAATTCTTTATGCAGACCGATTCAAAGAAAAAACATTAGTTATAGGTACGTTGTTTTAAAATAGGTACATGATAGGAAATTGGATGCGTCAAATACTTTAGTAAAAATATGTTTTCAAATGAACCCAGAACTATAATAATAGTAAATACAAAAACGAAATAAAATCAATTTGAACTACACAGTTTCGTCTTCAGAGATGTGAACTCGTCAGATATTTTCACTGTATTGAGTGTTAAACCTAGATCTTAACACTAGAAACACATTTTGTATGCATAGGTACTTACTGGAAGTGTGTGAAGATGAACAAAGAAAGTAGAATAGCGATCATAGAGATACTAAATCCTACGATTTCCATGTACCGAGTCCGAAGAGCAATTTCCAATTTAAACTGAAAAAAAAACAATAGAGTCCAATTAAAAGTTTCCTCAAATATTTTTTTATTGAAATTCTCCAACAATAGTACAAATCAGTCTGACATCTTTATAACTACGCAAAAGTACCGTAAATACCTAGAAAGGGTAAGTAGTATATTATTTATCTCGTAACTTTAGGACTTATTATTATTTACTGTAGTTATATTGTAAAATCGCTAACTATAGTGTTGTGTGCAATGACATTGCACAAAGTTCAGCATAAATATCGTTTTGATCCAAAAAAGTTTGCTAAAGGAAAAGTAAAAAAATAAGTGAAAAACACAAAATAAAATCATTTATGGTCGGAAAATTTGTTCGAATCAAAATGATATTTTTTTTATTTTTTATGGTTAAAGTAATGGAATAAGCTGATAGCTCACCTGATGTTAAGTGGTAACTTCTGCCTATAACAATGCATTACCTCACAGAGCAAGTCCAATGAGGACGTGCCCTGTAAGGCAATGCTCAGCGTCCATCACTCTGAGACGTAAAGATCTTGAAGTCTCATGTGCCTGTTATGCTATGAGCTTTATGAAATGTAGTTGCACACAAAATAGTTATTTGCGATTTTGTATTAATAACTTCAGTGATTTTTTTATCTTGAGGAATGTTGAAATATCGAGCGAGAAGTTGATCGACTGCTGTCAGCTGTCAGCATCGAAGTATATACCTAACTTTTAAAACCACATTTTCTCTTACTCCACATGATAAAAAAACTTACCCATCTAGTCTATCCACTTGTATCTGAAGCATTTGTAAGCATCATTAAATATTGCGTTTCTATAATGCACAATAGGCCATGGTCTTGATGAAATGACGTGCCATTATTGTAGCTTATTGCACTATTAGCATTATTGTACTAAATAAGATGGGGCGCTCGTTCAACCGTGTTAGTTCTAATACAGCTAGAAATGAAGGCGATGTAGTTTGTATCGCTTATCCATATCCATACTAATCCATACTAATATTATAAATGCGAAAGTGACTCTGTCTGTCTGTCTTGCTTTCACGCCAAAACTACTGAACCGATTTGAATGAAATTTGGTACACAGATAGTGTAGAGCCTGAGAAAGGACATATAGGCTACTTTTTAATGCGAAAAAAGGGTTGTAAGGGGTTGAAAGGGGGGGGGGGGGGGGGTGGTGAAAGTTGTATCGTCATTTTTAGAGCTAAAAGCTTGAAACTTATTTTTTGAACTTTTGGTTCGATATAAATAAATATGACATTCAAGTCTGTGACCAGGATTAACACTTAGGCTACTTTTTATCCCGGAAAATCAACGGGATCCAATGGGACGCGAACGAAGTCGCGGAAGAAAGCTAGTTATTATATAAATGTCAAAGTTTAGACGGTTGTGTTTCAATCACGCTTCAACTGATTTGGATGAAACTTAGAATTATATCGTTCGCAACCTGGATTAACACATAGGCTACTTTTGATCCCGGAAAATCAACGGGATCAAACGGGGCGCGGCCGAAAGTTAGTTAAACATATAATAATACCAGTGATTCGATGATAGTGGTATTGGTAACCGACAATAAATCAAAACGTTGTGTCCTTATAAAATAAAAATTAACGAGTAAACAATAATGTCTAATACAGTTCCTAGTTTTTATAGATGACCTGGAATTTTGCTCTTGAGTGTGTTAGACTTTATTATTTACGTTATCATAACTAAAAACACAAAAAACAATTGAGGTGTATTTTGTGTACTGTACAGTATTAGAGTGAATGAGTATGTATATGTAAATGCATATATATATATATCCAAAATAAAGACGTTAATCTTAAAAATCTTTTAGAGTTTTAAATCAGCAACAGAAACCAATTTATAATATAGACATAGTATATTTCTCGTTTTTACAGTAAACCATTGATCGGTAGTGAACATTTTAAGTAGCTTACCTGAAATTATGATGCAAATTCTTCAGAATTCAGCTATAATAATAAGAATTCAGTCTTCTTCTCATTTAGAATGTAATTCTATTCTCCAGGGAAATGTAAGTACCTATTCTTATCAATGAAATTGAGATGCGTGTCCGTCGGAAACTTAGTTCGTCAGGTATGATGCCGAATTAGTTAGCACAAGGGAAAGAGCGACTAGCGTATTGGGTGATGCAATAAGCTGAGGCTAGCACGATTAAATGTGACAATCGTAAACTTCGTGATACACTGCGCGGCGACGCAGCAATCTCTGGCAGTTAAGATGGCGTTGATGCGTAGTACGACTCAAAAACGTTAGGTTTACATAACGCAGCAAATTTTGTCAGATTTGTTCGTGCTTATTCCCCTGGCATTTTTACAAACAAAATGTCCAATATAGAGTCATTGACCTACGAGAAACACTCAAATACGTTATTCAAGTGCTAATCTGATAGCCGTAGTCGTAATGGTAGGAGCAGCGAGCGTTCAACAGCTCAACTGCTGTCAGACAATTATTATACGAAATCGCAAAAAGTGCACGTAACGTATATGGTACAAAATACCGCTATTTGGCCGAAAGCTAGACAACAAAACGTAGATGGACATTGGTTTGTAATATCTAAGACATGCATCTGCCAAGCTGATGAAGCGAGTAATTGGATCTAGACGAAATTTTTTTCTCGATCAGCTCACATTTATTTCTTTATAAGAAAATCCATACATTTTAATTTTCAACAAACTTCATAATTAAGTACGAAACAATGTGCGTAATTAACTGATTATTTATTCATACATTTTTGTTTGAACTTTTTTTTATTAAATTAAATGTGGACTCACGATTGAAAGTAATTCGTCCTAGTGCAAGCATCAAACGTGTTCTAAAGCAAGTGGGTTATACTGGCCCCAGGCTCGTCTGGGCTCACCTGGGCGTTTTCATCCTCATTTACTTTCCTAAGAAGTTTTTGAACCTCGATAGGGAAACATGGAGTATAGTTCGTCCAGCCTTTTTGATCGCTTTCATTGGCTCTTCGGCCGAGCCACAATCCATTTTGGCCACACCGTCTATAAGCTTTACCTGGTGAAACACAATAATTTACAAACTATGATATAAGTTACATATATAATAATAATTTCTAAATCTATTATACCTACCTAAGAATGTGTTTAAAAAAATATATTATATAAGAAAGTATTCCATCAGCAATCTATGTAGCTTTTCTTATTAGTTTGGGACTAAAGAGCGCTATGTGATATATTTTTTATCAGTGTGCTATGTCACAGATCATATACTATACTAGTAGCTATGTATATAGAATTAAATTACCAACATGAACCTGCAAATGATTTTAATATGACGTGACACACACAAAAGATGAGCACCTGCCACCAAAAATATTTACGTTTATACATAGAACTCTTTCATCGCAAAAGCTTACGCGGCATCTTTCAATGCACTATTGTGCAGACACATTCACGTTCTTACAGAAATGTCATTGTTATGTTAAAACTTGGTGTGGGTGAGTGGCTCTTTGCTTTCGTCGCAAACTATAACATGAGCTCAAGTAGGTAGGTAAAGGTATATCCATTTCTGTCGTCAAAAAGTAATGCTCGTATTCACTTCAAAAAATAGTTTTCATAAATATATATTGTACTTAATTCATCATGGTTAGGATCCTACCACAAAACCCTTTTAAAACATTTTTTCTGTTTGCTTTTAGTTTTCAATCGGAATAGTTGTATGTGCTCAATTTCAATTATCTACACCTCACCACCACTCGATGTGTCAAAAATACGACACAATTCAGTGCGATTGGAAACCGGATATGTTTGCTGTCGACGCGAGTGTGCAATACCAGCGGTTATTTTTATTACACGACCAATATAATAATTATTGAACATTTTATCGTAACTCATGTTATACACCATGTTCTGTCCTTGTAGTTAGAAATAGAATTCCTATACTGAGTCGTAATATAGGTACTGTAGTTATTTGACTGGCTATTACATTCCATATCTATTCAATTGAATATTATTTATATCGGACCAGATATATTACACGATGCTACAGAGAAAAACCTACTTGGGGCAGTATAAAAGTTCTATCTATACTCTAAATTTGTTGGTGTGGTATGAACATGAAGAACAATCAGACGACCAATGACGCTATGCTTTTCCAAAATGTACTTCTGACCAGTTGTTGATTGTAACATCTTGGCTAGATATACAAAGCGTGCCTCGAACATACAAAATGCGAAACGTATACATACGTGAAGTATCGCTGAGTCGAGCAGCTGGACAGTTCTGGGTGGTTATGTTTCCAGCGGGCGTGGGAGGCCAGCACAGGAAAGTATCAAAGGTTGCGTTGCAATATACGATACCTGCAAAATATTCGCAAGCACAACTTTATAACATACAAAGGGGTCCGAATAAATTGGTTTTTATGCGACTGGTTTATGAACACCTCGTGAAACAAGACCCATATAAGCGAAATACCAAAGTATATAATAGGTTTCTTTATTTTTCTATGTTCTAAATTGTAGCTCATGTAGGTGCTCTAACATAACCCATATTATTAGTGCAATTTGTTCATTTTTCGGTTCATTTATTTTGATGGTTTTGAATATGTACTGTTTATTGCTTAAGTTTGCACGCCAACCATGTTCCCGACCAGTAAAGTTGGCAAGTAGAAAATGCTTATAGCATTAAGCCCACCTATTTGTACATTTTTTGCAATAAAGAGTTAAATAAATAAACTTTAAGACTACACTTTTCACGCGTTCCAACGAATCGTTGGGTGTGGCCAATTTGCCAGCAAACGGCCTTAATCGTGCACGAAATGAGAATATTTTACGTCCGTGCTAGATATCATATCTTACTTATAGGTAGAATGTACGGCGAACGATTTTCCGGTTCCGCTGGCAGACATCGATACTAACACGATTTCATGCTCAAGAAAATCTTACGCCACTTTATTTATTTAATTGCACTAGCACTACCTCTTTTTATATTGAATACTGCAAGTTCTGCAATAAAAACTTTACAATCTTCACATTATTTCAATTCGTTGAGTAAACCTATTTTGCTTCGTTAAAAAACCTGTTTGCCACTCTATGATTCAGGTATTATTTTACTTAAGGATTATGTTTAAAACTTGGCCTACTTGAATATACCCCTTGAATATACCTGATTGACATAACCAGATATTTAATTTACTGCGCTAGTGTAGCTTCGGACTCACAGGAAACAAAATATAGAAGGTGGGTCACGAAGCAAAAACCTATAAAATCACGGAGAAACAGATAAAAATCCGTTGAACGAAGATTTTATTATGCAGGTAAGCAGGAGCTTATATACCTTCACTAAAACAAATCGTAGAAATCTACACCACCTTTTTTCGTAGAAGCTGAATAAAGCTCTGAGGGATTATAAACGAATTATTGGAGGGAATAATTATCACTCCAATAATCATAGGAATACTAGTTATCCCTATGACATTATTTAGATCACTATAGTTTCAAGTATTTTAATCACTTAAAGTTAGATTAAATACCAAAGGACACAGGATAAGATACAGGGTGTGATAAATATTGGATGAAGGTGTAAAAAAAATAATTTATTGAAATAATATTATATTAATTAATATACATGTAATAAACAAAAGTAAGGAACTTGGTACATATCGCAAACAGTAATAAATATTTAGCAAATCACAGATTTCACGTTTTACAAAACAATAAAAAAAACTTGCAATTACAAATAAAAGACAATCAGTAAATTAAAAGTTATTATAAATATTAATTGATTAATTTGAAGAAGAACTCTATATCTCAAAAAGAAATAAGTTAAAAAGGTTTATTTCAATAAAGGTTAGTAATATTATCAAAATATTTATAAAAAAAATCAAATAGAAAGAAGGAACCTTATGTAGCAAAAGGGATAATACAATTTACCGAAATGCATGTACGTAAGTATATTATACAAAAAAATTAGATTTTACTAAAACTGTATCTGCAAAATATAAAACTTTAAAATAACAAAATATATTATAAAATAAATGAAGCCTAATAACCGCTAATGGACTAAAGCTATCAACACGGACATAACGATTGATTTATATCTGCAAATTTTTTTTAGGTTTATAAGTAAGGAAGTAGTGCCTATATGCCGGCACTTCCACCGGGATTTGACCAGGTATGCCACAATTAGTCAAAGCTTCCTTAGTCTTTTCCAAATCCAGATTCTTCTCTACGCATAAATCTGATAGGAATTCAAGCCACTCGTCGAAATCTAGCTCGGTTTTGCTGAAATAAGGAAAACTTTGTATTAAAAACCTATCACTAGTTACCCCTCTCTGCCACTGAGTAGGTATACAGATCGGAAGCCACGGTGAATATTAAGGCCTTTACATCTAATTGAAGATGATACAGCGTCAGGAGGCAACCTATGCCTACACTTAACGGGACACTGTAGTGCCTGGGACAATGTTTAGATGGAGTAAGCTTGCCCCGCACCTATACCATCCTCTCAGCCTAGTCAGTCATATTCACAGGAAAGACAAGGTCAATACGTGCGGAGCTGACTAAGCCGCGGGTTTCCTCACGATGTTTTCCTTTTAACATTGCTGATATCACCAACCCTCAGTAAACGGGTCAAATAGACTAGACTGTTTTTGGGTAACAGTTTAGTCTATTTGACGCGCTAGACACTGCGCCAACACTAACTGGTTGTTTTGGTAGATGGAAGCGCACAAGCAACATGAAGTTTCCGAACTAGGTCGTATCTCAGTCAAAATATCTTAGAGCATAATTTAAAATTCTGTATGTACCCGGAAACAGTAGGTATATATAATTCAGAAGATGAAACCTAGGTAATCTGCGTATATTATTGCCTAGACGGCCTAGGGGCTTGAAATATCTTCTTCACAGTATTAACTGTCTACTGCCCTAGGGGCTTGAAATATCTTCTTCACAGTATTAACTGTCTACTGCCCTAGAGGCTTGAAATATCTTCTTCACAGTATTAACTGTCTACTGCCCTAGAGGCTTGAAATATCTTCTTCACAGTATTAACTGTCTACTGCCCTAGGGGCTTGAAATATCTTCTTCACAGTATTAACTGTCTACTGCCCTAGGGGCTTGAAATATCTTCTTCACAGTATTAACTGTCTACTGCCCTAGGGGCTTGAAATATCTTCTTCACAGTATTAACTGTCTACTGCCCTAGAGGCTTGAAATATCTTCTTCACAGTATTAACTGTCTACTGCCCTAGAGGCTTGAAATATCTTCTTCACAGTATTAACTGTCTACTGCCCTAGGGGCTTGAAATATCTTCTTCACAGTATTAACTGTCTACTGCCCTAGGGGCTTGAAATATCTTCTTCATAGTATTAACTGTCTACTGCCCTAGGGGCTTGAAATATCTTCTTCACAGTATTAACTGTCTACTGCCCTAGGGGCTTGAAATATCTTCTTCACAGTATTAACTGTCTACTGCCCTAGGGGCTTGAAATATCTTCTTCACAGTATTAACTGTCTACTGCCCTAGGGGCTTGAAATATCTTCTTCACAGTATTAACTGTCTACTGCCCTAGGGGCTTGAAATATCTTCTTCACAGTATTAACTGTCTACTGCCCTAGAGGCTTGAAATATCTTCTTCACAGTATTAACTGTCTACTGCCCTAGAGGCTTGAAATATCTTCTTCACAGTATTAACTGTCTACTGCCCTAGGGGCTTGAAATATCTTCTTCACAGTATTAACTGTCTACTGCTAAGGTTGCAATGGCAGTTATCATCTTAAGTTTTGGTAATATGGGCCTGGGGTGAATCTTAGGCCTATTTAATTTTTAAAATAGTTTTCTATGGTTGTACCTGTATAAATTGTTGAAAAGGTGTCCAGTGTCCGTCATAGTAACTTTTCTATCATCTAACACATTCGCCTGTCGCATCCAGAAGTCTGAACGGTACAGATTGATGAGGGTCCCTTTTCTTTTAGTGTCCATTAGCCGGGCGAATTCGAAAAATTGGCCGTCAAGTGTGGCTTGTTCATCGTCTCCCATTGTAAAATGCTTTACAAATTAAAATGATAGAAAACTAGTATGTATATTTAAAAGAACTTGAAATATAGCAAAACTAAAATTATCCAAGCATAGAAAAAAATACTCGTATCCAAGAAAATTGAAAAACTGAAAAGTAGACTGCATAGAAAGAAAATACTCTTTAGCAAGAGACTGTGAGTTTCCACAGACAGAACGTCTACACAAAATAAATCTCTGTCTGTAAATGTATTGAACCGCGATTTCACCGTCAACACTAATAGTTTGATATATCAAAATCTTGTCCAAGTTGTTTGTACGTAGTATTCGCACGAATTGTCTGTTTAAATCTCGCATTTTGTAAGGATTTTCAAATATGTTTGGTTGCAATGGAAACGCAAACACAACGAATCTTTGAATCTTAACATACGACTCATACAGTTTCTAGCAGTGAAAACGCTAACACTGATGAAACAAATTGTTTCATAAATTGCTTTGTGAATGTTTTTGGTGGAAACCACAGTGACTTCAAGTCAAAACGTCAAAAAGTACCTTTGGATCTTTGAGGTCGTAACATAAAGTGTGAGCCATTGGAATAAATGTGTGTAAAGTGGTTTTTCTGAATGTGAAAATTCGTGTTAGGTTTTGAAGAGAAAATCCACCATTTTCTTTTCAAAACAAACGACAGCCGACTTGACAAATGACTTGACTTGACTTATTTATTACAATTTTAACACTTGACATTGGCAAAATTGTCTGTCGAAATGACGGACACAGGCCATTATTGAAGAAAAGAAGATATAGTTTTTGGTATGCTTGCACACCTGTTTTTTTGGCCAAACTTAGGATCAGGGATCACTCCATGTGTGAATGTGGTCTGGACGAGGGAAACGTCAATCACATATTTTTTAACTGTCCGAAACTTCGCCAATCTCTTTACGATATCCTTCCTCTTGAATTTCCCCGTCCTTTTTCTTTTAAATGTCTCCTTTCTCAAACCTTTTCACCTTTGATTAATTATATATTATGTAAGTTTATCCATATTAATAAGATTAAATTATGAAAGTGGTTTATTATTATTTTTGAAACCAAAATCAATTATTTACTAAAGCTCAAATATTATTAACTACTAATATTAACGTTGTACTGTCTCTTGTTTTAGATCAATCTAATTGTCAAAATTTTGGTTGTACCTCCCTCTGTACACTGACCATATTCTTATCCGCACTTTCTTCTTACCTCTTGTTTAAGACACTAGCATTAGCGAACTCGACACTGGCAGAATTGTGACAACTAGCCACAAAAGCCACAAACCAAGAAGTTGAAGTTGAAGTTTTTGGTATCGATTAAACACTCCTTGCTACCCGAAACGAACCTACCTATATATACCTGTTATGTTTGTATGTATATTTAATGTTTCTTTTATTATGTTTTTGTATGTGTATGTGTAGTGTTGCGTTCTCGTAGTGGAGGTTCTCAATTCGGTTGCATTAATCACTCCGCAGTCCATGCTCTTGGAGAAGTCTAATACGAAGTGGGCAGATAGAAGCAATGGGTGGAAGCTAGTCTTTTATTGGCTGCTATGACAAATTACCATGGTTACATCTTCTAAAGATTACATCTTCAAAAGATTCTGCTTAAATAACGTGTTTACAAAAACGTGTTGTGAATGTTATTTATCCAAATAAATAATTTCTTTCGTATTCTCAAAATAGAAACTTCCGGAATATGTAGGCGTAAAATACTAGTATCGGGACAATAGAAAAAAAATCAGGGTCACGGGATCTTCTCAACGAGCGCTTTGTCGTCGTTTTTACTTTATACACTGAAGGGTACTTTATCCTTTAAGATCATGGCTTATCCTCGTTACCTCGAATAAATAGCACGATCAAAAGATATCTTAACGTTTTATTACGGCTTTATTATTATGTTCCTTAATATCATCATCTGTCTATGGATGTGCACAGGTGTGGACTTTTTTATTTTCTCAAGCGATGTAGAGGCTCCCCTAGAGGCTGATTTGGGGATTGCTGGTTGATACTCATTTGGTGGACTATGTTTTTAAACTCCGGGGTTATTTGTCACTGCGTCACGCAACGATTATTACTTTTGTCTTGTTTCTATCACAGTAGATACTACTCGCAAATACGAAGAGATATTGTACAAGATGTGAAGTCTTATTAAAGGTATAAAACTTTTTGCAAGAGATATTTTCCGAGGGTAATAGTCTAGGATATAGGTGTTCGGTGGTAATAGTAGACTTTTTTTTTTTTTTTTTTTTTTTTTTCATTTGGCGTCGCACTGTGTTTGTGCATTTGCCATTATACGTGGAAAATTAGGGAAACAATAAATAATAAAAAAGCGCGGGATCTGGCATGCGGGTTAGGAAGGATCAGTAGGGTTAGGGATACAAAAAAAATAAAATATAAACAAAGGTAGAAAATATATACAAAAGGGAAATATGTACAAAATTAAATTTCTAAGTTATTCATATAGATAAAAGATGATAAACAATGATATATACAAGGGTCAAGGGTAGCTAAAAGGATATTAACACTAGTAGGAAGGGGAATACGACATGCAACGAGATCTTGAAGGAGTTTTCTGTGATTATATTGGGAACAAGCAAAAAATATATGATTAGCGTCACCGAAATCATCTCCACAAACGCAGGATGGGTCAGGCTTCACTTTTATTCGTGCAAGGTGTGCTGGGGTACACAAGTGCCCCAGGCGCATTCTTATCAAAATTGTGGTAGCACGTTTACCGAGTTTAATCTTAAAAAACCAAGGTTTTACGGGTATTGCGTGTTGTAACAGTCTGAAATGTTTACCTTTAGAACTACTAGAACGGTCCCAGTCTTCACCCCAAAATAGTAGACTTTGGCCAGAGTGTGACTGGACTTTACCAAAGAGTTTTTTATCTATGCTAAAGAAGAAGAAGAATTATCGTTGTATTTATCGCTCATTCTCTTTGTTTATAGCAAGTAATATTTCTCTTGCATAGTATTTGAGGCATAATTGAACTGCAACATGGATGATGAGCCAGCGACGCTGGACGGGCAGTTCTGGGAGTTTGCTCGCCTGATGGACAACAAGCGTGATGGCACCACTATGACCCTGTACCGCAATGACTACTGGATGAGGCAGAGCAAGCTCATTGACGATCGCAAAATTACTATGTGTGACACTGGTGTGCTGTGGTGGAAGTTCTGGTGAGTTCTTACCAGCCTGAATTTTTTTGAATAAATTATTATGATCGTGAGATCACATGCCCTCATATAACAAACTATTAAAAACACAGTACAAACATATTTTCATCCCACCATCTCGGAAAGAGTATTTTTAATCTTCAATATCTGAATGGAAAAGCCGTTTTTATTCTCTAGAGGATAAAGTAAATTGAATTTAGAACATCGTGTGCACTAAGTTTGTGCATTAAAAAAAACATTAAACCTATTTACTGCTACCTCTATGGTGCCGAATATATCATACAACTTTTTTTTAATTTGTTAAAAACTCAGACTCGGAACCTTCTTGGTGTTCTTTTTTCAATTAGCTTTTTTTGCATTTAGTCATTTCCTCGCTGAGGTGGAATGAAAAGTTACGTGTTGCACTCGAGTGCAAAGATTTTTCACCTCGTGCTCTTTTGATTCCCTCGCTAACGCTCAGGATTCTAATTTTGAATCACTCGCTGCGCTCGTGATTCAATTTTAGAATCCTTCGATTGCTCGGTCATCAAAATTGAACACGCGGTTAAAAAGCAACTTTGCACTCTTGTATAACAAATAACTATTTTTACCCTCGGAAGCACAAAAGTGCACATACTCAGAATAAAGGTAATCTAGGCGCACATAATTATATGGTTTAGAGACAGTGATTTCCCATTCGTATACACACAATAGAGCACACCACACACACGCACGATAGAGTGCAGTGTAAACGCTGAATTCGTGGTACATTTAAGAACAGTGCGAGGATAAAATCTACTAAGACTAATTGATATTACAGAGCATATTCGGAAAATGCTTTACGTTTTAGTTAAACCCTTAAAATGATAATGCTCACAGAAGCTTATCGGAAAAAAGCTTATTTATATAAATACAACAGGCGCAGAATTGTATGTTAAGCTCCCTACCTTGTACTTTTATTTCTTGTTAGATATTACTAAGCTGGCAACAAATATACAGCCCACGCCATAAGATAAGTTTACATTAGTCACGGACAATATATTGGTTCGAACAAATTTATTTAAATATGTAAAAATATGTAAAATGTTATGATAAATACCTACACTCGAACAATTCGTCTATTTCCTAGTGGAAATCTCACTAGTTCAGTCAACTGAACTGGACAACTAAACTAGTGTTTAGTTGTCCAGTTCAGTTGACTGAACTAGTGAGATTTCTTTTCTCGTTTGTTCAATTGAAAATAAGACTAGCTTTTGCACCTTGTTACATTTATTATTATTAATTTACTTTACACGAAGTTTTTCCAAAAAGGTAGCCACATTAATTTCGCCATTTAGTAACTGCATTTGTACATGACGAATGAATAGGAGACAGGGCAAAAGTGGGCAAAAATTTTTGAGCCAAAGTGATGTTAGACAGAATGTCGTAGCATTTTTTCAATAGAACATGTTTAGACAAAGTACCTACCTACCAGTATTTTATTTAGACTTCATATAAATCTGATCTTTTTTATTCAATGTAATCCTACCCTATTAGCGCGTACAAAAGTTTAATTTTTAAGATAAGAAAAAACTAACTGAAAAAACAATACATAACGCCAGTCACACTACTGTTTTGACGCAGATCATCGCCATTCTTAAGGTTCTCATCACAGTGACGGACTATAAAGAGCTACCTTTATCTAGCCTGTGACAGAGTCCGTGGTTTTTTTCCAGTAAAACGGAGCTGACCTGGGATGAGTGGTATGAGTTCCTCACAGATCTGTGCACACTGAAGAAATTGGACCAGGAGCAGATAGAGCTGAATATGACAAATTGTGGTATTCCTGGCACTTCGGCAGTGTTCGTGCCTCAGTACCGAGACTTCTTCGACACTTACAAGCCTAAAGAGAAAATGATGTTTTAGGATGTACCAGGGTAGTGTTCTCAATTTATTTTCCTGTATTGATTTTAGATTGATATCTATTAATAGCCGGTGATTGGTTAAGACATTAATGAGGAGCCGATATTTTAATAGTGTTGTTTTGTTACAGAAAGGTTTTGTTCGAGTAGGTATGGTATTTTATTTTATGTAATTAGACTAGTTTTCTGTTTCATTATATAAGAAAAATTTAATTACTTATTTATAAAGATTAAATTTAAATTTAATTTTAAATATTTATTTATGGTTTATCGTTAAATGTCGTTTATTTTGGCGAATAAAAATATGCGTTAAAGTATCGGGTATTTAAATACTATCGACTTGTTTATAAAAATGTTTCCGTATAACTTAGATTACAATAACTATGATATATAAATATCAAAATCTTGAGGGACTTCAAGAATTTGCGTTATGTACTTACACAAGTTAATTGATTACCATGCATTATATAAATAACTGTGATATTGTACTTACCTTGCGTAAATTCCATTCATCAAGTTACCTGGATGCTGAACGGACGGTGAACTTATCAAAATTAGGTACTACTAGGTACCTATATAAAATTACATAATTCTGTCGTAGCGTCGTCGTAGGCACCGCCGTAGACCCCGCTACAAGTGTCTACGGCGTAGCGCACTCGTAGCCGTATAGGTCAAAATTTGCGTAGTGCTTTCAAAGATACAACATTTGTGGTCTCTTTGATCTAGAGCAAAACATACTTCACACCCAAATATATTGTTTTTCGAATCGTGCCGTATTCAAAACAACATTCCAGACCAAACATAAATCGTGTTAAATAATATTCCATTCACTATTCATTTATCAAATAATAGGTAGGTACACCAGAGCCTATCAAAGAGACAAAGGCTAGCCATTGTTATGCAGTTTATTCAGATAGCGCATATTGTAAATGTCGGCATTCGAACCATAGGTAAAAAGGACAGTTTGTAAGGTCCATACCTGGGATCTGGACGAAGTTTTCGTATAAACTGCGACAGAGCTCCATAGCGCCGAGTAGTTCATTCTACCCGTTTTGGAGTCTGTTGTTGATTGAGTGACGGAAACATGGGCACCTGCGGACAAAAATATGCATCTAAACTCACAAGGCACTTCATTCTATCCTTATGACTTGCGATCAGAGCCCCGAGTCTGTGCATTTGTTTTGACTTTCGATTCAAATATAGCACACGCAAACGCATTCGCAAAGCGACAAATTTTGTTGGGAATTGCATAATCCCCAAATCTCCCGATAGAGGCGCTTATGCGGTTTTCACATTAAATTTGTCCCTTGATATTTAATTTTAGAATATGATGTTGTACACAGTTTCTAGTTTTATGTATTTAATGAAAGTATTTAATAGATTTTGTGTTCTAGTAGTGTCGTAAATAAAAATATTGTTATATTGCTAGATACATAGCCATCGCAAACTATCATATTTCTTTAATAATTATCGGTGATCAACTTAGCGTGAGTAATTAACATCCGTGCACTGTTTCAGTTGGTACTGATGGTACAGCGATAGAGATCTTACTTATTACTTATTAATGTGTCCTCGTCTCACAGAAACATGAGCTGGATACCTTAAGGATATTTTCGGATGAAAATAGTTACAAATCTTAGTAAAAGAAAGAAATTCACATTCTTTTATAATAATATTTGTAATAGTTAGTATTTTGGACCGTATTTGTAAGCTAGAACTTGCCATATGAACAAAAATCTATCCTCTTTATTCGTATTCAACTGTAATTATATATATATTTTTTTTTAATTGGCCTCGCACGTTTTATCTCGGCTTTAAAAAATTGTCTGACACTGTAGTCTGTCATTTGCATGACAACGAAAAGAGATGGCAATAGATTTAGCAATCATTTTAGTTAGCACAGCTTTAGAAGACCAATATGAATATACCCCTAAGTTTATAGTAAAACTAACACAATTAAGAACTTAATCCTGCAGTGGAAATATTATAATTAATATAACAAAATTAATAATAATAATAAATTATTTATTTCAAAAAAGGACTTAGTACAAAAAGATGGAATCAGAAAGAAAAAATTAAACGCAGATAGCTTCTATTTTCTACTCTAATAAAATTGTAATCGGATACCCTGTCATGTAGATTTTCAGTTTGATGCTAAACCAATTTAAACGACAATGCGACGCCACACCGTAACTCACTCTAAATCAATTTCGTAGCATTGATGTCTGGTCTGCACCTATTGTCTGAGTTGCACTAGTATGGTCCTTAAATACAAGACACACGGCGCAAAATAGATTGTAAGTTGGCAACGTGTGTAATAAAAAATAAAAAAAAACTCATTTCACAGTCTATTAGTGACCAACCCGTTTTTTTCAAACTTCTTTAAGGTCCTAGCAATTACATCACCATATTCCAACGTATTTAAAAGTATTTACCTGCATAAAGCATAATTTTTTTTACAAAAAAGTAACCGGTTAGCAAAAAAAAGCACCACGTCCTGCCGCCGACACGTAACACTTCAATTAATAATTTGACAACAAAGGCTTCACAAACACAACCAAAAAATTTCCGGCTGCCGCAGCACCATACTCCGATGTTATGTTCAAAGGTTTTAAAAACAAACTCTTAACATGAAGCTTAAAAAATACCAAAACATTTTCCGACACCTTGCACTACACTCCCGCATGTATATAGTAAAAAAAACATAGCTTCAATACAAAGGCAGCATAAACATAACACAAAAATAAATCCGGCTACCTCAGCCCACCACACTCCAACATGAATGAAGTAAAAATCATAGTTTGACTACACAAACCGCAAAAACATAACATACAAAAATTTTCGCTACCGCATAACGTCTCACCGCACTCCGATATGCTTAGAGTAAAAAAAAATCTTGGTCTACATAGCCTTCGAAAATATGACGAAAAAAAATTCGGCTACCGCAGCATGTGCCACCACATTCCAACATGTTCAATCAAGTTCCCATAGTACAAGCTTAGTAAGTTTGAATTAGGTATTTAAGTAAGTAAGTCAAGGCGTACCTATTTATTTGTATTTATTTAGCATTTGGATAATTAAGTCATTGTTTATGAACGAACTACTTAAGTTTAACTTTATTAAAGAGCAAGAGCATTGGATAAAGAAAGGCTTTTAACATGACCACATACTTAAAAGAGATTTCTGGAAAAAAAAACAGAAATCCGCACTGCTACGTTGGAGACATGCTACGTCGTAGCAGTGGGGATTTCTGGAGAAAAAAACCTAAATCCCCCACTGATAGGAATTTTTTTGTGGGGATTTCTGGAATATATCGTTAAAAAAATTAAATTTTAAAAGTGTGATACTTAGTTATTTGGCCAGTGTAGTTAGACCAACAACCATGGTTTCAACTCAAATTACTAAAATCAATATTCAGACGGTTTCAATTATCGAACTCTCATTGTATAACTGTCAAAACAGAATTGGAGTCAGGGAGATGGCTTCATTTCCTAATTACGGCCGAGGTGTGGACAATGTGTTCATGGCAGGACTACGTTACGTATGCAATTACGGTACTATATAATATTCCAATTGATTTGGTTTAGCTATTTATATTGAACAGAAACGGTTATGCTATAATTAGTATCCTATTGGCCACCACAAACCACAGTTTTGAGGTCTGTGATGGTCATTAATGAAATGTTATCATGTTTTGTGCAACTAAGTTGCTCGATGCCACTGGCCTAAGTTTGCTTTAATTTTTAATATAGGTATAATCTTTCATAAAAAATAAACCTATCGAAAAATAAACAAATCGCTTACTTTGCGCGTACTCAGTTTAGAACAACTCTACTCGAACCCGATTAGTTTAATTATTGTAAAAAATATGAATGCTTTTAAATCGTGCTGTGTTGTTACAAAAATAGATAAGCCGATTGGCTCTCATCGTACTTTATTTATTAACATTTGATTGGTACAGATTTTTTATTCCTTGTAAATACTCGATCTACGTAGAAATTGCGATACAATAATTGCTCTTACGCTCTTCAGTTATCCATCAGAGCAGATGAAATGTGATGATTTCGAGAAATCGCAACACAATATCACAATTACAGAATTTTCACTGCAAATAATCACTGGATACGTCCAGTAGTTGCAAAATACGTTTTGCAATACGTAATTGGTTTCGAAGCAGAGGTGTAATTTAATAATATAATACCAGACACCAGATTCGAATTCATAATATTATTTAGAACATAATGAGCTGGTAGGCAACCTTTATCCATAATACTAAAGCCGCGTAAGAAATCCGGGTCTAAAAATGGAAAGAATAAACATTACTTCTACAAGATGCAAAGTTAAAATAAATAGATGTACCTACCTAAAAATAATAAATTCCGACGGAATGCGAATTAGCATCGAAAATAAACTCAATATGTACCAGCTGTAACTGTGGCACAGATAACTGCAGAGTTGCATCTTCATTTTACGGTAGAAAAGAGACGTCTCCGTTTCTGCAACACACAAACGTAGATATATCCGTATCTAGGATGTGTTACTATCGCGTTATTTGCATATTCATGTGAGGCCGATCTTTCAAGAATAAATGTATCTACAAAGTAACTGCGCTACTTCAGCTCTGCACGTTTTATTCATCAAACTAGACGTCGCCCGCGGCGTTGCTCGCGTTTTAGAGTGTGACCCTTTAGAGTGTGACGTTTCAAAATTCCTTTCTTAGTGCACCTCTACACTATATAAGGATACTACCCTCCAAATTTCATACTTCTAGGACTTATGGTTTAGGCTGTGCGTTGATGCTCTGTCAGCTTCAAAAGAGTTTTATATATATTGATGATGATTGATGATGGTGTTATTGTTAACACATTTTGGTGTCCTGGGTTTACAATCTATTGTTCTTAATTCGTATTGTATGAGAGTAAGAATGTAGGTACTTAAAGTTTAATAGAAGAAACCGCCTTGAAAGTTTTTAGCTAGTCCATTTTACCTTAATCAATAATGTTTCACATCGTAAAATGCATAAGGGTACGAAAGAGGTTGAGCCCAACTCGATAATAAAGTTAAAACTGTTTGGAAATTATTTTTATTTTGCACCTGTTATACTGTTAGCATTGCTAAAAATACGGATAAACCATTCGATATAAAGTTGGAAATGGCTCGCGGTTACGCAGTCAGGACCAACAAAACTGTTCTTAATTAAACTTGGAATCGTAATTAATTTTACCCGCTAAAATGCCAGACCGCCCTTCAATTTTGCTAATTGTGAACAAAGTCACGTGCTCGAACCAGGCGCACGGTCCATAACAGTTCGACACCTTAGATTTTACCGAAACATTTAATTAATAGCTATTCTGTATTCTTAGAAATTTTTGAGATTATTTTTTTAGGTTTATTTAGTACTAGCTTCCGCCCGTGACTTCGTTCACGTCCCATTGGATCCCGTAAATTTTCCGGGATAAAAAGTATCCTATGTTACTTCTAATACCTCCATAATATGTGTACAAAGTTTCATGATGATCGGTTATGTAGTTTTCGCGTGAAAGCGTAACAAACAAACTTACATTCACATTATATAATATTATAAGTAGGATAGGATGATGATCATGTTTGGTTTCAAAGCGTTAAATTTCCACGAATTTGGAACAGAGCACGGTTCAATTAGCAAAAAGCAAGCAAGCTTGTATGAGTTAGTGGCTGACTCTAGTGACGGAGTTTTAGGCCGCCCTAAGGACTCCGTCGTAGCTTAACAACTGCTAGAGCCGGAACCGACAGATTAACGTGCCCTGCGAAGCACGAAACCTAACTGCAGGTAAAACAAATAGAACAAGTTAATTTTATAACTTTATATACTGAAAATTTTCTTAGATCCTCATTATCATTGCTGGTCCTTCAGACTTTGGACTTAACTTCAGTTCATCAAATCTTACTACCTACTTACTTTGAAATAAACTAAATGTATCAAACTGCATTTATGCCTCAAATTCATCAAACCTGGTTATCAGAGCTGGTGAATATACCTACTCATAACTTGGAAATAGTAAAAATTTCAGAGCTGCGAGAGCTTACCTAACTTAACATGCACACACTAACAATAAATCTATAGGTACCTACTAATTAAAATGTTTTATTAGGTTTCAACTTAGATAACTTTTAAAATGTATCCCGGCAAGAGCGGAAATTCCTAAATAAAAGTAAAAGGGAGTTTTGCAACACTGTTTATATCTTTTGGAAATAATAAAAAAATAATTTTTGTATTTGAGGGCACAGACAAACAAATAGACACATACCCTTACACCATCTCTAGATTGTACACTAGGTACTTACAAAACTATATGTACCTATCTAAACACTTAATCATAGTAGGAGGTTAATAACCATGATACCTAATAATCTTTAAGTAGGTAGGTACCATACTACTTCGGAATATTAATAAAATGGAGTGCTGTTCATTAGTGTTACATATATAGTCCAAACAAAATGTATTTCGGCCTACATATACGATATTCATCAAAGTACCTATATTGTTTCCCTGTAGGTATATACCTTAACGGTGAAGGAAAACATCGTGAGGCAACCCGCGGCTTAGCTTCGCACGCATTGACGATGTTTTCCTTGTGTATATGGCTGACTATGCTGAGAGGAGGGTATAGGTGCTGGGCAAGCCTACTGAGTATGTATTAGGGCAAATGTACTCGAGGTGGGCAGAAGACATCGACAAAGTCGCACGCCGTAAATAAGAGAGGTTATTTAATTTCATTTATTCGCTAACAATTGTTTTAGAAATCGTATGTAAAATTGGCTTATTTAGTCACTAAAATTATTTTTTATTTTATTTTATTTTAATAATTTTTGGAAAACTAACAGCTAGGTATTTAGATATGGTTACGTAAATAAATATAAAAGTCAAATTAAATAAATAAAAAACAATGGTATTCAAATAAAAAAAAACAGTAAAAATTTCGAACAAATAATAATAAGTCATGATACAAGAATTCCAATAAAATAAATGTCAGATTACATTATGGAAGATACACGATAAATCTTCGACTACAGGCTCCGAGCATCTGAGCTTTATTTTGTTCTGAAATTAGGTCTTCCACGATATCGTGAGGTGTCGTGTCGGTGGCCGTGTGATAAAAGCTATTTTATAAAAATCTATGCTGTTGTAGCAGCTTCTTAGATAAGCTAACCACATAAATAAAATAAACTCGATAATAGTTTCAAGTAAACAAAGATGAGGTTTTTTTATAGTTCTTGGTTTTTTTCTTTGCAGATATTGGCTAGTTTGTAAACTGTTTTACGAGCAAGCAGCTTTCAGCTTCCGTTATTAAGAAAGTTAAAAAGGAATTTATAATATCTGATCGCACAAAAAAGACAGATTATGAAAAAAATTATATTTAAAATATTTTTGGTCTCGCAGTCACCTACAGAATAGGTACTGTTGAGTTGGCTGTAAGATACGGACCAGTTTTTGAGCCAAACAGATTTCACTCTTGTTATAGTGCATAATTGTTTTATTTTAAATAATTAAAAGTGTCGATTTAAAATAAAATCCGTGCGAAGACCTCTACTAAAAGCTTTCAGTCGTTTTATCTATGTATCTACTACTTTAATTTAGTCATATTATAAACTTCTAAATTCTCGGTAAATCCTTACATAGTATATATATTTTCTATTTTAGATAAACAGAAAAAGCAAGTTTATCTTAATTTATTATCTTTTGTAAATTTTTATTTAAATAAACAAATGACATATTAAATCATACTTGACTAAAAAATATAATATTCCTTACCTGCAGGCGCCCTGGAAGCAACTTCAAAGTTGGCGAGTGGAACGCGAGTGTACACATTCACTGGGAAGTTAGAAAGGCGCGCGGGACGTCCAATGTAGTCAGACGTCGGAGACCGAATGGCGTAAGAGCGAGTTCAACCCCTGCACTGCAACCGATCCCGAGTTTCACTTCCAAATCCTTGGATAGTGGAAGGGCAGTCGTCGAGTTTGTAACGCACGCTCGAAGAGGATAAACAAAGTATAATTATCTAACTATACTTTGTTCTCTCGAACTTCTAATTAGATTCAAAGTTTGTCAGTTCGCTAATGTCAAAACTCGCAATAATGATTCCACATTCAGTCTGCTAGTGATGTTACGTGACATACCTATTTGTAATATGATCACATTGATTTGTTATTTTGATAAGTTTACTTTCATGTAATATAAAATAAACCAAGAAGTTGCTTACATGTTTTTTTTTTTTTTTTTTATACAATATAGGCAACCGTTTGACCACAATCTTACCTGAAATGTAAAAGTTGTTATTTACATTGTACACACACACATTACACAGCAAAGCTCATTCCGGTGTTTTGCGTGTAGGTACAACGCGGAGGTTAAAGCAATTACATCTGAGTTTGAGTGCCACAAAAAAATCGTATAGTGGTTTTAATGTAAAAATATTTGCATAACGAGAAGTCACAACCATTTGCCATAAACTATTGTACACTATAACTCAATTTTGCATGATAAAATCAGTTATTTTTCTAATTTTAGATTGGATGTCACATTAGTCATTTTAGCTGTTCATCTAAGTAGTTAGTTTTCATGAAGAAGCGGTAGCACTCTATCTGTCAAGGTGGTTTGTAGATTATTTGTTAGAGTAATGTACGAGTATGTATCAATATCAATTACCTACCATCAAGTACGAAAACTATTTGACCCGCATGATTGATAAATTTTCTCCTGACGAGTCAGATTTTGTTTAGTATAGTTTGGGTGCGAGTACTAAAGAATCCATCAATTATTTTTTTATTTCTCGCTGCTTAGATATTTTATCTTATTTTGTAGTAAACTTAAGCCGATTGCTCAGGTAAGCCGACACCTACGCTACTGAATCGATATCCATCTATTTTGACAGGCGTCATGGCTCAGTCGGTAGTAGATCTGCCTTCCGTGCTGTGGGTCGTGGGTTCGATCCCCACCGAGAACAAACATTTGTGTGGTGTAAACATAGATGTTTGTACTGTGTCTGGGTGTTTCTATGCATTATATGAATGTATTTACAAAAAAAAATGTATGTATGTATTCTATCAGCCATCTATAGTTTCCATCGTACAAGCTTTGCTTAGTTTGGGACTAGAAGGCGCTGTGTTAAGTGTCCGTGAATATTTATTTATTATTATTATTATTATTTTATTTTATTTTATTATTATCTATCGATGAAATAGCCTGGTTGGTAAACATTGAAATATTAAAGGTTCGGAAATGTAAACTGTTCTCTCCGATGTTCTTTTATCAGTTTGACTACTAAGTTTTTTTTTTATTATAAATAGACGTTGTTGCGATATACGTACCAAGATATTTTTGACTAAATCGACGGAGCATTATTAATCTTTCGATTACTTACAAGTTAATTTAAGTTATGGAGAATTGTTCTGACTAATTTCACGTTTGAGTTCACTCCGTTCATATTCGTTGCATAGCAATGGACAATATTTTCTTGAGCTATGTAATATTATAAAAATAGCTGATACAGAACCAGCCAACATGATAGTAGTACGGTTCATTCACACAATTATTTAAATCAATTTTTCGTTCTGGCAATCTAATTTAGATTTTGTCCAAAAGTTGAGCAAAGGCGACTTTTAGTTCTACTAGTGAAAGTTCTATATTTACATTCGTAAAAGCGTCAGTAACAAAAAAGTTCTTTGGTTCATAATATATTTTCAGACTTTATTAGCTCGCTATATACCTTGACATTTGCAAAGGTTGAAGGAGGTACCTATGTACCTAGATCACTTTCCATATGTATTTCTATCCTTTGCTACCAGTAGATAATGTTTGCTTACAGATAAAGTTTTTACTAAACTTATTTTCCAGGTACGTGGATTAGTAATTATCTTAGTAATATCTTTGGCGGAGTCACTCAAGCCCTTGGAAAAAATCAACCGAAGTCAGGACGCCGGTCTCCGCAATCTAATGAACATTATTCTAACCGCCCACAAAGACGGTCGGAGGCTGAACGCTGAAAGTCTCGCCGCAGCAAGAGGACTGTACAAAAAAATCACCAAAAATATGTCAAAATCTCAAATTAAGAACTGGTTAAGACAAAACACAGATGGCGCTGGAGAACCAGAGGGAGAAGGAGACACGCAGGATCAGGCGTCGCTTGTGGAACAGGAGTTGAGCTATGCATTGACCCAGCAAAGGTCAGCTCTTAACGACCGGCCCCACGTTGAGCAAATGGGCCGTAATGACTTCTTGGTCATGGGTGCTGATGTTTCGGACCCCTTCGTAACTGTTATACCAAATTCCATATACTACAATGTCGAGAAGAAATGCGTTAACTGGCTCGACGACTGCAGTCTGAAAGGCATTAGAGCGCGCCTGCTACGCGGCGTACAGTCGCCTTAATAAATGGTATAAAATTTTATTATTATTTTTGGTCTACTATATTTTTTGGTCTAATCTGTTATTACCAAAAACATAGAGTGTACATAAAACGTAATCGTTATGAAAGCTATTTCTGTTAGTTAGTTATATCCTAAATCTATTTGATCTCCCCTTGACATGCACCATAAAAGTGGTAGGTAAGTAAAGTCCATACCTACTGTACTACGTAGTGTGTTATTAATCGATAGTATTTTACATTATGCTTTTAATTTAAAACGAGTAGGTTGTTGAGAGGTATTACTTCTTTCAACAACGCACCTACTCGTTTTTGATAGCGTTTTATTACTTAGCAGTTTTGTACCTATTATCATTGAGCGTGAACATTGATTTAGTAGGTATAGTAGACGCAAGCGCATGTTACAATGATCAGTGAACATGCTACGTGGATACTGTTTTTGTAGTGGTTTTACTACTAGTAACAGGGGCAACAGCTGCAAATGACGAGTATATTCTTGCTACTGCCTGGTACGGTACAGACACTCAAGGAAGACATCTACTCATCGCCAGGCTTCTACCTCCGCAAGTTTAGAACATCATCAAGACCGATATGCAATCTCTAAACTTACTCTAAACTTATTGTCAGTAGCATTTTTTGAAAACACTATACCTTCTTGCCCCTGAACGAAGACGGCCGTGAAAACATTCTGCAAGAATTCAAGTCTTATACTAATGTACTGAAAGCAGATTTTTCAAAAGCGGAATCTAGAAAAATGCTGAAAAACTTCAGATACCTATATTGACGAAGATCGTAAAAAAGGGAAGGCTAATAAAAATCACGAGCAACAGAAGTTCGAAGAAAAAAAACCGTTTACTCTCTGTAGATCCAGTGATCAAGATCCATTTGGTTCCATTGAGAAAATTTTTTCTCTTTAGATCCATTTCTGATGATTTGGTTCTAACAAGAACTTATATCATCTGTAGATCCAATGATCAAATTGATTTTGTTCCAGTGAGAATACCTTTTGTCTTTAGATCCAATTTTGATGATTTGGTTCTAAGAAGAACTTTTACTTTCTGTCGACCCAATGATCAAGATCCATTTGGTTCCAGTGGTAATACTTCGCTGGAAAAACCGCGGCTGTGACTAAAACATCGAGCCCGGATGATTACATTACATACCCAGCGATATTAATTACGCTATCGAGAAAAAATGTGCATACTGGGCAGTGTGCGTTACTCCAGCAAAAAAGTGCAGACGTATGTGACGCCAAATCTCCTTCCATTGCTTGAAATGTCGAGTTCCAACTTCAAGCTTCCGCTGGTGAATAGATACTGAATTGGTCTAGGTAATACCAAAACCTTGTTCTGTACAGGAGCTTACTCATCATAATGAACGTCATCCCGTTTTGTTTTGATAGTGAATAATAGATGATAATAGTAAGTAACAGCGAGAATCACTAATGTCAATTTTAGGTAGGTACAAACCTTAGTACTAGTATAGTATTTTAAAAAATGCTCTTTGCCTCAACCATGCACTTAGAAGAACAGTAAAGGATTATTGATCGAGTGAGCGAAGCGAACGAAGACCTTAGTGACAACTTGGGCAAAAATGCTTTGTATGTTTGTTCGTCGAGATCTTTTGAACCGCTTATCCGATCTTTACAGAATTTGGTAGGTATACGGATAGTGCTCTTAAGTTTTACTGGTTTTAAAAATAAAGTAAATCGGTCAAGAGGTTGGAAAGTTATGAGGTCCCAAAGGGAGTAAAAAATAAATAAAGTCGTACCAAAATATCAAGTGGGGTGTCATATGATATTTTTGTACGACATTTTTTTTTATTCCGTTTGGACCCTCGTTTACAACCTCTTGACCGACCACGAGATCTCAATTCGGGGCGAATTACTAGTTATTTATGTTACATGTTACTTGTACCTAAGGTGGAGTGGAGGTATATGTAGGATAAATAAAAAACAAATGTATTCCTATTATCTTTATTCTTATTAATATGCAGATACAACATAATTATGTCATAACATAACAATAGTTTCGAGTTGAGTTAGAGGTAGTCTGACCAACGGGTCTGTCGGACCACTAATACTTACGGTCATCTGGTTTGAGCGCAATAATTTTATAACTCTCAATGTTATAAGAAGTCCGTGTCAGTCCGTCTGCTCCAATAAGCTTAACTATCTGTACAACCAGTTGAACATAAGACAGTCTACTCCTTGCAAATTGGGCAGCAGGTGCGTTTTGGCTCGGAGAGGAGAGCAGATTCTTATCACGTTGAAAACAGAGTTTTTAGTATTTGTAGTAAGGTTTAATTTTGCATGTGCACTGCTTTTGTCATTAAGAAAGCTTAAACGCGCTGGAGTGAAATAATAAGAGGAGCTGACCGGCTGCGATAGCGTACTTTTTCTCGTTCGCGCAGCCGTTTCCGAGCGCATCCGCTTTCAGATCGCTTCCAGCCGGTCTATGTGAAACAGTTGGCGGCTCCGCTCCGACCAACTCCAAGCGTATACGATCCGCTCTGTGTGAAAAAAAAATGCGCGCCGATGCTCGCCGAGCCGGTCTGTGTGAACTGACCCTTAATCTGATTCAATTTAAATGTGTTTGTAGAAGACAATACTATCTCGATCTAAACTTAGTTAAAAGGGTAATTACCCTGCGCTACTCCAGCCCTGATACTACGTCATAACACGTTTTATGCCTTATTATCTGAGGCCTTGTACCATTATCAGGATTTATACTAACAATACCCGAACCAGTGATTTCCCTAAGCAAGTTCAGGAAACTTTTGTATTCTGAGAACTTTTCTAGCTTATCTAAGTTTATACGCATGACAGGTTTTTTGAATTTCGCTGTTTTTGTGTGCCAGACGAAAACTTTCGAGCAGTTGTCGGCTAGGGGTTCGATGTCGTCGGCTTTTAATCCCAGGCTCATTAGGAATTCGTCTTCTTCTAAGCCTTCAATGTAAGGCATGGTGGTTGAATGTTTCAGGAACTTGATGTTGACTGCGAACCCTGCCATATCGACCGGGAAAGTTCTGCCGCCGGACCAATATGCGAAAAATGACACAACCTGGAAATGTTTTAAGTTTTTAACAGCTTAGGAAGTGTCGACTAGATCGTGTTGTCTCATAGATTTTACGAAAGTCGGGGTTTAGACAAAGTATGTTGATAACAGAGTCTGCAGCTAGCATTTGTGGCAATTAAAATAAAACATAAAATAAAACCTAATTCCCACCATGAATTTTTCGTGGCTAAAATTATTTTTCCTGCAAAACCCCAAATAAAGGTTATTTTGGGTTTTTGGGCTCACGTAACATTTACTCATTTTAAAGAAAATCTATCTATACTATTATAAAACTGTAAAAAACCCAAAACTAAAATCAAAGATATGGATAAACTAAATATGCATATTATCTAGTAGGTAACTAAACAAACGATTCACGAAAATCGAGTTTGTCTGTTTATCTGTTTGTTTGTTCGCGGATCACGCCTTAACTACAGGACCAATTTCAATGAAATTTGTAAGTACCATTCGGAAGCCCTTTTTTCGGATTGAAACACAGGCTATATTTTATTGAAATGAAAGAATATTCTTAGATACAGCTCGAACTCTCTAAACTAAAAGCTGCCATTTGCTACGAGGTTTATCGTATGCTGGTAGACAGATATTTTGGTGGAAAGTTTGGCACGCGTGCGAAGTCGCGGGTATCAGCTAGTAATAAATAAATCCACCATTTTTCCTTCAAAACAAACGACAGCCGACTTCACGAATGACTTGACTGATAATATTACAGACATTTTACAATTATTTTTGGCAAGATTGTCTGTCGAAATGACGGGCAGGGACCATAAATAGAAGAAGAAAGTTTAAACTGAAAAAAGGATTCACCTTTCCATATTTAACGACTGGTGACGACACTTCATACCCCCAACTTTTGCCGACCAAACCAACTGGAAACATCGACACCTTCTTAGTGCTCCGTATCTCATCAAACAATCTCAGATCAAATGTGTTGTCGTCATCGCCGAAGTATAGAATGCCTTCCTGAATGTTCTCTTGTATCCAGTCGAGCGCAGCACGTCGATTTGAAACTCCACGGGGGAAATTTGACGTTTTGTAGACGTATGGCTTTGGGCTGGAAAGGTGGGTGAAGGGTAGGCCTGTTCTCCTGAAATTATGGGGAGCGCAATGCGTTACAGTCTCACGATTGAAGGAATTTTCTTGACTGTATCGTACTGCACGTGGGGTTAGCACAACATAACATATTATGTATGTTGTGTATTATATACAGGGTGTTACCAGACCACTTCCTAAAACGAAAGGGGGAGCTACAGCACACCAAAACCCAACCAAAAAAAATCTGTTATCCTGAAAAATAATTATAGCCGGAGAAAACAATGTTTAAAGATTTGTATTTATTTCGTCAGCCCGCAATGTACGCATTCACGTAGGTAAGGTCGAGGCGTAGTACTATTATTTATTCTGTGTCGTAAGTGCCTACTAACGTAGGTAGGTACTAACGTAGGTCGCTCGCACGTCGCGTACTTGAATGACCCGCGATGAACTCTCAGCTGTTCATGCTGTAGTTGACGTAATCTGCGTGCTGCGTGTACATTGCTGCTTTATTTATTTTATTTGTTTTTTTGCTTTTTTAAATGAGATAATTAGGTAGATATGTCTTATTATGTTGTACTGTGTAACTAGACAAAAAATTTAAAAGAGATAGTCAAGTCAATTTTTTTTTGCGATTTTTTTCGCTGAATGTTTTCAGTATCATGGTCTGATTGGAACCTCCAAGTTTTCGGAAGTGGTCTGGTAACACCCTGTATATATAACATATTCACATCTCCAAGGTTACAAATGGAGAAAAGAGAGTTCGCGCCCATTGCAGGCGGAGCGGTAGGTGAGTTCTTTCAGAATTTTTTGCTTCGTATGAGACTCCGTGCACTGCAGCGGCATTTTTTTTGCCTTCATTTTTCGCTCGGTCCGCGCTCTTCGCTGCAAAGACATTATAACATTGTGTATGGTACGAAATTACCTTAGTATGTTCAGCACTTCATCAGAACAGGCAGGCTCATCATCAGCTATAATCCAATGCAGTCTCGGCACGTGCATCAAAGTATTCCCTAGTCTGATCAGCTCTGGAACTTGCTCCGGTCTCGGATAAGTGGGTGTGATGAAGTATATCACCTTCAAGTCAATGTTATTGTATAGATGACTGGGTTTTCGCCTGTCAATGAGGCTGACAAAGCATACCTTATTCTTCACGTTCAATGGTATACCACTGCCAAATACCACAGCGCTTACACTGAAAAGTGAAATGATTGAAATTCATGTCAACTGTATCTACTAGGTTAATGTTCCCTGTTTTTTTACACTACGTAAGTTCTTGGTACTGAGTCAAGCGAACAAGCAAATATGGCCAAAAAAGATCTCCCTTCTAAAACCAGATCAATGTCAATTATCAACCAGCTGACTATGATAGTCACAAACACCAAGCTGGCAACACTGATTAGATGTAATCTATCTAGGTATCTAAGTATACCTACTATAAACAACTGTAAAAAAAATCTACAAAATAAAAAAAGAGTGTGTGCGTAAGACCGCACGGCAGAAGTGAAAACTGCATGTTTATAATGTTTTTTCAATATATAATATTAGCACGATAAACCGCTAACTACACACACTAACCTCACAATATAAACCAAATAGTTGTCAAAATAATTTGTATTACGTACCTATAATAACTATTAAATTAATAAAGACAATTATTACGTATGAATTGAATATACTAAACACAGCGACACAACAGCGAAGATCAGCTGACTGTATCTTTCTCGCTCGGGTACACTCGGCGGTCCCGAGTTCACCCGATCGAGCCTTTCGGATGACGGATCAGCCTAACTTACTTTGCTTACTACCTACGGAGAAATCTGTGTGCGGTGCGCCAAAAGAAGTTTTCACTTCAAAAGATGGATTAACTAAATATGCAGATCTACTAAATAAACGATTCTGATTCTAAAAATCGAGTTTATCTGTTTATTTGTTTGTTTGTTCGCAGATTACTCCTTACCGGCTGGTCCTGTTCTGAATGGTATAATACCATTCAGAAGCTCTTTTTCCGAATTCAAACATAGGCTATATTATATTATTAAAATCAAAGACTACCTATAAAGATACAGCTTGAACTTTCTAAACAAAAAGCTGCCATTTGCTACGAGGTTCATCTCATCGTATGCTGGTGACAGATATTTTGGTAGAAAGTTTCGCATGCGAACGTAGCTCGCGGGTATCAGCTAGTTGGTAGGTACCTATTTTTTATTTACCTTACAAATTCCATGATTTTCCGGAAAAACAAAAGACTCACAATGACCAATACAGCCATAATATAAAATTGATTGCATTTTATGATGCTCATTATTACGTTCATAGAAAAAGAACACTCTTTTATTTCACACCTTTAAGCACACCGCACTGCACCGCCCACCGACGACAGGAGTTTTTTTTTTCTATTTCTAAGCAAAGAGTAGGTATTCTTTTTCTATGGTAAAAAAGTAAGGTTCTATCAGAGAGTGCATAGAGAAACTCAACTCTATTACCTACCAATTAGTTCTCTATAAGAGAAAGAGAGAAAACTTAGATGAAAGGACTTTGAGTCAAAGTTGACTTTGACAGATAAAAAAAAAGTTTAAAAACTAAAACCACGCTAAAACCCGACTACTCTCTAAAAAGTATGAAACAAGAAAGTATTCTCATTTGAAATTGTTATGTACTGTACCGAATACTGACAAAGCTCATCTAATGATGTTTAGTTACAAGATAACCGGTGATCATAGGTATGCCACATTGCCGTACTTACCACTAGGTACCTACTGTTCGAATGGTTTGTTTTGTTAGGGGAGGTGGCATACGATCACAGCTATCCTCTACCACAGATCATATTAATACTACGTCTTCTAGACATCATTAAATTACTAGTGCCCAGGGCCGTATTTACCCTACCGCCATCCGGGCCATGGCTCGGGGCGCCAATCCGCCACGGGTGGCAAATCTGCCTCTGGTGGATTGCATCATTGAAACTTCGAGGTTTACCTATAATAACTAGCTGATACCCGAGACTTCGTACGCGTGTAACGGTTTTTTAATGTCATTTTGAAGCGTTGAAAATGATAAAAAGGCAAAAACTATGGGTACTTACCTACTTAACTTGGTGGTTTGTTGTATTTGGATGCAAGCTGAAACTTTCTATCATCTGGCATCATCATACGATGAACGTCGTAGCAAGTGGCTGATTTTGGTGTTGAAAAATCAAGGTGTATCTAAGAATACCTAAACGCCTTTGATTGCAATATTTATAGCCTAGGTTTTATTCAGGAAAAAGAGCTTCTAAATTGGAAACCTACGTTTCATTAAAATAAATTCAGTAGTTAAGGCGTGATCCACGTAAAAACAATCAGGCAAACTCAACTTTTACAATTAGACTCATTGGTTTAGTGGTATTTCAATAGTATTTTACATTATACTTTTAATTAAAAACGAGTATTAGCTGTTAAAAGAGGTAATATTTGATAGCGTTGTATTATAGTGTTGTACCTATTATCATTGAGCGTGTTCATTGCTTCAATAGGCATACCTTAGAAAAAGCAACTGCACGTTAAAATGATCAGTAAGAAAAGAACATACTACGTGGATACCGTTTTTGTAGTGGTTTTACTTCTAGTAACAGGGACAACAGCTGCAAATGACGACGAGTATATTCTCGCTACTGCCTTGTACGGTACAGACACTCAAGGAAGACATCTACTCATCGCCGGGCCTCTACCTCCGACAGTTGAAGACATCATCAAAATCGATATGCAATCTCGCATGAATCCAAAACCTATTGTCAAAGTTGTAACATTTTTTCAAAATACTACCCACTTGCCCCTGAACGATGACGGCCGTGAAAAGATTCTGCAGGAATTCAAGTCTTATACTAATGTACTGAAAGCAGATTTTCCAAAAGCGGAATCTAGGAAAATGCTGAAAAACATGAGTTATTACTATGTTGTAGAAGATCGAAAAAAACTTCTAAAAGAAAAAGGGGAGGCTAATACGACTCACGAGCAACAGGCGTTTGAAGATACACAACAATTATTGAAAAAAATCGCTGGAAATACCACGTCTGTCAATAAAACATCACACCCGGATGATTACATACCCAACGATATATATTACGCTATCGAGAAAAAATGCGCGAACTGGGCAGACGGATGCAATGCTAAAACTCCATCCATTTTAGACATGTCGAGTAGTTACTTCAAGGTACCTTTCGTGTATAGACAAAAACCACATAAACTGAATTGGTCTTAGTAATACCGAAACCTTGTTTTGTTCATAAAATACCTTACTTTACTCTACTTCTTCTTCTTCTTTTAAACCTGACAATTTTGCCAGTGTCAAGTGGTGAATTTTAAATAATATAACTCAAGTCCAGTCTACGTCAAGTCGGCTTCGTTTGTTCGACGGACAGAGGCCACTAATGAAGAGAAGACTTGACTTGACTTATTTATTACAATTTTAACACTTGACATTGGCAAAATTGTCTGTCGAAATGACGGACACAGGCCATTATTGAAGAGAAGAAGAAGAGAAAATCCACCATTTTATCTTCAAAACCTGTAACGATTTTTCACATTCAGAAAAACAACTTTACCTACACACATTTATTCCAATGGCTCACACACTTTATGTTACGATCTAAGTATTATTAGTTAAAATTCCACGAAAATTAAACAATAATACTCACAATAACACAAGAAAATCTATTAAAATAAAAATGCTATCGGTCTTATTACAGAACGAAGACTAAGAAAGTCAAGGTTTAAACGTACGTCAACGTAAAGGTTTATGTCAGGGTAAACCATGACCTTCTTAAGTCTTCGTTCCGACGCCAATTAAAAAAAAAAAAAAAAAAAAAGTCTTCGTTCTGTAACAAGACCGTGTGTGAGGTGTTCGGTGGTGTTGTTTCAAAAAATGTGATCGCTCATTTGGTTTAGTGATTAATCACTAATGTCGATTTAGGTACAAACCTTAGTACTATTATATAACAACAGTATTATAATCTGTGCCTCAGCATATTTTCTTAAAGGATTTTTCTGAAGATGTTTACTTTGATCATGCCCTTAGAAGCACAGGAATAGATTATGTTACTCGTACACCTAAGGTGGAAGTACTTGGATTTGTGGGATAAATAAAAATATTGTGTATTCCTTATTGATATTTATTCTTAGTGTTAGTTGCATTTTATTTTTATCTTTATATATAATAATATGCAGATACAACATATGTCATAACAATATTTTTTACTTTTACCATCATCAATACGATTGATAATAAAGAAGAATTAATTCAGTTCAGAAAGTCTCGTAGTAAGTATATATATAATTAGAGTAAGTAGTATTTTATTAATCTTATTTGAAATACGTCACAATTTTTTATAGCTTAGCTAAGTAATCTTAACACATTTATAATGCATAATGAGTCTAATATATATTATAAATAACATAAAATAATAGTTTTTAAATGCCACCGTTATAGGTTAGAAATCAAGGATATAAAGTAAGCTTGGCGCTTCCGCGTAATAAAACTTACAAAAATAAAAGAGCAACTAAAATGGCAGTGTAAACAAACTATTATAAAAGCGTTTGGCACAATGGCACCTCGCCTAGACATCACTGGTACTGCAGCAGAGCTGGGAGCTTACAAGCGAAAAAGCGAAATAAAACATTAATTCGTTTCCTACCTACATTTTTTACATTATGGCACTTTTTTTCATAAAATATAATAAAAATGGATTGACGCTTTCAATATGATAATTCCATACCGGTAAGTTAAAACAATTATATCCTAGTAGGTACACAGTTTGATCTCCACAGCAGAGTGCTTGTGGTAACCGTTATTATAGACACAAATTGACAACAATGACGAATATTATTAAATTGACAAAATCTTAATTTTAAACATTTTATCTATTCGAGATTTCGCGGTTGTCTTCAAAACCTGTGGAAAGAAAAAATACATAAATAAACGCTCTATCATAAGTACAAGGTCCAGAAATTAATTAGTTTGTTTTTTTTTACAACTAATAATGGGACAAGCCGACGGCCCACCTTGTTTTAAGTGGTAACCACTGCCTATAACAATTATTTGGTGCGGATTCTGCTGTAGCATTTTCATAAACTTATTTAATTTGACAGGGCTAAAATAATACTAAGCTGTTTCAATTTATGAGAAAACGACGGCAACATTTTTGCTGCTGTTGCTAGGTTAGGACAACAGAATCAGCAATATGCCTCACTGAGGACATTCAAACTCCATGAGTTCTTTACCAAAATATGGGTCTCTTATCATTTCTCAATAAATAAAAATTCGTCTATGATTAAGAGGGTTCCAAACAGACCGGTAGTCCGCTAGACCACCACAGCATTATCGGATCGGTTATTATAAATTAATTTAAATGAGACTCTAAGTACTCCTTATGAAGTTTACACGGGCAAAACTTACAAATTTTGTTTGACTAACAGACTGAATCTTCGTGAAAAATGAATGGACTGACTTAAAGGTGTCTACCTATAGCTGGAGACTAAAAAATTACTACGCTCAAGCCCGACTACCGTATTCTGTGGTGGTCCGACAGACACGTTGGTCTATCAGGAAATTGCATATCTTACCTCGCATCTCATTATGACGCTTTAGTATTAAGCGTTGTTTTGGATCAGGTGAAGGAAAATGGGTATAAAGATGATGGGATAGGCTTGAAATTGGAACTGTAAGTTGGCGAAAGCATACTGGTCTTTTTGGAAGAATTCAGGAGGAGGGGTTTTGTATGCATCGACGTCATCCAGGAAGGGAAAGGCGTCATGGAACATGGTACTGGATCCGAGCAGCGTGCGGGTTAGTAGAGAAAGGTATATTAGTAAAATATTAGTAGTTATACTAGTCTCAGAACTAAAGTGAGCCTGAAAGCAAGTGATTCTCGACGCTTACAGAAGCAAGAAATGTTTTAAAACTTTTGGGAATTCACAAATTTTCATTGAAAAAATGTACAGCAGGGTTTGTTTCATATTCCTTCAATTTGCGTATCTTATTTAGGTATAAATATGGGGGAAATAACCTATGGTTTTTTTTAATAATAAATGTAATGGAACAAGCTGATAGCCCACCTGATGTTAAGTAGTAACTTCTGCCTATAACAATGCATTACCTCACAGAGCAAGTCCAATGAGGACGTGCCCTGTAAGGCAATACACCGCGTAATGTGTGTATGTGGGTAAGACACGTGCTTACATACGTCAAAATTATGAATATAGTATTTTTAAGAAAGTGTATTATAAGTAGGTACGTGGCATAACGATAACATCAAGATACAAGATACAACTTGGATAAATAGCTGTTACAATTTTATCCTTTGAAAATTCACCCTCTTCGGGTATCTCAAAAATGTTCGCCTCGATTCATGCGCTCGGAGGCCTCACTGAAAATTTTCTGGTCAAAAGAAACGTAAAGTATTCCGTATACTAACTTCTTGCAAGGCTGTGTGTTCCGTCCAGTGACGGCGGTGGTTCCAAGATTAACGCCGCGTCCTGTGTCCATAAACTCGACTTGGTCGATGCAGCCAATCAGACCAGGGTATCCATTCACGTTAAGTCTTGTCGGCATACCACCTATTACAAACAACTCGTTACTACCTCGGTTAGCAAGTTGGCAAGATTGGCAAGTTCAAAAACATAATAAAATGAAGACTTATTTTAAAAGCATACTATAAAATATCTGATTATTGAGAAGAGCTTATTGAGAAGAGCAAACAAGCTTGGGACGAACTAGCACCAACTCATTCAATAAGAAAAATATTATCGTACAAAATCTAATGACTATTAAAAGTTGTCAGTGAGATTTTATTGAATAAAAGCTTTTTGACTTTGCTAAAGAATCACGGTATAATAATATTAAGTTATCATAACTTGGTTATAGTATTCAATAATGAATACTTGTAGTTTTATATTGAAAAGAAATGTTAATAAATCAACAAAAATCAGCTGTTGCCAAGTATAAAATATTATATGGTCAGCTGTTTTTCTTTTCTATTACGTTATATACATCAATATTTGCAAACATAATAATGTATTGTTAACAATGTTTTATATAAAAGTTTTCGTAATAGGTTAAGTCGGCAGCAACTTCATACTTCATATTTTTTTCAAAATGTGTCTTATGTAACCTAGTGGGGATTTCAGGAATATACCATTTAAGCTTATGCAAGAATTACCTAATCATTATTAATTATTTTTTCCAATAGTTAATAATAATTATTTTCAGTCTGCATCTTCGCACTGCGGCAAAGTCTTCTCTATCCATTCCAAGATTCCCTATTCTGTGCTATGAATGCTTCATAACTATTCTAAGTCTCACCGATATAGATATTGGAGTCAGCGTTCATTCGGTTGGAGATTCCATTGGTAAAGCCACGTTCTGTGATGCCGTCCACGGAGAGTTCTACACGCCCATCAGCCAGTAGTTTCAGCACGATCTAATCATCAAAAAATAGGGTCACAACTTCATGCTCAGCCACGGTAGACATTCTCTCAGATCTCTCGGTGCTTAGTACTCTAGATACCTTGTGAATGTTGTGAAAGCCAGAAAGTAGCAGTAAGTAAGGACATAATTGTACAGAGTCATGGACGACATCAAAATGAATATGTCATGTAAATTACAGCGCCAAATAGGTATGATTTCGAAATGATCACAAGTTGTGTAAAATGAATATAATTATAGCATTAAATTTTGACAAAGCTGCTGGTTGGAAAATTTCTCTTTTCATAGTCATACAAGTGACAGAGACAGAGCATTCTGTAAAGCCGCGTTAAAATGGCAGGCGAATCTGAATGTAAGGTTATAAGCTTATTGAAGTTATTACTTAACTTATTGGTTTGATAATTTTATTATTACTACCATTGTGTTGTTGATAAAACTGTAAATAAAACAAATTATTTAAATGTAAAAAAGTACTCACCCTGTGCATTTCGCCGTCAGTCACAAATCCGCTTCTGCTGTCTTCCGAGTTGATGGTCAGCGATGTTAGGCCGGAGCCCATGTCCCATTCCACCACAACGTGTCCGTGCTCAACTGTAAACATCCAGAACCTCGAAATTGGATGTACCGTGTGTTATAATAATACATAATAATAAATAAATTAATATTCTTGGACATTACACACAACGCCCTCTAGTCCCAGACTAAGCGGAGCTTGTACTAATAAGGGAACTAAGATTGCTGATAGAATACTTAAATACACATTATTCCTGAAACTCCATGGGAGAGGCATATGTCCAGTAGTGGACTTTTACATTATAAAATTCTTTGAAAAAAAGGGTCGTGAATAATATGTGTATGATGCCCTGCAAAAGATACATTAATACATTCTTTTAGTAGGTATTAAAGGTATATTCTAAAAATGAGCCACGTACTTCTGATAATCAGGAAGTCGCCAGTATTCGGGGGCGCCAAAGCCTCGCACTGGAAGGCCAGCACTCCATCTTGTACGGTGTTGACGCGCAGAGCGATCACCACAGGGTTAGATTCTAGGTCGTCGTAGCTCACGAGTCTGGCTGGCAGTTCCAAGTATCCGTTTCCGCTGAATCCCACGCTCTGGTAGAGGTCTAGACCTAAGGATGGGAACAAGTAGCAATTTATTTTCTCTTACTTTAGCTGTCCCACTGCTGGGCAAAGTTCTTCTGTCTTGTCTTCCACATGATCATAATTTATTTTAAAAAAGAAAATATTATATATAAGAAAACTTAAATGAATAATAATTCTATTCTATTCCACGTTCTTAGGTCCAGTAATATGAATATATCTCTTTGAGAATATTACCTAATAAGAATTTGAATTCAAAAGTAACTATTTGCGCAGAGCTTCAAACTTTTTTATGGGAATTTCACAAATATAATGGCAACCTATGCAAAGTTCCTCAAGAGTTAAAGATTAGGGATCGTTGATCTCGACGAGAACAGTAGGTACCTATGTGTTCTACATCTGAAAGGGGAGGTCACCCGCGCCGAGCGACCTTTGGATCGGAGTCCAAGGACCGATGGATAGTATTTGATAATATTATGCACTTAGGTATGTTCAAACTCCAAGATTATGTTACTTAGTTTGCGCGATATAGTATTTATTGATAGTGACAGTGCTCTATTTTATAAGTTTATAACAGTTCTTAAATAACGAGCTATATAGATGGCGTCGTAAACAACGATATTTATAGTTTAGCCCAATTTTATACTGAAACTCTCTTTTTATCATATATTTAACTACTCTCAACTAAGTGAGCTTAGTTGAGAGTAGTTAAATCCTTGGGAGAGTCTTTATTTATTACAAAAATATTATTGAGCTGGATTTAAAAATAAGAAAGATATTTGCTATAATTAACAATTTTTATCTAAATTTAACTAGATTAGATCTATGCCTTTGTATCTTTTTTATCCTATTAGCATAGGCTAATCTCTTTGAGGATTAGGGGTTTGGTAGGTATTCAAGTTGTTTTATGGTTAGTACACAAATCAACATCACCATTTAAATGTAAAAATAGTGAATTAAGTTATTATATTTTTCTACCTAATAGGCCTGTTAATGTTTAGAATTAGAATTTCATTAAAATGTACCTACACGAAAAATTAATTCTATTACAACAATAAGTAAGTTTGTATGAGTTAGTGGCCAACTTTGGTGACGGAGCTTTTAGCCATCCACCGTGGCGTAACAGCTGCTAGAGCCGGGACAGTTATGACAGTAGTTTGATGATACTCACGCATTTGACAGGAAGCGCCGGCATAATCAAGCGGGCAGTCACAGGTGTGGTTCATCATGTTGGAGTAGTTAGGGCGACAGGTGCCTCCATTGCGACAAGGGTTGGGGCTGCACGGATCGACTGGCACACGAGACGCGTAGCGGAGTGATGACGCCAGTCGCGTCTCGCAGTAGGTGCCAGTGAAGCCGGCAGGGCAGACGCAAATGTTCAAAGAATTGCAGGAGCCACCGTTGCTGCAGCGGCATTGATTGCTGTCGTTCTGTTCACAAATTAAACCAGCTCAGACCAGCAGCTCGATAGAGTCTGACAACACATGGTAGAATTTGATAACACTAGATCAGGGGTGAGTTCGAGACTATTTCCTGGGTGGGTGGGGTGGTTCCCTCGACAAGGAAATAAGGATATTAACTTTCAGAATATTGTTTTTATATATCTTCATAACTTCATGGGATGTACAAACTACATATACCTAACTAGGTATTCCTAAACTAAGCTTCTACGGTTCAGCTATGTTGAAGGTTGGAGGTGAACGACACACGCAACGCCATCAAACTTATAATAGGTACTTACTTACTTCTTTTTTCGGTTTGTGGTTAATAATAACGTTACCTCTGGAATGTCGCCACGATCGCTGCATTCCTGTACATTGGATGATGCTACGCTGGGGTCATTGACCAAGTCCACAAAGGTGCCGTACATTTTCAGCTAAAACAATAATATACTTAGTTAATTTAACGATAAAAGTGCAAAACTCTCAAAGTTACCCAAAGTTACCTATAAGGCCCGTATGCTGATATACTGCTCAAGCACAGATCCGGACTCGAGCATAGAATTTTGTATGAAAATCTCTATTTCTGTATAGGCATACGGGCCTAACTCGATTTAATTATTCTGAGGAAATCTCTATTTCTGTATCGGCACACGGGCCTAACTCGGTTTACTCGTACTTAATTATTCTGAGGGGCCTAACTTTCTGAGTTTGGATCTGGATTTTTAACACGGCGCAAATTACGTTGAAAAATGTGATAAATACATTATACCTACCATGGTATGCCATTAGATATCATCAAAAAATTCACCATTTTTAATGCCGTGGTAGTTGCAAGCGCCACGCTATAGCGCGTGCTATTTCGAACCTTACCACGACGCTCTTATGATCTCTTTTGTTTACATGTGATGATCAAATTGATCGTAAATTGGAAACCACATAATAATAAGCTGATTCTGCCGAAGTTTTAAAAAGTGATCTAAACCTTCTAAAGCTGATTGTACTTACGTCCTTGATGCATCCCATAAATCCAGTGCTAACACCAATGTTACTGTTCAGCACGATATTCTCATCGACACCACCGACGAACATAGGTGTCTCCAGTTTCAAGCTCTGTTGGAAAATGAGTCATATTACATTGGTACATACGGTTGGAGTCATTCAAATGTTGTTTGTGAGAATATGCCCTTCATAATTTCGTCAGAGGTCATATTTACCGCAAAGGTTTAAAAGGATCAGAAGAAGAAGGTATTTAGGTATGTATTATTTGTATATAGGGATAATAAGTATTTGTATTTATAGTATGAAACGTAAGTAAACAAGTAGGTACGAGTAGGTATGACTATTTCTTCTTCTTCTTCTCTTCAAAAGTGGCCTGTGTCCGTCATTTCGACAGACAATTTTGCCAATGTCAAGTGTTAAAATTGTAATAATTTAAGTCAAGTCAAGTCATTTGTCAAGTCAGCTGTCGTTTGTTTGAAAAGAAAATGGTGGATTTTCTCTCCAAAACCTGAAACGACTTTTCACATTCAGAGAAACCACTTTACACACATTTATTCCAATGGCTCACACTTTATGTTAAGACCTAAGTATTATCGGTTAAAATTCCACCATAATTAAACAATAATACTCACAATAACACAAGAAAAACTATTAAAATAAAAATGCTATGTGTTGTTTCAGAAAATGTGAAAACTCGAATCCGTATGACTATTTATTTATGCTAACTGATTTTTGACACACACAGTTTGACAGTTTTGACAGGTTGCAATAGAATCTAGTACAGAGTATATCTATCTATCATGATCACCATTGACTTTTCCTTATCTTTAAAGGTTTTTCTGGAAGAAAACTCTTTTTAGGCTATGGCTTAGGCTCATCTTTGTCTACTTAACTTTCTTACTAGTAACAGTCAGTATTATGTTTAGTGTACTTAAAATAAAGAATTTAAGAAGACCGAGTACAAAAGTTACAATATAGCTATCAAACTTTTTTTTGACATCTCAACTTAATCCATTACATACCTTAGAAGAGTCCAAACGTTGCTCATACACATGAACCAGGTTGATATTAAGAGATGCAGTGTGCCCTGAACGGGTCACTTGGACATCAGTCCAGTCGTTCGCCGGAAGGGTCGTGTTACTGATCAGCACCACGGGAGTACCTGCGTAGTTGACCATTAATATGAGTGAGAGAAAAAATACAACTGAATTGAGAACCTCCTCCCTTTTTGACATCGGTTAAAAATTGACGAAAGTCGTCGTGAAAGATGTAGTAAAAAGGGAAAATGCAGCTCTTTTAAGTACTACAATTAAGCAAGCTCGTATGAGTTAGTGGCCAACTCTGGTGACGGAGTTTTTAGGCCGCCTTAAGGCCTTCGTCATGGCTTAACGACTCCGATAGTTTAACGTGCCCTCCGAAACACGAAAGCGCTCAGATGTAAATGCCACAAACAGTAACCCATCCAAATAGCGACCGCGCAGAACGTCGCTTAACTTAGATAATCAGAGAAGATTGACTAAGCAAGCCTAGCCACGAGCGCTTCATACCTTCTCCAAGGTCGTAGCGGAACTCCAGGCGTCCGTTCTTGACAGTCAAGGACGTGAATCCTCCAATACCACGCGAGGATTCCGCGCAGTACATAATGATGCCGTCAGTGACCGGTGATGTTGCTTTAACTTTCATGGACATCTTGAGGAAGCGGTACGTGTTCGGTGGTGTCATAGCAATGAACGCGCTGCCGGCGAAGGCTGGGTAATCGATCTGCTGGCGAGTTTCGCAGCTGGGGAGAGAGTGAACTGGTTAGATCTGATGCAGGAGATACAGGGGTTAACCTAATTCACCTGGAGTAAATCACCCGAGCTCTCAGAGTACCTAGATAATAAAGCACCCACGAGGTGTCGCAAACACGAGTAAGTGATAGCTTATATTATTATGATCTGTGGTAAAGCTTACTCATTATACACCCACATATTTTAAGTAAATTTGGTGAGTACATACAAACTTACAGCCTAATTTTAATCGGTATCAACTAAATCTGTAAAAAAGAATTGTTCGGTTCAGGATATGACAACTTTTTTGACGTAAAATCTTAGCAAAAAGCTTCTTGTTTTCGTATATCTGTAGCCACATCGCTTGACATTATGCTGGGTAGCGAAAGCAGTTCAGAGCTTACGACTGGGGAGCGGTATCTATGTAGGTAATACAGCTTAAGTTGGGAGATAGATATAGTTTGGGAAGTAAACTCACTTCTTTCCAGTGTGGGTGATGGGACAGTTGCACTTGTACCCATCCAAGGTGTTGGTACACTTGCCGGTACCACACAGATCGGGTCGGCAAGCTTCGCCACGACGGTCACAGTTTTCTCCAGCAAAGTCCTTATCACAGATGCATACGTAACCACGCTCGTTGCGGGCCTCCTGTATTTTCATAAAGCTGGTCAAACTATATTCTGACTAATGTGAGGATTAATTTTTTTTAACCCAAAACGTATCTACACGTCATATACTTCTAGTTCAAATACGTCTACTAGTTCAGAGGATTATGATTGCTATCGTGAATGGATACCACGGCGGCGTGCGTAAAATAATTAAAATAAAATAAAATTATCGATTAAAAAAACACATAATATATAAGTCATTGGGGGGGGGGGGGGGGAGGGGTGTGATGGTATACCTGGCAAATGCCTCCGTTCTGGCAGAGGTTACCGGCGCAGGTGTTACATGCAGCCACGCGGTATTGATCGAGCTGATCCATCATGATATTCTTCTCTGTTTGTCCCAGCACCAGCATGCTGACGCAGCCGACCAATCTGAACATATTTTTTATGTTAGTTTTTGAAATAAAAACCTAGGTACTATGCACAAAACCAGTGTTTTCAAAAGCAAACATTATGAAATCCTTGGCTTGGACATCATTATTGTCCACTAGCTTTCGCCCGCGACTTTGTTCGCGTCCCGTTGGATCCCGTTGATTTGCCGGAATAAAAAGTAGCCTATGTATTAATCCAGGTCACCGACAATATATATTTCAAGTTTTATCCAAATCGGATCAGTAGTGTTTGCGTAAAAGGGGAACAAGCATACATACATACATCCATATGATACATCCTTACAAACTTTCGCGTTTATAATATTAGTAGGATTGGTGATGATGTCCCAATCCCAATGCACGTTTTACTAACCCAGTAGCGTTAGAGAGATGGGCCGGTAGTTGGTTGCGATCAGGTACACCTCCGATGTACAAAGGCTGGCGCAGATCCAAGATATAGTTGTCAGGGGTGACCACTTCGAAAGGACCGTCGTTGTCCACGTCCATTGTCACTAGAGATACATGTTTGGTCAGACATGGCACTGAAGTTTGTACGGGCTTCCAACTTCTACGTAATTCACGGGTGAGGCTTAAAATTGGTAAGGTGGTACAGTTCTATTTCACGAAGGAGGGTTAGCTATGTTTGTAGTAGTGCATGCACATACACCAATCTCAATACGTCTGAGTGCTGCGGAGCTTACGCACACAAACATAGACAAACCGCCTTCGTGAAATAGATCAACTGTACTTACTCTTTCAAGTGTTGTGTAATAATAATTGCATCTAACCCTGATTTGATTTATATAACGTCAGATGTCACTTTCATATTCATAACAACGGCACGCTGCCTGGGACATGGTTTCAATGGTCTATGAAGTCGTAGCACAGAATATCAGTAGTGAAGATTTATAAACACGTTGTCAGAGAAGTGACGGAGTCGGATGAGGATGAATATTGTTCTCATAATGATTCTGCTGGAAGTTAAGAATGTAGGAACACAAGGCCAGTTGTATGCTCCAGGAGATTATTACCTTTAGTGCCGATCTTGATAAGACGGATGGTATGCCATTGGTTGAGCGTCAAGGGCTTGTTGCCGTTCACGAACGAGGGTCCACTTCCAGTCTCAATGATAAACACTGGCACTCCTTGTTTTAGTTGCAGAGCTAAGTAATCAGATTCGCGGCCAGCGTCCTGGCTGTTGTAGAATATCAGACCATTGACGTCTAAAACAAAGGTTAAATTCAGCAACTGTAAAATCAACAGGCACCCAAAGAAAAACAGTTGGTAATACTATAAAAACAAAACTATATAGAGTCAAAACCTGCTGATGTTATCAAAATGCCATGAAATAAATAAACAGATACCTACCTACCTTCATTCTTATAAAAACACATTCAGTTGAAATGTGCAAACACGACAGTGACTATAATAATAAAGAGATACTCGTAACTTTATTGTCCAAACATTATACGTTTGCCTACAATATGTAAAAAAAACAGTTTCTAAATATATGTTACCGGTTGCTTTGAAGGAGATCTCGATATCAAATTGCCGGTACGCATCCTTCAGTGTAGGCAGAGCCACCCAACTGTCACCATCAAAGCGTGGAATAACGCCGACGACGCGCAGGATGGCCTTTGCTTCGGTACTGGTGCGGCGGTTGCTAACACGGCACACGTAAGTGCCTGCATCGCTCTCCTTCACGCTATTTATGTGCAGGATTGGCTGCAAAGTACCGCGTTATTTAAAACTCAATATAAAATAAGAAGGATCCATCATCTTGGAACAGTTAAGTTGTGCAATACAAAGGAATTGCAGTGGCTGTAATCTTACTGTATCTTTATATCTTCCTTGGGCTCTATAAATTTATACTTGGGCAGCTCAAAAATGAATTTGGGAGGTTAAGTAGGAAAAGTAAAAGCAGTTGAATATTATCCTAAACATCAGTGAGATGTCACCCACCTACTGGTCCGGTAAATGTAAATGATTCGACACCAAAGCTATCCTGCTGGGGAAAACAATTGTTGGAAAAAGACGAATTGATATTATTGATAGTTAAGTATAAGAGTCTACTAGTTATCTTTGCAACGACACATAAAATGCTCCAAAAAAAATATGGCCACATTGAATTTTTTTAAATAGAGTTATAACTAAGAAAGCTTCCAGAAATGCAAACATACTCGTAGTTTACGTGATATTCTTAGCGATAAAAAATAAATACTTTCCAAACATCTCAAGGAAGAGTAAAATAACTCAAGTCATAAAACAAAATTAGAACATTAAAACATGCAGCACATCATTAGCTACGACTGACATACTTCAGAAAAAGACAAAAAATGACATCTCCGAGGAGACGAAGACAATGCCAAGACAGAGCGCGACAATTATCTTAATACTTAGTATAAGCTTATATTTGTTATTAGGATTAGTTACCGCTGAGATCTGGTGACGGGAGACTTTTCTACGTAGCAATTTCCAAATACCCTATGGTAAGTAAATAATTGATATAATTTTTGATATATAAAGTTTCAATCATATACTGCCCTCCAAGCGCTGATGGTTCCATCGAATGTTGGTATGTCAAACAATAGCCAATTGGGTGCTTGAGATTACCATAAAAGCAGCAAATAATTTTGGTTCATTCGATAATGTGTCAAGCTTGGTGGGCTAAAGCTGATACAAACAGGTGATAAGTACAGGTGCCATATAAAATAGGTTAATAAACATTTCTAAATTATAATTGAAATCAATACCATCAAAATAAATTAACAAAATACAGAAGACGTCCTGTTTGACAGGACTCCATAGCAAAACGTGGGCCAACGTGTAGCAAAACATGATGTGGAAAATAAAAATACTAATACAATATGGTGAGCGAGGCGATTCGCACTGGACCGGTTTTTGGAGGAAGAAGACTTGTACATAGGCTGAGATACAGAATCTATACCGACCCTACAATATAGTATTAGTAACGCATAGTGTGAGATCAGCGAATGCCGAATAAATAAATATTCATGGACATATCATACAACTGATGATTACAGGTTCACATTTGTGACCCACAGTCTAACTGCGGGCTTAGAAAGTTAGGCCTGACCTGATCGCTTCTGGCGTCTAAGGGTGTTGCTACGTATTCCCTACGCCAACGGATGCTGACGGGGTCTTCCAGGTCGTGGGTGCAAGGCATGTCGACAACAGAGCGCAGAGCTGCGGTGTACTGCTTAACTCGCATGTCGCTATACTGGGGGATGCTAGGTGCTGAACCTGGTGATTATATAAACTTTGTTATAGACAGTTAGATAGTTTTCTCTTCGTCAGTCACTAGTCGATATCCATAATCAGACGTCCAGTTACGTGGCCAATAAACTGATGTCTCAATCACGAATAAATGTGACATGATAGAAGTAAACGTATCGTAGAAGCAGCGTATCCGAAATACACTACGCATTGAATCTATAATAATCGGAAGTTGAGCTGGAGTTGACGCGCAATATGATTCGAATTTATTAGGATTACATAACACGGCGACTGTCAGATTTGTTATTTTTCCTTGTTACTCACCGGGGACGATATCAAGATTGAAGTTGTCGGTGTAGTTAAGTCCGAAACGGCGACCGATGCACTGGTATGTACCAGCGTCTTGTTGCGCGACGCCGTTGATCACGAGCATCGAACCGCCTCCGTATGTCTGGTGTTAGAAAATAATAATTTTAAATGGTGTATCATCTCATCAAGACAGGCCTCTGGCCTAGTTGCGGAAACACTCTTTAGTCACAAAAAATAATAAAAGGTTTCCTAAAAAGTATAGGATACGTGACTAAAATAAGTAAAAAGATACTCACATTGGAATCCACGTGTTGCCTATTTCCATATTTGTCACGCTTTATCCATTCCACGGTGACGTCGCGAGAAGCGGACTTGCATAGCACTTCAACGTTCTCTCCCTCTCTGAATGCTCTGCGAGGTTGATCAATCCTTACCAGAGCTTGGTCGGGTGCGCCTAAAATAACCAAACCTATTTAGCTAAATGCATTCACGAACGGGACATTTAAAAAACCAACAAACACCAACTCCAACGAACCCAGCATACCCTGCTCCAAGAACCCAAGAGCTAAGGGCAAGAACTTGCACCAAAAGTTTAAAAAGACAGGGTTTAAAAAGCTAATCATGCACACACTACGATACAATAACTTATTAAACTATAACACTACAAAATAGAATAATCCATAATGCACAAATACACAAGCAAAAAGGATTCCCAAACCAAAAAGGACAAAAGGAGAAAGAAAAGGTAACGCACTGCGATAGATAGAAAGTAGAAACATAAAACCAAAATAGTCAAAAATAATTAATTATCCTTCTGCAATTAAAACTACTAAACAAAAGAACAGAGTATAGGGCAAACACAAAATCCAAATGCTGAAACAAACCAGTTGGTTTAGTCACGACACAGTCCCGCCGACAGAGCGCTATCACACAACCCCCACCGAATTATTACCAGCCGAATGCGAGTAACGCTTATCTCTCAAAAGGCAGTTTTCTTCATCGCTACGGTCGCTACATTCATCGATGCCGTCACATACATTATCCTCGTCAATGCATCTGCCGTCCTCAATACAACGGAACTCCGTATCCAAGCATTGCACAACTGGACCTTTACGAACAAGTGGACTGTTAAATAAAGGAATCTATCTACCGACTTCTACCTCCAGAGTATAAAACTCGTTCCTGCTAAGTTTAAGTTAGATTTATGGAAAGTGCAAACAGTCAGCACCAAAGTTGAGCTATTAGGTGCCATTTTAGTGGCTAAAGTAACTCTAAAGTGGTTCAGCCAAATTTTGAAGCTGACTCTGTACTTCCAAAAAAAGCTAGGTAAAATACTACCTATGGAAAGGAGTTTGAGATTTTGACTCGATGAAAAATCCAGTAGCACCAATCTACTCAGAGTTAATAAGAAAACGCTAGTTATCGCTCGACTAAGCATGCCTTGGTTAGAGACGTTGAAGCTCGCTACCGACTGGAGTTAGACTGACCCTCGATGTGGAGGTTGATGAAATTGCTGGTTTGCCTGCCGTAGGGGTCGTGAATGTGGCACACGTAGCTTCCGGAGTGGGAGACGTGTGCTACTTTGATGAAGAGAGAGCCGTCAGGGTTTTCGCGTATGGAAGGGGGGATCCTGCCGCCGTCCTTAGTCCAGCGTACGACAACGCCGGCGCTGCTCACGTTGCAGCTGAGCACGACGCCAGCACCCGCGTGCATCCACTGCTCGTGCTCGTGAGACTCTGTGCTCGCCATATTGCTCTCCTCTAAGAACGGGTTTTTGGTCAGGGCCGGTCTTTACGTTACGTCACGGATCGCAACCTACCGCTGATACACAGTGCCGCAGTAATGAACTTTGTAATTGCATTGCAACCTCCGTAATGTAACGTAACGTAATGATAAACCCCCCCATGCACCCAAGCGGGCAAAAATAAATGATAAAGCACAGTTAGGTGAAGTTGCATGTTTTACAAAAACTGCAAATTAAGAAAGTGCCTCAGCATTGAGTGCGATGTGACCACTTGCTTTGTCATACATAAAAGTGCTTGCGATTTCAGGATTTTTGACTAAGTCAGAGAAGTCAGTAAGATTTCACAGTTTTACGAAGGTTTATGTCAAGGAAACCAGTGAGTCTGTTACGAAGTGTGATGGATTTCAAATTGATTAGTACTCGTAAGTTGCAAGATCATGCAAATAAAATGAAACAGAAATGATAGTGACATCACCTTCACCGAGATGCGTGAGGGGTTGCTTGATAAACCTTCGTAAGATCGAACAGATTTCGAGTAGTATTATGAACTGAGTTGTCAGTAAACTCCCTAAATTAACGAAAGTGATATTTCTATATGTGTGAGAGTGAACACTGAACATTGCCAAAGCAAAGTTCTTTATTACGTACCTTCAACTACGACTTCGGCTAACTTACTAGCGCTGGTGAACTGATTTCTCGCAACACATTCATATTTACCGGCGTCTTCGATCTCAATTTGCTGGAACATTATAGTGCCATTGCGTACTTTCACACGGCTGCAATACAAAAACCGTCGTTTTTAACACTGTTATTGAGGAAGAAAGAAAGATTATTAATTTTGACAACATAACATACACAAGCACAGAATTGTATTGAATTTCAATGCACTTTTAACCCACTTCAGAAAGGAGGAGGTTCTCAATTCAGTTGTATTTTTTTGTTTGTAACCTCATAACTTTGTCAATAAGAACCAATTAGAAAAATTCTAAAAACATTTTTTTTATCTCGAAAAGTACACTTCCAGATTGATATTTTTTTTTTATCAAAATAATTTCTGAAGTTTGGCAACTAAATAAGAATAACTGCTCCGCCGCCGCCGTCGCGGTAGACCCCGGAGAAGATGGCGAAACGATCTCGATAGCCATAAAAGTGACTGGCCCACTGTGGCCAAAGATCGAGAAGTGTGGAAAAAAGGCGGAGACCTTTGCCCTGCAGTGGGATGATACAGGCTAAAATAAATAAATTAAGGTGCCTTTAGGTAAGATCGGCGTAAGTGGAAGTCCGGATGCCAAGCAATTCTGCGATATTTTTATATGATAATTGCTTAGTTACTTCCACTTATGCCGATCTTACCAGAAGGCACTATAATAAAAAAGCCTTTACCTTGAGAATGGTTTATTGGTCGGCCTCCAGATGACATCGATGATATTATCCCCTGTGACTACACATTCTACTATCGGCGATTGTCCAGGTTTTACGGTCTGTGTTTCGGGGCGTAGCGTGATTTTGGGTCTACTGATAACCCGGATGTTTTTGTAAACGGATGTTCCTATCTCTCGAGTGTCGTAATTGTAAGCGCTGCAGACGTATGGACCAGCGTCGCTTCTGGTCAGCTGTTGGGTAAAGTTTTTGTTTATAGCACCAGTATCTACTTAAAGTTGCTTGGAAGAAATCGCATTCAGCGACAATGACCCTTCATTGTACTTTATCGTATAGATAAGTTAGTATTTAAAATAGATAGATAAACTCATTATTGTACACAAAGAAATACAAGGAAAAACAATTTAAAGTTTTGATTACAATGGGCGGCCTTATCTCTAAAAGAGATCTCTTCCAGACAACTTTAAATGGAGAGGATATACAAAATCAGAACGACGGCAGTGTACAAAAGTCAAAACTGAAATAACATATACCTTCATATACCATCATCAATCATCAATATATTATATAAAAGTCTTTTGAAGCTGACAGAGAATCTATAAGTCCTAGAGGTATGAAATTTGGAGGGTAGTATCTTTATATAGTGCACTAAGAAAGGAATTTTGAAAAGTCGCACCCTAAAAGGTCCAAAATTAGGGCCAAATAATTCGTATGCTGCTACCACGCGAGCAAAGCCGCGGGCGCCAGCTAGTAATTCATAAAATATTGTTCTTGTGTACAATAAAATGTTATGTATATCTATCTACTTGAACCTTGGAGTACTTGCGGTGCCTTGAGATGACGGTCTTATCAAGACCACAACTGATAGTCGCTTCAATCGATGGTAAACCACAAAATGATGTACCTATAGTGGGTAGACAAAACACATCCCTTGGATTCCACCACAAGGGTCAAATTGCTTCGCACCTCGCACCACAAGGGTGAAATTTCTTTGAAAATTATTCGAACGGTAATTAAAATAAAAGTTAGTTTTATGACGCACTGAAAAAACCGAATTCAATAGAAATAAAACATTCATGGACATTTTACACAAAGTACCATAACTAAGCAAAGCTTAGTACTGTGGAAACTAGATTGCTGATAGAACACATAATTACTTTTTTGTCAAAGAAAAAATCTTTTATTAATAATATAGGTACATGGATTATTTGGAATCGTTTAAAATCATAACTACTAAAATAATAAACAAAATGTTCTGTTCTCGGTGGGAATCGAACTCACAGCTCAGAAGGCAGAGCTGAAAAGCTATGTGACCAATGCAACTTACGTTGTGAATGATCAATCGGCTTCCAACTTGTTCCGCGTTTCTTTGCAGCGGCTTCTGGTCTCCGCGGTCCCAAGTAGGGTTGTAGCCGTTTGTTACGTTACAACTGTCAAATAAGAATAAAATATTGTAAAACCGTGTAAAAAAGAAATCTTAAAGATAGAGCGTTTTAATAGCGCGTGCACACTATGCCCGGCATGAATGCCGCGATTAATTCCGGAATGATTGCCACAGCAACATCGACTTTATTCTCACCAAAAACTAGGGCATGAACTTAGCGATGTTGCTGTGGCAATAATTCCGGAATTAATCGCGGCAATAATTCGGGCAGCGGCATGGGCATGTGTGAACGCGGTATAGGAATAAAGGCGATGTTGCTGTGGCAATCATTCCGGAATTAATCGCGGCATTCATGCCGGCAGCGGCAATGGCATAGTGTGAACGCGGTATAACAGTTTACCCATGCCGGGAGTACAATACTTTACTTACTTATAGTAGGTAAATCTTTACAATTTTATTATAAAAATTACAAGTTAGTTTTACAAAATTAAAAAACCCCTGACCATAAAAATCTGTATAGATCTTTACTACGATGAGCCTCGTAGCAAATGGCTGCTTTTGGTTTAGAAAGTTCAAGCTGTGTCTTTGATTTCAATAAAATATAGCCTATGTTTCAATCCGGAAAAAGGGCTTCGTAATGGTCTAAGTTTCGTTGAAATTAATCTAGCAGTAAAGGCGTGATCCGCGAACAAACAAACAGACAAGTTCGATTTTCCGAATCAGAATCGTTCTTTAGTTGATCTGCATATTTAGTTTATCCATATCTTTCTCTGCAGGCACAGACAGACACACAACGTTATCAATCTTATAAAATCCCGTTCATTATTTGGTCGGATGGTACCTATATTAACTACTAAAGTTATAACTAGGTAGGTAGATACTACAGGTAGGTGGTAGGTACTTACTAAAGCACTAGATCCAGTCCTTCTACAACGTTTTCGTCGATGGGTAATGGAAACGGGTATGGTTTCGGATACGGGCTCGGATTCGGGTTCGGGTAAGGCTGGTATGGTTCGGGCTGAGTAACATCGATATCGACGTCACCGCTTCCTGCAATCAAACAATAAATGTATCGCTGGTAACTAGAAAATTGATTAACTCTTTTAAAATATCAAAAAATAGTTTGTGGTATATCTAATCATATTATGGTAATGGTGATTAGTGAAGTAACATTAATTTGTGTTGACTGTGCCTAGTGAACCCCACCTAGTGGGATAAGGGCTGGAGAAGAAGAAGGTTGGTGAAGCAACATACAGAAATAGGTAACTACTATTATAAAAAGCTAAAAAAAAAACAAATAGTGCTGGAACACAATCAATGAAGTCAAACTACTATACTACCTTCTACCTCACTTATTCCCTTGTAATTCATAAACTACATGAGCTTGGAATAATTACACTTACTAACCGTGTTTTGTGTCTTTCGATCAAATTTGAATCTGCATGCCAACGTAAAAGACAAAACACGGTGCAAGTGTAACTATTCCAAGCTTACAGAGATAAATTTAGAACGGTTAGAAGTAAAAATACCATTTTGTAATCAAAATAACTCTCGTACCCAAGTTTCCGAGCAGCTGCTAAAAATCTGTTTACTTAATAGAAAATAAAAGAATTAGCAACATAAAAAAAAATCTTACCACCATAATCATCACCACCATCACCTCTTTCAACTCTGATGACGAAGGTCATTTCGATGGTGCCAGCAGCGTTGGTAGCAACACAGGAGTAAGTGCCATCATCACTTTCGGTGACTGAAGGCAGACGAAGTGGGGTGATGCGGGATTGTGACGAAATTTCGCGTCCGTCCGGTCCTGAGTATGTATAATGTAATTTATTAATATTGTATATATTGCATGTATAAATTAGATATAGTTTTCGCCCGCGACTTTGTTCGTGTCCCGTTTGTATCTTTTGAATTTTTGGGTTAGCAGCTTATGTGATAATCGAGGTCACGGACAATATTATATGCCAAGTTTCATCCAAATCGGATCAGTAGTTTTTGCGTGAAAGAGGAACAAAGTAAACATACACACATCCCCACAAACTTTAGCGTTTATAATTTTAATAGGGTTGAACAAACAGAAAAAAAGAATGAAAAATTCAGATCTAATAGTCTTTTCGGAACACTATCGGAAAATTTCGAATTAACGGAAAATCTTCAAAAGTTTCCAATACCCAAATTGATTCTAAAGAATAGATTATCCTAAATGTTTATCGATTAATGTCTTCCATACCTTTGATAGTGACCCATGGCTCGGGGTACCCTTCAGCGCGGCACTCCAAAGACACGGCATCTCCCTTAACCACTTCCATATAATCCCGGGGGGTGATTGTGATCTCTGGAGGTGAGCGGACCTTTATAACAGCGCTTGAGCTGGAACTGCCCACTTCGTTGTCTCCTGTACAGATGTATTCTCCATCGTCGTTCACTTCAATCTTCTCGAACCTGAATTTAAATGCATTGCTTTATTATTTAGCACAGTAGTTACAGCCAATGTCTTGGGACAAGCTTCCGGTAATAATTTGAATCAGTTGAGCTATCTATAAATCGTTTACACAACGGTGCGCAGATAGTGTTTTTTGTAAAACTGTTTTAGTCGTTATTAACTTTGTGTAATCAATTACCCTTTTTAAGCTAGACACTAACATACTCCCAACTTATAGAATGAACGTAATTGTCTAGCATTCAAGCTTTACTTTGACGTAAATTTTTAGAACATTTTGTTTTTTTTTCGCATTCTAAAATTTTCTGTTTTGTCTACAGATACTGAAAGACTAGTTGAAGACCGCAGTGAGTGAGTAAAGTTGGACTGTGGATAATGATGATGATATCTACTAAATCACATTCCGGACTAGCATGTAGGTGAGAGTTGAGTGGCGACAGTAGTAAAGTAACTCACTTGAGTATATTGCCAGTAACCATTTGAACGTGCGAGGATAAGTGCCGTCCGCTAGCTCTGCTCCACGTGACGGCGGGCGCTGGGATGCCGGCCAGCACACGGCATTGGATCTCAAACTGTGTGTTGCCGAGTGCGACTGGCTGCTCGCCCTGTGGCCATACTTCTACCACTGGCTTCTCACGCTCTGTTCAACAAATAGTGTACATGGTTCACTTCTAATATTTTTTTGTGAAGTATTATATAGCAAGCGTTTAGCTGCCGCCACATCTGGAGGTTAATTCCACTACCGAACTTGTCAGCTGAAACGCAGCTGATTCGCAGTTTTTAACTTTCTTATTTTCAAGAAAGTTACCAACAAATAGGTATACAGTATGTTAGTAGGTACCGAATATCACCTAAAGGTTTTATCGGGTTTAATCAGTCGTATTTAGAACCGCAACGGTAGTGAAATTAACATATCGATTTAGGTAGCAGGTAGATTACAAAGAATACCAGTAATAAGTCCCACCATGGTTTAATAGCGCTCGTCGAAGGAGGTTAAGTGGGTGCTTTCAGACAAACAGATTTTAAAATCAACTTCTGCGCATTCCAGGTGAGCACTATTAAGTCATGGCGGTACCTTGTAGGTTTGATTAACAATGGAAACTTACTCTCAATGTCGATGTAAACGAACACGTATGTAAGCACCGTTTTGTCGCGCCTGTCGAGACCTTGGCACACGTAGTATCCAGCGTCACTTTCCTCAGCTTCGCTGATAAGAAGAGAGTCACCGCGTTGGCTGACACCACGTCCGAATTCGTTCTCGTACTAAACAAACAGGGGTTGAAAGAAAGTGTTAATTAGACTGATACAATTAGCTGGCGGATCCAGGTATTAGGATTAACAAATCCACCCTCGAGTAGACCCGTATGCTTTTGGATTGATCGGAGCCCTTAGCCGGAACTACGTTTTTACGTGAAGGAAAACGTAGGAAATCAGTTGGTATTCTCCATGGTGATGGAGTATAAGAATACCAAATTGTACTATTTAGGCGTTATCAGCTTGATTTAGTTACTAATAGGGTAGGTACCTATTTGAAATAGAACCCAGTTGAAAACCTACTGTCACTTGTGGAAACTAACCTTCGTCCACCTGATGACCGGCAAAGGCTGTCCACGCGCAAAGCAGTCAACTTTACCGCTTCCTCCACTGGGGATCTTCAGAGACTTCACCGGGATGGTGACCTCTGGTGCCTGGTCGGGCGAGGGTAGGGCCGTGGTCAGAACTGTGAGTAACACAGGCTCTGGAGCCACGTCTGCGCCGCGAGTTTGACAGACGTATACACCAGCGTTAATCAGTGTAGCAACATCGATGTAGAGGACGCCATTGTCGGAGCGTACGTTCGCTTGGAAGCGGTCGCCATCTTGTCTGTGGGGTAGATATAAACACTCAGTCTTGTCTTGACCTTCTGTGTCTGATATCAGAAACATTGAACTCTTATACGATGTAGAAGTTCATACAGACATGTATTCAGGCACTGCAATGCTGATAGACGAATACTGATTTGGGAAATTGTTAGGCTTCTGTTTTTAAACTCGGTGATAAAAGTTGCACAACTCAAACTGAATAGCGGACCAGAAATACGAAAATACCTCATGGGCATTTATTAACTCAGTATCTGCTAGCACTTACCTGACCCAATCGATGGTACCAGTTGGTACATTGGTCGAGCCAGTGCAGACGATCGTGGTGCTCTGTCCTTCATTGACGGTAGCTGATGTCGGTTGGACCACGAGTCTGTCGCGTATCGGTTTGGTTGGGCGTGGGCGTACTGTGATTACTGCTACACCATCAGATGAACTAACAGTGTTGGATGCAATACATCTGTTACGTAAAAATACAAAACATGCTGTTACAGAAACTGATGAAGAAAGAACCAGTTACTCTCCTAAAGAATCCTGTTTCAGAATTATGTTGGTTATACAAATGTCTAGACAGAATAACAACACAGAATTTAGACCTATCCATCAAACCTAAGACATCTTGGAATCTTTATCAAGCGTACCGAATCATTGTGTAGATAGCAAAACATAGCATAGATAACAAAACAAACACAGTTACCTACCTGAAAATAAAGTTCTATCAGCATATTGGCAAAGGCCAACTTTCTGTCTAAAAAGAACCAAGAGCACACAAATAATTTTTACAGTAAGAGGAACCTGAGACCTGATTTTAGATTGTTAGCTGAAACATACCTGTATTCACCAGAATCCTCCTCCCTAGCGTTCTCAATAATAAACAGATCGTTGTAGTGTTCGGAGTATGAGGGCAGAGGACGGCGGGAAGCGCGCTGCCATGATATGGTAGGTTGAGGACTGCCGGTAGCTACACACTGCAGTTCAACACGATCGCCAGCGTAGTACTCCTTTACGGGGGGACGGATCTCCACGGATGGGGCCACCATTTGGTTGGCTACGAAGAAACATTATTTTTATCAGTGCTCATCGTCAGCCCTAAGCACAGGTAGAGTTGGTATCCTTTCTGTATTTTGTAAGAATCTTTTTTATGGTGATCTATATTTCTAAAATCTATCTGGCTAAGATTGGAACGACAGGATTTGGGTATTTTTGTTTAATTTTATTTTTCTTTTGGATACATTTCGTGATCTTCTTATTTTCTACACATTGAAAGAAATTAAAAGAAGGATTGATGACGTATCGTTTAAACGTAGTAAAATTATGTACTTAGTAGGGAAACGTTTGTGATTTATGGAGTTGAAAAATTACCTTTAGCGTAGAGTATATTCAACGGGACGACTGTTCCAGGAAGCATAAACATTAGGTTTAATGTCAAAAACGTAACGTAACATTTTCAAATAAGTATACATACCCAGGTACCTACTGTTTATGGTAAGTAAGTGGTCAGTATAGAATAGTACCTTGTGGTGTTAAGGACTCACCAGGTACTTTGAGCGTAACGAATTTTTGTCCTGTGGAGTGTCCATCGCTGGTCTGACACATGTACTGTCCGCTGTCGGTTATTTGCAGGTTGGTAATAAGAAGCTCTCCAGTGTTCTCGTCAAAGATAGCTCGGTCTTGAGGCAGTTCACCATCTACCTTCGACCAGGATACTATAAGGCGGCGCGTGAAGGGGCTGTGGGCCTGTCGAGTAAAACACGTGTTAGTAATTTTATAAGCGATATATATATAGAGCCAAGGATTTTTGGCAGTCTAGCAAATTAAAAACCAGGGTCTAGAATTTGTTCAAGCTTGGGAGATTTTCAAGCTGCTGTATTTACAATATAGTGGTCACATCGGAGTATTGTTCATACAAAATTTTCTTAGATTATGTCGCTTTGAAATGCAAGAAAACCGATCATACTAACCACAAATCAAGAGAGTAATGACGTTTTTGTCTCAGTGCAAAAGAGGGGTGAAGTTTGGTGCAATTAAACTAGCAATCATATATCTACACCACAATGTTAAAAATACAAACCTCGCAGATTAAGCTGATACTACTGCCAACTTCCCGGATCGTAATGTCCTTGTTGATGATGCGTACAGTGACCGAAGACTCTGGTACTGGGGGACGGTCAGTAACTTGCGGTTGTCCTCCTGCTGTAATATTACACCGACAGTTATAACCCAGCAACTTTCATAAGAGTCGATCGAGTGTAATGTTACGTATGATACGGCTAGTTTACAAAGTCGAGATAAATTCTAGCAAATTAAACCTCACGGTGTTTTACAACCGTTTTTCTTGCTATAGATAAACCGGAATATAATTTAAATATGGTTTGAGTCGTAGATTTATCTCGCCTCTTGTATGAGTTGTGATTGTGATACAAAATTGAACAATAATCGACATAAAAATGATGAAATTGTGAATTCACAGACGCACATTTTTAACAGTAACATTTAGCAGAACAATACGATTGTATGTATACATTGTAACAGACACATTCTCGGGAACAAACAGCGACAGTGGACGACAGCTTGTTACTATGTTGGTGTTGGTATTATCCACATCGAACATTGAGTCACAGATAAAAGCTGGTTTTGAAGCGTTAGGCACCTTCCAGGGCAGATTTCCGCATATCGGTAAAGAGTACGCCAAGGGTCGAGCCTCTCAGCGTGATGGTGTGGCATTCGAATATGTTGCCGTCCTTTCGCGTGTCCCAGAGGGTTTCCATAACATGCTCGCCGTGCCAACCATCCGAGTGAAGGGTTGACTCATTAGCATCCTTCACAGGACCATAATCTCTGCCTTCTACTACGAACTTTATCGTAAGAGGCTCCGGCGCACGATACTTGCACGTCAACGTAACTTGTTTGTAGTTCGGGTCGTAGTCGTCTCGTAATGTCGGATGAAGTTCCATTACTAATCCTAGTTGTTAAATAATATGGTTAACATGTTCAAACGAGGCCTCAATCATTTACACGTGTCAGTGCATTGAAAATGATCTTTAGAGCAATGACATTCATATACCTTAGTAAAAATTACATGATATTTATTAGAGAGTAAAATAATGCTCGTAGGTCAGTACAGGGATGAAAATGATTGTCCACGTAAGATGGCTTTTTCAGTCTGACTCAGCGTACAATGACAGGTACCTCTTTCCACTGTTCATTTCTCACGCAATCAACATCATTTCATTCCACTTACCTATGGTAGAGCAATCCCGGCCGGTGTAAGGCGGACGGCAGTTGCAAACAACTTGGGAGTTTGTATCCAACTGGCAATCGTGTTCATTGCATGGACACTTGACACAGTAGTCCTGTTCGTTCTTGTAGTAACCAGCGGCACAGGTCTCGCAACTGGTGCCGAGGTGACCGGGAGGACATGAACAAATCTGAGTAATAATACATTACAAATTAATTACTTATGTAGAGACTTATATGCAGATCTGCTGAATATCACAGTCGGAATTTATTTATTAAGAAAAAACAATCGAAAAATTCTGATGGCCTACTTTTTCACCTTGTCTTTCCTGTGGAGAGGCCGATTAGATCAAGAGAGTGGTATAGATGCTGGGCCAGCCTTTAAAAACATTACCAAGGTGCTACAGTGTCCCTTACATCGGGTAAAAACTGTCCTCTCACGATGTGCAGGAAAATCGTGGGTAAATCATTTAAATTAGCCTATGTCTAAAATGTGCAGTTAATATTAATTTGTCCAGCGTATTACGAGCTAGTAGGGTCCAATCTTCTATGACATAAAGACTTACCTCAATACCCTTGGCAACTTGCGCGTTCACTTGGAATTGTTCAGTGGCTGTATCCATAGAAACATCAGCGATAGAAGTAGACAGAATGTTCTCAGCCAAGGTGGCTTTGACGAGGACGCGCCTGAGGCTCTTGAGTACATTCATGAAGTCACTTCTGTCAGCGGGTTGAGCGGTATTCAGGAGAGTCCATCCTTGTTCGCGCAGAGGTACTTGGTAAGTCTGGACACGAAAAAAGTTGAAAATCACCATAATTATTGTTACACGTTACACCGTACAGTGACGAAGCGTCAATGTCCGTTTCAGCGTTATGTTGCGTTCACACTATACCGCAGTGGGCAGGGACTTGGGCTAGAAAGTGGGCACGAGCATAATGAACACGATAATGCCTCTGTCCCGGCTCCCGGCCTAAATTCATGCCGTTTCTCACTAATGAGAATAAAGACGATGTTGCTGTGGCAATAAGTCCGCGGCAATAATGCTAGCAGCGGCATCGGCATAGTGTGAACGCGGTATAATGTAACTTGGATATAATAGCAGATTGCTTCTTACTGACTTAATTATACTTATTGAGCTTACCAAAGCCTCGCCAGAGCGCAGCGTGTTAGGGTTGTACCACGAGACAGATACGTCATCACCAATTAGGATGACGTCATTGCCTTGCATCGACGTAACGCTGTAGCCGGTGTTACTTTCGAACTCCTGTCGTAGTGAAAGGCTGCCGCCGTATGAAAGCACTCTGTTTCCTGCAGGATGAAGTATAAAATCAGACTCTACTGCTCTGTCGACGTTCTACTACACGTTCTAGTGAGAATTTCAATCCCTACTGGTTACGTGGTAGCATGCTACGGTGTAGCATTTTGAATTTCTCGATTTTTTTTTAGAAATCTATATTATTATTAGGTTATTATGTGATCTCTTTAGAAGCTTTTAATATCCATAGAAATTGGCTTATACTTTTCTTTACTGACTTAACGACTGCTAAAGCCGGGACGTGCCCTCCGAAGCACCGAAGCGCTCAGATTTTAATGCCACTAGCGGTCACCCATCCAAATACTGACCGCGCAGAACGTTGCTTAACTTAGATAATGGGTGAAGATTGACTAAGCACGCTACGCAAGGAGCGCTTCTCAGGCTTCGATCTGTTCTATCAAGGTATGTGTATCTACAAGTACTTATAGTACAAACGGTACTTACCAGGGAAGACAGGTAGAGACCAGTACAAGTCTCTATCAGCCGGGAAACTGAAGACATACATCAGCTCACTCTTGTCAGGTTCAGGCACAAATTGGTCGTTGATGATGGTCTCTCCGTTGATGTCCATGATGGTGTAGCCTCCATAGCTATCGCCGAATATCGGAGCTGGGATTGCAGTACGGTAGTAGTAGTTTGCCTAAGAGACAAAATTTTACTTAATAACCTGTGAGAATACCATAAGAGTTGGAGGATTGATTCAGTCTACAAGTAGTAAGAATCGTCTTAGTTGATTCAGTTCACGAGTAGTTAAAATCGTCTTAGTTGGTCCAAAATTATAAAACTGAAGAAGAAAAAAAAACAAGAAAAAAGGAGGGATTAGAGCAAGAAATATATTTGAACTTTGACTTGGTAAACCTAAAGTACCGATAAGAAGTATATTATATCTCAAAATGCTATTTTTAAACCAGAATGTAACTTTACATAAAAATTGTACAATACGGACCAGACTAACTTTACATAAAAATTGTACTTTATGGACCAAACTTTACATAAAAATGGTGCTTTTTGGACCAAACTTTAGATAAAAATGTTATTTTGTGGACCAAACTTTACATAAAAATTGTACTTTATGGACCAAACTTTACATAAAAATGGTGCACTTTGGACCAGATCTTCACGTAGTAAAGCATCGGTGCATTTCAAGTTTTCGTGTACAATCGAAAAACTATTAATCCAGAAAGAGCGTGGCATTTGCACCCTGACACCGATACCTACAGCTTTTAATAGAGGTCAAATTGGTAATACTCCTAGTATACTAGGAGTACTCCTAGTATATAGGTTACCTCTTGGCACTCGGTGGTAGCGCCTGAGCAGAAGCAAGGAGTGCAGCCATCAGGGTTGGCAATGTCAAGTCCGTAGGTGCCGACTCTGCAGCGGTCGCAGTAATCGCCGTCAACGTTCCTCTTGCATGTACATGAACCGTCAGCATCGCAGGGCTCCTCTTCACCACGAGAGTCACAACTAACAACAATTTTAATTTTAACACCTGGTCTGTTTATTTGTCTGTGCCCTTGTAGCTCTAAAAGTAGGCTTCGATTTGAAAGAAGTTTTATTTCAAGAAATGTGATTTATCTGAGCTAGTTTTTAGCCATGTTTGGTGAATATTGGATACGTTTCCAAGTTATGAGGATATTCATCAGCTCTGAAAACCAATTTTGAAGAATTTCAGGAGTAATTGCAGTTTGATACATTTAGTTTATCTCAAAGTATTGATATTTGATGAACTGAAGTCAATACTCCAAGGTCTAATGATGACCAGCAATTGTGAGATTATTGTGGCATTAATTTGTATTTGACGATCTGAGACATGTAGCTGGCAAACACTGGATGAGAAGAGCCGAAGACCGGGCTCAGTGGCGCGTCTTGGGAGAAACCTACGTGCAGCAGTGGACCGATATAGGTTGATGATGATTATGATGATGAATTTGTATCTTCGCGACTTACCGGCAAGGGGTCAAGGTGGTAGGGGTGTCATAAGCAATGCAATTGTCGTATCCGTCGCGTTCATAGCCTTCCTTACATTGATCGCATCGAGGTCCCATTGTATTGTCCACACATTCCTGGAAAGTTAATTCGTATGAGAATCTCGCCGCCGGACCACTTGTATCACTATAGGTACCATTGATAGTACAATTGGCTCCGATTTGTCCCACTAGTACCATTGGTGGTACAAATGGGACCGAACTGTACTGATTTGTCCCAATAGTACCATTAAGTAGTACTATTGATGGTACAATTGGATCTGACAACGAATTTAATGAACTATCTAAAGAATTCGTTGAAAAACACAATAATGACAAAGATGCTCATGTGCCTATCGTCTTTAGGATAGAGGCTTCATTATCCAAGTACTTACGTAACACTCTCCAGTTTCTGGGTGACAGTTCGTTGAGTGTCCGTTACATTGACAAGCTTCGCAGTGAGCCAAGTAGAGACCGCCGCTACCTCTGTAATATAAAAATACTAGCTGATACCAGCAACTTTGTACGCGTGCGAAACTTTCCACCAAAATATCTGTCACCAGCATACGATGAACCTCGTAGCAAATGGCTGCTTTTGGTTTAGAAAGTTTAAGCTGTAGGGAACCCACGTTTTCGATTTCAATAAAATACAGATAATGATGATGATGACAGCCTATGGTTTCAATCCGGAAAAAGGGCTTTTGATCTATTTGGTATATTCATTGAAATTGTTCCATAGTTAAGGCGTGATCCGCGAACAAACAAACTAGACAATTTCGATTTTCGGAATCAGAAAGGGAAGAGTATTTGGTTCGGCCACGGGTACTTATAGAAACTTACCTTGTGTAACCAGGAGCGCAGTCCTCGCAAGAAGTCCCGACGTATCCAGGTGGACACACGCATTGTTCTACATGCAACGCAGCTGGGCCATCGCCATCAGACCCTGCAGTCTCGATACTGGCGTATAGAGGTGTGGCGATAGCATCAGTTGAGTATGTAGCCTTAATCAAAATTGTTTTGACATCAGCCAGAGCCAATAAGAAGTGTTCGCGAGGAACCTCCTTGCCATCAGACCTGGAAGTTATCATAGGTCAAAAGGGTATTCAAAGCTCTTGAAGAATACATCGGCTTTCAGAAAGAAATTCAAAAAGGAAGCTCACCTCTGCCATCCTTTTTCTAAAAGTTGTATGCTGACGTTCAGAACGCCTTCATAGGATGTTTGGTAGTTGTTAAAATACTGGAACGTAAGGTGGTTGTCCTGTGAAATATTACAAAGTTTTTATTATTAGTTTAAAGGTAAACGAAAAAAAAACTATTTCAAAAGGTAAAAAAGCCTAAATTAGCTCTGAGAACCTTTAACACGTTCCCTGTCCCCATACAAAATGATTTGACAACTTCATACGTCCAAGTGTGGTTCAATGGCCCCACAATGTGGGGCCATTGAAGTTGTGAACCCATAGTGGAAGGACTCCTGAAAAAAAATTTCATGGCCCACATTGGAGGCACCTGGACAGGGAACGTGTTAAACTGGTTCAGAGTCTAAAAAACACCATATAGATATTATAGATTTATGAGGGCAGTAATAACGAAATACTCACGCTGATGAGTTGGACGTCAGCGGCTTTGTTCTTCAGACGTTGGTCCACGTAACTAGGCACGTTGTCGAGCGTGTACCGTAGGAAACCACCGTATGCAGTCACCTTGTCACCAGCAAAACTGCAATAGTATTCATAACTCTATTTACATCCTATAATGGAACACAGTAGCTGATATAACTAACAAAGCAAGATACAGAATCAACATCAATAATTCTTGTGTGGACTTCAGAGAAGAGGGGAAAATAGTAAACCGAAGAATGCTTATCAAATCATTAAGCTTTTGCGGATGAATTTTACTCACGTTGCCTAAGATGAAATAACTGTAATTGAATTGGTACCTATTTGGAACAGAAGTTACCTTAGCGGCATACTCCAGTAATAGACAGTTGGCCGAGTCCTATCCAGCCCAGACAGTGCCAAACCTCCCCTTGTCAGAGCAGGTCTAAGGCTGGTCTCCACTGGAGCTGTGTATCTGAAGTTTCCATTTGCCTGAGGCTGTGTGTTGTACACCTTTATCTCGTTGACAATAGATGGTATATTGAAGTTTATCACAGTTGTTTTGCGACGGAGTTTGCTGCTCATGCACTGATCTGACTCACCAGAGCAGAAGCAACGCGCGCAACCGTGTCTGTAACAAATGTTAATGGTTCAGTAAATGCAGCAGCCATAGGTACTAGTCTGGAATGAGCCGTCAAAACGGATCTCACTAGTGTATCAATACGTGATAAATCTACATCTATGAAATGACGGGAAATGAATCGCGGTACTGACCGAACGTAATATTGTCAGTTCAGTTCAATTGTCAACAGTTTCGCATCAAACGCCTACGAAAGTTCAGTGATTACTGTCACACACCCACACAGCACTTTTATCTAAAACTTTAGAAGTAGTCGTTTAGTGATGGTCGTTATTTTTACCTAATAGCATTAAAAATGTAAATCTCTTATCGGCTATAAGATGAATTTATAAGATACCTACTCTGTACACCCTAAGAACTGTGGATTTAGTTAGATAAATAAAATAAAACAAAATACCTGAAGTCGTTGGACAGGTAGAAGGAGTCGTTCTTGCAGTGATCACAGTATTGACCAATCACGTTCTCCTTGCACACGCAATCGCCCAGTTGTTGGCGTCGAGTTCCCAGCGGGTTGCAATTGCTTGCTTGCCGCACGCGACACGTATCGCCGACCACCAGAGGATTACCCTCAAAGCCGGGGGAACATTTATCACAGGTCTTGCCTTCGTAGCTGCAAAATATTGACGTGATAACCTATTGACGAAGCTCAAAATGAAACCCCAAGAGGTTTTTGCTAGCTTGAACAGGATCAGAACTTTAAAACATATCCCGTGAAAAGACCTTACTATACATAAATATACTGAGAGAATGTATGGTGATCACTGACCAGCTGAGCAACATAATGTACCAGATATAGATAACTGAAGATAATTACCCTGAGAAACAGTCGCAAGTCACAGAGCCGTCTGGTCCCAGTGAGCAGGTGGTCGCGAACTGGTTATCTCTGTTGGTAAGCGGGCAGGGGCAGGGTTTACAAGCGTTGCCCATTGAAGGATCGCCGTAAGTACCGGGAGGACATGCCTTCCTGACACATTGACCCAGCCAAGGTCCTGTGTACTCTCGGACGTAGCCGGCCTTGCATTTCTGTAAGTAAATCATGATTTATGATTTATAGGTACAAACATCGAACCTACCAAGATCCAAGAGAATAACACTATGAATCCAGGATATGGAGGAACCCAGGGATGGATTCTTAATGTCCTTACCTTCTTCCTAGTAGATTCGCTAGTGTATGATAAACAAACTAACCTGACAAGACAAGCCATCGTAGCCTTCAGGACAAGTGCACTCCTCGACTAAACTGGCGGCTCCGAGTCCGCTGTTCATGTGCTGCGCAGATTCCATTACAAAGTTTGTGATATTTACTCCGGCGTTGTTATTGTCGGCGCGCAGTAGGATTATTTCAACGGCATCCAATCTGTGCAGAGTAAAGATATTCAATTTTTTGTTGTGAAATGGTGGGCATTCCATTTTTCTGGTTTTTTGTGCGTGACATCGAGATAAAAACTCATAACCTATTAAACACAAATTATCTGAAACTAGTCGATTTCACGCGATAGAATCAAAAACATCTTAGTTTTTGCATTTGTAGTTATACACAGCACAGCTCTTCACACTAAATCGATAGAAGTCAGGATTTCCTGACAAATGCTGGTCCATATTTTTGGAGGTGCCTTTCCAAGGATCCGCTAGTGATAGAAGTATTTAAACAGTCACGAAAAGGGTTAGATACTTACGCCATCATAATGTCCTCTCTGGTAGCGGGGATAAGGTTTCCGTTTGGACCAGCCTTCTTCCAATATTGAGGCACAAAGCGAGCTTCGATGATGGATTCCGGTGACCTGATATCATCCCGTGGAATGTGGAATAGCGTTGCGTATTTACCCTAAAATATTTCATGATTAGTCCACTCAAATTAGAAATTATAGCTGTGTTTGGATCAGCAGAGTAATTCTGAAAAGACACTTCAAACCTCGAAGAGCTGAATCTGCAGCAAGAAGCTGTATTCTGTACCGCCTATGGCGCCTCATCGACGGACGTGGCAATGAAATGAACTAAGTTCAGTAAGTTTAGTATTCAAGCAAGTTACAGGCTTTGAAACAGAATACAGTTTCAAAGTAAAATGGGGCCGGTTTCGAAGGTCACTTGGGTAAATTCGACTTCGTGTTAGAATTTTTACAGAACGACTCTGCTGGTGTGTGTAAGCAGATGAAGCTGACCAATGCAATTTTGCGCAACGCGTGAGCTACAGTACCTACCTAGTACTTACTCTTAGCGTACTACATCAGAAGACAAGACGTCGCGTCGTGTAGGTAGTTAGGGAGAGATTTTTTTTTTTTGAAAAGCAAGTTTTTTTAAGAGTTTTTTTGTTAAAATAATATGCTTTTTCTTAAAAGCTATTTTAGTTATAGCTAAAGCAAAACGGTGTAGAAGTTACAAACGAAAACAGCTTATGAAGAAAAAATAACGAAAACCCTCTTTTGACAGCATGCTTTTTAAAAGAATATTTATTTTCATGTCACTACGGACACGACTACGACGTCTTGTCGTCAGGTGTGCGCCAACGCTTAGCCAACAGACTGAAACATTCCTGGTTTACCAGCTTGGCGGTAGTAAAGAAACTTTAGCGACGCTATGAAAATTGTGTCCCAATAGCTGATTTACTTCATCACAAGTAAGTCTCTATGACACTGACCTTAATGATGATCGAAGGTAGTTCATCATCCGGCACCACTTGCGCGTATAAGTAGTAACGCTGTCCATTACGTCAGCAAGTTTTAAAGGAATAAAAATACTTGTTACTTAAGCTACCAAGTCTTCTAAGGATGGTCCTTTTTTATAGTCAAATAAGTACTCTATTCGAATTGGACTTTCAGAGATTAGATGTAAATTTTAACAGCCTACCTCCATTGAGAGAAAAAAATTAAAGTTTATCCAGTTGACCCGAGTCACCCCGAGTTAAGTATTTTAAGGCTGCTATATGTAGACGTAATAAGGCCATCCAAAGCACGGAAACCACTAGCAGTAATCCGTTAGTTGATTGCAAAGCTCGCGCTTAGGAGAAGCTTGAATAGTTTATCAGTTAGGTAACTGCTGTTTGGTGGTTTGGTGTAGTTTTTAGCTCTATCAGCTCAGTTCTGGTGTAAAGCTGCATATCCATCAGAGATGTGAAGTGTGAGAAAAAAATCTGCTTATAGAATCACTTCATTAGTCACGTGACCATGAACTATGGTAGGAGTTTTCGCATCTGCTCCAAACATTTCAGTTGGATACGCCGCATAGGACTCTGGTAGTGTTAGAAATGTATTGTGTGTTTATACCTTGACAATGATAGCCGGGATATCCTCTTCCGGTTGTACGGCATACGTGTGTGCGTGAACGGTGTACTTGATGTGCCCACCGTATGACGTCAGCTGATTACCGTTGTAGGACTCAGGCAGCGTTAAGAATGGATGGATGTTACCGAGCCAGCTGTCATCTTGTAAATCTAGTTTTGTTACCTGTGATATAAACAATGTAGATAGTTATTGCACTGATCTAATTACCTTGGTCAAATCAGTGCGCGGCTTATTCAGCTTCGCACATATTGACTATGCCTTTTCTGAATAGGTGTCTTCTACACTGTCTTGCTTCATCGTCCACTTCATCGTCACTTACCACTAGGTGAGATTGTGGCTAAAGGACAATCTATCTCATATAAAAAAAAGAGATAAGGACAACTACGACCATGTAAAGTTATCCATTAAACCGATGAAACAACGCCAAAAAAGTTATAATATGCTGTGTTAGAGAAACTCACCGTTGCCCCGTTCCTCATTGACTGGTAGTAGTAATGGTTGGTGATAGAAGGATCAGTCCTAACTTCACCGTCCCCTGACAAGGCAACACCCAGAAGCCTGGTTCCGCCTTCACCCAGCGGCGTTGGCATGTTATACGTGAAGAGATCGGCGCTATGGCATCGAGTTGCTTTACCGAAGCAGAAGCAACGAATGCATTCGTTTTGGGATTGTGCTTCGCTGTGAACAAATTAAAAATGCTCATTACAGATTATACACCTTTCCAACGACTATTGATAAGATCTTAAATCTGGATATAGGCCTGCTCCATTTCACAGACAAAATGATTTTAGGGCTGCTTTATCTATCGACTTCTTCCACAATTCTAACAATACCATCAGTCTATGGGACTTTATTCGAGAATTTTGTTTCCAAGCGGTTGTTACTTCTATGGGGTATGTTGGCCTGCCTGTGTAAAAAATATTATTTATTTTGTGGTTACAACTTACTTGTTGAAATATCCTTCGGGACAGGGGTTAGTTTGGCTGACGAATACGATGGCATCAGGAGTAGAAAAATTGGTGCCTCTGTTATTCATAGCCTCACACGAGTACGCTCCACTGTCTTTCGGCTGTCAATAAAGGGTTACACTATTAGGTTGAGAATAATGTGCTTATTGATCAAATTTGGCGATCAAAGTCGGGTTATCGAGAAACCTACCCCTCTATTCATATTGAACTGTCATTTTAGTGCGGCTTTAAAAAATAATGGTCACTTGCATGACAACAACAAGAGATGACAACAGATTTAGCAATCATTTTAGTTAGTTCAGCTTTATAAGACCAATATGAATATACTCCTTAATCTCAAGTCATGTTCTAGATGCTAGTTTAGATTGGTCTCTCAATGATTTAGGTAGGTACTTAAATTTCTTTACAACATCACACACTGCAGTTATTATTTTTCTTGTGACTGCAAAACGCAATACATACCATCATATCCGGGCAAATCAGGTCGCCGACTCCTCCTCTGTTAGTCCATGTACACTTAGGGGGTACGTGACCCCAGTTCAGACGCCAGGAAATGAGAGGCTCAGGTACGCCAACGGCTTGGCAAGTCAGAACCAATGTGTCACCAGGGTTTAGCCTCACGTTTGCGGGGGTAGGCGATTTGGTGAAGTAGACATCACCTGAAGGAATGTTACACGTCACGTAGAATGCAATATAGAGAATCGAGTTGAAACCAATCTCAGCAATAATGAGCGCTTTAGGCAAGACCTTGTTCATTACTCTTTTGGGGTACTTACTGCATCCGATTTCATCAGAACCATCAAGACAGTCGCTGCGTCCATCACAGTGGAAGCTCCTCGGCACACACTGTGACTGGGACTTGCAGGAGAACTCCATGGGCAGGCAGGAAGAGTTGGGGTCAACAGTAGGGCAGTTCTTCTCGTCAGAACCATCTCCGCAGTCGTCATCCGCATCGCAGATCCAAGTTTTCAGCACGCACTTGCGGTTGTCGCATTGGAACTGGTTCGGCTCGCACATTCCGCTGTAATCTAAAATTCATAGGTATGTGTTACTGTTCCGTTTTCCGTGCAACTAAAAAAACGTGGTTAATCAAAATGCTAGCTTCTCAGCATTTTTGGAAAAAACTATATACGACCTCGCACAAGGTGGTTCGTTTTTAGAAGGGTATTTACTGAGACTTTTGCTCAATACTTTGAGTTTTATATGCACTTACTGCAATTATCTTCATCCGATTTGTCAGAGCAGTCGAGTTTGCCGTCGCACACGTTGGACTTGAGGATGCACTGTCCGTTTCCACAAGTGGCTTCCTCGGGTTTGCACGGCACGAACGTTGGTCTGCTTATCACTGAAAAACCAGTATTAAACTCATTTATTAATTGAAACTTAAATAAGGCTGTAGGCTCAATGTTATATTCTTTAAACTTCACCAAAACACTATTGATCGTGTGATGATGATGATGTCTTCCTGGCCGGTTTCGGCTACGGCGACATTGTTGCTGCTTGATGCCTATGATGGGCTCTAAGGTGACTTGAATAGCCAATTTTGGCTTTGAAGGTTCTTGCACACAATGTGCAAGTAAGAGCGCCATTATCGTAATTATAGTTGATGTTTGAAGGCGGTTTAGCTTTTAGTTGGTCGCGCTTAAGATCTAGATCGCGCCTTCGTTCATCTTCAAAGGTGTAGATATTACGCTTCACAAGACTTCTCCATTCAAGCCGATTTTCTGCCAGTGACTCCCAACAAGAGGGATCTATTGAGCACCTTTTCATGTAAATATGTATGCTCTATAAAAATGGCGATAAACATAACTATACTTACCGCGTTCGGGTCTGTTCACAGTGAGTGATACTCTGACTTCAGATCCAGGCTGCCCCAAGTACTTCGGTGTTTGGCAAAGATATGTTCCGCTGTCACCCAACTGGAAAAAAAAAGATACAATTTGTACAATTACCGATATTAGACCTATAGGTACTTACACACACATCAAAACGAATCAGGGTTTGCATTGAAAGCAAGTTTGGCAAGGTGCGATCTCGATCAGTAAAATGTAGGTAAGTATACTTAGCATCTTGGAAGATACCTTAGTGGAATATGGATTGATGAAGGTGACTTACAGTTACTTGATAGAGTTCAAGTCGTCCGTTCCTGTCGATAGAGCCTGCTTTGAGGGACCGTCCGCCTTCTCTGACCCAGCGCACTGGAGCGCGTAGGGGACCTTCGTCACGGCATTGGAACACCACATCTCCGCCTAGATAAATCAACAACTTCTACAAAATGCACAGAGATGAAACTAAATCCCTTCATTCATAATGCAGCATTCCTTGATAATGACTAAATGAGACTAATATAACCCAAGAAAATATGTTATAAAATAACCCGAGGAGTACCTGAAATAAAATGACTTTAGAGTTATCTTTCATGTGTGTGTGTGAAAAGTGTTTTATGTTTGTTGCTTTGCGGGTTTATGGGTTATTTTGATTAAAACCATTATGTTTTTTTAAATTCAAACCAAACAAAATCATCAGTTATTACTGTGGTATACCTACCGTTTATCATGCAATATATAAAACTTAATACTTAGTGATGTATAAGGCAAATAAGTACATAAGTATCAAACCACTAGGATTATAATTATTTCCTAAGCATTTTAAAATTCTATATCACCATTTGTGTTCCTGAATGAAAATAATGTGTAAATATATTAATACAAAAAAATTAATAAGTCTAAGCTTACTTATATAAAATACAGTGAGTATAAACAAGGTTATAATAGGTAATAAATTATTGTGTTGCGTTTATGATAGTGTAAATCCCAAATCATTGCTTAGTTAAATGAAACCCGTTATTTTGCCCAATGACTAGTACTCAGGCAAAATTGACTCACCAAAATTGACTGTTCCACCACCATGAAAAAACAACAGTGTATTACAATATATTCTGTCTAACTACATAATTCCGTATTTACAATAATTGGTATTTATACAGGGTGTTACCAGACCACTTCCGAAAACGAAAGGGGGAGCTACAGCACACCAAAACCCAACCAAAAAAAAAACAGTTATCCTGAAAAATAATTATAGCCGGAGAAAACAATGTTTAAAGATTTGTATTTATTTCGCCAGCCGGCAATGTACGCATTCACGTAGGTAAGGTCGAGGCGTAGTACTATTATTTATTCTGTGTCGTAAGTGCCTACTAACGTAGGTAGGTACTAACGTAGGTCGCTCGCACGTCGCGTACTTGAATGACCCGCGATGAACTCTCAGCTGTTCATGCTATAGTAGACGTAAGCTGCTTTATTTATTTTATTTGTTTTTTTGCTTTTTTAAATGAGATAATTAGGTAGATATGTCTTATTATGTTGTACTGTGTGTATGTAACTAGAAAAAAAATTAAAAAGAGATAGTCAAGTCAATTTTTTTTTTCGCGATTTTTTTCGCTTAATGTTTTCAGTATCATGGTCTGATTGGAACCTCCAAGTTTTCGGAAGTGGTCTGATAACACCCTGTATAGGATTAACCTCTTATTCATAACTCCGATATTTTTTTAGTAGGTATATTTTTGAGCAAATACTTTTACTTCTGATTTTTAACGTATCAAATAGGAATACACGTTATGTATAAGAGGTTTTTATGTAACACCATCACCAATATAAAAGAGAGTGCAGTTTGGATATTATTTTGTACTCTCAGAACAAAAACAATTCTGAGTGAAGTGCAACAGGAACTAACAAAATAAGCTTAAAATTAAATAGGTGTTCCGTTTTTTCCAAAACTGGGCTGGAACACTAAAAATACTTTTGTTCGACCCTAAACTTAATAAACAGTTGTATTTATGAACTAGCCGTCGCCCGCGGCGTTGCTCGCGTTCTACCCTTTAGAGTGTGACGTTTCATAATTCCTTTCTTAGTGCACCCCTACACTATATAAGGATTCTACCCTCTAAATTTCATACCTCTAGGACTTATAGTTTAGGCTGTGCGTTGATTATCTGTCAGCTTCAAAAGAGTTTTATATATATTGATAAAATCTTGTAAATATTTTTGTGCGTGTGTGTCCGTTCATCAATACCACTATTTAAAGTAGGTATTAGACAAAGATTCTCATTTACTTTACGATACATACCTACCAAATCCCAGGAAATCCTGCAGCGTCCCTACTTTTCATAAAACTCTCACCTGATTATCCGTGGTTTTTGATTTATCCAAATTTACGGAAAATGAAATAAAAGTTAATTCTAGTTTATATTTTTCAATTACTCCCAGCCTCTAAATCAGTTCTTTAACCAGCGTATAAACCTATAGTTAGTATGTAAATTGGTAGGTAGAGTTTTTATTGCTATAGTACAGAAATACTTACCAAATCGAACGGTCTGGTCTTCGGGGTATGTTTTCACGTCCAATGCGATCGGACCTGTAAATTAAATTAATATTAGCATTTTGCAATATTAAAAACTTGAGTTCTTATAGAGTAACATGCCTCATCCAAACAAACCATTTTTATTTACGTTGATGTTATTATTCGTATCAATTATTATTTTTGTTATAAAAAGAAGGTTATCATCAGTTAAGGTTGGTTCGGATTACGTGCGAGAAAAAATACGTACCTAAAAGCTCAGTACTTTTTTGCTAAAAGCTCAGTGCCTATACCAGAGAAACTTAGAACTATACATTTTATAACGAAAATGTGTAGTCCGGACCAACCTCTTGATTTTTCCAAGTGACCCATTTTTGTCAGTTTTAGAAGAGTTAAAAAACTCCGCCACAATTAGTGTTTTAAAACATTATAAATTAAATAATATCGACGGTTAAAAGGCGACTTGACTCAAGCGACATTTTTTGCGATATTGAGTTATATACACAGTTCGATTCGTCTATTTTTTCTGCGTCGTTTGAGCCGGGTTTCACTCAAATCGGAGCAATTTTTTGTCGCTTGAATCTATGACCAATTTGGGCATCATTTTGAATAACACAGAACCAACCGACATGATTTTTAACATTTTTTTTAAATGATGTATATGAGTCAATTTAAATGAAGCATTTTTTTAGATGGATGTGATTTAAGTTCCTTTGCTTTTTATATTTTTTCGTAATACCGTCTTTTCAATCATTTAAACCTAATCTAAAATTTACTTGCACTGGAGTTTAAAGCATTTGGCCTTGATTACAAAATTGCATCAATGTCGCTTCATTCGTTTTACTTTGACCGTTGATTTGTAGATATGTCCCTTGAGCCTTCTTGACAAAACCTGTGTCGATGTTCCGTGTCACATCAATCAATAATCTTCTTACCAATTATAAGTGGCCGAGTATTTTACACCATTTATGCATAATTACTTGTTGGCCAATGGTATGCTTAAAGCACATAAAAACCATGAATTTGTTGTTGAGCCCTTTCTAATTTTAATGCCTTAATGAAGTAAGGTCTTTTTAAGTGTCGTCAGTTTCATTTTCGTGTCATTTGAATCTAAACAATCCAAATTGTCTGAAATTTAAAATTGATCCAAATGGATTTCTGGAAGAAAAAAAAGATCACCTAGATAAAAAAGATGCCTGTTTATATCCTTAATTCTTTGAAGATGCCTCAAAAACTAGATTGCATTGCCATAGAGAATTAACAAAAGAGAATCCAATCGATTTATGCTCTTCATTTGATTTGCAAAAAGTTTTTAACATTCCCTACGGTAATAGCATACCTACTCCTTTTCTACACCCGAAAGCATGCAGTCTATAATTTATGTTTTTATGAAAATGTTACAGTAGAAGGTTACTGCTATATATGAGGAGAGTTTGACGCCAAAAGAGGAGGCACTGAAGTTTCTACTATACCTAATGGAGAAATACATTTCTAATGTGGATTTGCGGGGAACAATTAAACATTTGATTATCTAGGTACTCGGACTCGTGTCCTGGTCTACCTACTCTTCTATTATGGCTTCTGTTCGTCATTTCAACAGACAATCTGGCCAGTGTTAAGTGAAATATTTGAAATATTATCCGTCAAGTCAAGTCAAGTCATTCGCCAAGTCGGCTGTTGTTTGTTTTGAAGGGAAAATGGTAGACTTTTGCCTTCAAAATTTGAAAACGAAATCTGTCATTTCAAGGAAATCACCTTATAAACTTTTATTCCAATGGCTCTTTCTTTATGCCACGACCATAAGTATTATGAGTTAAAATGCCACCAAAATTAAACAACAAATACTCACTATAATACAAGAAAAACTATTTAAAAAAAGACACGATGTTTCCCATAAAAATTACAGAAACGTTAAATTAAGAACATTGAAACAAAAAAAAGCTCATTAAGAAAATAAAGAGGAAAGAAAATTATTTTGGACTATATTTTAGAATATTACTAAAGGAAAATAGGTAGATGATGATTGAAAACGAAGTCTACTGATACCAAAAATATAACAATTAATAAGAAAGAGAAATGGAAGAACTATTAAGAACTAAGAAGTGTTAAATTTTATTATAGATACGTTTTTGATTACTTTGATTTTTTTATACTTCGGTACTGAAGATTTATAACCTGCTAAGTAATGTTAAGAAAAACAAATAAATAACAGCTAATTGTAAAACATCATCATCTCCTTGCCCTTTTCCCATTTTATGTGGGGTCGGCACAACATGTCTTTTTCTTCCGTGCTCTTCTATCAGCCGTCATCTCAGTTGTCACTTCTTTCTTACCCATGTCAAGCAATCCATCCATCTTTTCTTTGGCTTACCTCTACTCTACCCATCTACATTCATATCCAATTCTCTTCTTGTTACATGGCATTCACCTCATAACATGACCATACCATGCTAACCTGCTGCTCATCATCTTTTCCTTCACTGGCGCCACTTTCAAACTTCCTCTGATATACTCGTTCCTGATCTTAACCATTTTTGTCACCCCACACATCCATCTCAACATTCGCATCTCTGCCGCATGTACTCTTTTTTCATCCGTCCCTTTCGTTGCCCAACACTCAGACCCATACAAAACGACAGGTCTTGTGATCGTTTTGTAGATTTTCCCCTTTAACTTTAGGGGCATTCTCGGATCACAAATAGTTCCTGTAACCTGCCTCCATTTCATCCCTCCCGCATTTATTCTATTCTTTACATCTCATTCAACTTCACCATCATTCTGTACTAGATACTGAACCAAGGTACAGAAAATCAATGGTAGGGCTGATTGTAAAACATAATTATTAAAATAGATTTCGTTTTCTTTGATCTACAACCCCTATATACCAATCCAGTTTAAAGTAGAAGTTTAATTTGTATTACATTAGGTAGGCTTAGACAGGTATTCATTTTTTAAACAATAGCTCAAAACCCAACTACACTAAAAAATAAGTAAAGTAAAGGATATGAGTCAATGTTTTAAGATTGAGGCTGTCTTTTTAATCAGTATTCTTTTTCTTAACACATGATCCGTTGTAATTTAAATTATTCTGCTCAAATCTACTTAGAACATTTGTTGTACTTAAACCCTTGTGCTTCAAACGATGCAGCCATACCCCTGTGGTTTAAATCAATTCGCCTTGAACAATTTCTTTTAATTATGGCTGTTAAATCTTTCAACCTTAATCTATTCAATATTGTATTTGTATTTAAACCAATTTGCCTTGACCTGAAATTAAAGCATTTTGTCTTAAGTTACACTTAATTCAGTTATAATAACTAATTGTTTAATAAAATCTACATCATATCATAGAACCCTTCTAACAGTCTCAATATTCAGCTGATTTGTTCTAATTCAATGAGTAGTTTCCACGCAATTAATTTTTTTCCATTTTTTTATTTTTCAAATCGCTCTCCTGTAAAGTTTTCAAAATGGCGCTTAAATCAAGTCGCCTTTTAACCGTCGATATAATTATATTATTATTTTATGTATTTTAAAATATCAACCAACACGTCATATTTTTTGTTTAATTTATGTACAGTTATTAGTTAGTCATATTGGATACGATATAAATTAAAGGAATTGACAAGACGCCAGAGTAGGTAGGTAGGTTCTAAGTACTTTATAGGAGGCACGTAAGTAAAATTAGAGATATTTTGGCAAACTTTTCATTTAAAAATACAAAACCAAAAAAAAGTTCTTTTAAACTGAATAAAAATAGAAACTGCGATTTTACTCCAGATGGGTTATATGAATATACACGTGTGCCGTTTGGTAGCAGTTCGTAGTATTATGCTACTTTCTCATTGTCTAAGTAGTAAGTACCATACGAGGTGTTATTTCTAATATAAAATTATTTTAAACAATAAAATTTTGTGCAAATAAGCCCCATATTATTTTTAAAATGTAAATTGCTCAAGTTCCTGTCCATAATTTATACCATTTACTATACATATAGGTAACATTAAAATTTATTGATTTTCCTGGCAATATTTGTTAAGATTTATGTAGTTCTTAATCCATATCAGTTAAACACAGCCATTGCATCACCAAACTAACCCAATTTAGTTACAATTCTACGTTACCACATTTCCCCGTAAACGTACAAAAGTAGAAGAAATTATTAAAAATCTGCCAAAATCCTTTGTTAATTAGATGACCGGTATTAACATCTTACTGCCTCGGGGACAATCGAATTCGTCACTGAAGTCGTATGGACAGTCGATGTGTCCGTCGCAACGCTGACGGGCGTCAATGCAAGGGCCATTCTCGCAACGCCACTCATTACTTTTGCAGACATCCGATGATCCTAATATTGGTATATTATATTACATTATCTTTAGTATCGCATCAAGTTTTAACACATTCAATTTAACTTAAGTAGTGTAGATATATATGTCGTAAAATATATACAATGCATTTAACCCCACACCCAGAGACTACACTTAAACATAAGTATTAGACTGTATTTCTACTTAAAATAAGCAGTGTCTCTGTTTGGCCGTACGTCAACAATCCTCAAACCACAGCCGCAATTATAAAAAAAACATGAATAACTAAAATCCAATGAAAAATAAAACCTTTATATAATAAAATTAAAAACCTACCACTAGGACGGTAGCCAGATGAACCTCCTGATGATGAACTACCGGGATATCTACGATCACCGGATTGATCTAAATAAAACAATAAATGTACTACACGTAAACACAGGCGAACATAACAAAAAAAATATAAAAAATATATTACTGTCTGAGCCTGGATATTGATTTGGGTCGGAGTCACTTCTTCTTGTGTTTTCATCGTAGGGTCCAGGCGAACCATAAGGGTCATTAGAACCAGCTGGGTTAGAGCCGTAAGGGTCATTAGAACCAGCTGAGTTAGAGCCATAAGGGTCATTAGAACCAGCTGAGTTAGAGCCGTAAGGGTCATTAGAACCAGCTGAGTTAGAGCCATAAGGGTCATTAGAACCGGCTGAGTTAGAGCCGTAAGGGTCATTAGAACCAGCTGGATTAGAGCCGTAAGGGTCATTAGAACCAGCTGGGTTAGAGCCGTAAGGGTCATTAGAACCAGCTGAGTTAGAGCCGTAAGGGTCATTAGAACCAGCTGGGTTAGAGCCGTAAGGGTCATTAGAACCAGCTGAGTTAGAGCCGTAAGGGTCATTAGAACCAGCTGGGTTAGAGCCGTAAGGGTCATTAGAACCAGCTGAGTTAGAGCCGTAAGGGTCATTAGAACCAGCTGGGTTAGAGCCGTAAGGGTCGTTTGATTCAGGTTTGTTTGAGCCATAGGGATCGCTTGAACCAGGTTCATTCGAGTCGTAAGGATCATTTGACTCAGGTTGTCTTGGTCTGTTAGGGGTGTATGAGCCAGGTCGGTCCGTTCCATATGGGTCGTAACGCTCTAAAATGATGATACAAAATTTATAAAATAAAACAGAATCAAGCAAAAAGCCTCTAAGCAAAAACATAATAGCTTTTCATGCATGAAACGTGGTCCGAAAAACGGCTAATGGACTGAAAATTCAAAGTCTCTGTTTATTAAAAACGAAATGAAACGTGAGACCAGAGTTTTGAGATCTTGCTTTCAGTAATTTCAAAATTATAACTTAAAAATAATAACGCTAAAAAAACCATTGTGTAGTGTGATCAAGCTATATGACAGCAAAAAGCATTTATAAAAAAATCCGTGCCAGCCCGTACCATCCGGTGCCTGCGTGGTGATCGTGTTGTCATTTCTTTCGCCATAATATGGAATCTCATCTATTCACGCAAAAAAATTAAAATAAAACAAACCAGTAAGGAAAAGTAAAACATATCAACGTTTCCTTTCAGACGTTCCTAAATAGTTTACTCATTAGAGTATTTAATTAATATAGAAACGGTTTAAACAAGTATAGCTTCGTAACATGACCAATCATGATTAAGTAATCTTGTTCCCATAAAAATCTTACTTATCTTTTTCAGACATTCAAAATAAAAAAAAAGTAAAAATAAAAAAAACAATCAGGTACCTAAATCAGTTTTCGAGAAAGAGTTACTTACTTGTTTGAGGCCTCTCAGTGCGGGGTGCATAAGGGCTGTAAGCTGAAAAAAAAACGATAGTTGAAAACTCAAAAAAAAAAACGATATTATCCATACTATCCATACTAATATTATAAATGCGAAAGTAACTCTGTCTGCCTGTCTGTCTCGCTTTCACGCCAAAACTACTGAACCGATTTGAATGAAACTTGGTACACAGATAGCCTAGAGCCTGAGAAAGCACATAGGCTACTTTTTAACTAAAAAAGAATACTCTTTTGACAGTAAGAGTTTGAATGACAGGACAACGTCTGTCGGGCCAGCTAGTTTACCATATATATTATTTATTTTTAAGGTTCTGGCCCATTGGGTACCGTAACCTTATGGTGCGACTTTGTCCGTCCGTCCGTCCATCTAATTGATTTGTCTCTATTGCAAGTGAGAACTTGATAAATTCGCTTGACTGTTACTGTTTTCTCTGTATACACAACACACATACCTACATTGAGATATTGTCTATGTTTATTTATTTTAGTGTTTCGCATTACCAAAACAGGACCGGAACACTAAAACGAAGTGCTACATTTTAACTATGTACTTACTGGGTATCGCTCCTCCAGTTCCAGACACGTATGTTTCTAGAATAAAATACAAACAATTAACAAATATACGAGTATATGATGTGATTCGGAACAAAACAGACTATAAGTAGCTGCCGATATATCATTTGGAGCTACTTATATTTATTTGATCAAATCAAACAAGATGATATTTTTAGGTGATAAAATAAATAACAATACGAGTAATATGCTTGAGTGTGTAGAAAGCAAGAAAAACAATGATGCAATTTTTTACTAAGTAGGTGTAAAATTTAATCTACGAAAAAAAGTCAATTGATGGGAATGTAAAAGGCTATTTTTGGAAATGTCTTGATTTAGAAAATGTCATTATTGGATTTGATAGCATTTACAAATCTAGATATTTTTAAAAATAGCCTGGATATTTATCTTGCAATATTATGAAGCATCATCAATAGCTTATTAGTATGCAGCTCAAAGTCAAAATTATCTACATGTTATTAGAGAAAAGCGTACTATGCTAATATCATAGATAGGCCTCGGAAGATTATATGTAATAGAAGATTATGTATGCTCTAAATTTTCCTAGAGAGTAGAAAACGTTCAAAATTTTTTTTGAGACCTTCTACTCTTTTAAAAACTTCTCGTTCGCGTATTTCAACATTTCTGAAGGTTTAAAATCACTGAACTGAAGCAAACCTTGTGCACACAACATTGTGGTTTGCGATTTTTCATATTCAATTTCAGTGATTACCTTCAGAAATGTTGAAATGTTGCAAGAAGTTGTTTGACGATTGTCAGCCCCCTAACAATAAATCACGTGGCTGTTTCACGCAGTTTATCATATTCCCTAGCGATTGAACATGACATCTATTAAAAAGGGTCAGGCAAATAGTATTGTGTACTTAGGTAGTGCTTACCTCTTCTCGTGGTTGTGTCAAGACTAGGGTAAGGATATGAGTACTCAGTTGTATATCCGTTTTCGGGTACAAACTCGTTACATAGGTCCGGTGATTCGTCGGAACCATCATCACAATCAACATTACCATTGCATCTATCCGTGTCAGGTATACACTGGTGATTATCACACGCAAATTGATCACTGAGGCATGCTAAAATAAAAAAAATAAAAGAATCTACTTACTAAACTGGTTGCATACAAAATGCCTATGATACTTCAAACATCACCAACTGGTTACCTCTCAATGCGTGTAGAGAGCAAATTGATATTTTTCACATTAGGAAAGTTTGAACGTATTTTGGAAAAAGTTCATTTTACGTCTTTATACATTGACGGCACCAGTTGGTTACTAATCTACTATAAATAATCGAAAACTAATAACAATCGACATATACAACAAAGTAAAAAATGCGTGGTGTGCAAAAGGTATTTTCTATCTTCTATCTATCTATAACAAGCAAACTTAAGTCATGCCACCTCAAGTGCCGATAAGACGTTGTGTAGTTTAATATCAGTACTTGGTTTTTAACAGCGATATGCACTTTCAAAGGAAAGAGGTATAAGTTGAACGGAATTAGACTCTAACATAACTCTGAACGTCGAAAATAAAAAAAATAAAAACGCGACTTCATCTACAGGATGGAAACAAAAATGGGTAGCGAGCAGTTATGACCAACGTGAATCATCAATAGTACCGGAGTGGCATCTCTGCTCGTCAGAGAAGTCGAAACAATCATAGATATTGTCACATCGTCGTAGCAAAGGGATGCATCGGCCGTCGTAACAGGTAAATTCTGTTTCAAGGCAGGGCGCCGGCGATGGAGACCGGGAGGCTCGAGCCATGAACCACGCTGTGTATCAGTATGCTTTTAAATATAATATAAGCATAGTATCTAAGACTTATTTAATCATGAGTTCTCATCTCGATGACATCGCATGCGAGACGGTAAAACCTACCCGAGAACTTTGCATTTTAATTGCTCGTGTACCTGACGAGATAAATCTTAAATAGCATTTTCATGACAGTTGAAACAATATAGTGCACAGAAATTAAAGTGTTGTTTTGCTCGTGCGTATCCGACGTTTATTTCAATATAAGGCAAAATTGTGCTTTAGATAAAACTGTGAAGTGCGTTTTTAAGCTTTACAGTGCACAGAGAAGAGTCTTAGTATAAACCAAATTGCCAAGCGTGTGCTAGTGCTGTTGTAAAGATAGACAAACTATCATCTTGTATAAAATTTTGTCTTTGTTTATCCTTTTAATATAAACCCTAAATACATCTACTTACTTCATAAAATGTATTTAACTCTATCTCTATAACAAGTTTTCACATGTATTTCATGTACCTACATAGTAATAAAGTATAATATTTTGATTTATCTAAAATGTATTTTATGAGTATTTTTCTAAGTTTTTTATTAACTAGTGTACTAAAAATTAAAATTTTATTATGGAATGTCACGTTTATGTACTTACGGCAGTTGTCTTCATCAGAGCCGTCATAGCAATCTTGGTTGCCATCACAGAGGAATTCGTTGTTCAAACAGTTGCCGTTGCGGCACCGGAACTGACCTTCACTACATCCGTCTGCAAATTAGAGATTATAATTTAACTAATGCCATGACAATGTTACAGAGTACACTATTGATATTACTGTGTAGATAGTAACCTCCAGTTGACACAATGGTGTCGTTGCAGTGCTTCTCATCACTACCGTCAGAGCACTCATCGATGTTATTGCATCGCTGATTCAGCCTTATGCATTCACCATCGTCACATCTGCAAAAAGAAAATCCCTTGCAAATTCAACATAAAAGTTAATATATATTAGCACAGCTTTTTATTAGGTACTTATAACTTTTGATTCTTATATCGTCTGTTTCACCATTATAATATGCTAACCGCTAACGTATATATATATCTCCTTCTCTACTTTAGACTTCTCAGAAAGAATGACGGAAATATTTTAATTATAGATGGTGAAACAGACCCTTTGCTGTTTTCTTTGATAGAAATCATATTTATTGTATTCTCACGGCTTTGCTATATGTATATATATTATATAATAATGTATATATATTATATATATACATTATTATACCTTGAGAATAGTATTTGCCAAGGCATCAAAAAGTTACACATATAATGATACTCGCAACAGTAATTCGCATGTTAGATTTCGCAGCGTACAGCGTCGCATTTAGGTAATGATGACGAAGTTACCTGAAGTCTTCAGGCCTGTCGCAGTGGTCGCAGTGCGCCTCGTCAGACTCGTCGTTACAATCAGCATATCCATTGCAGATTTGTACTTCTTCCAGACATTTACCGTCGCACTCATGGGCACATTCTTTGGACAAACACAAATTAGTTATTTATACTCAAAAAAATATATTTATGTTTTTGCTATTCTAGTACTTATTGATCAATTCCCACTAATTTCTTTATACGGTAGCAGTAGATGAATATTGCATAAAATACCTAATACAGCTGATTCGTAGCTTCCATTGATATACGAGTACACTTAGTAAACCGAATGTCTTAGAAGTTTCTTTAAAATTAACGGTTAAAAGAAAGTATTGGGAATTATAATACAGCGATAGTCGTAAGTAGTTTGGGATTGTATTAGTTTAAAACTCTACAGAAAATGATACAAACCCATTGCAGCTTTTAAAGGTAATTTTACTTTTGTCAAACAATATTCAAGACATTAGTACACATAGTTTGACCTAAGAAAAGGTGTTCCATTTAGGAATGATAAGCCGGAGGTTAGACAGTCAAGGAGGTAATTGCCTCTTTGATTGTCTCGCAAAAAATCTCGCAGTGCTATTTGCCATGCTGTAGGATTCGCTTCGTTCAGTTTTTGATCATGATTTTCTATCTTGTGCTTCTATCAGATCTTGCTTTTAACGTAAATTGATTGTACTTGCACAACTATTATGTTTTCCCTACATTTATTTAACTTACGTATTATAATAACTATACAGCTTTCAGTAAAATGAAAAAGTTACCCTTGTGACACAAAAACTTAAAATTGACATTATGGTCGTGGTCATGAACAGTAATTTAGACAAAATGTCAACTTTAACTATTCATAAGATAGACCAATAAGCTACAACTTGAATTTATGAACAAACAACAGATATACAAAATATTACGTATTAGAAATACCTATACTAAAGTTTATTTGTATGGAATTTGCTACAACATTATTTAAAATATTGAACAATGCCATTTCATTTATATAGCTGTCGTTATTTACAAGGTAAGTAATATGATTAAAAAGCAATGTACCATCATCGACACAGTCGTCTTCATCTTCACCATTATCACACTCTCTGTTATTGTCACAGTGTGTAGCACACTGCACTGTCGATCCAGCAGGGCAGGTGAAGGCGTCCGGAGAGCAGGGGCCTATAACATTACCATACTGATTAAAAGAAGACCACCTTTAAATAATTTGGAAACACATACTCCAATAAGCACATTTACAAAACACAAGAAGACGACTCGGTGTATCTAAAAGGATAGAAAGTTTACGACTACATAGTACCTACCATAAGATCGAATAAGACACAGACATAATAATCAAGATCTGAAAGAAATGTTTCAACTAAATTCTCACATGCGCGATCATGCCGTGCAGTTTCAAAGCGTCACTAGAAACTTTCAAGATGTTAGGTTAACATGCTGGTTTCAGAAAAATTTATTCCATCACACCGTCATTTGTATCTACGTACACAAGAACAAAAACTATGGTTTCTAAGTGAAGGATTTTCATATTTTCTAAAACTGTTAAGTAGTTTTTGTTATTTACAAATACGGTGTGAAAAACTTCCGCAGTACTTACCACAGTTGAGTTCATCCTCGCCTTGCCAGCAGTCTTTGCGACCGTCACATCTGAGCCCTATATTAATACAAGAGCTGTCCCGGCATCGGAACTGGCCCCGCTTACAAGGGCAGTTGCTCTCATCGGAGCCGTCGCTGCACTCAACCGTGCCATTGCAAAAGGACTCCGCGTGCACGCATTGACCACTTGTGCATTTATATTCATAAGCCATGCAATCTGTGCCTGCCATAATAATAATGCACCTTAACCAAATAATTTACACAAGAAAGGGTACAAAATAGTCTTTTGAAGTTATTATTCTGTACAGCAACCACCCTTGCTAGTGTAGTTCTAAATATTAATAATTTATTATAGTATGTGAAATATATGTTAAGATTTTGGTTATTTTGAAAATGTTACAAACTAACAATTCACTTTTTAACATTAAGAGGAAAACTAACAAATCTTAACAATATATTAAACTCCATGCGATGTGATTCAGGTCGCAAAAAGTTCGTTAAAAGTGTTATGATGCAAGCAAATTAGTTTGCGAATTTGCAAATTATAACAATAATATTGCTACTCACGAAGAAGAGATTCATGATTTGTTACCATCACCTCTTAGTTCAACTGAACATCAATATAAAAAGAAAACATAATTTTGAAAAAAATCAAACCATATTTGCAATGAAGTTCATCAGAACCATCCTGACAGTCATGCGTTCTGTCGCAACGTTTGTAGGCTTGTATACAGTGTCCATTATTACATCTGAAGTCGTCATCACCACATGCTGTCCGGTAAAATGTGCAAATGTTAAAATAATGAATGATAAATTATTTCGAGAAATAAAAGAATTCGAATCGATTTAAAATGAAAACGAAGAAAAAGAAGACAAAAAGTCATACAAAAGTCAGACAAGGACAAGAATCAAACAAGACAGAGGAAGCGAAGTCACTATGACCGAATACCCACAATACCAATCACCAGATAATATGAAAAAGAATAATGAATAGCAAAACTTACAGAGTTTGAAATAGAAAAGTATGAAAGAATAGAGATCAATCATAAAATGTGAAGATTTTGAAAAAGAAAGCGGAACAAGATCCTGAAGAATGCAAGTAGTATGCAAGGAACTTACGACAATTCTGTTCATCTGAATAGTCGCCTGGTGCACAATCGTAACGTCGGTTGCACCTCATACTGTCAGGAATTACTTTGCCCGTTTGACATTTAAAGTAGCCTTGAGCTGGAAACACGTGCGTGCATATAGTTAAAATCCGATTCAAATCAAAAGACATAGTACCTAGATGTAAGAAACCTAAACCATCAATACGATCAATAAGCAACAGATTTGATAACATAAAAATGATCGAAGCAGCGTGCCTTGACTAAATACGATGTTATCAATAAGCTGACTAATTAAAATGACATCGATGCCCGAGAACTTGATGACATTCTTACCAACACAGTAGCGTTCATCTGACCTATCCGTTGGACAGTCAACGCGACCATTGCATCGCAAACTCCTCTTGATACAATTCCCTTGATCGCATTGCCATTGGTCCGGGGAGCATGCTTTAAATTCATTATCATTACTGTTAGTACTAAGTAGTTGGATTAAATCCTGCTACCCAGATTCTAGCTTTAAATGAAATTACACGTATTTAAAACTAAAATCTTGTTAGTAATGCAGTATTATATGATCTGTGGTAATGCATAAGATACTTACGGCAATCATATTCATCGCTACCATCACGCCGACAGTCTCTGAATCCATCACATCGCAGCCTTATAGATATACAAGTACCATCACCGCATTTGAACTTGCCCGTATCTTTACAGGAGAACTTTCCCGTCCAGGTCACACTCCGAGAGACTTACCATATTATCCAAAAGAGAAGCAAGAGAATAAAAATCACAATTTCAGGAACGGTCAGGTTTTCGTAACTATGTAAAGTTTGTTTTTATTAGTAGCAGCTTACCGCAACCGATTTCGTCGGAGCCATCGGGGCAGTTAGGAGTGCCGTCACAGTATCTCCATTTCTCGATGCAAGAACCATCATTTTTGCAGCGGAATTCGTCGGATGTGCAGTCTGTGTAAATATTGTATGTGATATTGTACCTACTCTCAAATTCGGATTTCAGTTCGGGTTTTATTCTCTTCCATCGTATTTTGTGCGTCAAAACTATTAATTTCTGAGATTCAATTTTTCCTTAGCCCCGCTAGAACTTTTCATGCTGAATACCCAATTACCCATAATATCTTTTATTTTAACCAACTCCCGTTACCCAATTATATTATAATGGTGCATCCACATAGCCCGGCAGCTTTCCTACTTGTATAACAAGCCACCAGCAGCAGCTATGTCGATGCATCATAAGCCTAGTCCATGCTTTGCACCATGCGTAACCACGCCCTGACCATCGTCAAAGAACTTTCATACTTCAATATTTCTGGAGAATGAACTTATTCATGAAAAATCCTAAACAATTATGTTGTGTGCAATATTATTGCACAAGGTTCAGCATAATATATAATATAACTTTGATTCAAACAAGTTATCCGATCAAAAACTATTTTTTTAAATGTTTTTAGATATTTTCACACTTTTCAGTTGTAAAACTTGTTTGGATCACAATGATATTTATGCTGAATGTTCAATGTTATTGCACACAACATTGTTTGCGGTTTTTCATATTGAATTTCAGTGATTTTACAACGTGTCTAGGACTACTTTCAGCAGAAATGATCAGAGGTCTAGAGTACCTAAATAGCTGATGGTGTGGTTGGGCCCTGTAGGAATCTAAATTTTAAAATAACTTAAGCATTCAGTACCGATTACCGGTACCTAGTTAAACTGAAACACTTACCGCAGTTGAGCTCATCTTCATGTCCGGGGCAATCAGAGACGCGGTCGCACCTCTTGCTGCTTTCTAAGCACATGCCGTTGCTGCAGACGAAGTCGTCGCGCCCACATGATTCTATAAACAAAGAAAACAAAAAATTATCACTCTGAAAAATCGGTATTGACGGATTTTGATCATAGTGATACGCAGGACTTGGTCTAAACCATTTATGCCTAAATGTAGGTACTTATACGTAATACCTACTTAAAACAATAAAAAGAACAGCGTTACTATATTTTTTTTTATCTGATAAAATAATAAACCTACTGAAAATATAACCTTATATATTTAGTCCATGCTATAACTAACTATGTACAAAGTTGGCTCAAGAGCTAACCTGCATACTGCATACTAACGCCACCTGACGGTAGAAGTAGAAACTAAAATATAAGCAGTGCTATTTTATTTATTTATTTATTTAATACTTTATTGCACAAAATTATAAATTTGTTACAAAGGGTGGACTTAATGCTGAAAGCATTGTCTGCCAGCCAACCTAAACGTGGTGGTGTGATGAGGAGATTGGCGTGCGACATTACAGAGAAAAATATTTATCTTACATAAAAACTAAGAGCTATACCTACTACATAATTTAATATTAATCTGGTTAAATACAAAAACCCAGTGAAAAACTAACAACAATAACTAACTATGCATAAAGTTGGCTCAAGAGCTAACCTGCATACTAACGCCTCCTGGCGGTAGAAGTATAAACTAAAATATAAGCAGTGCCACCTCACAGTCAGTTTGGATTTGTTCAAACAGGCTGTGAACCCGGAGCCAACCGTGGCGTTACTTCATGTCATCGGTAGATAGCGTCAAATAAAACAACGAAACGTAATTATTAAACAGATGAATGAAACAAAAGTTTGAAATTATTTAAGAGTGTTCCTCAGAATATTGTGAGGAGTGTTCATAGCTTAAGTAGATCATTTGAGAAGGAACTACGAATTATTCTATCAGCAATCTAGTTTCCATAGTACAAGGTCTGGTTAGTTTAGGACTAGAGGGCGTTGTGTGTAATGTCCAAGAATATTTATATTTATTTATTTAATTTTTAATTTCTCGCAAGTTTCTCTGACTAAAAAACGTGAAATAATTATACCTACTTAGATAAGATAAAAATAATTAGAAAAACTGTTGGATGGTGTAGATAAAACTTATCATTATCAAAATATCGTAAAACGCATTTGAATTACGTCTTGTACCAACGAACAATCTTTATACGTCAAAAAGCTTTTAATAAAATATTGTTACCCGCACATGACGTCAGAGAAATGTAATTATGGTCCTATATTGGTACCTACACTTACCTCTAAGTGAAATGTTTCGGTTGATAGGTAAGTCAGGGAACGTTTTTCGGTAGTATTTTGCTAATAGTAAAGAATAGGCAAGGCGCAAACTTTACTTGCCCATGTAGTGCAGTGCAAGCGTTTTGATGGCAGATTAAAAAAAACAGTTTAGCTCTCCACTTTAGATAATATAATAACAAATTGAAATAAAAATTATTACTATTCTCAAATCTCTAGCTTCTATGGTTCAGCTCTGGTAAAGGTGACTGCAATAAGCAATAATAATAGAGCTGATAAAGCAAACCCTTTGATGTTATTTGATGCATAGACTCATCAAATATAGCTCTAACCAAATTAACCTTTAGTATACCTGAATTCCAAATCCATTTGAAATCTACTGAGTTCCACGTGGATCTCACTACTGCGTTCCAGCATTACCAAAGGTTATTAGGTATCAAAGTCAGTGCAAATTATTTTAGAATGTACTAACAAACATGAATTTTAGTAAAATGTCGTCCTTTACTATAGATAGATAGATAAACTCTCTATTGTACACAAAGAAACAGAATATAAGATGAAACAATTTAAGCTATTGAGTACAATGGGTGGCCTTATCGCTAAAAGCGATCTCTTTCAGACAACCTTTGAATGGAGAGGATAGATAAAATCAGAAAGACTGCTTATTATAATGTTTAATAACAAATAACACAGTATGCTATACTATACAAAGGTAGGTATTCTCAAATATAAAAAAAAAGAAATGTAAGGGTGATATCCCATTAAACTTCCCAACATTGTTTTGAATTATTCAAATTTAAGTTCGATAAATCTGTAAGCTCGTTTGAATGCATACCTTAAGGGACTGTGCGTGTCCTAAATCGTTGTAAGTTTACGTCATCTGAATAACAAAGTTATTAGATGCATCTATAATACCGCTTTATTACAGGCCTTGGCTCAAATACTGGCGAATTGATGGTGCTGTCAAACCAATGGTTAAAATATGATGCATTGTTGGTTTGTGCATTCTAGTCCTTCAATTTATATTTATCAGCACTTTGTGACATATTGATAAATAACTAGTGAATAACCTATTTTTTTTTAAACTCGCATATTATCTACTTTTAAATCTACATTGCACCAAAATAAATATGTTTTTCGATTAATTATGCTTTCCAGAGACGTTATTAAGTAACTAACTTTAATATTATTAAAACGATGGTCTGATAGTTTGTTAACAATCTGAAAATCTCTTGATCCTCTCTTTGTATTATTCTCAGTAGAAATCTGGATGCGATCTTAAAAGTTCGCTCTACGAAGTCAAAGAGCCTTTTAAAAACCGACACGTTGCCGCTATATATAAGGTGTGCCTTCGAGCGACGTTCAGTATGCGCGAACTCTAAACTTGCCCATAACACCTATTTAGTATACAGTGATAAGTTTATCACGTACTCTTACTAGGCCCGTCAGAGGCAACCGCAGAATTTTAATACGCTTAGGTGATACAAAATATGTTTATGTAGGGAAAAGGAGCCTCTTTTTATTTGTCTCGCGTTTTACTCTCTTGCGGTGAAGCTTGGTATCGGCTGGTCTAAATATTACCTAGATGGGTAAATTCACAGGCGTTATTTCTTATTGGTGTTGGTATTTTTGGTTTTATATCTACGCCTCATCAGAGGTTTTTTTTTCGATGAAGTACGTAAGGTTTACCCTAGAATATACCTTTCTAATATGTATGTTTTGCAAAAATATACAGGGTGTTACCAGACCACTTCCGAAAACTTGGAGGTTCCAATCAGACCATGATACTGAAAACATTAAGCGAAAAAAATCGCGAAAAAAAAAATTGACTTGACTATCTCTTTTTAATTTTTTTTCTAGTTACATACACACAGTACAACATAATAAGACATATCTACCTAATTATTTCATTTAAAAAGGCAAAAAAACAAATACAATAAATAAAGCAGCAATGTACACGCAGCACGCAGATTACGTCTACTACAGCATGAACAGCTGAGAGTTCATCGCGGGTCATTCAAGTACGCGACGTGCGAGCGACCTACGTTAGTACCTACCTACGTTAGTAGGCACTTACGACACAATAAATAATAGTACTACGCCTCGACCTTACCTACGTGAATGCGTACATTGCGGGCTGGCGAAATAAATACAAATCTTTAAACATTGTTTTCTCCGGCTATAATTATTTTTCAGGATAACAGATTTTTTTTTGGTTGGGTTTTGGTGTGCTGTAGCTCCCCCTTTCGTTTTCGGAAGTGGTCTGGTAACACCCTGTATATAAAGGAATTTTTATTTTAGTTTAAACACTTAGTGGTTGCTATAACAATCTAAATATGTAAAATAAGTTATGTCCGTTGCACGGGTTGTACCAGGTATGTACTATATCCTAAAGATCTATAACAGAGCGAGTCTGCTGCTCTTCATTTCAATCCGTATAGGTAGGTAATATAATTACGAATGGAGCTCTCCAACTAAAATAGCTGAGTTCGACCGGATTGATGGTGAGACTACACAAAACTCTCCTGCATTGTGGCTACATCCTTAGTTAAAATAGGTAAAGCATAAATGCTTGCTGAACCTATTTATGCTTATAATATAGTTAAACAAACTACTTTGCGATTCTATCAAACATTTGTCATGCTCTAAGCCCATTGAAATGTTTATTACAATTTCAACGACGTTTTGACAATAGTTTTTACATCTTTTCCGTATTCCGTTAGCGTAGGATATCGTCTGCGCCACGCGATATTTTGTCATCCCTTGTGATTTACGCTCGATTTCGTACAATGTTCGTACCTAAACTATGATTTACATTACGTAGTAGGTAAAATGCATTGTACTGCAATATTTGATGCAGATGCCTGGATCCTATAATTATGAGTATCATAATGACATGCCGTGCCAGTCCGTACTGTGATAAACATTTTGTTCTGACTCAAAAAGTACATCTTCATGTCATCGACCCAGTACTATTTGTACGTGCCCTCATTGTTAATATAAATTGCGGTTTAGGCTTGGAATACGGCCAGTAACTAATTCACCTGACATTGAGTTAATGCACATATTATACCAAAGATTTTTATACCAAATAGTACCCTGGCCATACAAGGATTACCTGTCACTCAGACCTCACAAGCTTCAGAAATAACGAGGATATGCACCATACAGTACAAAAGAACAAGCATTAGTTCTCATGCAGATCCCAACACCCATCCTGCGACGATCTTTCACAATTGGAATATTATGCGACCTGACTCCAAAATGAAAATGAACACTAAATATCTATTTGATATTCAGAAGAAGACAAGAAGTATTTTAATAAATAGAGTCGCAAATATAATTAGTTTATTTTCAAATAGACATAGACATAAACAGGCATTTATTTGCTTATAAAGTAAAGTAACACACAAGATACACTTACAGAACTAAACTAACAACACTACAAAGAAATAAAAATTACACAGAAAGAAAAATGAGATAAGTGTATTGAGTAGGTAGCTAGGTAAGCTGGCAAGTGTTTGTGTGCTGCAGCAGCAAACGGGTTTCGACTCAGCGTATGCCTCACCACCCAAAGGTAGTTAGGCGCTGTTATTCTGTCGAAACCATCAGCCAATAGACCCTGTGAAAAAACCATTGTGAAAAAATGAAGTTATGTGTGTTGATGTTTGAAATCCAAATTCAATGAATGAAATCAAATCAAAATTGTCTTGTGCAAACGCAAACTAGAAATCACGCAGAATCTTGGTATAAAAAGTTTCCATTATATAATATGCAAAACACGTAAGAAGTAAATATAGCAAAGTAATGCTGGATTGTTATGTTAATAGGAGTGCATTTTTATCTATCCTAATTTTAACTAAATGGCCCGGTCGGGTTCACGAAAGATTAACCACGGCGTGGTTGATATTACTGGTATTACCATGACAGAGGAGCGACAGACTTGGAAATGCGAATCACTGAAAAACTCTGCTGTAACATCTTAACAACGGAAAAAATACTTACAATTTAAAACCGGTTGATTTATTTACTGTGATAGTATATACAAAAATAGTTCAATAAATTACTATGATAAAATAACATCTACTATGACAAATCACTTATAAGTTGAGCTAGGTATCTATAAATTGTTTGCAACGGTAGATAGTTCAATTATTTCACGTGTATTTTGTTATTTTAAATACTATATTAGTCGAAATTTTCTTTGTGAATAAATAAATGGTTACTTATAAGTGATGAATGGTATATATATAATACTAGCCGTCGCCCGCGGCGTTGCTCGCGTTCTAGACCCTTTAGGGTGCGACTTTTCAAAATTCCTTTCTTAGTGCGCCCCTACACTATATAAGGAACCTACTCTCCAAATTTCAGACCTCTAGGACTTATGGTTTAGGCTGTGCGTTGATTCTCTGTCAGATTCAAAAGAGTTTTATATATATTGATAAGTAATGACATTTATATATAGCTATGTATACAATAACTAGCCGTCGCTCGCGGCGTTGCTCGCGTTGTAGACCCTTTAGGGTGCGACTTTTCAAAATTCCTTTCTTAGTGCATCTCTACACTGTATAAGGATACTACCCTCCAAATTTCATACCTCTAGGACTTATGGTTTAGGCTGTGCGTTGATTCTCTGTCAGCTTCAAAAGAGTTTTATATATATTGATTGATGATTGATGATGATGATATCAACCCTTAAATATAGTCCTTCTCAGGCTGTCCACAGGTTAGCTGTGGGAAACCTTATTGCTATTTATAAAAGCCCGTTTTATTAAAAACTAGTAGCAATTTCACATTCACGTCCCAAACTTGTTACATTCGTTATCTTGTGGGATTAAAGACAGACCTTTTGCATATTTCATCAATAGCTATTGTTGTGTATAACGACGTACAAATATGTCCCGTCTGGATTTATTAGACCCGGCTTTGATGTTCTCATAATATATTAAAGTGGATTAATTCGCTATGACTGTGAGTGAGGGTTGCAATACAGTATCGGTTTATATATATAACTGTATTTAATCACTCAAAATATTATATAAGTGAGCCACATCGTTCAGGTTTCCCAGTGGGGCCAATACCGCAGGATTATTGTGCACTAATAAATTGCACTCATAATTTGTGTAAATTCAAATATTTCGCCCCGAATTGAGATCTCGTGATGAAAACTAAAATAACCGTTCATGAAAGTCTCCTTAGATCTTTTTCATAATTGCTGGTCATCATCAGACCTTAGAGTATTAACTCCAGGTCATCTAATCATTTGAAACAGAATCAGAAAATTATTTATTCATTCGAATCGTCATATTAGATCTGGGTGCCTTAACAAACAGATATAATTTGTATCGTATCGTGATTCTTGTATGATTATTTTTACATGCCATTTAAGTGTTAACTAGCTGTCGCCCGCGGCGTTGCTCGCGTTCTACCCTTTAGAGTGTGACGTTTCAAAATTCCTTTCTCAGTGCACCCCTACACTACATAAGGATACTACACTCCCAAATTTCATACCTCAAGGACTTATAGTTTAGGCTGTGCGTTGATAATAAGATGTATTTCAAACCTTGTCACTGATTAGATGCGGTTTGAAACCCTTAGTGGCTGCTTTCAAAAGGCGCGATGAATATTAAAAAGGCACATCCCTTATGAACCATTACCTCGAGACCGGCCTGCCACTTACATGCACTCGAAGCGTTTTTCAAGTCTCGACAATTTTTCCCACTAAAGATTTGACCTGATTAATCATCGTACCACAGAACAGAAATAGTTGAGAATGAAAATAGTTTGGAGTTTATCAGTTATCACGGGTTCGAATCGAAGTTAGTTCGTATGAGTTAGTGGCCAATTCTGGTGACGGAGTTTTTAGGCAGCCTTCGTGAAATAACGACTGCTAGAGTTGGGAGCGCACCCTCCGAAGCACGGAAGCGCTCAGATGTAAATCCCACTAACGGTCACCCATCCAAATAGTGACAAATCGGTGAAGATTGACTAAGCTGGGTACGCCACGTTGTCTGTTTATGTAATTAATGTCATTCGTAACAGGGTAAGTTCTAAGTAGGTATGTAGTAGGTACATACTTTATGTACATATCTAAAGGGTTTGTTTGCACAGATTGCATTTCGTATGTGTAAACATCCTATAGCTTGTATTTTTAAGCATGTAATTGATTTATGTAACCTCTCTCGACATGGTGCCAAAATTAACTATTCAGAAGTCCTAATTCGTCGCCAGTCGCCAGTCGGATTCCGGAGCGGCGCGGGCGGCGTGACTCCATTGCACTACAATTAGATACTTTGTACCTCATATTTTGTAAACCTACTTATACATATACGTATACTTATACGTATATAAATGTATAGTAACACGGAGTTATAATGGTTTTTTATTTTACGTTACCTTTACTTATTATTAATACAAAAAAGATATTTTATACCATTCCTCCTTTAAAAAGCTTATTTTATTCACTGACAACAGTGAATAAAAAGCACTTTTACTCACTGTTTTGGTGTTAGAACACACTAATATATTTGACCTCCATCTAATTATTGTTTATGCGCAAGGAGGTTGTATAGCATTGGCTATACAACCTCCGATCTTTCTTTTTCTCGTAGTCATGGTATAAAGTATAGTATGCAACTCTTAAATAAAACGGATTTATACCGAGGGCCATGAACCACTCACGTCGCTCAGGATTCTATTCAGCTATGCTTCATAATGTTTATTACTCTTCCTTTGAAAATTTTCCTCCTAAGCATCATCTCCAGACTACGCCCAGGTTAGTTGGTAGATAATGCAAAATAGCATTAAACTCGCCCCTCTACGGTTTTTAACAAAATTAAATGCATAAAAGGTTTTTTTTGTCTAATATATAAATAAATCATCCCTTTCAAAAACGATTATGAGAAATAATACAATTATAAATAATATTTGGGTCAACCTCAATTGAGCTATCTATAAATCATTTGCAACGATTCGCAGAAAGCTCAACAGTTTCGTGTATATTTTGTTAATATTGTAAATACTGTAGTATCTGTCGCAAATTAGTCGTAATTTTCTGTGTGAATAAATGTCAGTATTTACTGTTAGTAAATAAGTTGTGATCAATAAAGAGTATCTATCTATCTACAAACCTACTCCATCGTATAAAATCGCACTCAATTGATTGCAAATATTATTTCAGTTGTGCGTTACATATTGATTATGCAGGAAACTTCATTCGGTAGATGAGTTCAGAATATGAAACGTAGCATCAAACTCATATCACTTATTCGTAATACATAGCTAAATATAATACAAATTGTAAAACAATTGAATCTAAGTTTTTACCCGACTACAGCAAAGCCTTTAAAGGAGGGTTATAACTTTTACTGAGATTAGTTACCGACTGCAATCTATTGTATAAAATATGTATTGTAAAGAAATAAATGACACATCAAATAGTTTTTTCACAATTTTTTACAGCCCCAAATATCCTTCACACTGCTTTCATGTCAAGGTTGTGGTTTCTATATTTTTTTTCACAGTTCCTTGCGTGACAGGATACAAGCCCATACGTCACAACTGCGACTAAGAAAACTGATGATGACACATATTTTCATTTTTATTTTTTTATAGTTATGTTACTTTTTTAAAGTGAAGAAGTAACGATATGACAAGGTCCCGGGACGATGTCGCATTACGCGTTATTACGAGGCATTATGTTTTGTGACTCTATGCGCTCGGCTCGAAGCTTGATTGTGTCCCGCCCAGCGACACTCGCACAACATGCCCTTGTGCACTCGATGGAAGAGCCTTAATTATGTCAGATTCATATCGATCTCCTAAATCCCTTTTTAAATAAGGAAATTAGTGCTACTAATTTCACATGCACGGTAGATACCCTGTTTTATATAAAGTTAAAGAGTTGATATTAATAGTCATGATTACGAATGGTAATTAAGATTACTTATAGGTACTTACTTTTTTTATAAAATAGACCCCTAAGGCTAAGATTACTTTTTAGTTTTCCATAAAAAATATTTTCTTTTTGTCACGTTATTCAATATGTTTTAATTGAGTTCTGATGTGATGAAGATTTAGCTTTATTTTTAGAATCGATAGTGTAACGGTGTCAGTACGCAGGCCTAGATTAACTACCACTAGCTACGAACGGTTTGAGAACGGGGACACACAATGTCGAAACTACTATTTAGTTTATAAGATACGTACACGTAGGTACTTTATGCTAAACAGAAATAAACATGACAGAAAACAATTGATTGTTTGCATTATAATGACTTTTAATAGATTAGCTATCTATATTCCAATATTTCTAATGAAATGAAGTGCTAAACCATTTTAGCTAAAGAAGCTCGCATATTGATGCACTTCATACAATAAAATTGTATCAATATAAAAATTGTATATTGATAAAAAAAATCCACATTCCTTTCCAGTGAGCTTTACATTCTGTGTCGTCGGGGTCGGTCCAACACTAAAATATGATTAAACACGCCCACAAAACGCTAAATGTTAAATGCAAAACCAGACTCGTGGGCATTTGTTGCTGCTACAAAACAATTAATACAATCTGGATAATATACAGGGCTTAGCAAGCATTTGTAACTCATTCACATTCTGCAGTTTCTTTCACATAGTGCACTGCACACATGTACAGTAGGTACATATTATAGAAAACCCACAGCGTAGAAACGATATTATTAGTACTTTCCCTTAGTAGGTAGGTACGTCTTGATTGAGTCACGACGACGCGACGTCAAAACATTTATAATTATAAGATATATTAATAAGAAATATGTGTAGAATTAATATTGTACATTATGTTTCCAATCAGGAATATTGATAGTACAGGGCTCAACGAGCTATTATTAGGTATATTGCAACAGCAATCAAAATATGTAACATACATTTTTTTACAAATACATAATACTTATATGAGTATATAAGTATTATGTATCTTTTCAACATAAACGTATAGCTATGGTATACCATAAGTTTACTTATATATTTTTTATGGTAACCAATAGATTACAATTCAAAAGTATATAAGTAAACACAAATAGGCCTTTGTATCTAATCTAGATTATTTATACAGCGTCAGGAAGGGGCCTCTTTTTACACATATATCTACCTAAACGAAACACACAGTCCTGGCCACATGATTATAGTATATTGGGTTGGGTATCAGAAACTTTGGAGTCCTAGACCCAAAAGAAAGTATTTATAGATCGTGCAAAATATCTCGTCGCAGGATGTGTGCCCGTACTTTTTGAAGTTCAGCCGCTGTTATACCGTGAAGGTCATCAGCTAAATTAGAAGGCGATTAAATACAAATAGTATGATTCATCTGAGCTCAAATAGTAGAACGACCTATAAATCACAGCCCGGTCCGTAAACTAATTCCGACATTTTTATAGCAATTCTCTAAACAATAATTTGACCTATATCACAGAATAGATAATATAACTATAGCTTGAATACAAAATTATGTAGAGGCTAATGAATAAGGCCGTGCTCACTTTGGACACGAATTTGTTCGTACGTAAACGTACGAGTACTGTTCGTACGAATTGAGTGCTCACACTGAATACGTTTTTCTCCGTCAAATAGGCATTGCACCGGTGATATCGCGTAACTGAACGTACGACTGCGTGATAAATCCCAACAAGTTCAGATTGTATTCGGACGTCGTAAGTAAACGTACGTATTCGTACGACTGATCGCATGCAGTGTGAGCGCTCCCATAGTCCTTGGAAGGTTGGGATCATTCGTGCGTAGACGTACGTTTACGCGCGAATCAAATTCGGATGAAATCGTATCCAAAGTGAGCACGGCCGACTATTAATGGCGCTGCAAAAAAATTATAACGGAGAAGGAAACTAAAACTACTATTAATACTTAACAACAAACTAGCTGCAAATCATTCAACAAAATAATCATACCATCAAAACCTTATGGCTATTCAAATTGATCACTGTGACTTAATTGAATTTAAAAAAAATACTTTGACTTAATTTGACTTTAAATGATTAAATCACTGAATCACTGAACTGAAAACTGCAAACAACAAATGTTTCATCATCAGTAACATTATAAGTACCTTCTTTATCTCTTCGCTCAACTGAAAACAACTAAGCAAATCCTACTAATTATGACTTCATGATTCTTGGAACGAATGCAAACATGATAATATGAACTAGACTTGATACAGCTAAACTTACCTGAATAAAACATGGTCCGTTCTATGAGATAATAATTTAAATAAATACTTAGCCATACCTAACTCAATTTTTTGTAAGTCATACCAAGCCAAGTATATCATGGATTATCGTGAAATTTTTCGCTCACACCAGATAGTTTGATCAGTAGCATGCAATTATTGTTATTTGCAGGGATAGAACTCAGAGGTCTTCTCGGGTGTGCAAGACTTGCAAGCTGAGATCTCGTTATTTTAATAGGCATTTACATCTATTGAAGATGATTTATACAGCGTCAGGAGGCAACCTATGCATACACTTAACGGGACACTGTAGTGCCTGGGACAATGTTTAGATGGAGTAGGCTTGCCCAGCACCTATACCATCCTCTCAGCCATATCCACAGGAAAGACCAGGTCAATACGTGCGGAGCTGACTAAGCCGCGGGTTTCCTCACGATGTTTTCCTTCACCGTACAGCTCGTGAATTAGTTTAGTTCTCGTGATTAGTTTGTTTAATATTCATATCATGTGCAAGTACTTACGTCTGATTTGACCTTGGACCTCGTAAAGAAGCGTAGCTGCTGTTATAAAGAGGGGCAACCATGCCCCTATGTGAGACTTCATATCGACAATCGGTGCGATTTCATTTATCCTGTGTTGATATAGTCTGCACCTTTCTCGAACACTGCACAAACTTGGCGTTACGACAATATTCCTCCGTGAAATAAAATAAAAATGTCACTCCACACAACGTGTTCTTATAAATGCGTATCAAAGCTTTGTTTACAGACTCTAAAATTGGCAGTTATAAACGTGGTTTCCCCGGAACACAGGCGCGCATAACAATGAATTCTGGATAGTGTGTCACATCACACCAACGTCAGTAGAGCATACACGAGTGGGTACAATTGAAAAAAGTTGTAAAATGTTTTTTTCCGTTCAATTTTAATACCTACACTGACCTATACCAACTAAAATTATCGGTGTCAAAACTTCCGAGCAGTAGCCATGCAATGTTTAAGATAACTACATGGTATTTTCTAGTCACAAATTGATATGTCTCTGCTTCGCCCGGGTTAACTTTAATCCTTCTTTGAAAATCAGTATAGAAATAAATATATAGGTACAAGTACATAAATAAAAATAAAGGAAGTTTATGTATTTAGGTACCCCTTGTTCATATTCTTCTGTGATTTGAGCGTGTCTTTAAAAAATACTCGTCTCTAGCATGACACAAGAGATGAAGACAGATTTAGAGGCCATTTTTTAGAAGACCAATATGAATAAACCCCAGTCTGAATACACGTTCTCCAAGCAGGTGAGATTTTGTCCGATTACGCACGCCGCAACTTATATCCTGCTGGCTTAGTCTATGTATAAAGTGTCCTCACCAAACTATGGAACAAATACCTTCAATGTTGGTACAGACTAGAATTTTAAACAAAGTTGGTTAAATTCTCTATGTCTGTATTTTTTAGCGTTGACATGATTTTTTAAAAGGAACTGTTGTGCTTGTACTTACGTAATAATGAAGAAGTTATCGGAAACTTTTTCGTGATTTTCTTAAACCATACATAAAAACTATAAATAGGAGATATTTTAAATTTATAACTTTTGATATTTAAGATAATATTTATTTATTTCTCTGACACCCAAACGCTCAAGGTATTGCGAAATATTATTTGGACATTTCGATCAATCCTTGTGGAGTATAAACAAACAGTGATCTTCTATCTTAAATAAATCTTTAGGTAGGTATAAACACAGATATGTAAGAATTTCCAGACATTGCATATGGTGAAGGTACTACACGTATTGCAATTTGTAACGAACACTGTTTGAGTAACTATTCAAAGAGTTACTCAGCAGAGTCAGCACCTAAATATTCAACTTACTCACACGACACAACTTGCCGATCTATTATAAACAAAATATAGTTTAAGTATGAAACTAACTTTGAAACTCGAATTTTATACGAGTGCAAGTATGACCTACCTAAGTAATTAGGAAAGCCAAATTATATTTCAATACAAAACTCATACCACTGCGTCCTGATTTTGGAAACTTGTATTTTCGATTTCGAGTCTGAATGTGCTATGTTTTGCTATGTTAAAGTTTCGGATTGACGCTTTGACTCTGCACTAGTTGACGACTATGTTATGGAACCAATACCTCTATCACGAACAAATCTGACAGTCGCCGCGTTAGCGTATTCGAGTTATATTGCCCGTCAATGCCAGCTCGACTGCCAACCGTTGTAGTGTCACTGCGCAGTGTATCTCGGATACACTCGCATTACGATACGTTTGCGATTGTCACATTTATTCGTGATCAAGGCACTGTTGCGAAAGAGTAGTTTATCATCCTATAAGATAGTTACCCAAATCTCCTGTGTACTCATAATTATGAAAATACAGTAAATTCGTTTGAACAGATATAGAAAAATCTAAAGTATTTAATCGAATAAATTGTAAAGTTTGATTTCATGAAAGCCGCATTCATTATTAAATTAGTGCATGTATAGGTATTTATATTTTATGAATACTGATATTTTGAATCGGCTTACAATTCATGTCCAATTACGAGGACTTGCGGCATGAAATACCAAAAATGAATTTTATTCCGATCAAAATGCAATAATTATACTAAAATTCAACTCAAGAACCATTTTACTCGCTGCGTACTTACGTAAGTCTGATGTTATTGGAAACGTAAATTGTTTGATGGTTTCGTTTATAGGTAGAGATTATTTTTAGTGTTCGAGTTAATATCGAACACGCAGCTATAATGCAATTTGGCTGCGTTTGCAGTTGAATGCACCTTTTAAGCGCGTTTACCTAAATTCACCAGTTCGCGACTGAACGTATTACCGAGAGCGCGGGCTCAGTACCATCAAACCATTAACCAATTAGTTTAAATAAAAGATCCGTCGGTTAAGTGATTTTATCATTATAATTCATTTACTTTGATAGTGACTTTTACTAACTAATAAATACATACCATAAACTCAAAGAGACTTGGATTTGGGGAAACCAGACCACACCCGAGACAAGTTACTCTTTTCATTTAGTTTAGTTTTTTTCGTTAAAACGAAACAATAAAAGTTAACATCAAGTTTATCTCAAACATTCCTTTTGTTCAGAGTTAAAACGCTTCTCAATCGAATTTGCATATAAGCTATAAATTACTTTTGTTTTATCATCGACATGGTGGTTTCTTTTTAATGTAACCGGATACTTTAGTATGGTCTCAGGTTTGATGTGATGTTGATTTCCGAGAATTCCTAAGTCCCACGAGAGGTTCGTGGTTTAAAACTAGTTGGTAAGCAAATGCAAATGTAAAGTTAATGAATATAATGACCTAGATCCCAAGCTCCCGGAAAACACTGATAACACAATCAGATAACAATGTCGTCATCTTCAGTCAAGGTTGGTAAAGAGCATGGCTGTATCAGCGAGATTAAATACCACTTTGATGAGAACATAGATTTACAAAGTAAAATGGTACGTAAACCTTATTTCGAGCTGGAAAAATACGATGTACATACGTACTTGTCAACTCCCGATAAAATGATTCAATTAATATTTAAAAACGATTCAACCTCTTTTACATTAGCAAGGAGTCAAAAATAGAGTTGAAACTAAAATAAAATCCGTTATTGTTTTACATTCGGATCAGCCAAGTGATCGAATAAAATAATTGAATAAGAGTTCCGCTCCGTTATTTAACATGACGGTGCTTTTTATCCGCGAGCGGTTACTCAAAGTCAGGTAAGATTTTACAAATCTACAGTACAGTATGTAAGTTTTTGAGCCCAGAAGAGCTAAGAAACCTCACCTCTAAGAAAATCCTTCAGATTTAGCAGCTGCAAAGTTTAGTGGTGAACTGTGAACGCCCCAGGTAGGGGCGACATCTATATATACGAGTGCAAGTGGCGATCACAATAGGCCATCTAGGCCGCGGTGAAATTAAGCCGTAAAAAGCTAATAAATCAATCGATCTTTCGATCTTTGTGGGATGTCATTGCACACAAAATTGTAATTTGCAATTTTTCATTTTAAACTTCATTGATTTTATAAATTACTAGCATTCGCCCGCGGCGTTGCTCGCATTCTACCCTTTAGAATGTGACGTTTCAAAATTCCTTTCTTAGTGCACCTCTACACTATATAAGGATACTACCCTCCAAATTTCATACCTCTAGGACTTATAGTTTAGGCTGTGCGTTGATTCTATGTCAGCTTCAAAAGAGTTTTATATATATTGATGATGATAATATTTAGAAATGTTGAAATGTGCAAGCGAGAAGTTGTTTGACGTTTGCCAGCCCCTTGATTTTGTCGACAAAAGTTGCTCGTGCACAGCCCCCCACAGTTGATTGTTAGACTACGGATCCCTAATTTGTTTAAAATGGGCATACCTACGATTTTATTTCATTAAGCTGTGAATGTGCTGTATTATTATTCGTGGTCGATAAATAAATATGCAATGCAATTCAGAGTTTATTTTAAATAATCCATCGCCGATATTCTTATAACAAAAACGTAATAAGTATAACTATCTAGGTATAGATATATAGGTATATGTATAACTAGCCGTCGCCCGCGGCGTTGCTCGCGTTCTACCCTTTAGAGTATGACATTTCAAAATTCCTTTCTTAGTGCACCCCTACACTATATAAGGAAACTACCCTCCAAATTTCATACCTCTAGGACTTATAGTTTAGGCTGTGCGTTGATTCTCTGTCAGCTTCAAAAGAGTTTTATTATATTGATGATGTTATTAGAGTATAAGTAATTAAGTAGTCTATTTAGTTTATAGTATGGTATTGTAGGTATGTATGTAGTTACACACTTATATATCTACAAAGCACACTATCAGCAGCAAGTACTGCAGGTAGATTATAACATAATCCATTCTATTCAAGGTTGTCTGGTAGAGACCGCTGCTTAGCGATAAGGCCGTCAGTTATCATCAATATATATAAAACTCTTTTGAAGCTGACTTAGAAACAACGCTCAGCCTAAACTATAAGTCCTAGAGGTATGAAATTTGGAGGGTAGTATCCTTATATAGTGTAGGGGTGCACTAAGAAAGGAATTTTGAAAAGTCGCACCTTAAAGGGTCTAGAACGCGAGCAACGCCGCGGGCGACGGCTAGTATATCATAGAGTTAAGTTATTGTTTCCTGTATGTTTAGTTTTTAATTGTGGTGTGCCATAAAGTATTTTCTATCTTCATCTATGTGAGAATAGCCTGATTGTATTGGAAATTGTTGCGATTAGATTGACTGCATATCATCATCATCATCAACCTATATTGGTCCACTGCTGGACGTAGGTCTCTCCCAAGACGCGCCACTGAGCCCGGTCTTCGGCTCTTCTCATCCAGTGTTTGCCAGCTACATGTCTCAGATCGTCACCCCACCTAGCCGGAGGGCGTCCTACACTACGCTTGCCTAAACGCGGTCTCCACTCGAGTATTAGTTTGCTCCAACGATTGTCGGTTCTGCGGCAAACATATGCATATCATGCATATCGCAAGAGCTTATCCCTTGTGGCATTTAATTTTAGATAGTTCAACACGAAAATTGCATTCTTCGCAGTGTTATTTACAATTGATAATTATTTATTATATTCATACTTGCTTCAGAAGCACGCTAGGTATTCCTCATTAAACGATTCACATCATAATGTTTTGGTTGTAATAAAAAAAGACTGACTGAAATGCATATCTATGCCCAATATACTGGATGACCATTGAAAGACATTGTATATTTTGAGTTTTTTCTTGATCGAACGAGTGAGGCTAGCAAAGATCATACTGTCAACTTACAAGTATTTAACAAAGTTTATCTAAGCCATAGAAAAAAAAATCTTTGTGTTTTTTCACGCACATTGCCAGATTTTAATTCAGGGGGAATCACAAGTATCATAATGATATAACTTATAAAAACCAAACCATATTATAATAATATACATTCAAAATGAAAAAAAGGACATTTATGACATTACGCAAAAACCCACCTCATTATGTCCACGATAAGCAGTTCAAGCACTCGTAACATGTAAAGAGGCTAAGACGGCATATAGATACAGTTTTACATCGATAGCGTAAACTAGCATTCTTGTTTTTCTTTGCATATGAAAAAGCTGAACAAAATGATCTGTCTAATTTCTTGGAATATTTACAGGTTGGCTATCGACAGATCTACCTACATTTTTATTTTTATACGAGCCGCAAGCCCTTGAGCAACATCTGGTTTTCACATGTGTAGTCGTCATCCGAACTTGCAGTGGGAATCATAAAAAAACAGTGTGAAAATGCCACATCCAACATACCTAATTTATTCATGAAACCAAACCTAATATCTGGTTATAACAGGAATAACTTACCATAGAATATCACTGTGAAGTACTTATTAAGTATGTACAAAATCCAACTTTGAATGTACTTCCTTTTAATATAATTTGGTAAATTGAAGCTTTTATGTAACAAAAGTGATTGAATCGATGTACTTTATAGATAGTAATGTTGGCACGTCTACCTTACTGAGTTTTTTGAAAATACTCCTTGATTAAACGTCATGGGGACACGGATTCTAAAACCTTTTACACTTATTAGATGTTCATTTTAACCTCAACTCATATTTTGTCTCAGTTCAAAAAAACCCGATCGGTAAAAAAAGATTTTTCAATTTCTAACCGTAGTATAATTCTCAAGGTTCTCAAATAAAAAAAAAAACTTGTCATAAAACCGTAAGCAATTACGTCATTCATTACCCATACGAGCTGAATGTTTATGCGGAGGCGGTTTCAAAAGACGAAAAAACCTGGCTGTGGGTGTAGCCTCTGAATGTGTGTCATCCTATTCTACTGAAAGTCAGAACCATGGCGGAATGACGGCATCGCGGTGGTGCAATCAGTGACATGGAGAAAATGCACCTTTTATATCTACTGTTGAATCACTAATACTTGCAAAACTCCTGAGTAAATAGACTTTATGGCCAGCAACTTCCGTTCATCAAGGCATAGGTAAAAGGCGCCTGACACTGCATAGTTCATTTACATTAGAGCACATTATAGTGTTAACTTTTTATTGACGAATTTTCAAATGTGCTGCATTTGGTCGTTGATTTCTGATAGAATAATCCTTGTACATATATAATCTTTGATATTATTACACATTTTATAAATCAATCTATCATCTATCATCATCAATATATATAAAACTCTTTTGAAGCTGACAGAGAATCAACGCACAGCCTAAACTATAAGTCCTAGAGGTATGAAATTTGGAGGGTAGGTTCCTTATATAGTGTAGGGGTGCACTAAGAAAGGAATTTTGAAAAGTCGCACTCTAAAGGGTCTAGAACGCGAGCAATGCCGCGGGCGACGGCTAGTACTATTATAAAATTGTAAAAGAACAAAAAAATCAAATTAAAAATATTGATAAACTAAATATGCAGATCTACTAAATAAACGATTCTCTTTCTGAAAATCGAGTTTGTCTGTTTGTTTGTTCGCAGATCACGCCTAAACTATACTGGACCAATTTCAATTAAACTTATAGGTACCATTCAGAAGCCCTTTTTCTGGATTAAAACATAGGCTATATTTTATTGAAATAAAAAATCTGGATTCTTAGGTACAGCTTGAACTCTCTAAACCAAAAGCAGCCATTTGCTATGAGGTTCATCGTATGCTGGTTGACAGATATTTTAGTGGAAAGTTTCGCACGCGTACGAATTCATGGGTATCAGCTAGTGTACCTATAAAAAACATATTGCATGTAATAATAAGGCTCCAATAGTGAGCACACGGATTCCGAGTTACCTTATAATAACGTTATGCACGACAAATCACCCTTCATATCGACCGATCAGTTAACGTTAGCCCTATCAACTAGACCTGAAATTAATAACCTTTACGCGGATTTAGTGGTTTAATTCTTTAGTGGTTTTTATTTAATTTTATGTGATATGGGTCTGTGTACAATTTTTTGTTACCTACCGTGCCTGCAATAAACGAATTTTATTTATTATTTATTTATTTATTTTAATATCAAATTATCTTAGGTACCGGTAATTTACTTATAAAGGCATAAAATGAGTTTTAAAGCTTTAAATCAATGCATACATATTTACCAAGTAGGTAGGTATTGTGGGTTTCACATGTACGAGTATATAAGAAGTAGGTACTCTAAACCCTCGAAGTTTCTGAAAGTGGTTTTCTAACAACTTGTATGACTTACTTAGATTGACAGGCGTCACAGCTCAGTTGGTAAAAAAGCTCTGCTTTCCGTATTGTGAATCGTTGGTTCGATCCCCACCAAGAACAAACATTTGTGTGTGGCAAACATGGATATTTGTTCTGGGTGTTACTATGTCTTTATTTATACGTTTAAGTATTTACAAAATCAGCAATAAAGTTGCCATAGTACAAGGTTTGCTTAGTTTGGGACTAGAAGGCGATGTGTGGAATTTCCAAGAGTTTTTTTTTATTAGTTTGAATCTAGATTTCTACTTGTCAAAGTAAAGAGTTCTTAGTCTACAATAGTGTCAAATGTTCATAACTCTTGCACGCATCATATTTCAACCTAGGGCCGTACAGCAAACAAGCGCTGATAAAAGCAAGACTTATTTTTAAATCTATATTTTTGATTTTCCTTGTAAAAAAACTATGTTTGATTTGAAAGTAATCGATTAGAGAGTAGAACGACAGACTATTGTTGGTAAATGTTCTTGTCATTCCAATGAATGGGCCGTTTCAAGTCAAGCAGTTTAATCAAGCGATGGTGAAAATATACACTACTAGCCGTCGCCCGCGGCGTTGCTCGCGTCCTACCCTTTAGAGTGTGACGTTTCAAAATTCCTTTCTTAGTGCACCCCTACACTATATAAGGATACTACCCTCCAAATTTGATACCTCTAGGACTTATAGTTTAGGCTGTGCGTTGATTCTCAGTCAGCTTCAAAAGAGTTTTATATATATATATACTAGCCGTCGCCCGCGGCGTTGCTCGCGTTCTAGACCCTTTAGAGTGCGACTTTTCAAAATTCCTTTCTTAGTGCGCCCCTACACTGTATAAGGAACCTACCCTCCAAATTTCATACCTCTAGGACTTATATAGTTTAGGCTGTGCGTTGATTCTCTGTCAGCTTCAAAAGAGTTTTATATATATTGATTATATATTATATAAAACTCACTTATATTATATTGTATTATATATATGATGATATTGATTTAGATTAGATAAAGATAATGTCTGTCTGTAAATTCTTTTCACCAAGCTTTTGAAATACACTTATTTATAACTTCTTACGTGTTTTTATTAACCTTGTGCTTTTCAGCTTAAGAAGAATTTGCTAGGTAACCACGGATATTCGTACCTATATACGTCACATATAATGATGTTTCCACCAGGATTTGCTTGCTATCGTAAAATAGGCCTACATTACCTAAATAGTATTTATCAATTATTTAGAGTGCATATTCAATCAATAATAAATACCACTGATAGTTATTTTAGCGCTTTGTGTTTGGTTATTATTTGTCACATGTATTAATAAGGTATCCTATTAGTTATTTATTCAATGGAGATAAAATAATTCAATGGAATTTACCAAATTATTATAATGGATACCGCATGACAGAACACAATGCCGTTCCGTAATTCAAACTATTTCAGAGTTTTTTTTACAGGTACCTAGTTATACAGTCGTCTGCGACATTCACTTGTAGTCATGCTAGATACTGCAACCGTTTAAGTTCAAGGATATTCTAGTATAAATGGGATGACTTTTGTAAGTAGCTATAAGCTGCCGCCTAGGAAAGCTGAGGTGCAGGTTCGTTCCGAGCGGTGGCAAGTACTTCCTTGATTATGTGATTTTTAGTGGCATAACCGGTTACTGTAATAATATAGGTGCCTATGGAAAAAAAAATTAAAGACAGAGCGAAAAACGCGTCCGATCCTATCATCAATATATATAAAACTCTTTTGAAGCTGACAGAGAATCAACGCACAGCCTAAACTATAAGTCCTAGAGGTATGAAATTTGGAGGGTAGGTTCCTTATATAGTGTAGGGGCGCACTAAGAAAGGAATTTTGAAAAGTCACACTCTAACGCGAGCAACGCCGCGGGCGACGGCTAGTAGCAAATAAACTGAAATATGACTGCTCCTTGGTGTCTTGAGTTCATACACCTTGAGTTAAACTATTGGGTTTACGCTTTACGTGCGGTCAGTTACTGGATCCCGAGAAAGGATCGCTTACATGCAACTCATGCAAACTGTTCAACCCCTCTGTAAACTGCCAAGAGATAGTTAGATAGATAGATTTTAGTAGTAGTAGAGCTCTTTGTGAGAGCTCGTCCGGGAAGTACTATATACCACCGTACCTATTTCTGTCGCCAAGCAGCGATGCTCACATTGCTGTGTTCCGGTTTGAAGGGTAAGGGCGCCGGTGTAATTACAGGCACATGAGACTTCAAGATCTTTACGTCTCAGAGTGATGGACGCAGTGCATTGCCTTACAGGGCACGTCCTCATTAGACTTGCTCTGTGAGGTAATGAATTGTTATAGGCAGAAGTTACTACTTAACATCAGGTGAGCTATCAGCTTGTTCCATTACTTTTATCATAAAAAAAAAAGATAATAATTTGCAGTGCCGCAAAAATGCAAATTACCACAAAGAATGGCAAGAAGGAAAGTTGTCAGTAATCGTTATTGTAAACAGTTCGGAATTAAATCTCAATAGTTCCGCATAACGTTGCTTGTTTCACATAAACGTAGGTACCGACGTTGCGGGACACTTATTTAGAAACTGATATTAATTTGGTCGACGAGGGTACGGTTTGCGTGCCCCTTTCCGTTACTTTCCTGTGCCGCAAAACATTAACGGAGGGAACATTATTTATGGATCATGTTTTGACTCAATTTCAAATAAAAAATCCGTGATGTTACATCAATCATATCTACTTAACCTACGCAAAATGGTACTGATTTGGACCAGTTAATCTATCTATAAATCGTTTGCAACGGTTTGTAGATAGCTCAACTGTTTCATGTGTATTTTGTAAATATTGTGAATATTGTAAATACTGTATTAGTTGTAATTTTCTTTGTGTATAAACTCACTAATAACTACGTAAAATGAACTCAGTTCATATAACCGCTGTGTATACAATTTGTAATACACCAGAGATCTTAAAATACCCACGTCAGTAACAACCAAAACTACATATAAAAGAGGGTTTGATTGAGATTGCGGTGATCAAATGGTGGCCAGTGACAACGTTGTCAGACAAATAGATGCAGTTACTACATAAATAGTTTTGTTGATGGCGCTAAGTTGCAAAAATAATGCAAAAAACGCTACAGTTCATAACTTACCGCAGAGACGGTAATAGTTAAACCGTTGGCTTTTATGCTAATCTGCGCAAAGGCACGACATCGCCGCTGGAGGGAGCTTCTTTCAAATGTAATGTCACCGATGAACCCATCAATTTTCAAATCTTTGCTCTAGTTTCGATGATTACTAGTTTTACTAAGTATTCCGTTTAGTTGAACAATATTTTAGGGCATAATCGGTTGCCAAACGAAATCAGTTTTATGAATTAAATATTTGTTACTTTTATTACATTCTCAGCTATAGTTTCGTTTTTGTTCTCATAATAATAATTATACATATAGAATACAAAATATAAGCATCGATTCTCAGAAATCTCTAATAATGTTTCGACTTCCTCTGAATTTGTTTTAGAACATGATTTTCCAGCACGTACGATTCAAAGTGGCTGAAATGTGAGAAGACTGTGTATAAGCTGTGTGGTAGGCGTCGTTTCCAATCCAAGTTAAAGTGATAGGCAAAGACCGCATTACACAAAGTTCACCTGAGTCGGCTGAGCCCGACTCTCTTCGAGTGCTTTTGTTTAGTCATTTGAGCCGAGAGGGAAGAAGTTTTAGTTTCTTCACTCTCCGGCTCCTTCATTGTTCAGGACCAACACGGTTAAATCATAGTCTGTTTAACTTTAAATAGTTATTTGCGTTTGTTCGAAGGAAATTAAGGACTGAAACTCGCCCGTTGTAGTATCATATTAGCTAAATTTATAATTCTGCAGTTAAGACATCATTGAGATTTGTTTTGTTGAAAAGAGTAATAATTTCATCGATTTAAATTAAATACCAGATTTTATATCTTAACAGCTAAATGACATTATGAATTTTTCCATCGAAAATCAGATTCTAGCGCCTCTACATATTGTATCTTTACTTATACCTACCCCCTGAGTATCTGTATCCACTAAGTTCTAGGTACCCATATTTTGTGACGTACGTGTGAGCAATAAATAAAAAAAAACATTACGTATTAATTATATATTTAGAGGCGGACGGTTACGTCATAAAAACAACATGATTATAAAAACAGTCCTGAGTTGCCAGTCCAGCGAAGCCGCCCGGTCCAGATGAGATTGTAATTTTGCTTTATATCCACCGCCCACGGGCGTCAAACCTACGCTTTACAATTTGTTACACTTATCAATGGTGTTATCAGAGCAATAAGAACCTAGCTGGAAAGTATCAAATATCTTATTCTCAGAGTTGGAGGCACTTGTGTTTCTAACAAGATAGTAAGTATAAATAAAATCGTTGGACTGGTATACGATAGCAAAGAATAACAATGTAGGTAGCACTTAAATACATGATCAAGAATCACACTGAACTGCACATAGATAACTTTTTTCCATCAAAGAGATGACAAAATTCGATTTCGTTTCGTCTTAAAGCTTCCATTCGAAAAACGACTAAAACAGTTTTAGCCTGTCCTTCTGAAGAAGTCGTTGTCAAGTGTTCATCCTAAGCCTGTTGATGTAAACCTATATCATTATACTTCGTTTCTGCTTACTCTTGACGCAATGTTATTGCAAACGCTAACAGTGAGCTTCTTATTACTCTGAGTGTAGTTATTAGTTGCATTTTCTTTGGCGAATTACTACCTAGAACTTGTTCTTGCTGGTTAACTAGGTTTTTTTTTCTGATATTCTGCCAGCATACCTGCAGGCCTAGGATGCGCACGCGAGATATTTTGTCATGTCGTTCTGTCAAAATGTAAGCATTTTGCACTAGTTTTTGAACTTTTGCATTATCTGTGGTAATGTTGTCGACAAAACGCGCCTTGTTATTGTACACTTTTGACACTTCTTAGTCGTCGTATCTCTCTGAGGACGAGATAATAGTCATGCAGAAATGTCAAAAGTTGAATATTCAAGGCGCGTTTTGTCGACAACATTGCCACAGATAATGCAAAAATTCAAAAACTGGTAAAAAATGCTTACATTTTGACGGAACGACATGACAAATATCTCGCGTGCGCATCCTAGGCCCGCTGGTCACCTTAACTGGTATAAGGACCACACGCCACACATACGTTTTAAACTAGTAAACTTAGTAGCTATTTCATAGATGTAAAAACGAACAATTGTTTTATGAAGCAAACGAGTCAAGTCAAAGTCAAAAAGCTTTTATTCAATAAAATCTCACTGATCACTTTGAATCTCATTTTGATTGAATTTAGGTAAGTACTTACTAAAATTACAAAGTTTTTTTAGATCTTTTATGTAACCAAAAATTGTTTTTGACTCAAAAATTTATAATCACAAAACATGTTTTAAATTTTTCAGAAAAACTTTATCCAAATTAGTTAAAACAGTCCAACCCGTGTGTTGTTAGAAAAGAACCCTAATTTAACACAAACATGCTGACTAGTTAAAATTGTAACCAACATGACATTCAGTCACAACTTTGTCCGTTTGTTTAAATAGTCAGAACTTAATAATGCTGCATTGTACGCATGTAATATTTGTAACTTTACTACTGCTAACTTATAATTTAATTTAATAAAAAAATGGTTAAAAAGGTTTCGAATTTCAAAAAAATCACATAATTATTATATTACAAATATTATATTTGAATAAAAAGTTCGATATTATGCATAACATAAGTAATAGTTATTTAGGCATTAAAGGCTTAGCCGTACCAATCTATTAGTTATTATGTTATATATTTATATTGTTATTGCAGTAGTCTCAACAAAAATAAAATAAAAATCAAAGCAAACAGGGAAGCGAGATCAAAATTCTTGCAACGAAAATGTTTGCAACGTGAACCTATGAATAGAGCGAAACACAATGTTTGGGATCAAACGCTGTTATATTCTACGAGTGCATTGCTTGGTACTGGTAGCGTTTCTGCTATTTCATTTTCCTAAGCTAACCTACTATATTTATTTACTCAATCTAAAGAAATACGCCCCCGACTCTGTTGTTGCTTTTTTCTAAACTAAATTGTTTTATATTTTGACAGCACTAAACTAACAAAACGTTCATTGTCGCTAATAATGGCAATAATTATACATCTGTCAAATTAGGTTAGTTATGGAAAATTAAGCCGTAAAGTAGTCAAATTAAAGTCAGTTTTTAAAGTTTTTATACTTCTAAATGATTACTGTTTTCAACTAGGTATATAATCTGAAATGTTACTCTGGATTCAATGCTACCCTTTACCAAACTAGGTAGGTAGGTACCATACTTTACTCTCTTGGTAAACAATATCTTACTATTTTACATTTTTTCTAAGAGTAATGTACGTGGCAACATATTTTTTGTTGGTCACACTAGAAACTCAAGGCGGTTACGCGGTATCCGGGGCGACCATCGGCCATCAGGCATCGGTGACTTTCATCAGACAGCAAACTACAGAATATTATTCACTAAGAAGGTGTTGTCGATGCGTTGGCCATTCAGACGAACCTATCAGCGCGGCTCGGTCGTATAACCACAACAATTCAGTAATAAAATACCAAGAACCACTTGGTAACCGTACCTTTACGTTAAGAGGCGTACACACGATCGATAAAATTGCTAAACATAATCTCTAGTTATGGTGGTTGGATTTTTTTGACTTTTTTTGGTTGGTAGTATTTTGCACATTGTTGTCGACAGAATTGTTCTTTTTACACTTCTATCATCGAAAAAAAAACTAGTTTTGTACGCATATTTGTCTGTCCCTTAATAGGAGCCAGAGTTTACCATGTCACTGATAAATATATTTAAATAAGCATAACGTACTACTATATATAAGTGTTATTGATTAATATAGTACTCATAAAACTTATCTCAGGGTCCATAAGGGCTGCCTTGCCAGATATCAAATTGTGTCAACGTATTTACTCGTTTAGAAAAACAATGTTTTAATCAGAGTGTAATAAACGTTTATTTTTAAATGAACTACTTGAAATTGTCGATGTATTCGTAAACAGAGAACGTACTTGTAAGACAAGATATACCATTCACAAGATAGCAATTTTTTTAAACCAATACTTTTGTAGCAAAAAATTGTATCGTAATTTCCATTGTGAATGTATTGTTAGCTGTTGAAAAGTCCTTACATGTAGTTTATTAAACGCAAACATCGCATCCACACATCAAAGGTACCTATTTAAATGGTTTATCTTACAGCGTGACAACAGCTCCGGGCCACTCGACACAATGTCTTCTCGTGTTATATAAACATTCTTCCTTTGAAAACGACATTTTGAAAACTTGCGTTTTATTTCAATACAGTTTCACGTGCTTCAAACGTGTGAACTCTCGAGTGGTGGTCGAGATATATAGTTAAGCCCCGACACGGTTTAATAACTCTGAATAGAGGGGAAGTGGGAGGGTGCTTGTGCTTAGCCAAAGAGATTAAAATTAAACTTCTGCACATTCAAGATCAGAACCATAAAACCGTGTCGGAGCCTGTAAGTAAACAGTTGATGTAAGTATGTATATCAATATGACTAGCTCGACAAAACCTTTGTCGTGACGAGTAAGTAAATTAGGTAGAGTATCGAGCTCCAAGCAATGCATCTGTGCCTCAAAGAGCTCTTTGGAGCACAGAATGCATTGCTTAAAGCTCGAGACTTTACCCAGTCATATTAAGATTATTAAGCTTTATAATGTAGTAATAGTAATTCTTAAGAATTGATTAGGAATTTTGCCTTACGAAAGGTATATTAGCATATTTAATAAAAAAATATGACTGACTTAGATCGCTACCCGCTCACGCAGAGCTTATAACACAAAGCAAGGATAATTTAGAAAAACTGTTCTTTTTCGCAAGTTAAATATTAGGTTCGTAAATAATGTAAAATAATTATCCCACTAATCCCACCAACATAATAAATGTTAATAGATGTTTGTGTTTCAGTGACGGTGCAACTGCTAGTCTGATTTGGAAGAAACTTGGAATATATATACCTGCGGGCCTAAGATGCGCACGCGAGATATTTTGTCGTCGTTCTGTCAAAATGTAAGCATTTTGCACTAGTTTTTGAACTTTTACATTATCTGTGGTAATGTTGTCGACAAAACGCGCCTTGTTATTTTACACTTTTGACACTTCTTAGTCGTCGTATCACTCTGAGGACGAGATAATAGTCATGCAGAAATGTCAAAAGTTGAAGATTTAAGGCGCGTTTTGTCGACAACATTGCCACAGATAATGCAAAAATTCAAAAACTGGTACAAAATGCTTAAATTTTGACAGAACGACATGACAAATATCTCGCGTGCGCATCTTAGGCCCGCTGGATTGCCATTTGACACTTAAGGTAGGTGCTTTTCATCCCGGAAAATCAACAGGATCCACCGGGACGCGGAAAGTCATATGCGGAAGCTAGTAATATCATAACAGTCCATCCACTACCGTGCTCTAACATTCGTGTAAAATAGTTACAGACCATTTTTCAGGTTAAAAAAAACTTATATCACGCATTCCGTTTTTCCGTTTCATCTATCAAAAGGAATAAATCTTTGCGCTCTCCCAATGACGGACCTCAAAGTGTGTTTGTTTGTTTTAACAACAAAGGAACACAAAATTTGGTAACGGCCAGTACTTTGTAATAACAAAGATCAGTGTAGGTATGTAGGTATTGAAAACACCACCGATTACTCTTACCACGGATAGATAAAGAATCTACTTATAAAAAACCATGTTGGTACTTGGTAGGATCAGAAATACTACTTAATTACCTAACTTACTAGCAAATAGTGCGATGCCAATTTAAAAAAAAAAATAAAGAAAATAAGTAGCAAATAAACAAGTTTATAACTAAAACAAGCTACCTAAGTAAATGAAATGCACTTTGCTAGCTCCTACTTATAGCTACCTACCTACCTATCTAATCTAGTAGCTACCTAACTAATGTAAGGCAATCGACGCTAAGACTCATGTAGCATTATTCCTATAAACATTGTGGTTTCCTTAGTGCTATAGTACAAAATAAGTTATTATGTATTTTTAAAACAATAAATTAATTTAAAAAAAAAAACCTATTGGTAATCATTGGTGTTACTATAACTGACACACTCAGCACTCTCAAATTTATAAAAATAAAATCCGATAAATCTATTTGCTTTTGCATCCCCCGGACTCATCTTTTTCATAAAAGCACGAGTACACATCAATTAATAAATGCTGCAGTAAGGGCGGATTCGTTTTTCAATTAAATTGAAACCATAGTTTTGTACATAAACGCAAGCGATTTCGGTTATGTCGAATTTTATTGAGATCCTGAAAACACTGAAATTGTTTGTTTTTCTTTTAATGCAACTGAGTGATGGACCAAGTTATCCTAAAACACCATTAGGTATTTTCCGATTTTTTCCGTCATCAGTTAACTCCACCATTAAGACCCTTACACATTGTAAAAATATTGCATTCAAGCAATTTAATAAATCAGTGAAGGCTCATCTATGTGATTAGCAATCCTCGGTAGCGATTCTGTTGTTTCATTTTTTTAAACTAACCTATTTGGCAGCACTTAAATGATTTCCATTCCGTTCTGAAACGAGAACGATAATTTTAGTGCTGTCAAATTAGTTAACTTTAGAAAAATGCAACAACAGAGTCGGGGGCATCGTAATATTACTTTTTTCATAAAACTGCTTAAGTACCTATAAATGTCTAAATGAATGTTTATTGGTTTTTAAACCAAATGTAATTTACCGATGCGCTGTATAGTGAGATTTTGCTATGAAGCTGATAGAAAAGAAGTGTACAAGTTTGATGCTTCAGCAGTACAGCAATCGGCTATTATCGAACGCTGTCAGTTCCATGATTTATGTCGACTATCTAAATACAAATCTATGAAATTTTTGAATTCTACTTTTGTTATGAACTAGGTGAGTAAGTACTCTACTCATTCCTTAGGCACTCATATCAGGCTAACTAAAAATATATTCATCATCATCATCTTCCTACCCTTGTCCCACGCTAAGTGGGGTCGGTACAACATGTCTTCGTCTTCCACTCTCCTCTATCAGCCGTCATCTCGGTGTTCACTCCTTTCTTACTCATATCTTCTTTCACACAATCCATCCATCTTTTCTTTGGCCTACCTCTACTTCTACATCCGTCCACATTCATGTCTAGCACTCTTCTCGTAATATGACTTTCTTCCCTCCGCATGACATGCCCATACCACGCTAACCTATTACTCCTCAACTTGTCCGTTATTGGCGCTACTTTCAAACTTCTTCTTATATACTCATTCCTTATTTCATCCATTCTTGTCACTCCACACATCCATCTCAACATAAACTAAAAATATATTCGTTTAATTTAAAAAAAATCTTTTAATAAGTCTTCCTTTATTTTCCTCTTCTTTCCTACATTTCTTCATCTATACAGTTACTAGATTCCGCCCACGACTTCGTTCGCGTCCCGTTAGATCCAGTTGATATTCCGGGATAAAAAGTAGCCTATGTGTTAATCCAGGTCACGAACAATATATATTCCAAGTTTCATCCAAATCGGATCAGTAGTTTTGGCGTGAAAGAGTAACAAACATCCTCACAAACTTTCGCGTTTATAAATCGCCGTCCCCATAGAATAAACCGGTAATCGTAAAAACCAAATTGTTCCGGAGAATTAAAAAACCAAAATTTGGCTATAACTTTATACCGGGTTGGCGTAGCACGGTCTTTCAATACTAAAAGATAGCAAATTTTATTCAAATATGTAATTATGTTTCCGAAAAGTACTCTATTTACCTAAAGAAAGGTAATTATAATAGGCTAGGATTTATTTTCTGAAAGACCAACAACAACCGTGAATAAGCTATTTAAAATTAAGTGTCTGGTGGGCCAGTGAGAGGTCCTCGCGAATAGTGTGTTTTAATAGTGTCGAATAGAGTGGAAACAAAACGCGAAAGCAAAAGAGTACCTTAACAAAACGCATATTTTTAAGAAACCGCAATTTTACAATGTATCACGAAATCATTTGCAAACACATCATTATAGGTACCGTTTCTAAAAGGTGACTTGCTATCTCTTAAATCTTATCTCATTGTTAGTGACGTCATCTAACCAATGCACTATTAGTACAGTCTACAGATCAGTTTGCAATGAAATAAATGGTCAGTCAAAAATATTTGTACCTACATAGTAGTCAAATATTTTTCCAGTATGGTGTTTACGTTTTAAATAATAATATTAAAACAATACGTTTTATAATCCTGCCACATTCTCGAAGCTGCAAGCTTATCGTGGTGGGACTCTGCCATCAAACTTGCCTGAAAGAAATCTTCTGAAGCTATAATAGACTTTACTCCAACAGTATTAGAGTGCATCAGTCAAATTACAGTAATAAATAAATAGATATTCATGGACGTATTACAAGGGCTCATTTATAATGCACTAAGACAAACAGCAGATGCAAATCTGTACAGCATCCTGTTTGCCTATACTTAGGGTGGATAACCTTAGTTCCCGTTCGATACCTATGTTACTAGATCGATATAAACCTTGGACGCTAAAATAACTCTCGGAAGTTCAGAATTTATCGAACTTACGAAAACAGCCCAGAGGAAAAAATCTGTAAATGTTTAAAATAATAAAATAATTTGGTTCTTAAATTTTATTAGCCGGTAACTGCGGATTTTCGATTAGAGCACTTTTGAATTGATGTACAGAAAATATGCAATATTATTAATTTACAAAGACATTGTACATAATTCCTAATCTGTTACTAGATCATAGAAATTCAAAATATTACTATCCAGCATTCAGGTGTTTCTAGTAGTCATTACACACAATGGCTAAGGAACAGTAAGACAATGTATCCAAAAAATTGGTAAAGCTACCACCTCATGTGGAATAAGAGATGAGAACAGATATTTTTGAGTCCTGTAGTAAATATAACAGTCGTGGCTCAAAGGGGTATAGATAAAAGCTGCGCTTGCGCCACTCAATAGACTGTGCTTTCAAATAAATCTTACAACAATGGATATCATTATGCCCGATCAAACACTACAAGTGGCCTTTGAGATTGTATTTTGAAAATGTCATAATATTATACAGATACCATAAACGGAGTAATTTATGAATCTATGTATTGAGCTTGTATGTTTTGTTGGTTAAAAAAATTTTCAACGTGGCGAAGCGCTCGTGGCGTGGTTTGCTTAGTCAAATAAGTAATAAGTATTTTTTTGAAATATCTTAATTTTTCCAGTTACTGAGCTGAAATAGTTCTAAAAATAAAACGAGGTCGATCTTCATCGTATCAGCGAATAAAAAAAGGTACTTAGAAACCTTCTATACTGAAATAGTAATTTATAAGAGTACTAACCTTATTAATTTTTAAAGGTTTTCTATTTAGTTAGGTAACGCGATGTTTAGAACCATTGCTCTTTTGATGTCTTATAATGCATCCAGCTCTACTTTCAAAACAGAAATCTAAAGAATATTTCTTAAAAAGAAGATGAAGCTTTAGAAAAAAAATCTCTAAAATGTTACTGAGAAAATATAAAACTTCTTGCTCACAAATGAAAACTTCTTTAGATACACGCACGAAACACATAATAAGCACACGTTTTTGCAGAATGCTACCTACGTTAAGTATGGAAATGTGAGTATGTTTTTGCCTCTTATATAGCCAAGTGTAAGCTGTGTCCCCTAGCTAGATAATGCAAGAGGCTATTATTATTGTGAACGCGTTTTTTTGGTAAGAATAATTTCTACATGCAAGTAATTTATGTCACAGACTGTATGCAAATCTCTATGATATACGATGTGTTCCGGGACATGTACATTTCAGATGACGAAAGAACATTATCTTATCGTTTAGAAGAACTTTACGCTAGTTATTAGGTACTTTTTAATTTTGTAACATTAGCTAACCGTATTTATATTGCAGTGGCAATTCCGTCGTTATAAAATTACATAATGTAACTAAAAATACGTAGTAAGATATATTTATACATATAGGTCTCGAATTTTTGTACTTTGACATAAAAAATTACTTATTTAAACTTGTAAATTTTGATTTAATAAATTATTAGAAGTGTGCTATGTATGCAGACTAAAATATAGTACAAAAATAATAAGAACTTTTTCAGTTAGTTACTAAATCAGTGGCAAACCCCAGAATCGATACCAATATCTATGTCCTCTAAGTTCCGAAAATGAATTTTGCGCAAATTAGTTTAATAATTATTAATTAACGTCAATTATATAGAAAATACTTATTGGTTTATCACAATAATATGAATATAAAAAAGCAGTTACTGTAACTATGAGGTAGCCTAATTATATGACATCAGTAGAATTAGCAACATTTACCCACTTAGTAAAACATCTTACTCATAGTTTGATCGCAGGTTTGTTTGATAAAAGATAGCGCGAGTAATTAGCGCTCTTGCCGGTGAAAACTAAATTTACTTTGAGTTGCATGTGAAAATTCTAAAAGGGAACTCCGCTAACTTTCCGAAAATATGTGCCGTAAACTTCGCTCGCAATTTAAAGAACCCCTAGGTACTTAGATAGTTTACAGGCATTTATTTTTTGTGATCTGAACCACAAACCGATACCAATTTTAAGTTTTAAGCAGCTAATATAACACATGTGAGTTGTAGTAACTAGGTGAAGTTTTTTTTTTCACTAATAAGTTGTATGTACTTAATTGTTGTGTGGAGTGATTTTTTATTCTGAGGTATATTGTCACGGAACTTACGGGTTGTTTGCGAGCGCGCGTGTGCTTTGGGAGCGTGCGTCGGAGCGCACGAGCGGACACGGACTGACTGTGGAGGAGTGCGCTGTGCTCCCAGCACGGCAGCGGGAAGGTGCGAGTGCTGCCACGGGAGAGCATCTATCACCGCACACTGCTCGCTCCAACATGAACGTTCATTGTTCTCATATAATAATCAGCAACCGCATATTTCGCGCTACAAAGGCCTCTTGGATCAATTTGGGATCACTTTGATTGTTCACCTAGCATAGGTTATAGATAATTTTATAAATTAAAAGGCAGTGGACAGGAAGACCTGGAGCAGTTAAGGCCCATTTATACGATGGAAGTCACACAAGAGTAATAATTAAACGCGTAATAATTGACCTTCAAGAATTGTAAGCAACTATTTACTCGAGAATTATACAAGAATTGATTGTATGTGCTGTTTAAGAAAAGATATAACAATATTATATAAGATATAATCTAGGAATTTTCAAGAAGAGAGTGAATAGGTGGATTATAGCTAAGCGTGCTCCACCCTAGGCTGCAGCTATACTAACCACCAGGTGTGCTGGCAGCCAAATGCTTAGCTACAGCTCATAAAAAAAAAAGATTTGAAACAAAACTTGTAGGTATACGTTACGTGTTGTTAAGACCACGCAAGTAATTTATTGCTTTAATTCAACTGTATGCAACAGGTAATAAACTTGTATCATGTAAATGGGTCTTTAGTATCCAATGACTATAAAAATCATGAAATCTGATGGTAAAATCATCTATTCCACCGAATTGGAGCTAATAACGAGAGTCCAACAAGATAAAACACACAAATTAAATTGTTCGGGAATTTTTTTAGTGAAACTATTTTCTATTTTAGCTTTTTCATTATTTTTCTAATTTTTTTTTCATAAAATACCTAACGATATAAAGTTGTTTCCCAATAATTAGCAAAATATTGAAAGCGAAGCAGCAGAAGTGCTTTCTCGTTGCTTTCAAATATATTTTCTTATACTGACCCGTTGTTTGTATGCGTTTTCTTGGAAAAGTTTATGAGCATTTTCTTTGAAATTGCTACACTTATTTCATCAAAAGACTATAAGGTTTTTGGTCAAAATGTTGCTCAGAATTGGAAATTTTTTGTAGTTTCTAAAAGTTGTTAATAAATTTTATGGCATAGAAAACGTAATTTATGATCATAACAAATAATCCCATTCCAAACGGAACTCCTTTAACACCTTTATGTTCTAGAGTGATGGGCACAGTGCAATGCATCACAGGGCAAGTCTTCAATGGACGTGCTCAATGAAGCAATGCATTGTTATTGGCAGTCGTTACCACTTAGTATCAGATAGGCCATCGGCTTGTTTATCATATTCCATATAAGTCCATACAGTTTTATTGACTTATACATTTTTTTTTATATAAAATCTCTTTTTCCGAATTCAGGCTCAATAAAAAAGTTTATGACTATAGTTTCCACAATGCACTCAGTAGTGGAAACTATATCTAGTCACAAACTTTTGAAATTGACTAGGTAAGGTAGTCAATTTCAAACTATAGTTTGTTTGTACTGATATTACTTCTGTGCGCTGCGTGGTCGTGGCATAAGGGTTAGTCTCTTGAAGGGGACTTTGAGACTTCTTGTCTGTAACAGTGCATGGGCGTTCTATCGTGTGGTTTTCCGAATCTTAGCTCACACAAATTTAAAAATTGTACGTTTCAATAAGAACTCTAGAATAAAATCGGTATGAACATTTAAAGTATCTTTTATTTAATAGTGGTTTTTTTTTGTGTAGCTTATCAATATATATAAAACTCTTTTGAAGCTGACAGAGAATCAACGCACAGCCTAAACTATAAGTCCTAGAGGTATGAAATTTGGAGCGTAGTATCCTTATATAGTGTAGGGATGCACTAAGAAAGGAATGTTGGAAAGTCACACTCTAACGCGAGCAACGCCGCGGGAGACGGCTAGTATCATCATCATCATCAATATATATAAAACTCTTTTGAAGCTGACTTAGAATCAACGCACAGCCTAAACTATAAGCCCTAGAGGTATGAAATTTGGAGGGTAGTATCCTTATATAGTGTAGGGGTGCACTAAGAAAGGAATTTTGAAACGTCACACTCTAAAGGGTAGAACGCGAGCAACGCCGCGGGCGACGGCTAGTAGTATTTATAAATTGGTTTGCTCCCAGCAATTTACTCCAGAATTTCATTTTCGGTCGTGTTCTGTACCAAAAATGATGAATGAAAACTTGTTGTATTTTGCGCATTGTGATGATAAGCTATGTTATTACGTAAGATATGAAACTACCACGATGAAGACGTGCGATTACGTATGAAAAATGAGAAACATTCCATTGGTTTCCATTTTAAAACAAAATGAACACATTGACATAGAACATTAGGAAGGTACTATTCTAATCTAAATAAAAATATTATTTACATTAGAATAGTACCTAATGTTCTATGTCTATGTATTCATTTTGTTTATCACAATGTTGTAGTATGCTAAAATTTAAGTAAACTTGGGAAGAATTTCGGTTTACATTAATTGAAATCATTATTTTGTGATTCAAACCTTTTCCAAAGTAAAACCACCCTGTGGAAATAGTGGTCACGCTTAGCACACATCTAGAGCTAAACGGATTAGCAGTGGACTAACTGAGCGAGAACTCTGCAATTAAGGCAGTGGACAGCTTGGTGACTTTCTAAGTATTCCCGGTTTTAGCTTACTACAGTTCTACACACCTATGTAACGTTTTCAGTACCTTTAGGCTACCTGCATCGGTCGCCTCAAAGCCTTTTCGATTCTTTTTTTCTTAATTTTTATTACCTTTTCCAAAATCCCAGTCTCAATCTTCGGATGAGATATTTACAATCAAGTTTTTCCATGCGTTTCTACACTGGCACGACACGATACAGATTCAATTGTTGAAATAATAAAATCACTGGCGTCGCCAACACAGGTCAAAACATCTTCCGCTAAATCTTATTGATTTAGCACTAGATGTTATAGATAGATATAACCCACGGTATAGAGTCGGTAGTGGTGTGAAAACGCCTGTCAGTTCCACTATTTTTGTGTAGGTTTTTTAAAATAAATCTGTTTTTGTAGTTATACTGCGCTGCTGTGAAACTAGTCTGAAGCTTATTAGGTGCTAACTCCTAACGATGCGAAGTTTCTCAAACAATTTATTAGTTTAACCATATCACACTCCGTGATACTCCAACAAGCTAACATGTCAGATTCACTTTATGTATTTCAATACGGTGGACGAATTAATTCAATTTAACGCAAGCGAAGTTAACAATGCGGTTTTGGTGCATACTTGGATATACTTGGGTAAACGCAAATCGCTTATATTATATTTATCAGATTTGTTCCTGGTCTTTGAAATTACGAGTGAATGCTACATGCAAATAATCGTACATCGTATTCCTCTACTATTATATAGTTCGTAGCCTGGATTAACACATAGCCTGCTTTTTAATGATCAAACGGGATGCGGACAAAGTCACTGGCGGCATCATGTATTATAATAACAATAGCAATTCCACATGTCTTTCCCATTGCATTCTAGAAAAAGCGACGTTCCGTTGATTCATTTACATAAAGTTATGCGCGCCAAAATTATTTATGCGCTTTTTGTACCTAAGTTAAACCGTGTTAAACTGATTACGAAGTCGATTAAAAAGCGTGGGCGGACACGCGTTTTGCTAACTTATTTCTACTGAGTAAGTAATCTAATTTGCTTCAGCTTTTCGTAGCTGTGTGCATATTCCACTATGATAAAAGCATTTGACTACCGGTCGACAGAACTATAATAAAATTAATAAAGGCGTTTATCAGGAATCACAACAGAAGGTACAGGCGGTGACAGAGTTGTCTCTGGTATATTTCTGTCCCTATGCATTCAAGATCCGAGAGAGTATTTGCTGTCTACATATTATTTGCGTAATGCATTGCACAAGTTATTTAAAAAAGAAACTTTTATAAATATATTAAGACTCGTCCTGAACTATCTGCAAACTGAAGTTTACTTTGAACTTCTCTGCATTTCCTTGGCAATTATTTATTATTTGCAAGATACTTACTTTAGCAATGAATTTTCCACAGGGCCATTTCAATATTACTTACTTTAGGGGCGACATCGCGCGTCTTGGCTCCGCACTTGAGCATCTGCTTGTACCTTATTTGCGTAGCAATCATATAATGCTTTTTCCGCTGACGGTAGGTACCTAAAACAGACACCGGCTTCTAGGAAAAGAGACGTTATAGCATGTGACTTATGTGGTATGCAGCGGTTGGCACACCTGGTGATGTTACCTAAAGCAAATCAAACGATGTTGCCAACTGTTACTAAAACTTTAATGTATCGACAAACCGAGGCGCATTTCTTAAACACTGAAAGATTTGTGAATGACCAGAATAATTGTTAAAAATTTAAATGAACGCACTCTCAAACAAAATAAAGTAGCGGTTTAAAAAAAAATATTTATCTCTGTTAAGTTGAAGCATAGGCACCTAAGTAGTAAAGTGTGTACTGTATCTAAGCAGACACCTCAAGGATCGCAGTTTAAGTAACATTAATCGGACTTTCTATTCTATCCTAACGGATACGAAACGTCGTAAGTACCTTCAGTTTTGTAAGGATTTACTACCTTGGGGATATTATGTTGAGTGTGAACTCTACATAGGCAGTCGACTTGATTACTCTGATTTTTTTTTTACCTGACAAAAGTAGACGTTGTTATACGTGCGTATACTTTATTGACCTAGTATCAGTACTCAAGCGTTACAATATTCTGTAACTCCGGACTACTGAGACGATTTAGTCATTCAACTAAATAATCGGAGTTCTGATACCGGGCCGTTGTATTTGGCAAGATTCTTTGTATGTACCTTTATTCGATTCTTGCTACTGGCGAGTTTTTTGTCATAAGTTTTAGAGGTAGAGTAGGTATTTCAATAAAAATAAAAACGAAAAATCAATCTATCATCTATAATTTAACGAATCAATCTATAATTTCTGCTATTTCAATTGCAAATTCATGCACTATTTAAGGCACCAATTGATACATAATCACTATATATAAAAGTTTCCTGCATCTGTCTGTTTGCAGAAGTGTAATGCCAATGAGAGAAAGCTAGCACATTCACAATGAGAAAATCATTTATAAGTTTATAAACTGGAAAAACCGACTGCAATTTGATAGGGCTTCATCCTCAGATGATGGCGATGGTAGCAAATTCATTGGGATTCTTCCCATTTACACCAATTCAAATTAAATATCTCAAAAAGTTTTATAATTTTAGCGCAAGCAAACCCGGGGTGGGTTAGTTAGTTAAGTATAATGCATTCGGTTCTCGAAAGCTTCAGAACAATCACACAATTATGCGGTTTCCAAGTTTACACTTGATTATGCCAAAGCTGTGTAGACGGATAGCTGGTACAGTTCTTCTTCTCTTAAATAATGGCCTGTGTCCGTCATTTCGACAGACAATTTTGCCAATGTCAAGTGTTAAAATTGTAATAAATAAGTCAAGTATTTGTCAAGTCGGCTGTCGTTTGTTTTGAAAAGAAAATGGTGGATTTTCTCTTCAAAACCTAACACGAATTTCTACATTCAGAAAAACCACTTTACACACATTTATTCCAATGGCTTACACTTTATGTTACGACCTAAGTATTATTGGTTAAAATTCCACCAAAATTAAACAACAATACTCACAATAACACAAGAAAAACTATTAAAATAAAAGTGCTATGTGTCGTTTCAAAAAATGACAAAATTCGTGTCCGCTGGTACAGTTAACTTCGGTTATAGTGAAGTTTTCAAAATTTGTCATTTTAGGAAGTTGTCATTTTAAGAAGATGTCATTTTAGGAAATTGACTAGATTCGAGTTTTCACATTTTTTGAAACAACACAGCATTTTTATTTTTATAGATTTTCTTGTGTTATTGTGAGTATTATTGTTTAATTATGGTGGAATTTTAACCAATAATACTTAGTTCGTAACATAAAGTGTGAGCCATTGGAATAAATGTGAGTAAAGTGGTTTTTCTGAATGTGAAAATTCGCGTTAGGTTTTGGAGAGAAAATCCACCATTTTCTTTTCAAAACAAACGACAGCCGACTTGACAAATGACTTGACTTGACTTATTTATTACAATTATATCACTTGACATTGGCAAAATTGTCTGTCGAAATGACGGACACAGGCCATTATTGAAGAGAAGATGAATAGGCGTTCTTTTTTTTATACAATATAGGCAGCCGTTTGACCATTATCTCACCTGATGCTAAGCAATGACGTTCTCGGAAATTGTCGTTTTCAGAAGTTGTCATTGTCACCCTGAGGGGTTTTGAACTATGCTGTATTACTAAAAGCTCGCTTATTAGTTTACTTTTTATTTTACTGTTCCAATTGCAATTATGAAATAAAAACTTTGATGATAAAATATCATCATTATCATCATCTACAGCTATTTTACCCACTGCTGTGTATTAGGCCTACTTTAGTTTGTGCTGTCCATCGCGGTGCAAGCAAGCAAGCTCGTATGAGTTAGCGAACTCTGGTAACAGAGTTTTTAGGCCGCCTTAAGGCGTCCGTTATGGCTTAACGACTGGTAGAGTCGGGACCGACATCCTATGCTTAATATTAAACTATATTGATAAAAATATCAGCTTTTTATGTTATGTCTTGATCACGAATAAATGTGACTCGTAAGGAAATCGTCGTATAGATAAAAATTGAACTTTATAAATGGAATTTGGCCTCTCACTAATGCAAGTTATCGTTATAACTATAAAGTTAGTTGGTATTGGATAGTATCGATATACGATAGGGTAAGTTAACTTCGTTTACATTATGAGTCAACTAATAGCCACTCGTTTTACGAGAAGCTTTGATGTGGATGTGGTGCAGTAATATGCGGAATATACGATAATTTGTGATTTTGTAATATTGTATTTTTATACTTATGCGTAAATGTCGAATTTTATCTACGTGTATCTGTGTATTAATACCGTGGTTTCAGCAGGCGAGATCTTTTTCAGTATGCACAATATTGCAAAATAATAAATTAAAAATAAGGAGCTTGATGTTTTAATGTAACTTTCGAGTGATATTTAGTAACTAACGGAATTGAAAAGGATTTTTGGTTGACGCGTAGAAATATAATATAAATAAACATAATATATGGACTTTCTTAGCAAGTTATAAAAATCTATGTATTTTGGGATATTATTTATGTACCATGCACAACTTTGTATGTACACAGTGGCTTGGTTTTGAAGATCCCTGTATAAATCTGGACTGAAGTGAAGGAGCTGATAATCAATAAGTACCTACCTACCTACCATTGAACTGTGAAGGATAAATCCATGCAGTTCGGGCCAAATGCAACAATGCTTTCAATGAACTGGGAATTTCGTTTATAAATACTGTATAACAAATTGTGGACCGGTTGAATTTCATCATAATGTGATAAACCCCGAACATTTTCTACGATAAAACAAATTCTGTTTAATCTGTGGAATATAAAAAATCCCATTCGTTCTATCTGTCTTAGGGTGTGTGTGTGTGTGTTAGTTTTAGATTAAATTTAGGGTAACTAAGTTGAATTTATCAAGGAACTAGGAGGATCGAACATCCAAGTACTGCTCAAGAGCAAGTGTCACTTGGCCAGAAGACATGGAAGTTGTGAAATCGCATCGTTGGCATTTCAGTGTACGTAACTGGTGGGTCGTAAAATTATTTATGCATATTCCATCACACGTCGATGGATTTAGCTAGAAGCGAGGATCCGGTGGTATCCCGGTCACCGGCTTTGTTACTCACTTTTGTTAGAAGTAGTAAACCAAATCAGGTCAGGAGTTCGAGCAGAAATCAACCACATGATCAATAAAACATATAAGTAAATATTGTGGCTTAGAAAAAAATAGCCATGATTCGAGTTTGAAGGTGCAAACAAAGGCGTTGGGGCATTTCAGGTTCCTATTTGCATACATTCAGTTAACTTCCAGTATAATTTTGTTATTTATAACTTTTGTTGAGTTTATCATAATTGATTATGCACTAGCAGTCAGAAACACGCAATATAAAGTAATTATTTTGACGTTAACACCTATAAATACGATAAACAACATGGAAAAAGGAGCAATTTTTCGAATTAAAATATCTAATAACTTATGATTCCCGCTGCTTTATGATGACATTGTTACATTTTTAAAAACGGCATTGTAAGTGTAACAAACAAAGTTCCATAATTGCAAGTTAAAAAAAAAATTCGAACCTGGACTCTATGCAATTTGCCCCAGACCCTTTATGTGAGTTTATGATTGAGCGAGCTAGCGTGATAAAACATTGAAAAAAGCATTGTATAATATTATTTTTTATGAAGTACTAGGTATATCTATTATGTGCCATTCAGAATTTAGCGTAGAATTATAACATTAGCTTCTAGTAGTTACAATAAGCTCTGCAATTTTTTTGCACTTTACGTGTAAAATGTTATGGTGTAAACTTCACTGGTTTCAGTGTTAATTACTACGAGTATAAGCTAACAATTTTAATTATTATAGTAGGTACTTCTTGTTATGATTATTTTTATTATTATTATATTTCTGGTGATTATCTAGGCCAGCGTATCAGCATTGCTATTCAGCGCGGCAATGCAGCCAGTGTCTTGGGCACGCTTCCGATTGGTACTGATTTGGACCAGTTGAGCTATCTATAAATCGTTTGCAACGGTTTGTAGATAGCTCAACTGTTCCATGTGTATTTTGTAAATATTGTAAATATTGTAAATACTGTATTAGTTGTAATTTTCTTTGTGAATAAATAGTTAGTTACTAAACTAATACTCTTCTTGTTTTCTTGATATAATAATATAAACTTTGAAAGCATCAAAAAATATTTCAAACATTTAATCTATTTGAATGTTTCCAGTAGTTAACCTCCATAATAATGAAGCATTCGGGAAAGCGAATACATCTATCATAATAAAACTGTAAACTCTTGTGATTGACGATGAGACAATCTTCTTATGTATTTGATTGTGCAATTGACATCATAGGCCAACGCTTCAATTGATTCAAATTATTCAGGGAACCACACTTATTAAGGCGACATTGCTGTACAAACATTGTACACGATGCTGTAATTCAGTGTCCTAAATCAGTTCTTGGTAGTGGACCGTAAAAGTGATCATTGAAAGGTCAAACTGAGAATTGATAATAATAACAGCGTGTAACAGACCACACACATTGCGTACCATTGCGTACTATTGAACTATCGTATCGCCTTCTCGAACTATATAGCGCGTGCACACTATGCCCGGCAAGAATGCCGCGATTAATTCCGGATTTATTGCCACAGCAATATCGCCTTTATTCTCACCAAAGAGCTAGGGCATGAATTTGGCGATGTTGCTGTGGCAATAATTCCGGAATTAATCGCGGCAATAATTCGGGCAGCGGCATGGGCATGTGTGAACGCGGTGTAGGAATAAAGGCGATGTTGCTGTGGCAATCATTCCGGAATTAATCGCGGCATTCATGCCGGCAGCGGCAGTGGCATAGTGTGAACGCGGTAATAGGATTTTGTTATATAGTGAGTTTATTCACAAAGAAAATTACAACTAATACAGTATTTACAATATTTACAAAATACACATGAAACAGGTTGTATAGTTAATTTTTGAGGGAAAAATATTGCGCCCATCTTTTGCACTATAAACTAGGTTGGTTATTTGCGCACGCGCACTGTTGTCACGCGCGGTTTACTCATCGGAACAGTGACGTAAGCTGATCCGCATGATTATCGGCCGCAGAAAAAAAACTCTTGTTATCGGCTAAGCAAACCAACTTTATAACTATAATAATATTAATAGGTTTTCAAAATTTATGAACAGCAAAGAAAAAGCAATATTTGCAAAAACAAGCCTACTTTTTAAAACCTTTTTATAAAAAGAAATCCAAAGCATCATTGTTTTCTGTTATTTACGTACCTATATTGTAAAAAATAATAAAATATGACAGATAAGTAAGAAAAAATCACAAAGACAATTTGTCAAGAAAACCCTAGCTTCTAAGGTTTACCATAATTGATACCAGTATAACATATTCTAGACTTTTTCTTAGTCACATGATTGCCGGCGCATACTAAAAGACATAGTTTAAACAAAAAGTGAAATACTAAGTCGGAACTGTGTCATAAAATATGGTAAATGAGGCTAACGCACGCAAACGCTTGCCGCCGGGTTTTGTCGGAACTAGTAAAGCTTTAGGACCACAAAAATTAACGTCAGCATTTAGAGAATACGAAAAAAATATTGCAATCGATCTAACATCGCTTACCAGAAAAATCTGGACAATTCCAGTGCTTTGAAACGCTGAAGGTAAACATCGTAAGAAAATCCGCGGCTTAGTCAGCTTAAAAAGCGGTCCCTGACACTGTATAAATCATCTAGATTAGATGCAAAGGCCTATTTTCTATTAGTAGCTGCATCCTTCCAGCTGCAAGCTGCATATTAAATAGGAACTTCCAAAGAACTTTCTTGTGGAACCTTAAGTTTATAACCGGGACCTGATTGGGGCCACATTATATTCGCAACTTGTATAGTAAAATTTCGTATTGTTTTCTTTAAAAAAAGTTATAAAAAGAATTGTGCAATTTTGCGAAACTTCAGCCACAACTATACAAACCAATCTATTTTCGGAAGGGTTGGTAACGTAAATATAATGTGTATTTTCCAGTTGCAATAGAGTCTTAGGTTTAGACCTGAAATGAAGACGGTACGAACTAAAAATACAGTAAAACTTTGGCACAACTCTGTGACCTGCGTTGTTTGTTCAATTGCAATTTGTTTGCTAAGTTTCATGATGCAAGGATTGGTTTACGCAGTGCTTTCACGCAATGCGTAAGTAGATTCACATAATTATTTTTTTCAACAAAAAGCTCCTCAACTTTTTGACGTGACAGTTTTAATATTGGTTGTAAAAATTACATGACAAGATGCAACTAGGAACCGTGGCTGGTTGCAGTTGATCATTACGGTGCACCGATATGATTGATTACAAAACTGGTCAAGGCATTGGAGGCAGATTAGATATAGATACATAGAATATTTATTTGATACTAGCCATCTCCCGCGGCGTTGCTCGCGTTAGAGTGTGACTTTTCAAAATTCCTTTCTTAGTGCACCCCTACACTATATAAGGATACTATCCTCAAAATTTCATACCTCTAGGACTTATAGTTTGGGCTGTGCGTTGATTCTCTGTCAGCTTCAAAAGAGTTTTATATATAGGTATTGATATTGATGATGATACACACAGACAACACCGATTAGGAAATTCTTTGTATGGACACCCTGACAAGAGGTTTATAGATTACTAGCTTCCGCCCGCGATTTCGTTCGCGTCCCATTGGATCCCGTTAATTTTCCGGGATAAAAAGTATCCTATTTTACTTATAATAACTCCAAGACTAAGTGTACAAAGTTTCATGATGATCGGTTAAGTAGTTTTCGCGTGAAAGCGTAACAAACAAACTTACATTCACATTAATTATAATATTAGTAGGAAGTAGGAAGGTTGACCTAAAATCTAAGATTTGTTTTTTATTTAATTGATTGGTATTTGTACCAAAACATGGAAATCACTTTAAAATTCCAAATAATATTATTATAGTATACATTAATTAGGCAGGTATAGGTATGTATCGGTATCCAGTAATATTTCCATTGGACACACCATTTCTAAAAAGGAAATAACTTTACTGTGCTTTCTCCGATCATGTAGTATAAGTTAAAGTTAAGTTCCGAGTGCACTGCTCAAGGGCTGATAAGACCGTCAGGCGGTGGGACGCGCGGCATTGCGACGCCGACGCGCTGTCGTATGCGACGTTATCTTTGTCGCGTGATTTACGTCGCGCGACGTCGCCGACTGAATAGTTTAACGATTGATGACTGTTCAACTGTATGCTTAATTGCTAGTTATAGCGATACCTGCTTTTAATATGACTTAGTACATTTTACTACGAGAAGTTGTACGTTCGATTAGTTTTTTGTTATTTCCGGTATATACATTATTTAGTTCAGCTAATACTCCATCACTAGACGTTACTTTAAGTGCTTGGTGCGCAAAAGTGGAATAGTTTTAAAAAACCATTCCACTTTTGCGCACCAAGCTTAAAACCGATTGGTATAAGTGGTGTTGCGTAGATGCGAAGGTTCTTGGTGCGTAAAGTGGAATTCTTCATTAATTCTCTAGTGTTATCGCACTTTTTAAAATCGTCTTCTTAGACCTTTTATAGTACTTTTTCTTCACATTTCAAGCATTTTACTTCAGCCGTTGAAAATATTAAAAAGTATACCTAACATTTTCCCCTGATTAAACCATAGTAGAGTTAAATACGTGTAGCGTTTTTTTTCAGACAAAAGAGACTGATTAGGTTACGAAAGAGACTTTCTAAAGGCCCTAATAATAAAAATAAGGCGCAAGAGTGTAGATTTAGTTGATCACGTGTTCCCGAATCATAAGTACGAGACAGATGTGGCGCTATCAGTTTCACAACGCACACCGCACGGCCTCCAACTAGGGTTATCTAGGATCGTCTACACTTATCGGCACTTAACTGTACCAATATTGCCAATTTAATATACCCCATTACATTCAAGAGAGACATCGGCCGAACGGAAAATGAGTCCAAGCACGCGATCACTGTATTCAATTTCATAGAAAAACTTATTTTTATGTCAGCGATGTTGTACTCGCTCACGGAAAGCTAAGAATTGATCACTGTGATGGGTAGATCAGTACAGGTTACGACAGATGGGACATCCGCTAAAAAAGAAACTACGATGTAATCCCAAAACTTTAAATTAAAGTATTGTGTTAGGAAACTAACGTTTTAGTAATTAGTGATAATATTTTATTCAAGTGATAATATATTTTTCAGACGTCAAGTTCTCTTTGTATTAAGTAAACCAATGATGAAAATCATCTTATTATAATAAATAAGGTTTCTGGACATCCGCGAGTGGACCCACAACACGCGTCAAGAACGATCTTGATGCTAAATTATATTTACAACTATCACTGTCGAGTCACTGGATAGAAAACTCTCCTGTTTTATCATATCCATTCATCTTTATTTGAAAACCTTTATTTCATAGAAACCGTTGGCTATCCATTGCGACTTCTTCATGAAGTTATTATCAATGCCTACAAACGACAAGCGCATTGTATACAACAGCATGACAAAAAGCTTTTATAATGCACACAGACAGTTAGGTATCATATCAATGAAGTCATGCTCGAACACATCATCACAAGTAATCTATTTACGGCACCAACTAGGCGTTTAGTTTCAATGTGACCTTTCTGGATGATATTGAACTCATCTATGTAATACGCTGTCGAGGTTCGGGGGTAGGAGACAGTTTTCCGGTAGACATTTTGATTTGCGGTGAATGTCGAATTTTTGTGAAAACACAATTCGTAATTCGTACCTTTTGCAAAAGTTCCAAGTTTGATTTACGTTTATCAAGTTTGACGTGAATTAGTTTTTTAACCTATCAAACATTTGTTGGCACCACGGATTACCTACCTACTTCATAAGTTATGGTTGTAGCATAGCAGGGTAAAGATACGTCTGGTCCAAGCAATGATATTCCCTATTGTGAACGGCGGCGTGGATCGAGACATGGAACATCTTGGCTGGAGACAGACAAAGCATTGATGCAAATTGCATATGGATCGTCTTTATGACTGTAAAATTTAAAGACAGATTGTAGTACCATTATTTCGGTCATTCATATAGCAAGATGAGGCGACCAAACCTAGAAAAACTGGTCATCGTTGGTAACGTCAAAGGAAAGCAATTTCGTGGTAGACCGACTGACTTTAAAGAATAAATAAGGAATTCGCGATGTCACCATAATGCGATTTTTCTCTCAGATAAGTCAAATAATAACGTGAAACAGTGAAATGATTTTTAAGTACAGTAAAAACATGCAATTATAATGAATACCCGCTACTATTGATTGGTGACAACACGCAAGCTTTATATCTAGTGCTGGGAACATATCGATATATTGATAAAGTCGTTTTGGTATTTATATAATAATAATAATAAATAAATATTTACGGACACTTAACACAACGCCTTCTAGTCCCAAACTAAGCAAAGCTTGTACTATGGGAACTAGATGGCTGATAGAATACACACATACATTTTTTTTTTGTAAATACATACTTATAATACATAGAAACATCCAGACACAGAACAAACATCTATGTTTACAACACACAAATGCTTGTTCTCGGTGGGGATCGAACCCACGACCCACAGCACGGAAGGCAGAGCTACTACCGACTGAGCCATGACGCCTGTCATTATATAACGATATGTTTATAGAACAATAAATAATGTTTGCTTCGTAATAATAGAACATAATATAACATAATTTGATAAAGACAAGTTGCTGATAGAGTGCGCCCTTTTGACTTTTATGAGTGAAGCCATTTATCCAAAATTCAAACAAAGTTCAGAACACTGATCTACAAAACGCGGTAATCATAGGTCATTTATAAAGTTCTTGAGATACTTACCTACTTGTGTTGTAATCTTTATGTGTCCCCGCAACTTGTTTTTGTTTTATGTCTAATTATTATGTTGTAACCGGTGAAAAAAACTGTTAGATTTTCAGTCTTTGATTATTTAGGTTCGGTCGATTATTTAGGTACTTGTCTTTTTTCCAATATTTTTTATAACCCTGCAGAATTCTCAAAACCTTTTCTAAACAAAAATTCTTTACTGTAATGTACATCACGAACTACGGCACATGAGACTTCAAGATCTTTACGTCTCTGAGTGATGGACGCAGTGCATTGCCTTACAGGGCACGTCCTCATTGGACTTGCTCTGTGAGGTAATGCATTGTTATAGGCAGAAGTTACCACTTAACATCAGGTGAGCTATCAGCTTGTTCCATTACTTTTATCATTTAAAATACAGGGCACGTCCTCATTGGACTTGCTCTAATGCATTGTTATAGGCAGAAGTTACCACTTAACATCAGGTGAGCTATCAGCTTGTTCCATTACTTTTATCATTTAAAAAAAAAACAAACAGTTATTAGACATCTTCACGACTTTTATGCCATCAAGGACAAAGTATAAGTAGAGGAAATAGATAAAAAGGTGAGCTATTTCCAAAAATAACCTTGAGTTAGTCGATCACCAACGTGAATGTCCCCTCACTAAGTCCTTTGCTAAGCGATGCACCCAGGGGTCGAATTGTCTTATTATGAAAATTAAGTTCAACGTTTTATGATTCTAGCTTCTGCGTACCAAACGAAAGACTTTAAGGTGGGTGTATACCATAGCGTGATGATCTTTAACAACGAAATAAAGCTTTATACTTTTGCAACTTTCAAACTAGACAGCTTACGAATAAAAGTTAAGTTTTACTGCGAGTTTGTACATGAAACAAGAATAAATTATATCAAATAATGCAATTTTGTCAAGAAACAATAAAATAGAGCTGAAATAAACCAAAATACTAAAAATATCTAATCTATCTACCAAATTCTTATCAGTCTCATAGATTTCAATAAAATTTAAAAGATGTATGTGTTAGGTTCAGCTTCAGAATCCAAAATATATTTTCATATTTCAAACCATTAACGCTTGAGTCATTTCTCGTCAAGACTATTTCATTTCCAATTTATAACCCACGGAGTAATAAAATTTACTTTAAATTCCTACAAGTATTGATCAAATCAAAATACTTGTAGTACTTACCTACTTGTAAATTCCTAGAATAGAATTGTAATGTCGTTAAAAGGTGTAGGAGCGGCTCGTCAAGCAACTTAGAAGTAATCACTGCGTTTAGTACTGCTTTTCTGCTAATCAGAAGTCACAGTAAAATAACACGAACGCATAAAAGCGTAGAAAAACAGAATACAAAAGGTTCTATTAGTTCTCAAATTTCAGGTACACGCGCACCTAGGTGGCAAACCGACAAGAGGTCAATTATAAGAAGAAATCCACTTTCCGCACCAAAATTTTGCGCACCTACGCTATTCCACTTTTGAGCACCGATCGATTTCAAGCTTACTGCTCAAAAGTAGAGTTTTAGTATTAAAATGCTTATCTTACCGCACCAAGGATAAAGCAGAGTATATATATAGTGGTTGGTTATGACGTTAGCAGTTAATAGAAACTTTGTATAAATGTATAAGTCTATGAAAAGTCTAGGCAAACTAAAACAATCCTATTGCAATCTCAGCGAAATTAATACGAAAGCGCTAATCAAAGTGCATCGTGGCTCCGACGAATCATTAATCTGAATCTGGGCGTTGTGCCTTCTACTTCAATTAGGTGTACTGTATATCCTAAAGATATGTTTACACATAAAAAAAATAGCTAAAAAATAAGAAAGATCAATATCTAATTAAAGAACCGTAAATGCTGGAAAACTAGCGAAGACAAGATTTGTAAAATACAAAATGTTGAAACATATAAATAAGAGGAAGATTTGACCATTAAATTATTATCTAAGTAAAAATATTATGTCAATACCTGCTTGTCAAAAAAAATGGAGTAGGTAGATGATCTTTTTTTTCGCTGCTGAGTCCTATAGAAAAAGTACGATACAAGTTTTGAACACCGAGCTTAAAACCGATTGAAGCTCAAAAGTGGAATAGCCTTCGTGCCGAAAATCTTGGTGCGCAAAATTTTAATGCAGTAAATGGAATTCATAGATCTGATTCTTTTCTATGCTTGTGTGGTATATCGACTATATTAGTTTTGACCAATAGTTTGTTACTGTCCTTTCGGATGCTTCAAGGGTGCATGTCGGGCACTTGTAATTTGTAGAACCCTCTGTGGAGATGAGATTACTGTACACGCAGCTTTTTGCTAAATCTAACAGGCGCCAGAGCAACGCGAAGAATTAGATCACGTATCTACCAGTGCCACTGAACCTCGGTATGATAAATTTATTTTCCTTAAAATACATTGGATTAATTTGACCCGTGCTCTGTTCGCGCCTTAAGCGAACAATTTATGAGCTTCGTTGATGGGTTTGTAAGTTACAATTGTTAGCCTGTCGTTTTCTATTATGACATCATTGCTTAAAATACCTATTGTTTTGGGATCTCAGAATGTTCCCCGTACTCTTTAGCTCTTAGGTTATGGAGACATAACGAGTAAAAATATTCAGACGGTGGATCCAATATTTTGCAAGGCATTTATTCCCTATCTTATAAAAAGTTAGAGTAGACATAAATCCTGATTGCGTATAGTAAACAAGACATGTCATAATAGTATCGATTCGCTTGTTGCATTTTTCTAAACTAACCTAATTTGACAGCTCTAAAATTATAGCCGTCCTTGTCATTTCAGTTTATGAGAAAGGGACGGGAATATTTTTGGTGCTGTCAAATTAGGTAGAATCGAACTCACACCTCTTGCGTCTCAGTGGTATAGTCGACGAATTCGCCACAGAGTTCTTCAAATATAAAATGTTTTGTTAACTTGAAGGCAGTCAGATAAATTATGCAGTTTCTTAAAAGCTTTTATATTCTTTCTGTAGACAAGACCGACTAATTAAGAGGGGATAGACCCTACGGGCAAGTCGGCAAGCTAAAAAATGTCCCAGGCATTGCAGCGTCCCGTTCATGCATGGCAAGGGTAAAAAGTGGCCCCTGATGACGCAGTATAAACCATTTAAATAAGATGCAGAGTCCTCGTAATCCACCAATAAATCTTTACAAAACAATTTAAGTACAAAGCTAGTGCATAATACAAAATATCCTCGGGTAATTGAAGTGCTGTTTTGCGACCCAGTTCTTAAAGGGCCTCTGTTGCTATCCACTCGCAGTCGTAAGACATCCGGTCATCATATCATCAGTCTATTATTATGATGAGATTCGCAACTGGAAGCGTTACGTAGTTGTGCTTCTTGATAGGTATTTTTTAACCAAGTGCATTTTAGAGGCTAATTTTCTGTCCGCTGCCGCTGCGATTTGGCCGCTATAAGTGCGTCTGCAAGCTCATTTTGTTTAACCTTCATTTAATAGCGCATTTAGATATGGCGGCAGTGGGTAGGGAAGTGAGCCGGGCAGCCCGCGAGCCTAATCTAGATTCGCGCCTCCTATAATGCTCCTGGTCCGACTAAGACTTTAGAAATAACTTCTTTTATAAACATTGTTGACTTTGTTTTTCTAGGTCAATGGTTGACATTATACTCCACAACTTAAAAATATGTTCTTAAACTGCATAAGGTTGCAATTAAGATGAAAGACCAAATAACTAAGTCAAAGTTTATTGACACAAGAACGAGTTATAGATAGGAGTCGTTTATTGGTTTATAATTATTATACCACTTGTGAATCAACGGAACGCCTATGCACTTCACATTCCCAGCGGTTATTCTCCAAATGTGTGGTGACCACAAACTCAGTGAACTTATTTTTTTTTTTTAATATCCAAAATTATTATTTTCTTACGATCAGAAAGAACAGATCCGAAAATACTTAAACGAGTATGGTATCAAAAATTAAAAAGCTCTATCTTTTTACGTACTTAATAATATTACTAATAGTATTAGTTATATAGAATATTGTTGTGAGAAATTTTCATGACTGTGTATTTTTAAACATGATAACAATCATATTTAAAAACAATCACAAATTACTTAAGTATATCACAATAAAACCACTTCGGAATTAGTCAAGAACTTTAGGTAAAAAAAACGCACAATATTTATGGTTCAGGTGAATAGGTGGGAGTAAACGGAATATAGTAGGTACTAATAGTAATAGGTAATAATAGTTGGCCATCAATCTTTAGTGGAACGTACTAATTCGCTTTCATAGAATATGCTTTTTTGCAATAGCTTTTACAAATCCATACTGAGTTTTGTAAATTCATCTTTCTCAACATCTTCGTTGGCAGTAACGACTCTACGCCCACCTAGTGCCCAAATAATTAATGATAATACATATTCAAATATGTATGCAGTTTGCAAATGAGAAAATGTGGCAGACAGAGATCACCTGTCATTACATAATGTACATATAGCGCGGCTTTAAAAATGCTCTGTCATTGTTAATTACATAACAACAGATTTAGCAGCTATTTTAGCTAGCGCAGCTTTACAAGACCAATATGAATATCTAAATGATTTTAATCTTCAACTGCATAACCTCACAGAGCATGCTTGCTAGTGAGAATGTCTGTAGAGACTATAGGTACTCTTTGTTTTTTTTTATCAAGGTGTATTTTTTAAATGTCTTGCCGTACTACAATATTGTGGTTACCGCGTAGAACGAGTGGAAGTGATTACATCATTACGCTCCCAGTGCTACCGAGATAAATGCTGACTTAGGTTTATCTGCTTATTTTTATACATTACCGAGTTCAAAGCTTGTCCGTTTTATTAGTCGGAGAGCTGATTACAAAAATACAAATCTGGTCAAGTGCGAATGGACTCGCCCACCGAGGCTTCCGATCCGTACCAAAAGTAAGTACTTATCTGTTTTTTTTTTACCTTTTTCGTTTCGCTTTATTTTTTGTGTAAAGTTTAGGTATTCCTTTATCATCATCAATATATATAAAACTCTTTTGAAGCTGACAGAGAATCAACGCACAGTCTAAACTATAAGTCCTAGAGGTATGAAATTTCGAGGGTAGTATCTTTATATAATGTAGGGGTGCACTAAGAAAGGAATATTGAAAAGTCGCACCTAAAGGGTATAAGAACGCGAGCAACGCCGCGGGCGATGGCTAGTAACACAAAATTATTTAAAAAAAATTACTCCATAAACTTCAGAGATAGGGGGGAGGGGGGAAAAGGTCGCCTTTAAGACAATTTTAAGTGTTGTTTAAATTTTGAGTAACGTTAAGTATTCGGGCGTCAACCATGTAGATTCTGAGTTGAGTGACCGATACACTGCTTTATGAAACAGCTATTTTATAAAAGCGTTTTCGTTTATAAGTGTATAGCGAGTGTTTATGTACGCTATTTGTATACGCTATGCCGTTATCACTTACCACTTCACACGGATCAATTTATAATAATAATATTAGGTCATAGTTAAGTATCAAGAAGTGCCAATGAAAACGTTTGACTCATACAACTAAACCCTTAAATGAGTTAGTTGCAGTGGATGGAGCACCAATCGGACTTATTATTTACGTTTGGTTTCTTAGTAGTCGATTTTACCTACCGTTAATATTACTAAGATCTATTAATACTTGAGGATTTACATTATATAAGTATCCTTATAATTACGTACGTACCTTGGAGTAGCTTGTAGAAATCATTCGGCTTCTTTGCATAAATTCATGTGGGATTTTTAAAAATATTGAAGCTCGCCTACATAGGTACTTTGGCTTTTTGCTCTTTTATTTTACCCCAAAAAGTAAAACAAATAACAAGGAAAAGTTATAGACTAACTAAAACTTGTCCCTTTTTGACACATCATCATCATCATCATAGGCAGCTTGTACCCACTGCTCGGCATAAACCTCCTCCCTCAAACGCCACTCGCGTCTATTTTGGGCTTTTTGCATCCAGTTAAAACTTTTTTTAACAGCATCCACTTTGACACTGTTAAAATGAAATCTACCTGACGCTATAATGTATAGTATAGTTCGTACTAAGCGTCAAGCTAAATGCCTGGGGACAGCATAGGTATATTTGAAATAAATTTCTTATGAAATAACACTTACTGGGACAATTGGCTTCATCAGTTCCATCTGAGCAGTCGGCCGCTTGGTCGCAGACGCTCGCCAAAGAGATGCAGCGTGATTCATCACAGCGGAACTCGCCGATAGGACAAGCTGTGGACAAAGCTGCAGTTGATGTAGGTATTTCTTCACAGTAGATATGTAGAGTCACGTCCGGTTATATTGTCCGGTAAAGGAATTATTCTGAAGCCGACTGCAGGCATCAGAGCTCGTAATCCGAGTTTTGTTTTGTTGATCGAAACGCATATCGTAAAACGACTTGCGAGATATTTTGTATGAAAATCCGATAAGCGCCTCTAGCGGGAGATTTGCAAACGATTTTTCTCCATATAAAACTGCAAGTTTCTCGATTCTTAATTGTCGCAAATCAACATACCAAAAATCAGGCTATGGACTCAGCTAACAAGCGACGTGTCGCAACGTCATGTCGCAGCGTCAGTCCGTAGCACATGCGACATGTCGCTGGCTAATAGATATACATCTATGAAATACTTTTCATAGCTAGCGACAGCCAGTAGTGTTGTGGTGACACGTCGTCAGCTGCTGTCTGCAGTCCGCTTCACAATGCAATACCAGTTGTTGCTACGTAATGTAACTCTACCATGTACAGGTACCAGCTCGGCTTGATAGCGCTGATCTTGAATGAAGTCGTATTTTAGATTCCGTTTCGCTGCGTAGAGCACCGCTTAATTTTTGCAGAGTGCTATTAAACCGTGACGTGACCTGTACTGCCTTTTTACATAGAGCCAACTAACACAGAGTAGGATTACACTGTGGCAACTAACAACGCTCCGCAGACGAGTAGCAACTCCACGTCATAAACGCGCGTATGCTGATTTACTGTTTAAGCACTGATCCGGCCTCAAGCATAGATTTTTGTATGAAAATCTCTACTCAAGTCTATGATTGAGAATCGATTTCTTAAAAGTGATTAACACACTCTGATCCACAGTGTGTTAATCACTTTTATGGAAATAAATTGACTCTTACTTGCCAAAACAGTTCGTGTTTCTGAATAGGTACATATAAGTTGTATTTTATACATAAAGCAATCGCCAAGCCTTTCGCTTTGCACCTAAAATTAGCTATACTATTCTAAGGCTCGTACTCTGTACCTCGATCACGAATAAATGTAACATTCGCAATCGTATCGTAACGTTAGCGTATCCGAGATACACTGCGCGGTGACACTACAGCGGTTGGCAGTCGAGCTGGCATTGACGCGCAATATAGCTCGAATACGCTAACGCAGCGACTGTCAGATTTGTTCGTGATAGAGGTACAGATAAAGAAATACTCAAGCGTAGATTAAAGTATAGTTTCTCATACAAAAACTATAACAAATCTATCTGAAGCTAAACCGTTCTGTTTTCACATCTATTTTATTGTACCTCATATGTAATTGAACTACTATTTAGTTTTTTTATATTGATTAGTTAGTGGTCCTTCAGCGCTAGCTTGTCTTGGTTCTATTGTTCTTTGTTTGATTTTAGTTCTGGATTTACCTTCTTCTGGTAACGTGTACTCTGGCCGGCGGGTAGTTACATCTGATACGAATGGTACGGTTGTGTGCAATGGCTGGTCACCACGTTCTAAACGTAAAATAAAAGAACATAAACAAAAAAAAACAAAAATACAAAAAAAAACGTTGAGATAGACAGTGTTGCAAAAATTAAAAAAAAAGGTAGAGTATTTTAGTAAAGTGATTTAGTATATCGCTTCTAAAACCCTTTAACTAAGAAACTGAATAAATCTACTAATAAATCAAAAATAAAAATAGCATACAAAATTTACTGATCAGTTTATAATATAACAGTCAATGCCTCTTGTTTAAGTTTACCTGGTGCTTCGGTTTGAGCACAGATTCTAGGGTCTTCGTCTTCGCCTCCTGGACAATCTGTCGTGCCGTCACATCTCTGTTCAGGGCATATGGTAGTAGAAGAACTAGCGCATGACATGGGATTTTCACAACGTACAGGCTGTATTACCTGGCTGAAGTCGGCTCGCCCTGGTTCGGATCCTTGTGTGTTGAAAATAAAACAAAAAAAAATCAAGAAAATATAACTTGGAAGTCTTTCGGGACATTTGTCCAGTAGGGGTAAAAAAGTAAAAAAACCAAGGACAAAAAACTATGATTATGCTTGGTGAGTTTTGTTAGTTCTTGCATAGTGAGGTGTATATTATTGCGTGTGATGTTACACAGCAGAATGTTTATAATTAAGAAATGCGTAAGTGTTATTTGAGGAATACAGCTAGAGCGTTCTACTCGGTATTGACACAATACCATATAGTAGGTAAATGTATTTTCAAAATGATTTAGTATGCCTGTATATTCAGGAAATATACTTATTTATTCCTTTCTTATTTTTACTTCTAGTACGCGGACTCCAGACAAAATAAAAAAAAATTGTGTATCGCGTGACTTCACAATCCGACATACCAAAGGTGTGCCAAGGGTTAAGATAGTTGAGTTTCTTACTAAACTTGTTAGGTGTCCAAATATAATCAAGTTATGTTTAGAGTGATAAAAAAGATGATAAGATAAAATAAATAGCAAAAAGTACCATATGACGGGCAATCACGTTCGTCAGCTCCATCAAAACAGTCCGGGTGGCCGTCACAGAGATACTTGCCAGCCACACAGTGGCCGTCAGTGCACTGCAGTTCATCTGCCGCGCACTTCTCAAATGCTGATCCTAGATCATCCATATAAACTTAAAATACCTTTACATCGTTACCTTTACATACGTTACCTTTACATCCATAATGTGCGCCTCTGCAGGTCTGTTCCCACTAGTACTACTTTTTTATTGATAGAACTAGTTGAACATATTTGCTAAAGAAGCATGTTTGTTTAATTTTGCTATAGCTTTTTCAAGTGGAGTGTAATATGTGTATAGGAATGTGCCAAATGTAATGTTTGGACGTGCCTTTAACTAGGATGTCCTAGTTAGAGGTATCTTGAATTGGTATATTCAGTAGCAGAAGTTGATAACTTTTCCTGGATTTTATTTGTTTATTATTCACTGTACTCATAGTCATTTATGATAATTTTTAATCAGTTAGAAAAAATCATTTAGATTGAAGCACAGATCATAATTATTGTGTTGTGTGTTAATATTGAATTATGCTAATCCTAAGATCGAAATAGTTTTAAATAGTTATTTTAGTTACATATTTATTAGAAAAGTACTATTTTTTTAAAGAAGTACGTAACAGGCATACGGCCCACCTGATGGTAAACTAGTTTATATAAATACATCTCTATGATTGTTGATAATTTTGTTTTAGTCCTGTTCAGGTCTGAAAATGTTGCAGAATGGTACAGACACCAATATTTACCCAGGAATAAGAGAAATTCGATCAACTAAATCAGCACCAGTATCTGTCTCTGTGGAATGGAACAGGATGTACCTACATGAATTTTTGAGGTTGTTTTGGGTGTACCTACCTAGCCATAATACCTCCACCAGGGTTGAAAACCAATTGCCTTACCGCGAGACCAGAATGATAGTAGATATCAAAACTCGGTGATACTTTTTGGTAGTTATGATCTAAAATTATTTCATAGACAGAAATCACCAAAGGTTTGCTTTCACCTCTATCTCGAATTATGATTAACGAAGATTTGGTAGTGAAGTTTGTGTTACACTGTGTATTGACGCTGTTACTTTAGGCGACCGCGTAATGTAAAACAAACGTCACTACCAAATCTTCGTCATTCAGACGCCGATCAGACTGAGAGAAGAGTGTTGAACTCTTACTTATGAACGTCATTGCTATTTCTAAACAACTTGTAATAAAAAAAGCAACAAGGCTTTCAATCAGATATTCTGCTTGTTTAGCTGCTATTCCGTTCATAAATATGATTTTCGAGCGTTATTATCAAGCAAAGTGCTTTCACTTGTTCTAACAATACATTTTACAATACACAGGCAGCAGCATAAGATTGTCCATATTTTTGAGAGCTTTTGACTAAGTATTGCTTTTATAACTTTTGCTAGAGTTTAGATAGAGCTTTATACTTTTATGCTAACCTCAGTAACAGTGCCTTGATCACGAAAAAATGTGACAATTGCAAACGTATCGTAACGTATCGTATTCTAGATACTGCGGGGTGACGCTACAACGTAGGTATAGCAGTCAAGCTGGCGCATGGCGTTGACACCCAATTTGATTAAAATACGTTGGATTTACGTAACGCAGTGACTAGCAGATTTAATTTTGTTCGTGATCACTCCTCTGAACTGCTGGTAACTTACGTTTACTTCTGGACAACTTATGTTGATGACTCTGCAGTGAGTATGTCGTACTGTAAAATATGTTGTTAATGACAAACATTGTTAAGATCGTTAATCCTGAAATCCAGCACAAATATGCACAAACCTGGGTTGACTACGCTAGCGCTGTAGTCGGTGTCGGTGAGCACGTGGCTTCCAAGAGATCGAGTGTCTCTAATATGGGCGTGGAGCAAATCGTTTATCTTATCCGTGTTGTCCGCGTTCGTCACGATATCCAGTGTTACTTTGCATGAGAAACTGTCTGCTGGGCGGGACCTGGAATTGGTAACATAATATTTTAGCATACATTTTACATAAAAATATGTGAAAGGGAGCTGCCTGTAGAAACTAAAGTGTTGGGCGGGATAAGGTTTCCTAACCAAATTTAAATAATTTCAGCTCAAAAATATGTTCTAGGTAGAAAAATAATGACAATAGAGCTGTGGCTTGATTATTCATAATTCACCCACATGCTAATATATTTATATAAATTATTCTTGGTGCATTAGAGTTTTGGTTTAGTATTTATTGTATAAAGCCAACCGAACTCACTTTGCACATTGTAAGCTGTAAAGATAATGCTAATTCCGCACTCGACTCATTTACTGCCTACAATCGGAAGACGTGGTACTTTGTGATTCAAAATTATTACCTGCCTATATAAAATCTTTTAGTCTTACTTACTTATCCAATCTTTTAAAATATAACTCTGACAGGTACTTACTGAATCCTCACGAGGCTAGACTTCTGTGTTCCAGGCAAGTCGTCGAAGAGAGCATTCACTGCACTCGCCAGGTTGTGAGAGAAGGTTTGGAATAGCTCCGAGTCTCGGTTTGAGTAGTCATGCCTGAATGGTTCCATCACCACAAACGATACCCGAAGAGTCTCTGAAAACATTGTTTTTTTTTAATTCAACTATGCCATGATATAAGCGTCTACCTCCTCATCGGTCCACTTCACTCATCATCATCAACTTAATATTAGTCTGCTTCTAGACGTAGATCTCTCCCAAGGTGCACGTTATTCTGGAACCCGGATGTTAGATTTCTATAATTTCAATTTGGTTCATCTCAAAGTATTATAATTTGAAGAGTTTTCATTCGGTTAGAGGAGTTCTTCAAGGTTGAAAAAAGACAGTTTGAACAGGCATCAAATTACACTAATTTTATTTACTACTCTCTGAGCCCAATTCCATCTTATGGAGAGGCCTATGCCTAGTGGACTTCCATATAGACTGATATAATAATTATCTACAGATTCTGGCTTATTGTTCTTAGAAGTTACTCACAAATAAGAACGGTAGGTACTTACTTTCGCTAGGATCAGGTTCAGTCCGCTCAGGGGTTGCCCCAGAGCCATCTGCATGGTTGTCGTAATCATTAGCATCTCTGAAATGTACAAAATCGCATTTTATAAAATTTACCTTTTCAGAAAAAAAAATTCACATCGGTTCATAAATGACGGAGTTCTGAGGTAACAAACATAAAAAAGTACAACCGAATTGAGAGCCTCCTCCTTTAATTGAAGTCGGTTAAAAGAGGTCAGACTTACCCTGTGTCATCCTGATCTCCAGTGATCGCTTCGTAGTTCTCCGGCGCTACCGTTGTGGTCCCTGTCGGAGCCAAAGTAAACGAGCCTAGAAATGAAACAATCATTTTTTGAACTTCGTTTTTCAGTGATCGCAGATACGATTCGATTTGTAAATACGATTACGTTCTTTTACAAAAGCTAAACGATGAAAAAAGGTCTACTGACTAATAACCCGCCGGGAAAGTACAACCACCGTACTATTACTGCCGCTAAGCAAACAGTGATGCTCGTATTGTGTGTTCCGGTTTGAAAGGTATGAGTTCCGGTTCCGGAGTAATTATTCGTGTTTTAAATAATGTTTATGTAGTTATTGAGAGAATTGGCTGTGACAGACGGGCAGACGGACAAAGTTGCAACTAAAACTCTTCGGACGATAGTGTATGTTAATAAAGATAAACTTACTAAATAAATTCGGGAACCCCCAGTCTCGCTTGAGTCGTTTCAGGTGCAAAAGAGGGCTTTCGTCTTTCACCTCTAGGAATTCGTTGTCCTGACCATCATCGCCTTCCAAGTAGAGGTCCTCAGCCGCTGATACCTGGAATTGAGAAATAGTTATTTGAAACACTTGGCTATTGTTATTTGTTACTAGGTACTAAGCGGACAGACAAGCTTATGTCCCACCTAATGGAAAGGTCATCTTACACAGCCAATGATACGACTCCTACAAGATCTCTGCTGAAAGCTAATATCATACATTTAGTACCTACAAGACGCTTTCACACCGTGTCGGCGCCGATATTTTTGTTTGAGCCAGTATTTTTTTTTTTAAGATATACCTAATGGTGTTCCCTTAGGTATATCAGGTGAGCTATCAGCGTGTTAGCTGATAGCTCACCTGATGTTAAGTAGTAACTTATTATACGTATCGGTATCGTGTATCACTTTTATATCGGCCATGTGTTCAAACGCCCATGGTAGCAGCAGTACGATAGCTTGACATCGTGTTGGTCTTAAAGTAAGCTGTACTTAGAGGGACAGCTTACTTTAAGTTAATTTTTGATAATTTATTGAACAGTTGCTTATTGCCTATTATATTTTAATTTGGTATGTTTTGTTACAGCGATGAAACAGAGTAGAGCCACATAGAGGTCATAGTTTATATTTTACTAGCCGTCTCCCGCGGCGTTGCTCGCGTTAGAGTGCGACTTTTCAAAATTCCTTTCTTAGTGCACCCCTACACTAAATTAAGGATACTATCCTCCAAATTTTATACCTCTAGGACTTATAGTTTAGGCTGTGCGTTGATTCTCTGTCAGCTTCAAAAGAGTTTTATATATATTGATTTTGCTGTTTGGGCGTATAACTGAAGTAAACTGAAGTGATAACTCACAATGGATTACGTATTTACTCTCACCTAAAGGCTTCTGGGTTGGGATTACGTTAGATTAGGTAAATAGGTGTTTTGTGATTGGCCAGTGGCTTTACAGCCGCAAGGATCGCCCCGCCCACAATCTTCATTTCACTGGGTCGCTGTGTCATTCGCGCCCGAAAATTCGGCATAAGATAGGTGTTTTCAGGACACTGGACCGAACAGTTCAACTTTGTTCCAGAAACTCAACACAATTTCAACTTGACACTGGCAAAATTTTATTATCTGTCGAAATGACACAGAGGCCATAAACAGAAGAAGAAGGAGTTCAAGTTGAATATTCGTCAAGTGGGTTCTCGTTTGTTTCGAAAGCAAAATGGTTTTCTCTTTAAAGCTTGGAAAGGGATTCCATCAAATAAAGAAATCAAATTGCACATTTTTCCAATGGCTCACACTTTTTGCTACGACCTGAACCTCTACCTACGTATTATTCCATAAAATTCTATCAAAATTAAATAATAACACTAACAATCACACCAAGAAAAACAATTAAAATTAAAGAGCCATGTTACTCTCAAAAATGACAGAACTCGAATCGGCTGAAATTCAAAGCGAAGCGCTACGCTGACTGACTGACAGCATCCGCTTAGTTGTGCCAATGTACCCCTGGTGACGTGTCAGCGCGTGCAATCTACCCTCATATTTTAGGGATAGACTGGAAACGTCAAAAGTGCTAAATATATATATATATATATACATATTTCCTGTAAAACTATTATAGCACAATTAAATTCATTTGAATGCCACTAGAGAGTTATTTACAATCTCACTGAACATACTCATAACAATGCATTGTTATAAGCAGAGGTTACTATTTAACATCAAGTGGGTTATAGGCAGCTGCTTGTTCCATCACTTCTTCTGTAAATTAGATTGGTTTATTATCATAATCCCCACTAAGTTGTCCCCACCAGGGGGGTTTATGACAATCTTCAAACTGTACCTATAATACAGGTACAATTCCGTCAAATAATTCATTCATCTCTGATGATTCTACTCGCCACAGTTTAATCGCCTTTTATATTTTGTAAATTCCATACAACTCCGTTAAAGAACACGAATGCCCGCTTTTTAAAGAGCATAATGTCCGTACCGACAAAAATGATAACCGCCACCGGACAAAGGTCATAAAACAGTAAACTCCTCATTAACTTGCAAAGGTCATGATTTGCAAATAAATCGAGAGCCGAGCCGCAATTAGGGTGGAGCGCGGCGAGAGAGGGATTTCTTTGCAATTCTAGTTAGTCCGACATGATCCTCAGACGAGTGTGGACTACAAGACGTGCAACCTAATGGGGACAGAGGGGACGACGCTCCCAGGAATGCATCTAGGCTGGCAATTCTGGGAATTTAACATCTAACTAAACGACTAATAATAGGGTTTTTAGAATTATACTCATCCATATTCTTCATTTTGTATTCTTTTATTTTATTTATAAGTAAAATTACTTAGCAAAAATTGTAACGCTTTTGTTGAGCTTTCTCAAAAAAAAGGATGTTCAAAAACGCGTGAACATCGTAAATAGTTTACTTATATCTAGGTATTCATTAAGTTGAAGCAAGTAAAACTCTGATTTGGCATACCCACCCCAAAAACCCTGCATACAGCCCTGGGGCAGTGGGGCCGGCCGGCCTCGGCTCGCGGACACAATGCCCTGTGTCTCACTCTGCGTAAAGCTGGAAATTTCAGAACGAAGCTTCTACCAGCTTTTCGAAGAACTAAAAATAATTTTATAGGTACGTGGTGTTTTATACGATCATTTTAAATTTGGTAAACCTTTATGGCAAAGGCAATGATCATTCAAAGGGCAAAAGTACGAGGTACCTACCTACCTATCACAAACATTATTTATAATAATATGTATAGCAATAAATATCGGTCCCGGCGTTTTAAAACACCGTGCCATCCATCAAAACGAACCTTGCCTACTGTTTCGTGAAAATAAATACGTAGATTGAATATTTATTTGCATGTCTATAAAAAAACAGTGCGGATATATAGAATAATTAAAACAAACAAAAAAACAAAATAGACATGACATAGCTATGTTATGATTTCAACAGCTAGGTAACCTAACCTAACCAGTGGGTTCTGCTAGTCTCGTCCCATGCCATATGCAGCCAATTATGTCCCACGAAAATAATAGAATATCCCACGAATCATCAATATATATAAAACTCTTTTGAAGCTGACTTAGAATCAACGCACAGCCTAAACTATAAGTCCTAGAGGTATGAAATTTATAGGATAGATTCGATAGTAAATAAATATTTGTTTTAAATAATAATCTCTTATAGTAGGGGCGTACTAAGAAAGGAATTTTGAAAAGTCGCACTCTAAAGGGTCTAGAACGCGAGCAACGCCGCGGGCGACGGCTAATGCAAAATAAAAATTGAGATCCCGATAGTGTCATGACATTAAGAGGGTCCATGGGTGTGATACCCGCACTTACCTAGTTGACAAAATCGTTTTTGCTAGATCATTCAAAAGACGCCTACAAGAATCATGTAAGTACCCTTTGCTTTTGAACGGAAACTGAATAGTAAACACTAAAGAAACCAAAAATTTTAGATCGTAGATTAAGGACCACTTTGCTAGACGTTGACAATAGAAAGATTTATTACTGGGACGTTGGTTGAGGAAGCTAAAATCGAATTCAGCTAGGTATTTTATAAGTTATTCATCCATTAAAAATAAAGAAGCCTTGTAAAGCTATGCCAACCAAATTCGTCGTTAGAGATATGCATTTTTTCTCAATGGTAATTTAATCTCATGTCAGACATATGAATCTTAAAGCTTAGTTTTGTCTAAAAGCATGTGTAATATGTATACATTCAGTGGTTTTAGTAATTGTGCAATACAAAACCTAAATAAACTTCTAGTAATAAGAGCTAGTAAAATTCATTAGCCAGCGATGTCAAGTATTTAACCCGGCAAGTATTTTCATGGTTTTGACTATTGATACTGTCAATTTGCTTAGATTGAGTTTAATAAGTATGTCGTGGGAGAGACCATTACTTCTGGGTGGCATTGTGTTAAGAGTCTAAGTCTTAAGCGAGTCTAATGAGTTGTTTTGGTTATGGATTTTTTTGTAGGTGGTATAGCTCCAGGTACTATAATAACGGTAGATAATCTTATTTAAAAAACTTTTATTTTTTATCCACAAATGCTCTATGTTGAAGCGGTATAATGAGATATCTATGGTTTTCTTGTGAATAAGAAGCACAGAGCGCAATGTTTTTACAGCCAATCAAAAAAACTAAAGCACGTAGCAGAAGAAATACTTAAAAGGTACTGATTTGGACCAGTTGAGCTATCTATAAATCGTTTACAACGATTTGTAGATAGTTCAACCGTTTCATGTGTATTTTGTAAATATTGTAAATACTGTATTAGTTGTAATTTTCTTTGTGAATATATAATACATTTTTTAAAAGGTTATTTATACACACAATTTTTACTGAGTTTTTGTTCCCGTTTTTGAGTCACCCCGAGATACGAGTAAATAGCAAACAATTTGTGCAAAATTAATTATTATTATTGAGAACATTTTTGCCAATCGTGCAGCGTCCGCCTATGGTGATAGGCGTCGTTCCAAAGGAGAAGTGGTCTTCGAGGAAGGTAGATGTCAAACAGCTTCATGTTTTGGGTGCGGTAATCCAAGATAAATATTCAAAGTATCATTTCCCCAACTATTATGTTGGTAATTTTCACAGATTCCAAAACAATTAATAATGATTTCAAAATACAAAATAGCATGGCGCATTCTTAATACAGCTGTTTGTTAAGAATTAAATGTAAAGTGCTTCTATGTACTCAATGATTTACAGTCCTGTGACCCATATTGAAGTGGACTTTAATGTGTTTGATTAATGCATTTCTTAACTCGTCTCTATAGGTCTGGGAGGTGGCGTCTGAATTTTGATTGCTAGATTTAGCGTAGTTTAACTATTTGTTTTATGGCATGAGTTACGCCATAGCCAAAATTGACGAAGAAGCTATTCTACTTTGGCCAGTAACAAAACATACTTAATAAGCAAGCGCCAAAACCATGTGCTAAAATTTGCATAACATTATATGCTAAGTACACGATATAAGTGTACTAGCTGTTAGTCAAAGCACTGTGAAACGACAGAATAGAATGATATAAGTCAACTTTACGTTCGCGAAGTCGTCTTATCCTCACAATATTTAATATTTTTAGCAGATGGAAATACCAACCTTATTACGATACTCTAGTTCATAAACTGTAATTATAAGGATATTTTTTTCAGTAAATAATCTTAAGGCGTAAACACCGAGCAAAACTTAAATACCATAGAACCTAAGACGCTCTGTTTTGTGTTATGCTTGTAACAAACCCACATTGCAAAACTATAATTTAATTTTACCTACTGACTTACTAATTTCGTGCTAGCTTCCACACAAGTACTAAATACTTTCTCAGAACAAGCTAGTACAGTTTCACTTGTAACGGTAAATTAGGTTAATTATAAATAGGTGCTTAAAGTAATCAGTAATTAGAAGAAACTTACAGCTGGGCATAGGTCTCATAAAGAACATAGGACGAACTGGAGTCACACGTCGTTGGCCTTATTGTTTACAGTAAACCAACAAAATTCAATCTTGAACTTTTATAGTCCCGTCTCGTATTACAAACATGGGTTTACGACGGGTATAAGTGGCAAACAATGGTTTAATACTAGATTTTCCTGTGTACCAACGATAATGTACATTGTCGCGGGCAAATGCCAAGTTAGGCCTAATTGCCTTATTCATATTGATCTTTTAAAGCTATTTAGTTTATGAATTCTGTAATTTTAAGCACCTACGTTCGATTTTTTCAGCTAACCTTGTACAAAACAGCATCTTTTTCTTAAAGTAAGTTTAAAAACATCCAGTACATAACAAATTTTAATACAAATAATGTTCTTGAGCGAGCACAGAGTTGAAAAACTTAAAAGAAAAGATCTCAACCCAATGATTCTAAAAACTAATTTTGAGTTTGAAAGCTGCGCTTACTAAAATGTCCGCTCTGTAGTCTTCTTCTTCTTTTCTTCATTAATGGCCTCTGTCCGTCATTTCGACAGACAATTTTGCCAATGTCAAGTAATATAATTGTAATAATATAAGTCAAGTCAAGTCATTTGTCAAGTCGGCATCTTTTTTCGTATGTGTGACAGTGCATTTTTAGTTGCGCTAAAATTACAGGATAATATGAATAAAAGGCTGAAACGTTACCTTGAATCATTCTCCCCTCAATTTGATATTGAAATAGTGCTTTAATATTGACGATTTCGAGGTCAAGTCGTGGCGAGGATTCGAAGTAGGTAACGTAATATGCGCATAAATCTCAAGTGATTTACTTATGCAATCCAAAAGTCTTATAAAAACTAAAAACCTTCCAGTCACATGTCAACATGTCTAACCTACAGACAAGTTTGATACATCACAAGGCTTCCTTGTGTTATAGATATCAACTGCAAATACTACCAGGCTCTAGATCCGCAACAAATATTTATAGAGCACACAAAAACTGAAGTCTCGCCTAACTTCCAAAATGTTTGGCTTACGACTGGCCTTGTAGTAATGGCGCAGAGATCATAAAATGAGATGTATGAATTGATCAAAAAATCTGTATTCCCACGTGTAAAATATTTATACAGTTGCTTCCCGAATTACTGCATAGTACAAACAACGTATGTAAACCCAAGCATAAGTGACGATAGACGATAAGCGTGTCTGCTTAAATTATTATTGGGTGCAAATAGAAAGGAGGTCAATAAGTCAAGATCGATTAAGCGTACTTACTTTATTTCCAGAAAATATATAGAAAACTAACTTTGCCGCGTCGAGAACTCGAAACATTTTCCGTGGAACTAATTTGAAATCTTTAGCACTTTCGCTGATTGTTCCAATCTGTTTCGAAATAGAACAGTCGACTGATCAGGATACTTACTTGCGTTAGTTTGCGACTTTATGAAAATAACAATTCCTAACATTTTAGTAAACAAAAAAACTGTGTAAACCCGACTTCACGATTCCTGAAAAATTAATGAAGGCATAAAAAACTATTTGCAAGTGCCCTTACAAAAAAGGAAATAAAAAGAAAAGTCGTATTCAGCAATATTTGAACTACAGAATTGGTTTTCGATTATTTTTAAATGAAACCTGCTTTTTTGTTTTATAAAAAAAGATACAACCAAGTAGCGGAGGTTTCTTTTTTAATATCGGTTAATAAAAAAAAGTGCTTAGGTATTTTTCTTACATGATGTAAGTTTTTTTAAATTAAAACTTACAATAGAAGTTACTTGCACCACACTTGCACTTAGTTTTTACAAAAGAGCTAAGAGCACATTTAGTAATAACCTGTGCTTTGTATATTGCTTCATAATAAAGGAAGTACTACGTGGCCAGTGCGTGCTTTCACAAAGTAGTAGTTAAAACAAACATCTTGTTATTATAATATTGTGTCAATATTTCGTTGAAATGATGTATGGTGGATGTTTATTTACGAAGGTCAAACAAAATATGAAAATAAGGAAATTAAATATTGATTGTATCTCACATTACTCAGATTAAGGTCGAACGGCGAACAAATACACACATCAAAAAAGTCTAAGCAACACACTACTTTTTTAGTATAATTTTTTTTTACTTCGTTTTATACTTTCATAGAATATCAAACCTTCTTTAAATATTCAACATCTTTGATAAACAAATTAATACTGGCAGTTTTTTTTTGTAAATTATGTTTTTAAACAATAAAAACATTCTTTTGTCCTTTTTAACGGCATTTCAAAGATGTGGTCTTATTTCTCATTCAACGAAAAAAACTTGTAACCGCAGTAATGATTGGTTGTGAGTCGCAAATAACAGTCCTGGAGGTTTTACTGTGTCATGGGGCGTCGTCATCTTACCACGGAAAAGATGCAAAGGGTTGTAGGGATGGTAGAAATTGAAAACAGTAAAGCCTATGTTGCCCGGCATTTCGGTGTTCATCGAAGCGTAATTGACCGACTCTGGAGGCGTTATTCTGACACAGGTGATCCGTCTGAACAGCACCCAGGCCGAGGGCGTAGTACCACTCGTCGTCAAGACCGATACATCCAGGTAACATGTAGACGTGAACCAAAGCGGACTGCCTAAGAGGTCGTATCAAGGCCATAAAATGCTGATGGTCCCGCTGTTTGTCCCCAAACTATGCGAAACAGACTGCGAGAGTATGGTCTACGTGCACGTCGTCCAATCAGATGCCCACAGATCCGTCACGGAAATCGAGCTCGTCCTATTCAATGGTTTACACCACGCGTGATATGGCCGCAACAAGGATGAGACAAAATTTTATTCTGCGATGAATCTCGATTCGGTTTCAAACCGGATACTGGAAGAATGAGGGTATATCGTCGCCCAGGAAATGCTGAACGTCTAAGATGTGTCCAGGAAGTCCACCCATACAGCAGTTCGATAGTAATGGTTTGGGCTGGAATAGCTAAGAACCGCAAAACCGATCTCGTTTTTACAAATGGCAACCTGAATGCTGAGAATCATGTGGAACGTGTGCTAGCTCCCTATGTGCGTCTATTTTCACAAACATTGGGATCGGAGGTTACATTGATGCACGACAGTGCTCGTCCGTACACAGCGAGACGGACTCAAGAATGGCTACAGGTCGAAAATGTACACGTTTTGTGATGGCCAGCTCAATCGCCTGACTTGAATCCCATTGAGCATGTGTGGGATATACTCCAGAGAAGGGTCCTGAAAGGTCTGGATGGGGCTTTAATGGAACAACAGCTAAAAAACCTGCTCAAGTTCCACTGGGACCAATTACCCTAGGAGGATATCAATAACCTAATTTACTCTATGCAGAATCTTTACCGACAAGTTTTAAACAACGGAGGAGGAAGCACGCTGTATTTGATTTAATTTAAATGCCCAGAAGAAGGTTAAAATTTAACGCGAAAGTCATATTTTTGTTTATTTTTACCATTACAAATTTGTACCCAGATTCACAGCAAACTTTTATTTGTAAAAAAATATTTTTTTAAAGACATTTATTGCGTTTAATATGCAAATATAACACAAAAATATCATTTAATTTAAAAAGTAAAGAAAGAATTTGAAATAAATTCATAAAATAAAAAATATTCAAAATTTATAGGTGTTGCTTAGACTTTTTTGATGTGTGTAGTTAAACAACTTATTCATATTGATTTAATTCTTACAATATTAAAATCAATCATTTATTTTTTAGTTCAGACACAATTTGTGGGAGAAACTAGGAACTTGATCCTTCTGGAAGACTTGGTGTTTACAGTGGATTATCAACTAAACTGAAGTATTTTACAATAGCACAATAGAAGGACTACTCTTTGATAACCAGCGCTCCAAACTGGATCCCCATTTTATCAGAAATGTTATGATTTCTGTCAAAATCTTCTTCTTCTTCTATACCTACTCGTATATGGCCTTTGTCCGTCATTTCGACAGACAATTTTGCCAGTGTCAAAGTGATGAATTTGAAATAATATAAGTCAAGTCAAGTCTTCGTCAAGTCGGCTGTAGTTAAATTAAATTACATTCAATCAATGTCATAAAAAATGTCAAGAAGTATAAAAGAAGAAGAGTTCAAGAACGTAGTTTCTATATTGTTTTATTAGCATCAGGTTATTACATACGTAATTGCTATAAATGTCATGCCAGCCAAGACCAGGGAAAATCACGTAACTCAAAAATGGGTAAAGTATGAGGTTTCATCATTAATATGCCTATATTAATGAAGGTGGTTCTAATTGTCTCAACAATTAGTGAGCTAAAAACCAGGAGCGGCCGGGTACCGATTACCGGGCAACTTCAGCCTTCCCGTTGACTTTCGACTTGCAACATTCAAGTGAGTTCACAATCACCAACCTATTTTTTTTATGTGATGGAAAATCCAGCCAGATGGTTGGATGATATCGTTGCCGTATAGGTGAAGACCTGGATGCAAAAGGCCCAAAATAGACACGCGTGGCGTTTGAGAAGACTCATGCCCAGCAGTGGGTCACCACAAGCTGCTTATGATGATGATGATGATGATAATGATGTTGAGGTCATGGAAAAAGCAGTTGGCTCATTTGATGTTGTCGTAACCTCTGTCTATAACCGTGTACGTCACTCTGAGATATAAAGATGTCAATGTCTAAAAACTATCCCTCATGAGCGGGTCATCTAAAACGCAAAACATTAAAGTAGCATAAGACTTAAAACGCTTATTTTCTGATTAGTAAATTACCTAAATTGGGTAAGGTCTAAGTAGCAAAATGCCTAAAATGCATTATGTCTACTTTGCTTATTACCTTAACTTCATTATGACTAAGAAACAGTATGCCTAAAATGCAAAGCATAAACACTTTTTAGATCAATATTACATAAAAAGTTGTTTAACTTTGTCACAATACGTAAATTGCCTAATAAGTCATCTACAATACTTTTAAACGAACAAACGAAGCTCGTTTGAGGACCAACTTATCTGATGTTTGTCCTAATATATTACCAGCCCTCATTACGTAGAGTATACCTACCTAGTTATAATTCCAGTAATTTTATTGTACTTAAGATTTTATCGATTCATCATTTTGCTAGAAGCTCAATTTAGAGCATTTTAGTAATCACTTTCTGTTTTGGGATTAATATTACAGTTCTATACAGGTTTCATTTCAATATTATTACGTTATTTATTTTATTTACTCGATAGGCTTTTGAATACGTAAGGTTCAGCGGTTAACACTATTTAGTTAAAATGGCTAAGAATAAAATAGTATATTTCATTACAAGTGTGGAATGGCTGTCATTGCAAAGAGTTCCGACAAATGTCTACCCGAGCCGAGGTGCAGCCGAAGGCGAGGGTTGACAGTCGGAACAAGTTGCAATGACAGTTCCGCACGTGTACTGAACGACTATATTTAATACAGTTGCGAAAAAATGAAGCAATTTAATAAAATAATAAAAACACAGTAAACTCAACTAACAAATTTCTGAAAAATGCCGCCAACCGTAGAATATAAGCAGAGTTTTTTTTTTCTTCACAGTTTATTCTGGTAGGCAAAGGGAACTATGCCCATACAGCCAAGTTGCTTCAGTAGAATTTTTTATTGATATGAAATGAAAATGAAATTTAATGAGATGAAATTAAATGAAACCTAACCAAGCTCATTCAATCAAATCATTAAATCTGATATTGAAACAAATTAGTAGCTTCTTTTTAGAAATATACGTATTTGCATGAATCATAAAAAGTTCTATGAATTTTTTTAGTAAAAACTTCATGGTTGGCTTTTCTTTTTAATAGGCATTATTTTGACAGTTGGGAAAGAGAACGCACGAGTTCGGGAAAGGTAAAAAAAAAGCACGAGTATGTAATAGCCCACATCCCGAACGCTATACGTCCCTGCAATACGCCACTTTTTGAGCAACTGTATTAAAAAAATACTTATTATAAATAACATAACCATAACTTTGACATTAATGTAGTGTGCCGGTTAGGAAAACTTTTTCGTATCTCTCACACTATAAAAGTTTAGTATTTTTATTCCTAACCTACATACTATGTTGTGTACAAGATCAGAATGAGAGTCGGCCGCGGAATACCAATCAAGCACATGTGTACCAGTCTTGATCCTATTTCATTTTCAATAGAGCTCATTACTCGCTCAAGAATCAAGTCACCCATATATCAGCATGCTGAAGTGGCAATAGGCAGGTAACAATTCGCGAAACCGAAAACCGCTATGGAGTAAGAGATGTCGATTTTTTTTTCTACAACTGATGATGTAAGAAGCTGATGGCCCTGGATGTTATGTATATTTACCAAAGTGTGAAAAGATAAAGATTTTATTTCATACAAAGAATAGAGCATCTGGTGCAGTGGTTACTAACTTACAGTATAATAACAGGTATACCCCTACACAGAAGTACATTCGGAAGAAATACTCGCACTGACTAAATAACCTATAGCCCGATATATACCTACCTACCATATATTATATAAATACCCCTAGTCATAGTAGGTAAACGATAAGACTCGAAAATGTATGATGTCTGAAAACTAGGAACTTTCCAATCACTTCTTCAAAACTAGTAAAAGTAGTATTTAGGTAAAAATCTATGAACAGACTCAACAAAGAAATATACATTTTTTTAATTCTTAAAATGTGCTCTACTGAATGTAATTACAAGTCAAGGACAATGGCGAAACAAGTTCAGTGTCGAATGTTCAAGACTTGTATACTTCGCAATCCGGAACGCGATTGCCACCGCGCATTGCAACGTAACTAACTAATCCTATTATCCTGGGTATCTATCTGCTCTCTAAAACGACAAACAAATGTTAGTAATTATATTTTGAGTTACATTACGCAGCAAGCAAGCAGCGAACCGCGCGACCGCTTACAACGTGCAAGGCGGCGGAGCAGTGGAACTCAAACGTTAGTAGCGAACCTTCGGCTGTCGTTTTACGAAGTAGACCCTGTAAATTGGCACTTAGTTTTCGATCCCGTGATAGTTTATTACCGGTAAATCTGCGTGCATCGAATAACGCTTTGATTTTAGTAATATACTCGTAGCTCCAATTTTGCTACTATTCAACTTGGAATCTAATAAGTTGAGGGACATCCCTAACTGCGCTGTTTTTTTAATACCTACTTGCTTTTTCTCTCTGCCTGCAATATTACTTAGCGAGTTTTTTTTATTAAAATAAGTAGGTACGAGTTTAAAAAAAATATTTTTATCATCTACTGTTATCAGAGATTTTTTTTTTAATTGGAATGATGTTAGCAGCCGTAAACACAGGTAATACTTGGCATGGTTGTCACTGAAGTACTTATCTACTAACAACATTTTAAAATAAAAATAATGTAAGGTAGGTCCTTACATAATTTATACGTAAAAATGTATACCATAATAAATGCAGCAAAATGCACAAAACAATAAGGATTTAGCGTCGAATGATAATGACGTTATCATTTATGTCGCATTCAACTTATCAATCGCACCCGAACGTGGATCGAGTTTCGCTAAATGTAGTAAGTAAATTACATTTGAAGTATCCAATGAGTGATAAAAGCTTTTAAATAAATGAATTACCAAAATTCTTTGGCCCAGTATAGGATACTGGGATACTGGGCCATGAAACACCTAATGAAAGGTACACTCCCACTATCACTAAAGAGGAGACTCATGGACGTATGTATTCTCCCCATCCTTACCTACGGCTCACAGACCTGGTCCTTGACTGATCAGCAAAAGTCCCGACTTGGGGTTTGCCAGCGAGCCATGGAGCGCAGTATTCTGGGAGTCAAACTAACAGACCGCGTTCGCAACAGTATACTGCGCTCCAAAACGCAAATCGCAGATGTCGGTCAACATGTGGGTAAGTTGAAATGGGACTGGGCAGGCCACGTCTGCCGCATGTTGGATGCGTTATGGGCTAAATCCACTAAAGAATGGATGCCCCAAAACGGAAAACGACCTCGCGGCAGACCACGGCGAAGATAGAGGGACGAGCTTGATGCCTACCTCAAGGACTGGTCCACAGTTGCCCAAAACAGAGAAGACTGGCGAGAAGGAAGGGAGGCCTTTGCCCTGCAGTGGGACACTACGGGCTCTTAATAATAATAATATAAAATAATGATAAAATTCTTTATTGAACATTACAAATAATTGCAACCATAACAACTACATATTACAAAATACACATGAAACAATTGAGCTATCTACCAACCGTTGCAAACGATTTATAGATAGCTCAACTGTTCCAGATCAGTACCAATGCTTATAAACAATACCTTTATTTTTAAAACCAATTTTACTTAACCTACTTTTGTTGCATTGAGCTTTGGGACTAATTTGCATCGTTCCAACTCGACATTTATTTCTTCTATTACCAAGAAAATAAGCTACTTATACCTAAGCTTAGTTCCTTTACATTTTAAATTGCTTTTTCATTACTTACGTACAAGAGGAAAGTACTTATTACTTTCTAGCAGTAGTACAGCTTCTTGTGAAAGAGCTCGTCAGGGGAAGTACTACCACCGTTCACTTATTATTTTTTATAAATGCATACTTATAATACATAGCAACACGGCTGCTTACAGTTACCATGGTACTTTCTACTACATCTTAATTAAATACATAATCTACACACTCGTCTGCAGAATGCACCTAACTTTGTTTATGAAACTTAATTAGCCGGTCCTATGAACTCAAACGTCAGAGCTTTCATTTGCCTTTCGTGCTGTAGACATTTTGCAAGATTTTCAAGTCCCTGTTTCCTAACTCTGTAGAGTACGAACGTATTACAAGCCCTAATGATGGTACGCGTGGGCTTAGTATGTACCTACTCCTGTAAAAATAAATTTTCAGCATCGACATCATAGGCAATACGTTATCAAGCCATCTGTTGATAAAAATAAAAATAATTTAAGTACCTCTTTAGTAACCTCTTTAGTTCTTTGAATTTGTTCAAGTGATATCATTTTATTTTCTTAATCGTGGTTCCGGTTATAAAAATCGATTTGCAATGTGTGTTTACTGAAAAAACGAACCTCTATGCGTGCTATAATTTGAAATCTTGAAAGAAGTGTCATGATGATACCCGTCTGTAGATACTGAGTGAGCCAGCAAACAGCCGTGAACTTTGTTTGTTCGGCAAACAGATTAGGCTTCTTCGAATCCATAACCGATGACGTGACACCTAAATACCTACACGACGAGTTGGTACGTAGGAATAATTTTCAAGACTCATCTTATTGGTTAAAAGGCAAAAAAAACAGTTTTCACTTTTATTTATAAGGTATGTTGTTGGGGCAAGTAGTACGTTTGAACTACGTTTACTATCGTCACATTTATTCGCGCGAACCTTTCGTGACCTTATTATAACATTAAATAGTATGTTAAAAAAATACCGAATCTTTTTCGATAAAACCGTACGTCGAATAAATCGTGTTTACAAGAATCCAGATTATTTCGGTTTTAATCTGTAATTTAGTATACGTAGTGTGATGTGAAGTGAACAGTCAGTTACAAATAAACATCACAGTACCACGCAACGCAGTAACAACAAACTGCCTGCAGGTATAATTTCGGTAAAAGCCTTTGTCCTTTTCGACTGAATTCTGTCAAACATTCAGTAAATGCGATTCAGATTCACATTTCATTCATCACAATGTTGTAATTAACTCTAGCCTTTGAATACCTGACACTCATTCGTTATCAATTTGTAAGTACCTACATACTCGTATATTTAGTCGACGTAGGTAATAAAATATTAATATGTATTCTATCAAATCAACATTTTGCGCAAAACGACCCTTATTAGCCTTGGTCTTGTCTTAGACAATCCTAATTAAATATTGTTTTTGTCCAACGTACATAACAATGGTTTTATTATTAGGTTAATAAAAGCATTTTCAGGTACAAATTACTCTAGCATTCTTTTCTACATGTTACCTGCATTGAATAGCAAGATATTTTCAAACTAATTATTAGTATCCTCCGCTGCAACGCTGCGGTGTCACACCCAGTAATGTAATGTTCGTGCACGGTATTCTGAATAAATATCAACAGAATACCGATAGACCTGACAAGGTATCTCTATTTCTATTCTTTTCTTCGAGCAACACATCATATTATTATTTATAATTATAAATGTGAATGTAAGTTGGTTTGTTACGCTTTCACGCGAAAACTACTTAACCGATCATCAATAAAACTTTGTACACATATTCTTGGAGGTATTAGAAGTAGCATAGGATACTTTTTATCTCGAGAAATCAACGGGATCCAACGGGACGCAAACGAAGTCGCGGGTAGAAGCTAGTATTATTATAATTATGGCCTGTGCATCTTATAAGTTTATGCCACATTTTACTCATGCTCCAATGAACGGGACGCTGCGTACTTAGGACATAATTTAGATGGAGTAGGCTTGCTCAATACCTATACCACCCTCTCAGCGTATAGTGCGGAGCTGACTAATCCGCGGGTTTCCTCAAGATGTTTTTCTTCCCCGTTTGAGAGCATTGTGTACATGTGCACATAACATTTTCCGTGCAGTAAAACCCATTGGTAGACGACCGGAATAAAAGACATAGGTACCTACTAGTTAAGTATATTATACTAAACGGTAACCACTATTATCTATCTTCTAAATCAATATATTATAATTATAATATATGATATATTATAATATATGATGTATATATATATATATATATATATATATATACATCATATATCAATATATACAAAACTCTTTTGAAGCTGACAGAGAATCAACGCACAGCCTTAACCATAAGTCGTAGAGGTATGAAATTTGGAAGGTAGTATCCTTATAAATAGTGTAGGGGTGCACTAAGAAAGGAATTTTGAAACGTCACACTCTAAAGGGTAGAACGCGAGCAACGTTTTAAATAATTTTATACTAAATTGTTCCAAAAAAGTGAATGGTATAAGTAGTTGGTGCCTAGTAGTCACAACACAACCAATTAGCTATCTTGCTAATCATAATGACGCAAGTACGCAACGAAAAAATACTGACGTATAAGGTTAGTCAAGGAAAACTTAGACCTTCGCTCTCTATGACAAAAATTGTGGAAAACCTGACTGTTTTGATGATGAACCTAATGTTTAGTAAGCAAGCAAGCTCGTATGAGTTAGTGACCAACTCTGTTGATGAAGTTTTTAGGCCGCCTTAAGGCCTCCGTCGTGGCTTAACGACTGCTAAAGCCGCGACCGAATATTTAGTAATAGAAATAAAATCATTTTCAAAACGAGAAAAGTGAAATGATAGAAATAAAATCTGTAAGTACAGTAGATGTCAGTATTTCCTTTTCGTCATTATTGGCAGATGTTGTCTGTAGGTTATCTAGGCCATACTACTATCAAGAGTTAGTTCCGTATAGCATATTAAGCTGGCGCTCGTAAACTTTAGAAGTGACAACAAGATTAAACTAAACCACTTGTGACTCAGCTTGCTGCTTGTTTGAACCTTTGGTGCACTTGAGTAATTGAAGTTTTGTGGGTTTCTCGCTGTAGAAAAAATAGTGAAAGTTCCTTAACCTTTTTTATGAAAACTTTTTTAATGTCACATTTGAAATAACTGTCAGTTGTTTGACAGAAAGAGTTTGAATGACAGGACAACGTCTGTCGGGTCAGCTAGTTATCTATAATACGAAAACAGATAATAGCTCTCCGACGATATCTTGTATGCTTGTGCCGATGCCAGTGTGAAAACAGCCTAGCACACATCGGGGAACAAACAGATCAAAATGAAGACTCATTCTATTCAGTTCAAGTCAAACATTCCCCTAATGTTGCATTTGTCTTATTGCAAGGAAGTTATAGAGCGCTGTTTTACAAGCTGAAATTCAGAATATGGAGTTTGTAGATTGTTGGCAAATGAAAAACTAAAAATTGTTTCATGAAATGTTTTACACGTTTTACAATCAAAGACATTTTTACAATGGACTATGCATGTATGCATTAGCGCTCTGAAAAGTTAAACACGAATGTTACTTTGTGCTGTAGTTCGAAGTTTACAATGGGTTTTATTTACGAGTGTCCAACAACTACATTTTATGCATTAGCTCTTTGAACGCTACAATTTGTAAAAAGAGGGCTTGAGTGGAATGCGTAAAACATGACATATTGTCAAAATTATGCTCTTTTGTTTTTTTACTAACTGGCTCAATGAGCGAAATACCTAGTGAATCGACACGAGTTTTGACATTTTTTGAAACGACACATAGCACTTTTATTTTAATAGTTTTTCTTGTGTTATTGTAAGTATTGTTGTTTAATTTTGGTGGATTTTTAACCAATAATACTTAGGTCGTAACATAAAGTGTGAGCCATTGGAATAAATGTGTGTAAAGTGGTTTTTCTAAATGTGAAAATTCGTGTTAGGTTTTGAAGAGAAAATCAACCATTTTATTTTCAAAACAAACGACAGCCGACTTGACAAATGACTTGACTTGACTTATATTATTACAATTTTAACACTTGACATTGGCAAAATTGTATGTCGAAATTACGGACACAGGCCGTTATTGAAGAGAAGAAGAAGACCTAGTGAATCCACGGTTTAAGATGACATACATGTCTTTTAAAACTGCGCTAGCTAAAATAGCTGTTAAATCTGTGGTTATAATTGCGACTTATTTAATAACTTAATCTCTTCGTTGTAAAATAAATGATGTGGTAACATTACTGACACAAAACAGTGAAACTATCACGATATATCTTTATTTGTTAAACCGACCAAGCTTCGACAAATACGACAAAGCCAATTGAATCGAGCATAACCATTGAACTGAGTTCAGTTGGCTGTGAACAATATGGAGTGTGGCACAACAAAGCCGCAGGCTTTATACTTGTTGCATTGACTCTGTCGAATTTGTTTATTTAAAATGTTCACTGTATTATTAAGCTACTTCGATACCTACTTATTATCCAAATGTTAACCTGGTTATTCACAAAGAAAATTACGGCTGATACAGTATTTACATTATTCACAATTTTTACAAACAAAATACAATGAAACAGTTGAGCTATCTTAAAACAGTTCCACTAATTAATTTTACTATAAATCCTAAACCACGAAAATCTCGTTGGATCCTTTTCATCGATGCTGGTCATCAGACCTTGGAAATTGGACCCTAATTTATCAGATCTCAATAGATTGAGGTAAACTATTTTTTTTAATTGCGTTTACATCGTCAGTTGGCGCCTCGTACTCTACGTCCGCTCCCAATTGACCCAGTGGACGCGTAACACTGTATGCTCTAGAAAAGCAACGTTTTTCGGCTCTTGTTAATATTCCTGGCTCGGGTAGCCAAAGTGGCAGGTATGCAGATAAATAGAATAGAATAGAACAAATTTTAATTTGTTTTTTTTTTACAATAAAGGTACTACTTAAGTCTTACAGAATTAAATTTTAAAATTAAAAATAACAAAAATGGCCACCACTCAGCATGGTGCCAGGGCAGGATATGTGAGGACCCTGCTCAAATATTATTGAGTACTTTCAAAGTCAAAGTCAAAAAGCTTTTATTCAATAAAATCTCACTGATCACTTTGAATCGTCATTACGTTCAGATTATAGTATAGTAGTAGGAAAGCGGACTTAGAAGATAATTTTGTATACTTAAACATACAAGCTATTTTTTATTCAAAATACCAAATTTATAAATGTCATAAAAGCAAAGTACTTAGTAAAAAACTTTTCGTAAGGGTGACGTATTATTAAAATATCACTGAATAATAATAATGTAAAATAGCCAACCGGAATTGTCACCCTCAGCTACTGAATATTATACTAACAGCCCTCGGCTAACCCTGCTCTTCCAAATCGTATCATACTAATATTATAAATGTGAATGTAAGTTTGTTTGTTACGCTTTCACGCGAAAACTACTTAACCGATCATCATGAAACTTTGAACACATATTCTTGGAGATATTAGAAGTAACATAGGATACTTTTTATCCCGGAAAATCAACGGGATCCAACGGGACGCGAACGAAGTCGCGGGCGGAAGCTAGTATTTTTATAAATAAACTAGCCATCGCCCGCGGCGTTGCTCGCGTTCTACTCTTTAGGGTGCGACTTTTCAAAATTCCTTTCTTAGTGCACCCTTACACTATGTAAGGATACTATCTTCCAAATTTCATACCTCTAGGACTTATAGTTTAGGCTGTGCGTTGATTCTAAGTCAGCTTCAAAAGAGTTTTATAAATATTGATGATGATGACTATGATTTTTTTAGATTACGAATAATTTTGATTGAAATACAGAATACTAGAATAATTGTAAGAGTAATAATTGTACTAACCTTACAATTATTCTAGTAGGTATTTTAGAACAATTGACAAATATGTATTGTATATTAGCCAAACTAGAACAAAGATAGAATTAGATAGATTAGCCGTGCGGTTTAATTTAAGTGAACCGAACTAGAAACTCGAATAAGTATTCTTGCAGAACATAGAAATCCCATTTACACCTAACCTTTGATAACCACGTAAAAGTACAGTCGAGAATAAAAATTCCGGGTCATCTATAGAAACTTAAAATCGTGTAAACCATGACATAAACTGCGTTTGATAGACAGTATAATACTCGTAATTAAATAAAAGTAATAATTTAATTGCATTATTTGCTTGCATAATTTCACTTAGCCATCACATAAGTATGGTTTCCAGGTATAAAAGTTTCTAGTATATCACTCGGAATTTTTACCCTCGAGTGTAGACTGTATCAAAGAACAATGCACGTAATATCTTATTACGTTATACCGCGTGCACACTATGCCATTGCCGCTGCCGGCATGAATGCCGCGATTAATTCCGGAATTATTGCCACAGCAACACCGCCTTTATTCCTACACCGCGTTCACACATGCCCATGCCGCTGTCCAAATTATTGCCGCGATTAATTCCGGAATTATTGCCACAGCAACATCGCCAAGTTCATGCCCTAGCTCTTTGGTGAGAATAAAGGCGATGTTGCTGTGGCAATAATTCCGGAATTAATCGCGGCATTCATGCCGGGCATAGTGTGCACGCGCTATTAGATACTTTAAAACTACCCCTATTGAATGGTGCTTATAATTCGAAAGTTACCAGCTCAACATTTTAGTTATTATGTAACCATTATAACTTAAGAGGTAGCTCGATGTTTTAATGATAATTTTTGATGGTTTTCTAGAATTTTATCGCAGAAAAAATGATTTTCATTTGTCAAAAATCTAATTATCGGTTTTTAAAGTAAAATCTCAACTGAGTTTCCTCACCTCAAGCATACGATTCATTTTTTTAAATGCCGCTCACTTTATAAACTTAGAAATATGTAGGTAGGCGCTAGTCTCGACGACGTCGCGCCGCGCCGTCAGCCGGAGGGTGCTTTGTCATACTACCTCGGGAGTCGGGACCAATTCTAAAGGCACTACAAACATGGATATAAGTAATGAATATGTGCAACTCTTTTGAATGCAATCCGTAAACTCTGTCATGTGGTTACAGTATACTGTTTAATCGCTACATTTAGTTTTTAATAGCTTTATTTTATTTGAAGCAAATTGGCTTTTTTACTTTCGAGGAAACGCATTTTCGGGCCATCAGTAGGTATCTAAGGAGCTCGTATGCTGCAAAATAGTATTATACTTTGCATGTATACATTCTCTGCTCTGTCACTATAAGATCTACCTCACTCCCATTATGTATCTCTATATATCTTCCTGAATAAGTGGGTAAATGAGAAGACGCTCGTAACACCAATGCAGTCAGTAGCAAAAAAATTAGGTTACCTATAAAAACTTGAATATCGTGGAAACCATGAATGCTACCACAGTGAAATAAATTGTATTTGATAGACAATATAATGCTTTTAAACCGACTTTAAATAAGGAGGAGGTTCGCAATTCGGTTGTGTTTTATTTTCCACAAAATAAAAGTAACTGTTTTGCGTTAGTAGCTTACATTATTATGTTCAATAAGTTAGCATTCATGGTTTCCAAGATATTTTCAAGTTTTTATAGCTGATCCAGCACTTTTAGTTTCGAGTGTATTTAGATCCGTACTTAATAATGTTATCAGTGGTTCAATGAGAATATTTTTATTTCCACTTCTTAACAAGGTACAAAAATTTGATGATGCGTTAAATAATGATGGCAGACCAATAATATGACAGATCGAGTTGCATCGCTAATGGCAACAAGATTAATGGAAGATCTCTTAATAGTCGAAAGGCTCAAAATTAATTTATACTTTGACAGTTTTGGAAGCAGGTAAGTAGGTAGGTACCTACTAACCTTGTCTACTTAGTAAAACCTAAAGTTAGGAGTCTTATAATATTAATAGATATTATTAATTGTCTTTAATTTTGGTGGAATTTTAACCAATAATACTTAGGTCGTAACATAAAGTGTGAGCCATTGGAATAAATGTGTGTAAAGTGGTTTTTCTGAATGTGAAAATTCATGTTAGGTTTTGAAGAGAAAATCCACCATTTTCTTTTCAAAACAAACGACAGCCGACTTGACAAATGACTTGACTTGACCTATATTATTACAATTATATCACTTGACAAAATTGACAATTGACAAATTGACTTGGCAAAATTGTCCGTCGAAATGACGGACAGAGGCCATTATTGAAGAGAAGAAGAGGAAGCTAGTTTATAATAAAATTAAAATATAATTATATTTTTTTTAACTCGAGCTCCGGCCCCTCTATCGTATCAAACCTAGAGTCAGTAATTTTAACACAGCACAAAATTGGAGGAGTTTTGATAAAAATGTTTCCAGTTTTTAACAATGAACTAGCACTAGTGAACTAGTGCACTAGTAGGTAAACTAGGAGATACAAAATAATGTGTAAAGCAAAAGGTTTGTTCTTGCATCACGCCATCCTATTCCCCCCACACCTCATCACGATACGGCACTCATTGAGATCAGACGCTTGTCACACCACAAATCCTTTGAGAGTGAATCCCGGAGTATTTGACACTTTGAACCAGGCAACTTAAAGGATCCCAGAGCAATCCTCCAAGCTTAAAACGCGGTACTTGTACTGGCAGTTCTTCTAAACATGGTCGCCATTGGTCGCGTTTAATACAGATGGTGGTAAGATAGTCTTATTAAAACTTCTAGCAGCAATTAACGGGGCAGTAAGGGCAGCTAATATCGTTTTACAGAAAACATTCTTAACAGCCTGTCCCTAACTTTTGAAAATATGAAAATATTTAGATATTAATGTTGATTTCTAAAATGACTGAAAATTAATCCGAAATACATGTAAATAATGACGACTTACACAGAGAAGTATTTATTTATAACAAAGTCACATCAGATAATACTTCACTGAGATTCACAAATCGCTGTACCACCTACTCAGACGGAATCCAGTACCGAGTACTTACTCAAGTATTGTACTAGACGCAAACCACAAGAGCGGTTAAAACTCTGCCAATATTCATTTCAGTGTGACATTCAATTCAAAAAAGCACTACATTGGGGACTCTTTTTGATACATTTGTACTAAGAAATAATCAAAGTTTCAAAATTTTGTATTTAGTTTCATTCGAGCTTAGTTTTACCATAGAAGTTATATTAGTACAAGAAGTAGTATAGTAAAACCGTATACGTCATATTCTTCGAGTTTCCCTCAGTATTGTGCTGGTAGAGAACATAGTTAATGTACCTACTTTATCATGACATAATGTGGTTCCGATTGTATAGGTTACTACCCACCCTGTCTTAAAAAAAGAGAGTTGACCGTTGGACTTTGTTTTGTTACCATCAGAACTTGACAAATGACAGTTTTAGAAACCAAGTTGAAGTTGAAGAACTAGCCAAGCGGTATGTTGTGGACTCTACTTTTTGTCATAGCATTTGTTGGGAGTAGGTTGAGTAACTCATCTGTTTTTTATTCGTCGTATTGAGCGGGATATCAATTAACTTCTACATAAAAGATCATTGGAAAACTTGATTCTAATTTGTCAGATTCTGAACGTAACAAAAAATAGTCCAAAGGTCCACTCTTTTTTTGTAAGACAGAGTTGAGTTTTAGTTTTCGTTTCTCTTATTCGCTGGTATAGTATAAACATCTCTGTAAAATCCAAATGACGGCTAGCTGGGGGTTGGATTAAATAGCTCATGAAATGTATGTAAGGGAAGACGCTACTCCAAAGGCAAAGTATGATACCTACCATTGAATGCCATTGTTAATGATACTCGTGATCCCTTTGAGTGTCTCAAACAACTTGTATTTTATTTAGGACAATGCTTACTGTTGTTGGGTATTTAGGTGCCTTGACATTCTGATATTGGGCTTTAAGACAAAATTATAGTCATTATTCGCAATATTTTTGGTGAAATGATTGCGAGCAATCCTTTTTGTAATTTTTATTTTAGTTATTCTACGCACTTGTTAAGCTATAAAAAGCTTATAAAGTTGTTAGTAAAAAAATCTTTGGTCAAAATAAAGCTGCAATGAGGTTGGTATTCTTTTAAATAATATTCTAAATGTAGTTGAAAAAACATCAACTATTTTTACCCCGTGATACAATTAGTGCCTGTGCTTGACTCAACCATTAGTGCCGTAGAAGATATTCTTTAGGAAACAAATAAAATATTCCAGCCACCTCTAAACTTAAATTTTGATACAAAACTTTACTAAAATCTAGTGCTAGAGTAGTGGTAGTTTAAACTGAATGAATATTCCGATATTCAAAAGTTTAAAACGTTTGTGCTAAGTACTCTATCAGCACACCTAAATCAAATACAGGGCAGGAGTGGCTCGATTCAAAGGAATCTATACTATTATAAAACTGTAAAAAAGTCAAAAACTAAAATTAAAGATATGGGACAACGAAATATGCAGTTCTACTAAATAAACCATTCTGATTTCAAAAGTCGAGTTTGTCTGTTTGTCAGTTTGTTTGTCTGTTTGCTTGTTTGTTTGTTCGCGGATCACGCCTAAACTACTGGACCAATTTCAATGAAACTTATACCAATCAGAAGCCCTTTTTTCCGGATTGAAACATAGGCTATATTTTATTGAAAACAAAGACGTGGATTCTTAGATACACCTTGACCTCTCTAAACCAAAAGCCGCCTTTGACATGAGGTTCATCATATACTGGTTGACATATATTTTGGTGGAAAGTTTGACACGCGTACGAAGTCGCGGGTATCACAGCTGGTGATAATATAAAATAAACCTAAATTATTTTTATTGTCATAATCCCCACCAGCCAGGGTAGTGGGGAAAACGCCAACAATTTTTTGAAGATTGTCATAATCCCCACTGGTGGGGACAACTTAGTGGGGATTATGACAATAAACCGATTCTTTTGTTGAGAAGTGTAGCTCCAATTTTTTCCCTCTCATATGTCATATATCAGTTATATGATTAGTTAGGCAATAAACTCAGTTTCAGGACTAATTAAATTAGAGCAGCCATCGGAAAATAATCAATAGGTATCTGCGTAGCGGAAATCCTGTTACCTTAACGATGTGTACCTATATGATATTACTAGCTGATACCCGCGACTTCGTACGCGTGCAAAACTTTCCACCAAAATATCTGTCAACCAGCTTACGATGAACCTCGTAGCAAATGGCTGCTTTTCGTTTAGAGAGTTCAAGCTGTATCTAAGAATCCACTACTTTGATTTCAATAAAATATAGCCTATGTTTCAATCCGGAAAAAAGGCTTCCGAATGGTATAAGTTTCATTGAAATTGGTTCAGTAATTAAGGCGTGATCTGCGAACAAACAAACAGACAAACTCGATTTTCGGAATCAGAATTGCTTATTTAGTAGATCTGCATATTTATTTTATCCATATCTTTAATTTAACTTTTTGGCATTTTTTACAGTTTTATAATAGTACTAGCCGTCGTCCGCGGCGTTGCTCGCATTCTAGACTTTTCAAAATTCCTTTCTTAGTGCACCTCTACACTATATAAGGATACTACCCTCGAAATGTCATACCTCTAGGACTTATAGTTTAGGCTGTGCGTTGATTCTCTGTCAGCTTCAAAAGAGTTTTACATATATTGATGATTGATAGATAGATTAATGCACCAACAAATTATCGCAAAAATATTGGCTCAAACTAAGAACTTGTTATCGTTTATCACTAATCCTCTCGTCTCGACTACAGATACGTGTGTGTGTGTGTGTCGGACCGATGCTTCCGATCAAAACATATTTTTTCTAATTTCTACATCCAAGTTTGCTTGGCCAAGCATTTAGGTACCTACATAGCCGGACTAAATATAACTAATAAGGAGTGGTACATCAAAAGAGAGGCCTATATCCAGCAGTGGGTGAAGTCAGGCTGTGGATGATGATGATGATAGCCGGATTTGCAAAGAGATAGGAAAATTACGTTCAATATCATCTCATCATCATTTCCCTGCCCTTATCCCACGCTAGGTGGGGTCGGCACAACATGTTTTCTTCTTCCACTCACTCCTATCATTCGTCAACTCTGAATCTACTCCTCTCACATTCATATCCTCTTTCACACAATCAAACCACTTCTTCTTCAGTCTTCCTCTACTTGCACACCCCCCAGCCACACTCATATTCATAACTCTCTTCGTTATATGACTTTCATCCCTCCTCATTACGTGTCCATACCATGCTAATCTACCACTCCTCATCTTTTCAATAACAGGCGCCACTTTCACACTTCCCCTGATATACTCATATCATTAACGTTCAATATCATCTATGAGTAGCATATTATATAGATGTATATATACATATATATAGATCTACATATTATGTAGATCTATAACTAAACTTTACACATTGGAGAACATAAATTTCAATTCATCTATGAAAACTTGAAATAAATTGTGATTAAAAGTCTATTGAATACTCGAAAAGTAATTGTAAAATTGTATTTTCAGCTTGCTTAGCTAACTTATGGATTTAAACATACTTAAGTTTATAAGATGAATATTTGCTCTCAAGTGTACCACAAAGGCAGCAGGTAGGATACTGAATACCCTTTGTGACATAATCTCAGTGGTCTATGTTTCACTATATCCATGCATGTAACATTTTGATTTAGAAATTCCTGTCTTTGAGGAATCTGATATTGGTCAAAGCTCGCTAATTGTTCGGTAGAACTGTATCATGCAGTCGGAAAATTCCAAGAATCTCTCTATGCGAGTTTCAAACATTTGGCTCATGTCATAGCATTCATATTTGATTTGACAAATTAGACTTGGTAACTACTTTTAGAAATTCAACTAGTGGTTGCGTTGCGCGCGAGCTGCAAGCAGCTCGCGTCTTTTTTTTATGCCGTATTTTTATCAAAAGCCCCTAAAAACCCTACTAACTCCTATAAACCCCTCAATCTCATTCGGATACCCCGTTGGAACGAAGTCGATCGGTTAAAGTTTTGCAAAAAAAATCTACATGGCCGCCATCTTGTAATGCTCACCCTTAATTGCAATAAAAACGCATTTAAAATTTAAAAAAGTGTAAAATTCCATTCAAACCCCTCAATCTCCTTCGGATACCCCATTGAAACGAAGTAAATCGGTGAAAGTTTCGAAAACCGGAAATGACACGGCGGCCATTTTGAATTTCTGAAATGTCATAATTTTTCTGAAATATACAGGATACAAGCTACCTGTCAGTGAAAGAACGGTAGTCATACCTTAAACTTGGTAGAACAAAGTAAGTCGCCAAAGTCGGGTCTGACTGAAAAATTCAAACTTCTATAGATAGCATGCGGGGTTGCCAGCTGCGGGGAACGAAAATGATCAAATGTCATTTGGGTGGGCCCAATCTTGCCAGCTAGTGAAAATTTTAATTCAAAATGTCGTTATTTCTACTTTTCACGTTCCCAAAGGAAAGCGGGGAAACTACCCTAAAATTGGGGAAAATTTTTCAACCAGGCAACACTCCTTTACCAACTGCACAACCGGTCCATACAATTCATCCGGGTAGGGAGTTGCCAACTACCCGATATTTCGGTTTGAAAATCGTGATTTTTTCGAAAATCGCAATTTTTTTACAAAATGGCCGCCACGCCGTCCGCCATCTTTGATTTTTGAAAAGTCATAATTTTTCTGAAATCTCAAGGATATAGGCTATCGTTCTGCATAATCGGTGTTGCCAGTTTTTGAGTTTTGTAGAACAAATTAATCCGCCAAAGTCAAAAACTCCCAAAAACTAAAAAGTTGCAAGTCTCTCGGGGTTGCCAACCAAAAGTTACGAAAATGGTCAAATGTCATTCGGGGGAGGCCAACGCTCCTATGCAGCCCAAGTCTCTATTCAAAATGTCATTATTTCTACTTTTCATGTTTTTGGGAAAAATCTCGGAAATTACCCGAAAAATGGGAAAAATTTCTAAACCAAGCAACACTCCTCATCGAATCACACAACCGCTCGGTACAACTCGACCCCCTAACATGTTGCCATCTACCCTAAAAATGGATTCGAAAATTTAGCAAAAACCATGACTTTTACAAAATGGCCGCCACAGCCTCCGCCATCTTGGATTTTTGAAAAGTCATAATTTTTCCTAAATCTCAAGGATATAGGCTACCCACCTCCGTAGTCGGTTTTGCCAACTTGCGAGTTTCGTAAAACAAAGTAATCCGCCAAAGACAACCCTAAAAAGTCGAAAAATTCAAATCAAAATTGCGCGGCCGCCATCTTGTTTTTTTTTTTTTTTTCACCAATTTCCCAAATTCCAGCCTACAATCAGTCGGATGAACCGCTCGGACGCCCTCTATCTGTCATAGTTTGCGAACGCGCAAATCAACACCGGCGCCATCTTGGATTTCGAGAACCGCTATAATTTTCCTCTACTCGTTTGGTGTTTATACACATTTTCGTAGAACATTATTGTGGTGTAGCTCCACTCCTTCTGTCTCTCAGGGCATGTCAATGAGTGAGTGAGTGAGTGAGTCAGTGGTAGTCTAGCTTTATATAACTATAATATTCTGAATTTAAAAACAGTTAGGTACATTAGACAACTTATGGTAATTAAATCAAATTAAAAAGTGTAGTGGAAATTAAGAAAAAAGTTTGATGAAGGCTGATGAAGCTCTTTTATTTTGACAACAGAGGCCAGTTAGTGGCTAAGTTAAAAAAAATACCCGACTTCATTCATTATTTGGCGGTAGGTATTCTAGAGTACACGAAGCCAGAATCCTGCCCAGTATTTTCAAAATGCTGGTGATGAGACCATTCTATATCTATCTTCGCTACGTTGCATCATCTATTTATGATTATCTAACGTAGCGCGGCGTTAGTATTCTTTAAGAGTGGGTTCTTCATCGAGACACTATTATTATTACTGTGTCAATAGTCGGGATCAGTGTTGCCAACATCGTCCTGCCATTACGACATGAATTTATGTATGGCACGCTATTACATACAGTGGAAAGATTTCACGCCTGTTTCATGAAGATTGGACGACGACGTCCTCCTTTGATAGCATTGAAAACACACAACATAGAACTAAGCTTGCTTGCTTGCTAACATAGACTACTTAGATGAATATGAGTATTTCTATGAATGCGCATAATGTACCTTTGACGCTCTAGTAAGCTAAAGCTTTTAGAACGTACCTATCAACGAGCTAATTGGCCAACTTTGGTTACGAGGTGTTTTGTCGAAGTATAGTGGTGTTTATATATAATAATCTGTTACTCGCTCCTTGTCTGTGTAGACTAAGTTTTCTCGTGGTTCTGATTTGTTTTGAAAATACCAACCACCCGTTCATATCAAAAAGCTAGCACAGAGCAAAAATCTGTCAAAATTTTGGGACTACATGGCGTTGCGTCTAACGTCCATAAAAAAAATTTTACACGCTTTATTTTAAATTATTATTTAGCATTGCGCCGTTGTTCCTCAAAAAAGCGTAGGTATCGCTACCAGAAGTATCGAACCTTTCTTGAAAGCTTATCGCCGAGACGGGAATCGATCATAGTGTCGCGGTCATCCCACGATGTTAACAAACCGCTGTGGCCCCGCTAAGAGGGGTTTCTTGTCCGTGCCGCGGTTTCCCGTCAGAACCTCATATTGAGATTGATGGTAGAGCCCGCCTGCTGAACTGAATACTAAGGAGCCAAAAGTGTTCGTCTCCCAATTAGCTCTCGATCCGGGTTGTGACACCCCGCATACAAAATTAATGTCGTAATTTTTTCAAGTAAGCTGTGATAAGTTTCGATGTAAGTTTTTTTTCCATATCATATCACATTTTGACAATTCATTTCGGGTTATAGAACTTTATAAATGTCATTATGTAGCACTTGCATGGCATGACTACTGACAACGAAAAGCTGACAGATTTAGCAGCCATTTTAGCTAAAGTAGACCAATGTGAATATGCTCCTGAGGACACGAGTTTTGACATGTTTTGAAACGACAACGACGTGAAACAGGCGTGACGACAACGACACGACATAGCACTTTTATTTTAATAGTTTTTCTTGTGTTATTGTGAGTATTGTTGTTTAATTTTGGTGGAATTTTAACCAATAATAATTAGGTCGTAGCATAAAGTGTAAGCCATTGGAATAAATGTGTGTAAAGTGGTTTTTCTGAATGTGAAAATTCGTGTTAGGTTTTGAAGAGAAAATCCACCATTTTCTTTTCAAAACAAACGACAGCCGACTTGACAAATGACTTGACTTGACTTATTTATTACAATTTTAACACTTGACATTGGCAAAATTGTCTGTCGAAATGACGGACACAGGCCATTACTGAAGAGAAGAAGAAGAAGAGAAGAAGATATGCTCCTGAGTTTGTTTGTATAAAATAAAAACAAACCGCGGTAGTCAAATTACCTAAGTTCATGTTGTAATTAAAGAATTCATTTCATAAACTAGGCTAATACCTAACAGTCTCGTAGTAGCAAGGATTCTGTTCCAGTCTGAAATGATGGAGCTTTCAGCTAGCTCGCATAAATGGTTTCTTCAAAAGTCGATAAAGATGGCCTTTAGAATCTTGGCCAGTAATGAACTAAATTATAAAAAATGCACAAGTCTTGTAGCGTTTTTCTTGGAAGTAAGTTTTAAATTTTTGTGCAAAAATTATTTTGTAAATTGTTGCAATTTCCCGTTAGTAATTAATTTGTGAAGTAAGCAACAACTTTTAATCTGAAGTTACACAATCTAATATTTTAATAAAAACTAGCTACTTTTAAAGATAATATCGAAGTAAACGCGTCTAAATTAATTTCCTACTTACGTTATGTTGCCTCGTTCAACTTGTCTTCTCGAAGGGTGATAGCTGAAAATCAGTGTTGCTCTCGAGCAATATTACACTGAGCTATAACCTGTTTGTCTACTGCAACACACACAATACGTACACACGTCCGAGGGACACATGCAGGTAGTGTTGTTGTATTGTTTTATTGCTTTATAGTTTATATTTCTAGTTTTACTTTTAGTTACAGTGCAATAGTATTGCTTCCTGTTTAAGTTATTAACTTTAATGTGTGTGTTTTAGTGGCAAATAAACGTATTATCTATCTATCTATCAGTAAATTAAAAAAATAATGTTAGTATTTTATTTTACGACGACTGAAGAAGGCTCTTAATAAATCTTGGAATGTCTGATAAGCACATGGCAAGCAAGCGGAACCTATTATACTAACAGCAGTAAAACTGGAAGACCCGCCAGAACCATTCTCCCATATAAGCAAGGATCACGGTCATATATAAGTATAATGCATGAGTCTTACATTCGTCGACCGTAGACATTTTCAGTTTTGGCCGCAAACCGCCGCCGCGCCGCCGCCGCCGCGCGCGCCTTCTTCAGGCTCAAGAAAAACAATGATGGGTGTTTTTTGACCTCAGGATATTTTTTATTGGGCTTTGGAGTTTTATCGTAAGTGGTCCTCGTTTGTCAAATATGTATCATTTTATTTTGGATTCTGTTTTTATGTGAAGTTTCGAGAGCAATAAGTTTATTAGGAACTCAAAAATGAGTACCTGGCTAAACTTATTTTTATGGATAAAGAGTGGAATAGGTGGATTATGGCTAAGCATGCTCTACCTTAGGCAGCAGCTACACTTACTATCGGGTGTGCTGGCAGCCAAATGCTTAGTTATACCATGGACTAAATATATTTAGTCCATGGCTATACGTAGGTATAGTATTATAAGATGTGTAACTTAACTATACCTACCTACTTATCATATTTACTTCATAAAAAAAATCTTATGAAAGCAAAAGTTTATACACTCGAGAGCAATTTTGGGTCATCTATAAATATTTGATAGTCTTGGAGACCATAAAATGAAGCTTTTTCAAATTATGGAAGCTAATAATGCAATTAATAAACAATTACTTTAATTTAATTAATAATATTAAATTGTCTAATAAACATTTAACTAAGCTACACGTAGCATTCATGGTTTTCACGATATTGAAGTTTGTATAGACGAACCGGAATTTATATCAAAATACACAATTTGCTCTTTGGTTGTCGGCGTCGGATGTTCGGTTTGAATCCCCGTCGCATTATATACGCCGTGCGCCCCGTATAGTTCCGTTTTCAGGATTTCAAGATTATAAGCGTAAATCCTAAACTGTCCTAGTTAGTTACGACGAAGATAATATTACCATAATGAGGTAATGGGACTCACAGTATTTGAAATGATGTAAATGCTATATACTCTTTATTAAACTCGTGATCTCTTTATAATGATAGTCTATAAGTAAGTTTACTTTTATTTGTGTAACTACTGAACCGATGACCGAAAACCTATTACTGCAAGATGCGAAAAATCTTGCACTAATGGATGTTTTAGATTGTGTTCCAAATAAATATACTTGTATCTAGTTAAGTATTCTATCAACACACGAATCTGGATCTCATAGTACAAGCTTTGGTTAGTTTGGGACTAGAGAGCTATTTGTGAAATGTCTGTGAATATTATATTGAATACTGGTTAATACCGAACTGTGTGCATTGTAATAACTAGGACTCAAATGTATGAAATCAGCTCCTCGATAATATCGTGTGTATTCAAATACCTTCCATAATGATTATGTTAAAAGTTAACTGTGACTAGGTTACCTTTTATAAGTACCTTGTGTACATTATAATCATAACTATGAACAGTGCGAATAAAGATGTGGTAAACGTATGAATTAAAGACACATTAAAATTAGCATAGCTTTTAAACCGGGCGTACTGCGTATTGTTTGACAATGACAAGACGTCTGCGACCTTTTATTAAAACACGTGTGACCCACTGTTGTTAATAAACTATTATATTGTTGAGTAATTTGAGCCACTTAGCGAAAATAACGAATTCATACCAAATGGGGTACAGGCACTTTGCTAAAAAAGAGCAGATAAGCATTTTATTGTATTTTTTGACAAAACATAATTAATTCGAAGGTTTTTGTTATTATTAGACCATCTTTTGACTTTAATCTCACTTGGTAAGCGACGATGAAGCCGTCTGGAGCAAGACGATCTAGAAGACACTTATTCACACTTGCTTCGAAGACATTCAGAATATAGTGAAGACAGACGCCGGTAATGTGTTCCAAGTTACTATAGCAGGTAACTTGAAAAATGCAATTGTTTCCTCAATTATTATTTTAAATATAAAATAGTTATTATTATAAATTAAATATAAAGAAGTTTAGCACGTTTGTAGAATTGTAATTTTGTATTAGAATTGAAGTAGTAAAACGCAAGTTTACTATGACTTGACTTTGTTACAATAGCCTTCCTTAATAGTTGTCTAACATACGATGCCTAGATGCATATTACGCGCACTAAAGACTGCGATATACTCTGTTGTGATGTCAGTATCGTCCGAGACATACTCTGTGGTAAGACAATAGATAGGTACCTCAACTTGTTCCTCATTCATGTGTATGTAGCAACAGTTGTATTCTTTACAAATGTGTCATAAAGGATACATTGCATCATTAGCCGTTTACCCGTCATATGACACGAGACGCTTTACCTACAGTCAACGACATTTCCTACAATGGACATTGCATTGGCGCATGCCTTCTGAAAAGGGAAACAAATTAATGTGCTTAGATGAAGGTGTGAGCATACTTTTTATTAACATAACATGTTTTTGATGCCATTCATAATGTCTTACGATTAATTTTAACATGGCTTAAAAAAATAGGAAAAGAGTATTATCGAGGTCATGAATGTTTTTTTTTTATTTATTTATCGTTTTAAAAAACCTGTAACTTATTTGTACTATAGCACTATGGAAACCACAAGGTTTATAAGTGTAAATGCTACACGAGTCAATACCAACAATACCACAACAGATTAATAGCCATTTTAGCTAAAGAAGCTTTATTAGGTACCATAATGAATAAGGCTAAAACTATATGCATGACAATCACATATTTGAAAGTGCCAAATGCTAGCGTTTTTCGTAAGTGCAGTTGGTGGCTCTATTGTATAACTCAATGCCTACAGTAAACACAGAATAAGCAACGCCTGTGTGCCACTGAATAAATAATCAGCTAGATGATTAATTCTGAAGTAAGTACTCGCGATTCCCAAAACGGTTTGCAACTATATGAGCCTTGAGACATACGATTCAATGCTGAGTTTGCATAGATGTGTCATAATAATAGTCGTAGGTACTTAATAAGCTGACTATTATATTATTTTTAAACTAAATACGTGCAGGAAATAAGAAACCGGGACGTCTTTGTAGGTACGTCTGTTTGAAGTAACAAAGAATAAACAAGGAATCAAGCTGGCTACTTTTATTGATCCTCAAAGTGGACTTTAATTTCCGGGAGAACTCTAAAGACCTACTTCGATCTGCATCTCGTTTTACGTATACAAAGATGACGTAAACTTAATTGTATAGAGATCAAGCAGCGCCCCTAGCGGGTAGTTTACAAAACCAATGATTCTCCATACAAAATTATAGTTTACGTGACTTTGTAGTAAACGCCTTTATTGGTGTAAGTGTCTTGGTTGGTTTAGATAAAACGCATTTAAATCGGAGCCATACTTTTAGACGAGGGTAGGGCACAGACTGACAGACAGACACAACACTGTCAATCTTATTACACCCCTTCCGATTTTCGGCCGGGAGCTAAAAAGCTGAATTTCCAACAAATGATCGTACCTAGCTCCTACCTATTGATTTTCCGCAAGAGTTGGTTTCAGGTTTATTTTGTATCCATATTTGTATCGGCATTGCCGAGGTATTGCATTACCTTTGATAAACTAATTGGGTGAATTATGGTTCACTGTACTCTGTAATCTGAACATCACTGTAAGTCAGTCTGTGCATAACAATTTTAGATCTTGTTTAATACTTTTTATAGCGCGATTTTTCAGTAGTCAAGGTTTTTTGAACTTACATTTTATTTAAATTATTTTAGGATATATGCAAGCAAAGCTGCAAGCAACAGCTAACACTATAATAGATCCAATTTTAGTTTTAAAAAATAGATTTATTGGGAAAAAAAGTTCTCAATAGAACCAATTGGATCTTGATCACTAGATCTACAGGGAGTAAACGATATTATACACTAAAAATGTTAGTTATGAACTTTCATTTGATACCAAACACGGCACCAAATATTTTTTTAGTTTATGACTTTTTGTCTTCCGTAGCGGGTCATAATCAATTTAATGGGACATCACATAGCCTAAAGGCCGGCCGCATGTGCGGGTACGCTCGGTTTCCTGATTAGATTGTCGAACACGGAAAACTGATTTGAAAATTCCGTGAGCCTGGTCCACACTGAATATACATGCGAACATAATCATCTGAAATTATGATAGGTTATTAAGTTATGATGGTGAGCTCATATTTTTTTTTCTTTTTATCATATTGAAGGTACCAACGTAGGTTTAGTTGAGATTTGCGGTTTATCAAACGATTTCGTGACCAATAATAAGTATGTACCTATTTTGACAATAAGAACAAGCTGATTGAAACTGATTGCTGAATCATGAACAACAGTGCCACTGAAATCCGTGCCATCCGTGCTCACGCTATAAAACACTTAATTGCCTTTATGGTGTGAATTGATTGACGAAGAAGATTTTTAAGTATCTACTTATAAATTCATTCAGCGGAAAGCGTACAGTGTAAACGTTGTTGACACTTTGCACCACCAGCCGGCGGCAGCGGTGCCGCAAGAAATAAGACGCTGACGACTCAGACGAAGACGACTTTAGCCGTTTTGTTCCCGATTAAAGCAGGTTTTATGTATTTTCACCCGACTACGGCGAAGCAAAACGGAAGAAAAATAAGTTTTTATTTAAAAATGTTATATCTTTTATTTTTACCCCTTAATAACATATTAAAAAAAAAAGAAAATCCCACGATCACCTTCCAATTTCATCATCAGATCTCGGATATCTAGGAACATGCTTAAGACGAATCAAACGAATCCAAACTCGATAGGGTTGCGTCGTTTTATTAGAAAGCTCCTGCTAAACTTGCAGAAGATTTTCTGTTGTCAAACATACACAAGGGTTGATAGTGGAAACGTGGTTCGATATATTCAGAGTTGTGTAAACATTTCGGCAGCTCCTGCTTCTATACTTGGACATTTGGACCATCATGAGTAATACTGATGAGTAATACCTACACTCTCGTCAGATTTGACGAGAGAACAATTCAGCCAATCATCTTAGATTGCGACGACATGTTTTGACTTGGGTTAGTGATTCGTAACATTAAGATTCAAATTGCATTGTTACATACAATCAATTTAAAAGATAGTAAGTTCGTATGAGTTAGTGGTGAACTCTTGTGACAGAGTTTATAGGCGGCCGTAAGGCCTCCGTCGTAAGGTTGGGTGGCAACGACAATTTGACGTGCCCTCAGAAGCACGTAAGCGCTTGGATGTAAATGCCACTAGCGGTCATCCATCCAAATAGTAACCGCGCAGAACGTCGCTTTACTTAGATCATCGGTGAAGATTGACTTAGCAATTTATGCCTCGAGCGTTTTAATTTACAAATAAAAAATAGAATATATGAGACGATTGTGTAAAATTAAATGGTATTATTTCTTTATTTATAGTTTTGGATACAGATTGAGAGCTATTTTTATAAATAAATACTCCTTAAAAAACTACAAAGAGTTACAATTAAAACATTAACAAAAACAAACTCACCCTTTATAATTAAATACCTATGCTTAAAAAAATAACTCCATATTCATGGCTACATTTGATATTGGAGCTATGAGTGGTACAATTTTCATAGTTGTTTCAGCTACGTTTAAATTAAATTTCAATCGATTTCAAGCTAACTTTCCGGCTCTACTTGATACGGCTATCATGCTTTGATTGCTAACTACAAGCGAAACAAACAATGTGCCATTTTCACATAGAGTTCAAGTTTGTTAAACAGATAAAATTGTAATGCATGTGTTTTAGAACGTACTATTATTTTATTATTATAAGGTTAGTATGGTATGATTAGCAGGAGCAGCGGGTTAGCATGGTATGGTCATGACATGCGGAGGGAAGAATGGCATGTAACAAGAAGAGTATTGGATATGTATGTAGATGGGAAGAGTAGAGATTAGACTAAATAAAAGATGGATGAATTGCGTGAAAGATGCCATAGGTAAGAAAAGAGTGACAACTGATATAGCATGGAGAAAAAATACAATGTTGTGCGAACCCCACATAAAATGAGAAAAGGGCAAGGAGATGATGATGATGATGCATATTTACCTAAAAAAGTGACACAGGTGACCAAAAAACTCAAGGAAAGCGGCACTTCGTATTAAAAATCAGAGTCGGCATAATATTATTGTATGCGGCCCTGCCTGACTCATCGAATCGCTAAAAAAAAAAGTCTTCGACCGGTTCTCCCTTATTTATACCGACATTACAGTACTAGTGAAAGAATTTGTCTGGGGAGGTAACACCGTTCAGCCTTTCTGTGACCAAACAGTGATAATCGCGTTGTGGTATTATAGATAGGTTGATACAATTAGGTACGGAAGCTTTTCGTTTCACGTTTCAGATTTTTAAACACAGTGCGTGTCCTCAGAGGACGTTCTCTCTGAGGTAATATTGTTATGAACAGTGATAACGCTTACATTTTTTAGTGGTGTTAACGGTCTAACATCATTATCATCAACGTTTGATGGTGAAGCCCAAAGGTAGTCAAATTGAATACAGTTTTTTTTTTTTTAACTGTATAAAAATTGAATGTTATATTAATCAATTAGTGTAATTAAAGCAACTACTATATACTTTTCTTAGTGAATAAAGAACTGTGCACAATATAATTTCAAAATAAAGCTCTATGAATGAATAAGCAAACTGCATTGATTCACCAGTCAGTATTTTAGGAACGAATTCCGTTAATTCTCTTTGCCGGCGCATACATTGCCGCTTTCATTCTTTTGATTCCTCGAACCGCGATGAACAGACAATAATGTAAAACATTCATTTGATGATAGTCGATTTGCGGAACCAGTTTGGGAATAACGAAGTTTTGTACTTGTTGCTTTTGGGCGCCCGAGGATGTGGACTTTCAAAGATTGAAGTTTTGCATGCTTATGCGACGTGTTTCATTTTTAATAGACCTAAAAGGAAGTTCTCAAAGACGTCTGTACTTTTTAAAACTTAATGTAAGGAGGAGGTTTAGGGCATCTGTGTTTTTTATTCTGTATAAGTGTTAAGATCGATGTGCAGTAATCATCACTCTGAAGACGGTCGACGAGGCCGAGGCAGGCCTAGAAGACGCTGGAGTGATGATGTCAACACCTTCGACACATATTTTATTAATATATTAGGAATTTAAAATCTAATTTGAAAGCTACCTATCCGAAAGGCCTTCAGAATACAATGCCTGAACTAGTATAGTATTATATCATCTGTGCCTGAACTGATTAAATGAAGCCAATTGGTATAGTAATTACAATAAAATATCGAATATCATTATTTTACAACAGAGGCGGTATGGTATGGGATCAACGCACAAACCAAATTGTGGAATGCAGCTGGCAAAATACCTACAGTTTATTGAAAGCATTGTTGGTAATAATATACCTACGCATAATACATAGAACAAACATTATGTTTGCCACACACTAATGTTTGTATTCAGTAGGGATGGAACCCATGACCCACAGGTTGTATATGCACGAAAATCAAAGGACAAAAGACCTTTGGCCATACCGACTGGGCAAACAAAAAAAAAAGAGCTGTGACGCATTGTCATAATGTCTACAACAGCGGATAATTAAAACTAAGTTTAAAATTAGTTATTCATCGTCTAGTTAATTACATTTTGTCAGAATAGTGTACCTACTTGGCTCAGGATGAGTTTAATATTCTGAGCTACTAGGTATATTGACAAACCGCGAAATAAACATTTATCTATGAAGCCATGATGTCACTTACACATAAATAAGTCAAGATTTCTGACTAAACTATGTCTATAAAAGTCAAATTTACCTAAACTGTTACAACCACACGATTTGCGACTGCTACACCAAGGTCGCAACTGACGCTTATAATCGTAAGAACCATAAAAAAATCTTACGTAAGTGTCAGAAAACCACGATTTTTGTCTATTGTATAAAATAAGCGCATATACCTACGTAAAAATACTCGTAGCATACAAACAATTTCCAGAATAAATGGATGTGGCTCTACATTTTGACATAGGTTTATCCCAACTAGGTATATATTTTTATGGGTTTTGATTTTTTTTATATATGCAAACATACATAATATTACTTAAGTACCTAGAGATACATATGAGATACCTAGAAATAGAGGTACGTGTTTTAGCAATGTTTTTTTTTTCCTGCAAGGCGCCATCACCGATTTCAGTCACAGAATGTATATACTCGTTCATAGAACTTCTTCAAAAGAACTTTGAAAGAGCCTGTGTACTTTTTTCATTTCGCGTCAAACCGAAACGCTTATCGTATAACTATGCACGTAGAGTCCTGAGTATGTATGTAGTATGATAATATTGAAGCGAAAGCGTAAAGGACAGTGAGAAAGCGATAAGCGTGATAACGCCTGACCTACATGCCTATATTCACTTGAATTGTTGCTTCACTGGCTGCAACAAAGCTACAACTTAAGCCCAATGCGCTAATCATAACGAAGCATTCAACTTTTGCGCACCAAAGAGATGCGCACCAAGAACTTCCGCACCTACGCTATTTCACTTATGCGCACCAAGGATAAATTAACGTCTAGTGATGCGGTATAACGAATAACATTTTACAAAGACTGCTATACTACGCAAAATAAAGCTTTATTAACCCCAGACTAAAAAAAAATGTTATTAAAGGTTTGGTCGCGCTCTGTGCCTGTGGCCTCGTAGCCTCGTGGCTCCAAAATTATCGTTCCGATTTGAATGTGTTTTTATGTAAGTGAGCTAATCTATGTTTAATAAAAATTGATGCAGATGTTTCCTAGTTTTGAGGAATATCAGATTTAAGGTAAGCAGGTTTATTTCAGTTGTTCATTTATAAATATTTTTCACTGTCTCGTTTGATAAAAATACAAACACTAATTAATTAATGGAGTGATAATGATAAAGCTTGTTAGTGATCATTCCATTAGGCTCGCAATGCCATCTCCTGCCATTTATGTAAATTAAATATTAAAGACAAAGATATTTCGGCACTGTACAGGGAAATTCATTTTCATAATACTGAAAAAAAAACTTGCAAAATTCTGCCTATGCTACTTTTGTGGTATAACATAAATATATTATTCTTTTAGAAAAAAAACCTGTTATTTAATTTAACCCAACTCGTACCACTGCTGGGCAAAGGTCTCCCACAAAGATTTCCAATGCTTTATATCCCGAGCTTTCTTAGAATCTTAGAAAAAACCACGACTACTTTATTCACAAAGTTCTTATTTTACATATTTAGCGTTGACAGTGTATAGGTACGCTACTGTAAATTTCTGGGCGTCAAAAGAAGTCTATTACTTGTATGATTGATAAGATAGTGAAACTTGCAGTTTAGCAGTGCAAATAACGTACACCGAGTCCCGGTATCTTAAATAACTTAAAATATGGTGTCAATCGGTCACATTGGGCAAATTGGCGCCGCTATCAAATATTTAAGTACCTATTGTGCAAGGCGACAGTCTAGGGTCAGCGGATGATAAACCAAACAGATAACCGGAATCGAATTAAAATCACAATAAATTTTAATATTTTTCGTGGAATTATCGCGGTCGTCGCCACATAAATAGTTGCTGAGAATAAATGTTGGGGTGATAACATCCTGGATAACCTCGATAGTGCGAGCGGTCATAGTTTACGGCTTGTTAGCGAATCAAGTTGCCGCTTCCAGCTACATGATAATTGCAATGGAACTTAGTAAGCTTTGCTTAGTTTGGGACTAGAGGGCGTTGTGTGAAATGTCCAAGAATCTAACAGTGGCTAAGTATACCAGCTCAAATTTAATCCAAAATGAATCGCAAAAATGATTCAAGTCAAAAAATTACTGAAAACGAATTTAATAATGCAATTTATTAGTTTCAAAGATACCTCCCAAAAACAAATAAAACTACAGAGTACCTTTGTAATAGATAAGTATTATTAAGTACCTAATTTTCTAATTTTTCCTGTAAATGTTCTAATTTTGCTGTTGACAGGATTGGCTGTTCAGCACAGTTTTTTAGTAAATCTCGAGTGCCCGTAAAACTTTATTGATTCACATGCCATGCTACTCGTACCAGCAAAAATCCCAACAAAAGCTAAGCTAGTGAAGTTTTAAGCCTCTTGTATTTTTCACCCGAACAATGTGTTGGACGGTTGGCAAACAAAGTTAACTGGTGGCAGATTGTTTTTTGAAAATAACAAACCGTTTATAACTTATTGGCAGTTTACGATCGGTTTTATCGAGAGCTTGTGCTTGTGTATTTTGTTATTGAGCTTGTAAGTTCCATAATAATTTTAATCATAGTTTAACGTCGACTGTACCTTCGGCAATTCAATTTAAATTGTCTCAGTATAATCTCTCATGAAAAGCTTCCGTAATCCATCGCGATAAAATGAAAAATGCGTGCCTATGTCTGTCTGCTCCCGCTCCAGGTTACTGCGAAACCGTACAATGATAAGCGCTAAGACAATGGCGAATCCACGATTCGGGTTTCAGTTTGGGAGGACCTTGACTCAGGGTTTTGGTTTAGGAGGGGTTTGATCCAAATATCTGAGTTTTTCCTGATAAATCTTTATTCATTCTACAAAGATTAAGGTATCCTCTCGTCCTAAATGTACACTCTGTATAAAATATTTTTTTTAATCTGTTAGTGAATGTTTGACATGATTACCTCATTAGCAACGGTCATAATTTTTACTATAAGAAGCACAAACTATCATTTTAATCATGAACTATAAAATTTATTGTTGTTATGAAACTCTTGTATTTTATGCATTTCTGACCTCTGATATTATAATACACGATTGTAGATTCTTGGTAACGGGAAGTGACCTACTTATTCTTATTTGTTATGCTTCTTTATCTAAAGCTGTTTTCTTGAGATTTTTAAGCGTTACTGTGAGCTCTCTCAGCACACCGGCGAGACAAACTAATCTTATATACCGACCAACTGACAAAAATAGGTTAGTATCTTATGATACATTAGACCTGTCGCGTTAAAAATTTTTTTTTTTTTTACAATATATTTTATTATATTTTCTCAGTAATTACAGTAGGAAGTAATTACTTAAGTATAGAAATTTAGAGACATGACATGATTGTTAGAAACTAATAGGAGGTAGTCATTTCACTAATCGACCGTGCGTGCAACAACGTGAAAGTAATAATCCAGTTGCAAGTACACTGCTTAGTATGTACGCCTACTCATCTACAGAACGAGGCGAATTAACCACAGACAGCGCAATGTTCTCTAAATATTTCATCAAATTTGCTTAGTGGTGTGGTGGGTACTTAAATATAGCGGTCAGAAAGCGAGATAGTGTGTGATAACTGCGATAAGATAAACTATTATAGTTAGTATAGTTACCTACAAAACTGCTGATTTGATTGATCAACTTCTTCTTCTTCTTCTTCTCTTCAATAATGGCCTCTGTCCGTCATTTCGACGGACAATTTTGCCAATGTCAAGTGTTAAAATTGCAATAATATAAGTCAAGTCAAGTCATTTGTCAAGTCGGCTGTCGTTTGTTTTGAAAAGAAAATGGTTGATTTTCTCTTCAAAACCTAACACGAATTTTCACATTCAGAAAAACCACTTTACACACATTTATTCCAATGGCTCACACTTTATGTTACGACCTAAGTATTATTGGTTAAAATTCCACGAAAACTAAACAACAATACTCACAATAACACAAAAAAAACTATTAAAATAAAAGTGCTATGTGTCGTTTCAAAAAATTACAAAACTCGTGTCGATTGATCAACTTATGACATATAATACCTACTTACTAACAGTTGCTCGTAGTTTCGTTCGCGTGGTTACTTTTTAACTAATAAGGAACATTTTCCTAATATGCATTATCTATTATATCGTTTGATTTATGCAAAATTTGTCTATAGTATTTACAGCTTATCATGATATGGTGTTATGTTCTGGGGAAACTAATTGAGAAAGAATCATGGCCTTTGGCTTTGCCTGATTTTGAGGTCAGATTCGTACGTTAAAACAAACAGTCAGTTGTAAACTGTATTTTAAAGAAATGAATATTTTTTTACACATTTGTCATCAAAGCATGGTCGAGCATAATAACTAGGTACCTTATAGTTATGTTTATCACATTTTATAAGATCATAAGTAAAATAAAAGCTTTAAATATAAAAGCTCATTTAAAGAAAGGATTGCGTTAATTAAAACAACAAGAGCTAGAATAAATAGGCATCATGACTCAGTCGGTAGTAGCTCTGCCTTCCGTGCTGTGGGTCGTGGGTTCGATCCCCACCGAGAACAAACATTTGTGTGTTGTAAACATAGATGTTTGTTCCGTGTCTGGATGTTTCCATGTATTATAAGTATGTATTTACAAAAAAAAATGTATGTATGTATTCTATCAGCCATCTTGTTTCCATCGTACAAGCTTTGCTTAGTTTGGGACTAGAAGGCGTTGTGTTAAGAATCCGACAATATTAAAAAAAAAAGCATAGAAAGTGCAAAAGTTGATCAACGAGACTAAACAGACCTCTATTAAAATGTCTCATTCCAGATAATTAGCTATTACATTAGGTCACCTAGCATAATGACGTCATTGTTCATCAACAAACAATGTCACTACTTTTATAGAGATGAGATACTAACTTGCATAACAGTGAGATAAGTTAGCTGCTTCATTATACCTACCTATTCACCTAAATCTGTAAGTACTTTTGAATCTATTGACGGGTGGTATTAGCTATCCCTTCTACGGTGCAGATTATTGAAGGTAACCATAATCGTGTATTATTCATTACAATTTTGAATATACAGCTCCCACAAATGGATATAATATCACTAATAGGTGATAACTTAATTATTCAATAACTTCACAGCATGAAAGCACAAAGAGAAAAATTAAAGACTTCCCTTACTCCTTTTAGTAACGCTCACTAAAAGTTGCTGTTTACTATTTACCATTAAAACTCTTATTAACAAAATATGTTATAGAATCCCCACTAGAACGCACTGCCGTAATCCTTGACAACTGTTTGCGACGGCTAGATGCCGCACTAATGCTGGTAAACGATCTCCCTTGTACCGTTTAGTTACCTCTTATAATACAAACTTTAATTCTATAGATATTGCGGTAATGCGTCCTAGCATTTTTAGAAATAAGATTCTTGAGATTTTGGAATTGTAAGTAGGTACCTACTTACTATGTACCCACTCCTCATGAACTGAATAAACCTACTACTATTTAAGTAAACTGTGGTAAACGGTGTTGGTGCCACAATTAATAAATTAGTCTTTAAGAAGCCACTTTATTTATATGTATTGAGGTACTGTTTGTTTACCCGAATAAATAAAAAAAAATTTAAAAACAATAATAAATATAAATAAATAATTTCTTTGTTGTGTCTACATCGAGTGCCGAGAAAGAATCCTCACTTCGAGAATGACGTTCTGCTACCAAGTGAATTTCAAATTGTATTGGATTTTTTCTTGGAATTGAGAGATAACTGAGACTGACCTAAGGACTTGCGTTTATTGCCTTCGATTATTTTGTTCAGCGGTCAGGTAACAACGTCTACGTTAGATGTTCCATTTCCTTTGTTACTAAGCATGCTTAGTAACAAAAAATTACAGTATTATTAAAAAATGAAACATTAAATTTGAGTTTCATTCAAATTCTACCTTATGTACAACCTCTATAAAACAACATACGTACAATAAACGATTTGAATTTGAATTTAAATTCAGTATTCAAACATTTCAACGTTCTCTATTTACAAGCTTCTATCAATTGATGTTATGTACTATGTGTCTGGGTGTTACTATGTATTATAAGTATGTATTTACAAAAAAAAAGTATATAAGTATTATATCAGCAATCTAAGTTTCCATAGTACAAGCTCTGCTTAGTTTGGGACTAGAGGGCGTTGTTTGTAATGTCCAAGAATATTTATTTATTTATTAATTACATTTTGCGTAATACCAGAGAGTAATTAAGTTTACATCAAGGTATCCGATACCCACTAGGTACCTATCTAGTTATACAGTCCAGCACTGAGTAATTAACTACCACCATTCAGGTTTGAAAGGCCTATCTTATCCCTATGTGAACTCAATACCTCCTTTGACCAGCCATCCACGTAAATTAGATGCAGTGGCTAAAGGTAGATAACAGTGACCGTTCTAAACGAACACGTCGAAGCTCACAGACATAATGACATGTCAATAACTAAACAAGATATCTTCTTCTTCTTCTCTTCAATAATGGCCTGTGTCCGTCATTTCGACAGACAATTTTGCCAATGTCAAGTGTTAAAATTGTAATAAATAAGTCAAGTCAAGTCATTTGTCAAGTCGGCTGTCGTTTGTTTTGAAAAGAAAATGGTGGATTTTCTCTTCAAAACCTAACACGAATTTTCACATTCAGAAAAACCACTTTACACACATTTATTCCAATGTCTCACACTTTATGTTACGACCTAAGTATTATTGGTTAAAATTCCACCAAAATTAAACAACAATACTCACAATAACACAAGAAAAACTATTAAAATAAAAGTGCTATGTGTCGTTTCAAAAAATGTCAAAACTTGTGTCACAAGATATCTGTATTCATTATATTGGTGTATGTCAGACATATCTATTTATCTGCTTGTAAATTCTCTGAGCTTATATTATATGTTGTGCGCTTTTAATCACCACTATTTACTTAGACACTCCTACTCCTACCCCTAGTTACTAGGGGTAATTTTTAATAATAATATATCTAGTAAAAAAACACATAATTGCATTTTTTATTATGAAAAAAATTGCCATCAGAAATTGTCCACTGAAATGAAATAAACCTACGACCCCTCAATCACAACTCGTCTCTATTCGCCAGATGCTTGCACAGTTCACGGACCTTCCACGTACAACACTCGAGCAATTCTTGGTCATACCTTTACAGGTTTTAATAAATATCTACTAGTTGCCTGGATCACTGCTGAAATTTCCCTTGTCTTAGAAAACGGCTGGAAAGTAATGCTAATCTACAAGAAAATAGAGTAAAATATTTCTTCAACGTGCAAAATACGCTTTTAGCCTGCTGAGAGGCGAGAGCACAAATTAAGTTCCTCGGAATACACCCATGATGCAAAGTGGGTGCTCTGATTCGGTTTGTTGTTGAACTCTTTCGTCAAACTGTATACATAGAAAACTAAGGCAGTAGCTATGTGATGTGAAGTGCTTAAGTAGAATGTGTTACCTATGAAAAACCGATGAGCAGCTTGTGTTTAATGTACGTAGTGTTAGAAAAGGGAAGTAGAGTAAGTACCACCGAACTCTACCAATTTTCTGCCACAAAGCAGTGCTACTATGATGTTACGTATGAAGGGTACCGATGCGATAACAGACACATGAGACTCAGACGTACAGTCTCAGAATGATGGACGAATAGTATGCTCTGTGGGATAATGCATTGTTTAAGCAGAGGTAATCTTTTAGCATCGCAGAAAAAAAGCTATCAGCTTCTCACAGACGTAAAATAAATATACTGAAAGCTAAAAACTCGTATGTATCACTTTTTTTATGAATATATTTAGTAAATAGCCGTCGCCCGCGGCGTTGCTCGCGTTTTAAACCCTTTAGAGTGCGACTTTTCAAAATTCCTTTCTTATTGCACCCCTACACTACATAAGGATACTATACTAGTTTAGACTGTGCGTTGATTCTCTGTCAGCTTCAAAAGAGTTTTATATATATTGATGATGTTCAAGCCAGTCTAGGTAAATAGTTTTATTTATTTAAAAATATACTCTATAAATAGTCCCACTAACCAAATAGTAGGTATTTATTGCACTCTCTAACAAGTCAAGATTGTACAACGCACAAAGCACCTATTTTCACTCATGTTAATTTTTCAAGAACAAAATTGTATTGTTAACATCCTATGACCATATCCGTCGTCGACGTTTGTCTATTAGGGCGCTTTTAGTTCACCAAGGGTCGCATCCATAACGAGTAAAGTTACAGAAATAGTTTTACAGTGTACCTCTCTACCATTCCTCCTCTTTTTTGCTCTGAACTGGCTATTTTAACTGACTCCTAAAAACGAGAAAATTCAATTCGGTTGTAACTTGATAACTAGAAAAAATATGTCATCCAGCAAACGAAATTGCGTATTTTGCTTTCCGTGACGTTTCAGTGGTGTTTTCGTTCACTACAATAATGCCAGTGAACTGCCATCAGCACTATCATCTGATGATGAAGCCGGAAGGTACAATTAATGATCTTCTATGTAATAAAACATCTTTGGGTGTAGGTAATCAAATTAAAGTCGATTTCCCTAGTTTTTCAAACTTCGGTTCTATATTTTATAAGATCTGAAAACTAGTTTTGAGAAATCTCAGGCATAATTGTAGTTTTTAATATTTGAGTATCTGATGAACTCGACAGGTCTGATACTAGATCAGCATGATGGAAAGGATCTAAGAAGATTTTCATGTAATTATAAACATATTTTGTTTTCCTATAAAAACTTTTTTCTAAAACTTATTAGGTAGCTAAATTAGAAGACGATGTGATTCTAAATGATTCTTCAGATTTTATTGAATATCATATTTACTTTGTCAAAAGCAAACCGACAACATATCTTTAGAAAAATATCTTATAATTCTGTTTTGCCAATTAATATTTAATAGAAACGTATTATCTTATTTCAACAAATAACATGATATGGTTTAATAGAGATTCTTTGCAATCATAACAAAAGACAATAATTACTGGCGCGTAAAGCGATACCCCTAACATATTTCTACTAGTGATTGTGTTTCTTTTGTGATACTTATTGGTTTCTAGTTTTCCATTTCAAAAGCCGATTTTAATTCGATAGCGCTTCATCATCAGGTGATGATGATGATGATGGCAGTTTATTAGAACTGTTCTATCGATTGTAAACATCATAGAAAGGTAACAGGAAAGCAAATTACGCAATTTCGTGCGCGTAGATGCCATGTTTTTCCAGTTATTCTTATTTAAAAGCTCTGAGGTAATAAAAATAAATTAAGAAAAATACAACTGAATTAAGAACCTCCTCCGTTTTGAGGTCGGTTAAAAATAGGAGCGGTCAAGTTAGAATAAACTCGCCTACCGAAGCTTTTAAACCAAAACCGTATAATTTATTTTTTTACTTTTTTATAAACTTTGAAAGTTATAAGAGAGACCTCATGCAGTTTCAGAAAGCATAAAGGCGTGATTCGCAAACAAACAAAAAGACAAACTCGATTTTCGGAATCAGAATCGTTTAGGTATTTAGTAGATCTGCATACTCGTATTTAGTTTATCCATATTGGCTTTATTACATTTTTTTTATAAAAGTACAGTTAATATGGTGGCGTTGTGGTACGATGTCTCGCTTAATGCGGAATAATTGATCGAGTGAGCGAAGCGAACGAGATCTTAGTGACAACTGGGACAAAAAAGCTTTGTATGTTTGTTCGACGAGATCTTTGAAACCGCTCATCCGATCTTCATAAAATTTGGTAGGTATACGGATAGTACTCTTAAATTTTACTGGTTTGTGGAAATGTTACTGGTGATTAAAACCAGTTATTCAAATTAAAAAAAAAACTATTAAATATTTCTTGTTTGGATATTTGTTTTAGATTAATTATGGATACGTACTTAGTATGACCTGTCCCCTATAAAAGTTTTAAATGATTTGAATGACGCTATGGTTGTAAAGAACACAACTAAAGCTTTGAACTCCATTACCGTGACACTTGGCGGTAGCGATGCTGGTATTGCTCGTAAGTAGGTTCTTGCTTTATCAGTTCAGACTATGAAGTACCTAATGGTAAAGCTGACACTAACTATATCCACTTATTTCGTAGAACGCTGACGCAAATTGTAGATGTCTAAACATAAAAATGTACTGATAGCGAATTCTTGACTGATGTGTTGGTCAAATTGTTAATTTTACTTTTAGGTTATAAGAAATAACTGTTTTAAATCCAATGTTCTTTTATTTTAATATCACATTTTTTATGTGAAATATTCACAATCCTTAATTTTTTTTTGGTAGTTTCATTGTTCGTAAAAAATACCTCTCTGTTTTATAAAAAGTTTTTTTTCAATAGTTTCAGTTTGCAGTAAACCTTCTGTTAACCTTATTTCAGGTGGCATGTTTAATTAATTAGTATCTGGCCGCTTTATAATTTGGGATAGTTTTTAGAACTAGTATAGTAATAAATGATCTGTGGTTAAGGTAAGTAGGTACCTATTTCAAAAGTTGAATCAGTTTTATGGCCAAAAATTGCAAGACCCTCGGTAGGTTCCTATACCATGTTATTTAATCTATTCGATCAAAATTACTTAAAATCTCAAAAAGGGAGACATCACCAAATAAATGGTAAGTACCTAAAGGGAACATTACACCACTAGCGATTATGTAAAATACATAACGTACCTTAAATACATAGTTAAAAAGAAACTTCATGTTTCAAACTTATTTTAAAAGTTTTGCGGTATCAAGGCAACTCTTTGCAAAAACCTGCTTCAGGCGATCGTGTCCCTGGAGCGGGGATTCGACTGACAAATACCAACCTAGTGAATTATTATTAGTCACCACATACACAGCAGTTCCAGACACACTTTGACTCAAAAGAACCTTTTGCTAAATAAAACAATAGGCAAAAGTTTGCCGCAAAACTAGAGTCAAAAACTTGTGCAAGTTCTAAAAAGTTATGAAAAACTTACCTGATGCACCAGGATCGCGAGGAACAGCAGGGCTGCAGCCCTGGCCCCTTTATTCCTCATGTCCGCGGTGAAAAACGTATGGTGGTAAAGTTTCCGAGTACCATGCATATGCGCGCAGCCTCGTCCGCGCTGCACGACTGTCCGACCGCGAATGAGGAGCTGAGAGGAGCGCTGGCAGCGGAAGGCGGAGGGTACTAACTCCTTGCTCATCTGTGACCGAGTGCGGAGCAGAACCAGCAATAGCAGGCCGGCGACGGCGCATCAGCGGCCTACGCACTACCGATACAACGGCGAAATTCCCTTACATTACCCTTGCTTTTCGCAAATCAAATCCACGATCAATGAGAGAACCGGACTTTTAATGATTCTTCGGATTCTGGTTTTTTAACCCATGTGTGTAGAATGTGAGTGATATAGCGATAACAAAAAGAGGTCAAGGAGTGTATCAATAAAAATCTTTGACCCTCTAGCCTATCTCAGGAACATTACGATAACGAATCACCTACGCTTATAAGAGATGCTAATTATAACTGAAATCCATCATCTTACCGCGACCGGCTCAAGCCCTGCAAAGTTCTTTGACCCCTCTCTTGCGCTTATCACTTTGGCGTATGTGAAAATAAAAGGCCGTATTGGCATTTGCGCTGTTCGGCCATTATGGCCCTTATGTCGTCAGAGATAAGAACATTAAGTATGATTCAATGTATGATATCGCTATTTACCTATTTACCCGTCGACGACAACGTGCCCAATTCCTTCGTGCCTTACCAACCTAGGGAGTAGCTAAGTCTATACCTAGGCTCATTTATAATACTTCAGCATTGTGATAGTTTTTTATTAAACAAAACTTGTGTTTTCATGGAAAGTGCAGGCATTATCTGGAAGTGGAACCCACATGAACGAGGCTACCACGGAACCATGTGTTAGGCATGGCCCAGCAGTGGGTGGGATCAGGTTGATGATGAACTTTGTTGCAACTCATAATAGGCAATAAAATATGAAGCTACTTTAAATAGAGGCTGGTTTTCATTTGCATTATTTTCTCTAGAATGGTATTTTGTATTTATTTTCATTAAAGCGAAAACCGTTTTAATGAAAGTAAACAAACGAATACTATACAATAATTTATGATAATAATTATAATTACAAGTATAAGCACATAATTATACTTATATCATATTTTAGGTATAGATTCGAGTGCACAAAATATTCACAACGGACATACGTACGGATTGTACGGCGGCCGAACGTAAAGTATTGTTATACGCCGCGGTAACCGCTTCACGATGATGATGGGCATTCTGATTGTTCCATCACTTTTGGTCGAATACTCAAACGCAACTCAAACGCCACTCAATTTAAGTTACGCTTAAATTATTGCCATCTCTTACAAATGAGTAATGTCAGACAGAGGCATAGCAATTTTAAGTGGTGCTCAATTTTGAATGACGTTTGAGTAATTCAGCCTGTATGTCATAAAAAGGTCAACTTTTGGACACGAGTTTTGACATTTTTTGAAACGACACATAGCACTTTTATTTTAATAGTTTTTCTTGTGTTATTGTGAGTATTGTTGTTTAATTTTGGTGGAATTTTAACCAATAGTACTTAGGTCGTAACATAAAGTGTAAGCCATTGGAATAAATGTGTGTAAAGTGGTTTTTCTGAATGTAGAAATTCGTGTTAGGTTTTGAAGAGAAAATCCACCATTTTCTTTTCAAAACAAACGACAGCCGACTTGACAAATACTTGACTTGACTTATTTATTACAATTTTAACACTTGACATTGGCAAAATTGTCTGTCGAAATGACGGACACAGGCCATTATTTAAGAGAAGAAGAAGGTCCACTTTAGACTTTCTTCAAATAAAAGATCATTGATTCATTAGAGTATTTAGTTTTTCAGGAAGATATACATTTGATTGATACATACTTGATCAATGGTTCAATCAATTTGGGTCAACTTTTATCAATCTTGCAAGTAGGAATTTAATTATTATGATAACGCGTATTCATAGTTATTTGGCTTGGACTCTAGAACAGATTATAGATTTCAAAAATACATTTATTAGTCAATCTTCATCGATTACCTAAGTTAAGCGACGTTCTGCACGGTCACTAATTGGATGGGTGACCGTTAGTGGCAATTACATCTGAGCGCTTAGGAGGCCACGTTAAACTGTCGGTCCCGGCTCTAGCAGTCGTTGAGCCACGAGAGAGGCCTTAAGGCGGCCTAAAAACTCCGTCACCAGAGTCGGCCACTAACTCATAACGAGCTATGGTTATTATTTATCATTTAATCGTTATTTTCAAGGATTAAAGTAATATTGCTATGACATGATTTGATTTGACGATTTTCGAATTAGTTTGCTACAAATATCGAACCCATATTTTTTGTTTCTCAGAACGAATATTATTACATACTCGTAGATTTATTAAACCTTTTACTTTTGTTAGTACAAAATAAGTACAAGGAACACGTGACTCTATCTATAGTTATAACAAAACTAACAGAGGTGTGAGATCGAACAAACAAGACAGTCGTAACCGCGTCACGTAAACCTAACGTATTTGATTCATATTGCTCGTCAACGCTAGCTCGACTGCCAAACGTTGTAGCGTTACCGCGCAGTGTATCTTTAATACACTACGGTACGCTACGTTTACGATTGTCAAATTTATTCGTGATCGAGGCACAAAAAGATAAAGTATTGTTTCATATTTACATCACTCAGAAAATGTCAAAAAGTTATCTGGTACCCGTAAATACCTACGAGTATCATTTGTTTTTGTCGACTATTCCGATTTCATTCTATGTGTACCTACTCGAAGTTTACACTATTATTTACAAAAGTCGTAGAGTAAGCTGTACGATGCGACTTTGCAGAAATGCAAACGCGCGTTGTAAAATGCTCTGTGCTGTTTTATATAGATTCAAGAGCGGTGGGTCAGAATTTGACACTTAAACCCCATAAACAGCTACGGGTCAAGCCACACTATCATCATTCCCCTGCCCTTATCCCACGCTTGGTATGGTCGGCGCATGTTTTCATCTTCCACACACTCCTATCATTCGTCAATTCTGAATCTACTCCTCTCACATTCATATCCTCTTTCACACAATTCAACCACTTCTTCTTCGGTCTTCCTCTACTTGCATACCCAGCCACACTCATATTCATAACTCTTTTCGTAATATGACTTTCATCCCTCCTCATTACGTGTCCATACCATGCTAATCTACCACTCCTCACCTTTTCAATAACAGGCGCCACTTTCACACTTCCCCTGATATACTCATTCCTTATTTTATCCAAACTCGTCACCCCACATCCATCTTAACATTCGCATTTCAGTAGCATGCACTCTCTTTTCATCCGTCTTCTTCGTTGCCCAACACTCTGATCCATACATCGCGACAGGTCTGATAACCGTCTTGTAAATTTTCCCCTCAAGTTTAAGGGGCATTCGCGGGTCACATATCGTCCCTGAGACCTGTCGCCACTTCATCCAACCCGCATTCATCCTATTCTTAACGTCTCGGTCAATGTTTCCGTCGTTTTGGAGAAGCGAGCCAAGGTACTTGAAGTCGGAGCAAACTGGTAGGGTTACACCGTCTAACGCAATTGGTGCGAAATTAGAGGAGCCACCAAACTCACAGAACAGATGTTCTGTTTTAGTACGGCTGATCTTCAGGCCCACTCGCACCAATTTCTCTTGCCATTTTCCCAGTCTGCTCTGTACTTCGGCTGCTGCCTTATTCTTAGGTATTTATTACCTCGAATTACACTCGCTTCAAAATCGTTTTTGAGACGATCGAATCGAGTAGGGGATTATTCAAGGTCTAAGAATAAAAATAAAAATAATCTGTTTTCAATTTGACTACCTACCTTTTTACTTTCCTTTCTAATATAAATCCTTCGTTGAATCGAATCGAGTAAAAAACGTTTTGACGCTTTGTCTTCCAAGACTGAAATTATGCAACGTTCTTTCTTTTTTTCCAAATAAAACCTTTGAAAAGAAACAACGGCAGTTTATAATATTTGTTCACGTAATAGGTTGGATTGGATAGGATAAGTATAAAGTAGGTATAATACTGTTAACTAGTAGGTAGTAGTTGAACTGTAGCTACGTTTTATTTGGCAATTTAGTGTGATGTACCGGTTTTGTTTGAAATTGAGGCAGAACCATAAAGAAAAGAAGTTATTTAAATAAAAATGCCCGCACGTGTGCAGGCAACTTTATAATATTCTTACTGAATAAACATTATTATACATTACATGCCATCGAAAGTACATATTTATCGTTAAAGTAATATTAGTAAAATTATTTATTCACAAAGAAAATTACAACTAATACAGTATTTACAATATTCACAATATTTACAAAATACACATAAAACAGTTGAGAAAAATCAGTGAAAGTAATCATAATGATGTAGAGTAAATATTGACTTTTACAAATTCAGTGTTGCGTTCAATTCTAGGAAATAAACAAAATAGATGACAGATAAATATTTATTTTAAAAAAATATTTCAAAAAGCAGCGTTTATTTTTGCGCCGTTTGATTACAAAGTTCCGATGACTACGATCCAGGTTTATTCAGTACATATGAAACAAATATAGCAAGGTAAATAACAGCTTGTAAAAAGCAATTAATTTTGCAGTGCACGTGAAAAAATATAAAATATTATTTTAGTCGGCTTTTCCTTTATTTATTTAGCTTAATTACTTTTAACCAACACCCAATAAAAGAGAAAAATGAAAGAGGTTGTAAATTTCTAACCTTCTTTATGCAGTTGACAAGGATTGGTATCCTAAATGGTTGGTTCAATTTCGTTCAATTTTGCTCTGTTGTCCAGATAATAAAATTGTCTCCTCATCAATCTGATAAGTACATGTGGCCTGAACCAATTGATTTTATAAACATTTAGATAAACTAAACATGTATGTTATGTACATTATATTATTATAATTATGTAGTCTATGATTGATTCTGTACGTGGACTGACGGAGGTTGTCTTTAGTTTTTGTATATATCAAACTACAAACTGACACTCGATGAATGACGAGAAGGAATGAGAGGAGTTGCCGACACGAGTTTTGACATTTTTTGAAACGACACAAATAGCACTTTTATTTTAATAGTTTTTCTTGTGTTATTGTGAGTATTGTTGTTTAATTTTGGTGGAATTTTAACCAATAATACTTAGGTCGTAACATAAAGTGTGAGACATTGGAATAAATGTGTGTAAAGTGGTTTTTCTGAATGTGAAAATTCGTGTTAGGTTTTGAAGAGAAAATCCACCATTTTCTTTTCAAAACAAACGACAGCCGACTTGACAAATGACTTGACTTGACTTATTTATTACAATTTTAACACTTGACATTGGCAAAATTGTCTGTCGAAATGACGGACACAGGCCATTATTGAAGAGAAGAAGAAGAAAATATTGTTGAGGCAAATGCTGGTCATTGGACTTACTATCAACCCAACCGAATCAATTGAAATGTTTCCAGGTGGCATCATATAGATAGAGTATTCGGCTTGCAATTTGTAGTTGCGTCATAAGGTGCTATTCCGAAAAAGCGGCTTTAGTTGGTTTACCTTTTTTCTCCTGACCCAATGACACTTCATGACCCCTGGGCATTCGTTGCAAGTTGCATTCGACTCAAGCAATGCAATTTTTTTTTAGTATCGTTGTCATTCGGCTTACTTCATTTACTGAGGCTTAGTTTATTTTCCTTTATTTATTCACTAGGTGCCGCCCGCGACTTCGTTTGCGTCCCGTTGGATCCCGTTAATTTTTCGGGATAAAAAGTAGCCTATGTGTTAATCCAGGTCACGGAAAATATATACGAGTATTCCAAGTTTCATCCAAATCAGATCAGTAGTTTTTACGTGAAAGAGTAACAAACATCCATCCATCCATACTTACAAAGTTTCGTGCTTATAATATTAGTAGGATAAAGAGAGCTGGCCGACATTCAACTTTGCTCTGACTGCGACATCGCCAGCCTTCTGCCGGGTTCGAAACTGCACCTTTAGTCTATTCAATCATCACGTGAACTCATGCCGTCAAAGCGGAATAATTGGCTAGGATTCAGATAGGCGTTACAATTATTAGCTTAGAATCATTGGTGCACACCACACATGCACCGCACTAGGTATATAGCCAAAACCAAACCACATACTAATGTGCTCATGGCATCGTCTAAGCAGAATTGTACGGCTCCATTTTCAGAGCGCCCATGTAATATCCATTGTATATCATTGGTTGTAAAAGAAAAAGCATGCATACGATCACAATATACCATTTTTATTTCACTATTACAGACAATTTTGTAACATTACACGTACTTCCCGAGCAGTATACCGAATTTGTACTGTATCCTGTGGTTGTACACTTCACCAGGGTTCAACACCGAATTCGGGAAGTTTTTCTGAAAGGGAAAACCCCGTTTTAAAGGCATATCTGCATTATCTTAGATAGTTCTGGCGTTTTTACTCAAAACGAGATATAATATACCATGGCTACTAGTTTGATAATAAATTTATTTAGTCTTTTATAGCTCTAAGAAAATATTGTCATTATAAAACTGTAAAAAAGCCAAAAGCTAAAATTAAATTAGAGATATGAATAAATGTAATATGCAGATCTACTAATTAAACGATTCTGATTTCGAAAATCGAGTTTGTTTGTTTGTTCGCGGATCACGCCTAAACTACTGGACAAATTTCAATGAAACTTATACCATTCAGAAGCCCTTTTTCCGGATTGAAACATAGGCTATATTATATTGAAATCAAAGACGGATTCTTAGATACAGCTTGAACTCTCCAAACCAAAAGCAGCCATTTGCTACGAGGTTCTTCGTAAGCTGGTTGACAAATATTATGGTGGAAAGTTTCCCACGCGTACGAAGTTCGCGGGTATCAGCTAGTAAATTAATATTCTTGGACATATCACACGCCGACTTCTTGTCACAAAGCAAAGCTTATATTCTATTCGTAGTGGGGATCGAACCCACGACCCACGGCGCGAAAGGCAAAGCCGACAGAGCTGTGACACCTATAATAAGACATTTTTATTATGAGTATAAATAGCACTAAGCCCAACTAATTGTACATTTAATCATTGTGCAAAAAAGAGTTAAATTAATAAATCCATGCTTTAGTCCGAAACATATTGTTCTCATAGAAAACTATCAATAAGTTTCAGAACTCAGTGCAAATACGAACCGCAAATCTCAAAGTAACGCTAACAAGCGGATGCGTATAATTATTCTCCTTTTGCTATGTGCGAAAACAAACTATATCCATATTTAAATACAGTTGCGATCTGTTTGGCAGAGCCGGTGATTATAAAGATTCTTTTTATTTTTAGCTCTCCTATCTCTACTCACATGATTAGCAGCATCGGGATAGTTTTGCGGCATGAGACAGAACAGCCCGTGTTTCTTGTAGTATGTGCCTTGCTTGCCCATCAGTGGAACATAGCCATAGCTCACTTTACCCTAAAACGAAGAAAATTGTTTTAATGTTTACCTTTTTCTATCTATCTATCTATACTATTATAGAACTATAAAAAAGCCAAAAACTAAAATTAAAGATATGGACGGATAAACTAAACAAACAGATCTACTAAATAAACTGTCTGTTTATCTGTTTGTCTGTTGGTTTGTTCGCGAATCAGCAGCCTTTGACACGAGGTTCATTGTATGTTGGTTGACATATATTTTGGTGTAAAGTTTTGCACGAGTACGAAGTCGCGGGTATCAGCTAGTGGATTTATAAATAGCAATTTAACACTAAAGCCGGAATACTGAAACGTCACTCAACTTTAAGCACCACTTTAAATTGCTCGACCTCTGACATTACTCATTTATAAGAGATGGCAATAACTTAAGCGTGAACTTAATTTAAGTGGCGTTTGAGTATTTGGCCGTTTATCTACCTTTATCATCAGGTAAGTTAAAACGACTACTAGTAATGAATTAAGGTACACAACCACTGGGTTGGAATTGGAGCGTACGGAACGAAAGGATTTGTTCCTTTTTATTACATCTGCGCATTATATTTTAAATACCGACGCCACATACATTGCGTACGCTCCGATTCCGAAGAAGTGGACGCGTAGCTTCACAGTTCATCACTGCAGGCACAGTTACAGGTCAATTTAAAAGCCTTCCTGTCTAGTTATTTTTATCACGACTCTTTTGATCAAACGTAACCCATCCTGCATCAGCCATAAAGTTCATAATCACCTGGCTTCCTTCTTCTTCTTCCTCTTCGCCTTTCGCACTGGACTCTTCACTCTCGCCCTCGCTCTCACCCTCAGACTTGTTCCCTTCTTCTTCGGCCTCTGCCTCCTCGCCAGCTACAGCCTACATAAAAACACCTCTAGTTTAAGATAATTGCTGGTTCCGCAGAACCTTTTGTTTGCAAAGACCACCCCAAATTCAAATCTTTTTGCAAAAAGCTACTTAATTTTTTCCCATAAAACTTATCATGCTGACTTTTCCATGTGATGCCTGTGATACAGTTTCTCTAAGCCCGTACGCTGCCGATACGAATATCGTTACTCACGCATAGATTTGAGTTGAGATTTTCGTACAAAAATGTATGCTCGAGTCCGGATCAGTGCTTGAGCAATGAATTAGCATACGGGTCCTAAACTTTAAAACTTGACTGGATGATGCAACGCTAACCTCGACGATTTTATCAGGGTCTGGAAGCAGGTTGCCCGTGTAGAACTGCATGCCGGGTTGGTTGCTGTATACCTCCAGAACTCTGCCGGTCCCAGGGTGCAATGCTCTGAAAATCAAAGAGCGGAATCATTTACAAAATGATCAGACGTAACAAACAGAGACATTAAAATAAAATAGCATAACAAATACACACCTAGCCTGAAACGTAAGGTCCTGGTCCGTACCCTGGGTGATGCAGTAGTTCAAGTCATACCCGCCCAAAGGTATCCGCGGCAACATGCTCCTCAACACGCGGGGTATCCTGAAGTCAAAGGCTGTACCTCCAACAACCTTTTTCTCACCTGAAAATTTTCGAAATTGTTTACGTACTCTCAAATTCACAAACAATGTAGAGGATCCTCTAGAGGCGTGTTCAGGCGTTGCACTAGGGGCAGTTTGGCGGACTATTTAGCCTCTGTTTATGAATTCGGGATACCTTCAAGTTAGATGCCACGTCAGAAAAAGCAAACTGGTAGGTTACATCACTTATCCCCAAAAACTAATGCCAGAGCTAAAGATACAACAGTAGGGGCCTTACTTATGACAGACGAATAGTTAAACAGTTGAATCAGTCTAGCTCTGTCACTGTTTGACATTACCTGTTAGTAGGTGACAGCAATAATTTAAACAGCTGAATAAAGTTATGCAGCGATCGTAAGTAAGGGGGTACATGTTTAAGTAATACTCTTCTGGTGTATATGTCGAATCAGAATCAGAAAAGAATTATTTGAGGGTAAGACGTACCAGTGACAAGTCCATCATCATCTGCAGCAGTGTACTTATCAGCATTTATCGTGAAGATGTGGTCGTAAGTCATCTCGCAGCCCGCGTGCTGAAATTTATTGCAATTATCTTCCAAACTTTATTAAAACTTTGCATATTCTACTAATGATTATGACCACCATACGTAAGCCTCTGACAGCAAGAATCCAACTACTCTACATCGTTACTGAAGTAACTACTTCGCAATCGAGCAACTGCTTATTACTATTATTTTATTAGTAAAACTCCTAATAGTAAGTATACTTATCAAAAAGGAACACTTATTTATTCAGTTCGGTTCTTTTTTTGGATTTTTTTTTTGTAGATTAAAATACTTTCTGTATACTCACATGTCCAGCCAGGTTAAAGTACGGCGTGTGGCTCAGATTAATGACAGTCGGCTCGCTGGTGGTGCACTTCATGTCGATCTTGATCGTGTTGTCGCAAGTAACCTCGAATGTCACTTGCGCCATCACCGTGCCGGGGTAGCCCTCGCTAAAGCGTTCAGATACATGGCTCATGATGACCTTGTTCCCATTCACGTAGGAGCGCCAGTTCACCTAAAATTGGGTTAGTAGACATCGTTCAAAAAACTATTATAAATAAAACAAATCTATTGCAAGCCGCTACCTAAATGCACCGTTTATAATTTTTTGTGTGATTTGTAAAGGCAAGTAACTTCATCAGATAGATCACCTGATGTTACCTCACAGAACACAATATCCACTGAAGACTGAGAGCACGTGAGACATTGAACTGCGTATTTACGCGTCATTACTTAGATACTTGAAGATGTCAGATCTTTTTGCTATTCATTGTACCGGTGGCGGCACCTTTTAGCTCTGAGCACGTACTACTAGGTAGTAGGTAGGTACCTATAACTACATACTTCTTGGCCGCAGAAATATGTATGGGGGTATCTTAATACTTACCTAAAATGAGCTCCGTCGAATAGTAACACAGTTTAAAAAGCTTAAGTTAGGTTTATTAGGTTTACCTTATCAAAACCAACATATCCTCCGTTGTAATGATGATGACCCTTGTTATTGGACAGCATGTACATTCTACCAGACGGTCGTACAATGACAGTGCCGTCCCGGATGACATTCGCGTACCTGCCTATCACAGAGCCGAAGTATGGATTTCTGGACTGCAAGTATTCTGAAACGTGAAAAAAACTGTGTGACAGCTTCTACTTCTGGCGTTGTTCCCGATTTTCTAATACCATGATTGCGATTGAGCTCTTCTCCTCTATCTATATGGCCTCTGTCCGTCATTTCGACAGGCAATTCGCTCACCATGGACTCTAAATTTAGCCATGTCAGTACTTGACAGGCGTCATGCATGGCTCAGTGGGTAACAGCTCTGCCTTCCGTCCTGTAGGTCGTGAGTTCGATCCCCACCGAGAAGGAATATTTGTGTGTGGCAAACATAGATGTTTGTTCTGTGTCTGGGTGTTACTATGTATCATAAGTATGTATTTACAAAAAAAAATACCTCTACAAGTATTATAACCGCAATCCTAGTTCTCATACTACGAGCGTCGCTTAGTTTGGGACTAGAGAGCGTTGTGTGATATGTCCAAAAATATTTTTTTACTTGACTTGGGGTTTCGCTGCCGGAAGAAACGTCATGCGCTTTCTTCCGATTGACAGATTTTTACGATAGGTAAAAATGAGAATGACAAGATGTTTACCTTCTAGCGTGTCGAAACCTGCCACCACGTCGTCAGGAACTCCTTTTCTGTCAGGTACCGATATAGTTGTGATAGTTGCGCCGTACGATATCAACTGAAATATAAATATATCTCCTTTAGAATGACACTAGGCCACATCCTTGCAGTAGTCATGCAGAAGCAAATCGCACAAAATCTAAGTTTACTGAACCGAGTTTTTAAAAACGAATGTCTATTATCTATATATCTATCTATACTATTATAAAACTGTAAAAAAGCCAAAAACTAACTAAATATGCAGATCTACTTAATAAACGATTCTGATTCCGAAAATCGAGTTTGTCTGTTTGTTTGGTCGCGGATCACGCCTAACTACTGGACCAATTTTAATGAAACTTATTCCGAAGCCCTTTTCCGGATTTAAACATAGGCTATATTTTATTGAAATCAAGGACGTGGGTTCTTATATAGATACAGCTTGACCTCTCTAACCAAAAGCTGCCATTTGCTACGAGGTTCATCGTATGCTGGTGGACAGATATTTTGGTGGAAAGTTTAGCACGCGTACGAAGTAGCAGGTATCAGCTAGTTATTAAACATACCTGAACAGTCATCCTGTTCTTCGTCTTCCATGTGTACCTCCTCACAATGTCAATGTTTGTGCTTGAAGCGCAAGGACTATGTTCCCCTTCTGTCTCTGTTCTGATCTCTTTTAGCGACTTTCTAGACTTTTCAAAGACGTTCGAAGTCTGACTTCTGAAAGTTTGCCTTGATTTGGGCATGAAGCCAAAACCGTCTACAATGAGCTCCACATCAGGTATTTTAGGAGGTTCTGGTTCCGGTATTTCTTCTGGCTTCTGCTCAGAACCATCTCCGCTTGCATGGTCTTCCTCATCAGCCATAGCACTCACAAATTTAGATTATCAAAGCGTGGTGTTGTATAATTTTGATAGCCGAAACGTTTTTTATTTGTATTATTTAAGACAAATCTTTCTAATTTTTTTTACTAGAATTTTGGGTTTTGTAAAAAAATATTAATTCTAAATGCTCGCTGTCATCATTTTTGTTTTGTTTGTTTTTTTTGTCTGACTGACATGCTTGACAATAACCAGTAGGTATCGCATTTGACAAAAGAGATTGCTTGTTATCAACTCATATAGTTGTGTTGTGATTGTGATTGTAATTGAGGAGTTTTGTAGTGTTTACTGTACTTATTTAGTAGACCAGTAGTGTAGTGATGTATTATTTATGCTAAAATATCGTGGTCAATCAGCGATTTAATTATGATCAGCTTATTTTTCAAACTGTATGTCTTTTATTTCTTTCTTTTCTCAGATTGGTGTTCAATTATAATGTACTAGCCGTCGCCCGCGGCGTTGCTCACGTTCTACCCTTTAGAGTGTGACGTTTCAAAATTCCTTTCTTAGTGCACCCTTACACTATATAAGGATACCACCCTCCAAATTTCATACCTCTAGGACTTATGGTTTAGGCTGTGCGTTGATTCTCTGTCAGCTTCAAAAGAGTTTTATATATATTGATTGATAGTGTAGGTAAATAGTGTTTCAGATTGGGCAATGTGGCATACCTACATAGGGTGTAAAATAAGTCTCAATAGAGTATTCAAGAAACTCGTGATAGTATTACAGCCGTCATCTAAAAATGACAAACATAACCTAAGAGTTTCTAAGCTTTTATTACCATAAATTATTATAAAAAATTCTCAGCGTTACATACATTGTCCTGATTCTTATTTAGAAGCAATACAAAATTTATATAAATAGACACTTAAATCTACTTTCTACCACACAGTGAAATTCATTCTGTGCGTTAAACTAAAATTACTGACACAAATAAAGCACATTACACACAGAGCGCACGAAATTTGTACATTAGCATAATATTCAAACGTTCTCAAACCCAAAATACTTTTACGGATTGTTTATTGAGGTCTACGGGATCGCTCTTCCACTTAGTATCTTCCAAAATATTTGTGATGTCATCGATGTAGGTGACTTCCTTGCACGGCGACGGTGGTATGATGCTTATGATTGGTATTCCTATTTCTTGGAATGAGCTCATGGACGAGAAACCACTTTCGTCTTCTATAAAATTGGCTGCGTGATTATATTCGTTTGTTTTCTGTACAAATCTTTGCGTCTTTGGCGACGCATCCATCGTTTTAACCGTACCGTTACCAACTATTTTCACCTCGGCAAAGTCGTTTTCTAAACCGATAATAGGTAATGGTGAGGGTGACAATATAAAGTCATTCGTCGTTCCGATTTTAGCTTCTATTGAGGAATCCACTAAATCATTGGACATGATTCCGTTGAATGAGTCATCACTGTTGCAGATTGTATTCAAAATAAACGCATTAGAAATCTCTTCATCTGTGAGATTTAAGGAAGAAATTGAATTGTTTTTTTGGCTTTTATCTTCAGCTGTCTCACTAATAGAAGCATAATCGGGTTCACTGTACGTGCAAGCGAGATCAGGCAGTTTCGTGCTGAGCACGGTGTTGGCAAGAGTTATCAATCTAGTCATTTCTTCTGATATTTTTTGCGTAGTCTCTTCCTCCGGAGTTGAGAACAACTTGGACGGACTCCTGAAAATAAAAACATTAATGATAGTGAAAGTTAAAATCACGAATATTAGTAGCGTGCATTTAGCACGTGCCTGTTTCTGCCACACTTACCAGCCCCCACTACATTCTGTTTTGTATCCATTGACGTTGCTTATCGATTTGCTGATCTTCCTCACATTCATCTTCTTAGCGGGACTTAGGGAGAACTCAAGGTTTTTGTTCACGTGCACCACGGACCTGGATCGCGGCAGGTCCACTACGTTGAAGGAGCGTGGAGTCAGCCGGGTGGACAATGACTCCTTTCGAGATGTCAGCTCCGGTTTCTGGTATTCGATATGTTCTTTCACTCTGCTCAGAAAACTTACTACCTGCTTGAGTAAAGCTATGTGCATCTGCCGGTTCGCTTCCGTCTGGAAGATCAAAATGTTGAAAAGTTTAATTTTATAATCAAATTTATCGAAAATTCATATCATACAGATCGCATGGGCCAGTCAAATAATGAACTCATCAGAAAACAACTCGCATTCATAAGTACTATGTTTATAATAACATGCAAAGCCAGCGCATAATCAACAATCGCAGTTTGCATTCACTTCGCGAGGCGTTACGACATTGTTTCGCAAAGTGAAATGGTATTGATTTACGAGACTCATCAATTTGGGATCGCACTTGCCTTTGGCTAACCAAACGCTTAACTCTATATTCCTCGCCGCAAAGTATAATAAAATATAGGTAACCTACTTATTAAGGTTAAGAATTTAAAGTAGTGTAGAATCATGGTGCAACTAATTGATCACTTATGTAACCTCGCCGATGTTACCGGCAGTTTCATTCTGATTCAATGCACTAATTGTCATATTTTAGTATCCTACCTGCGACAGCTGCCACCTCAACGTCTCTACTTCTAGATTCAGCGCGTTCACTTCAGTGCTCCTTATGTCAGAGTTCATTTTATCTGGAGGCTTGACCGCCTCGCCATTTTGCTCGCAAACACTTTTCGAAAGTTGAGCGCACTCAATTCTTTCTGGAGTCTGTAATAAAAAAACGACAGTGTCAGTACAATAACATGCAATAAAAGAAACTGTGTCATTATCATTAGAGTCGAATTGGAAGCGGAAGTTGAGTCATGCACATCATGCACATACATTTTACACTGATTTGGGTCCTTAGTAGTAGTACCTTCCTTACTATTGTAAAATTTCATCTCTTAGCACCAAATTATGATTATTATAAGTATGGTCTTTAATAAAACTTATAAATATGACAAATGGTAATTGATATAATACCTAAGTCACTTGTATTTTTTGCAGACTGTAAATAAAATTCAACAAGCCCTCAATTACATCGACCTTTAATGGGAGATGAACTTGTTTCAACAATAGAGTTGAACTGTTTACTCAAAGACAATCGTAACATCGAACGGTTCCTTAGGGCGTATGCACTGAAACGGTCACCGCAGCTTAGCATCTTATGCATATTTATAAAACTCAACACATAGGTAACTTGAGTGATATTTTCACGATTTAAACAAAAATTACCTATCAGGTTGAAAATTAAAAAGATAAGTTACGTTATGCCGAACGATAACGGGGATTTTGTAAAAAAATTGTGTCGCAGTATTTAGTCATAAGCGCCACGGCGCAGCAGTGCGGCAGATAGCACGTTCTGTTTTGAACGTTTCTCCAAAGAGTATATAACCGCAGTTTCAAATCGAATGCGACGACGTGCAAATTTTTAGTGGCGCGCCCCTTTAAAGACTTCTTTCATTGTAAATCAGCAAAAACCTGTGCAAATGACATGTGGGTGCATTGATCAGTAATGTCACATCCCACGCTTTTGCCTCGTTCTGCAAGATGACCCCGATGTGAACAATACAATGACATGACGATCTATATATTGACAGTATTCGAGCGGGCTTGCAAGTTCCCAAGTACAACAGCTAAAAACACATACCCCCTATTTTATAAAAAGTTAGAGTAGACATTATGTCCTGATTACGTATGATAAACAAGACATAATGTCTGCTCTAACTTTTTATAAGATAGACCATTATTATATATTACTTAGCTTCTGCCTGTGACTTCGTCCGCATCCCGTTTTATACTATTGAATTTCTGGGATAAAAAGTAATTTGTGTTCGAACTAAGAAATATAAACATCTCAACTTTGACATTTGTATAGTAGTGGGATTTGAACGTAGACCTACCCCTTTCTTCTTCTTCCTCAAAGAATGGGCGATTGCACACCGACCGATATCGACTCGTTTGGCTCGAATAAATATCGGTGTCGGATCGTGTGAAAAAAAACTTTGTTTTTATCGAAAGCACACAAAATAATGGCCTCATAACATTGAGAAAAGAGCTGAGCGTTGAATAGACTTATTGATTTGTTAGGACGGAAACGAAATGATAAAGTCTTTACACAATGCGGGCTACCATGAGCCTCGTATTGCTAAACCTCTATAGGTAGTTGTTTGTTGCAGTGTTTCATCGCATTCTATTACCATACCCACAATAGTCATTGTTGGCGTGTGCTAAATAATCTGCTGAGAACGGCGGGGTCATGTAGGTATTTTAACGGCGCTTTGATGCAAGTTTTATGTAGCAAAGTATTGGTTGCGATACCTATACAATAGAAATACATTATATACCAATATACCGTAGAAAATGAAGGCAACATGTAAAATGAAGAGAAAATATCACGATGCAATAATTGAGGCTGGTTTAGGGTGCTTTTCCAGCACCCTTATGGTGTTTAAGTATAGAATATTCAAATGTGGGTCATGTGCTCAGTGTCTTGGGCACGCTTCCGATTGGTACTGATCTAGACATTCTGAACCCTATCTATGAATCGTTTGCAACGGTTTGCAGATAACTCAACTGTTTCATGTGTATGTAAAAACAAATGTATTCCTTTCCATTTTGAATTTTGCCGCGTTCGGCTCTGTCGGTAAAGATTGAACGTAACTATGACTTTGAATATAAAACAGTGATGGCGGAACGGCGTGAGAATGTTACATGGCCGCAGTAAAAGATATTTTGGAAACATACAAATTACAAATATAAGAAATAAAACTAAAGGAATTGACATAATCAACTTAAATGTCGTTTCTTTGTTTTTACAGGTAGGTGTGTTGGTGTAAAGTTAATTTGTTGTGATGTACTAGGTACGTTTGCCTAAAATGAAAAATAAATTTTGTTTTTACAGAGCAACACAAGTTGGTTTAATTTGTCAAGACTAGAGATAATAATCAAAAATAAATACATTATTATTAAATAATCATTATATGTATCTTGTAAATACTGCATTAATAAAGCTATATTATTAATTCAGTAAAAATTGTATATTCTATACTTTTGTGATGATAATTTATCTTAGATGCTCGTTTCATAACTAGATGGCGCTAGTAAAAATTCCACTAAGCTGAAACGCGCTATCGAAGCGTTTTCCTTGCGAAGCTAGGTGGTTTCAATAATTTTGTTGAAATAACCACAGATGTAAAGGCCATGGCTCTGCCATATCTCTTTTTGAAAAATGCGACGCTGTAAAAGCGTCGACTTAAGAATTTATAAAGTTAATTGATTTGATTTGATTGATTAAATTAATTAATATGTATTCATGTCGGATCATATTCCGATAATTTGTAATTGGTACATAGGTAGGGTACATACATAATATTGATTGTCTTGTTGTATTTTTCTAAACTAACAGCACTAAAAATGTTGCCGTCAGTTTGCATAAACTGTCAATGATTTTAGAGTTGTCAAATAAGAACGGAATATTTTTGTCATCTTTACCTACCTCCTATTAGAAAACTGTAAAAAAGCCAAAAACCAAAATTAAAGATATGGGTAAACTAATTATGCAGATCTACTAAATATACGATCCGAAAATCGAGTTTGTTTGTTTATCTGTTTGTTTGTTCGCCGATCACGCCTAAACTACTGGACCAATTTCAATGAAACTTATACCATTCGGAAGCCCTTTTTCCGGATTGAAACATAGGCTATATTTTATTGAAATGAAAGACGTAGATTCTTAGATACAGCTTGACTTCTCTAAACCAAAAGCCGCCTTTGACACGAGGTTCATCGTATACTGGTTGACAGATATTTTAGTGGAAAGTTTCGCACGCATGCGGGTATCAGCTAGTTTTTTATAAAATCTCACCCACAGTTTTAATGTTCCTGTTTTTGAGCATAGTTTCTGAGTTTTCTAACCTCGTTTACAATCCCTGCCTGTGGATATCAAATGCTTACGAAAGAGCTCCGGTTAGGGCGCAAGTGGAGTCAGGTTACGGTGCCGGGTGTCTGGTAGTGGCCGTATCTCATATGTCGAGTCGCTGGCTTGGAACCGAGCGTGATCAAGGCCAGTAGGGTACTCTCAGCTTACAATTTTCCATCGCAATAACTTCATTTTATGTTACCTGTCTAAGTACTATGCGTTGAAGCCTTCCTAAAAATATCAACCGCTGCTTGTAGTGTAGACCTACGCCACAAAATAGACCTACAAACGTACTAGCCATAATAAATCCTATTAATAGATATTTTATTCTAGTCATACAAATAATCCCCTCTCAACTTCTGTCAAAGGATAAACACGGTTTAAAAAAGTGCCATCTTGTTCTGTTTTGATAGTGTTTAAGTTCAGAAGCGATTATAAGTAAGGGCGTTAATATTTACTAATAGCTAACTCCTGAGGTAATCCGTGACGGACGGTAGGTAGGTAATAAAGAATTGTACGATACAGGAAATGCATTTCACGATTCATAAAATCTATTTTTGTGATTATTTGAAACTGTCGCAGTTCTCCCACGGTTTTATAACGTCAATTTTATATTAAAACTAGCCGTCGCCCGCGGCGTTGCTCGCGTTCTACCCTTTAGAGTGTGACGTTTCTAAATTCCTTTCCTAGTGTACCCCTACACTATAAGGATACTACCCTCCAAATTTCATACCTCTAGGACTTATAGTTTAGGCTGTGCGTTGATTCTCAGTCAGCTTCAAAAGAGTTTTACATATTTAGATTAGTAGGCATGTTGCAACTTACAAATATACTTAATTTACCTGTACCACCGCTGTAGTTTTTTTATTTACGATGTAATGTATCAAATAAATCATATTTATCTTGATGTAATAATAAAGTTATGAAGAAAACTGTAAAAAAATTAAATGCGGATTGTTTCCTATAATCTAAGTGCTAGAAGTAAGTAAGTGCTAGAAATTAATCTAGCGTTGTTAATAAATCTAGATATCATGCAGGTCACCTAGGTGAGTGATACACGAGATGTAATGTATCTCATGCCGTTACAAATATTAGAAGATAATATTTTCTCAGAAGCAGACGTTTCACTTTTTAAACGTACTAGATTATTTTACACCATTGTTATTTGAAAAATATGATACATTTTGTAAGGCTTGAACAAAATCTTAGATTAGAGATTCTGAGAGCAAAAATATAGTTGTTGGCGTCTAGTAGGTAAGTAGGTACTAGAATTTATAACTCATGACATTTCTTCGCCAATATCGTGGATATTCGTCGTGTCGTCGTGCGCGGGTTGGGCGCGGGTCGGGTGAGTGAAACCCATACAAATTCAAGCATCCGATCTGCGCGCACGTTCCATGCGTGCCTTTCACTATACACATTTTAAACCGCGTTCACACTATGCCCATGCCGCTGCCGGCATTATTGCCGCGGACTTATTGCCACAGCAAAATCGCCTTTATTCTAAAGGGCATGAACTTGGGCCGGGAGCCGGGACAGGAGCATTATCGTGTTCACACTATGCTCGTGCCCACTTCCCCGCCCAAGTCCCTGCCGACTGCGGCATAGTGCAATGTGACGGAATAATAGGTGTGGAGTTCTTGCACTCGTCACGGTATTAAAAATGCTACTTATAAGTCTCAGAACAGACTGAAAGTTTATAAATATGTGAAAAGCCCGTCGTAATATTATATGTACCTATGGAGAAATTTTCTCCTTACAAATATTACAAAATCACGAATTACTATTCGCAAATCAATAAAAATTTACTCAGGAACGTTCTAGAACTTTAAGTGGCTTGCCCATCAGCTAAGCCACAGGTTACATTTCGTAAAGCTCTGAACAATAAGTATTAATTTTAACAATCCCAGGACATTTCCCATGTCCCGGCACCGCTTCACCGGTAGAAGGAGGGTCGCGACCGGATGCAGGAGTCACGCACCACCGACGTTGCATGACGACGCGACGGCTTGCTTCACGCGACCGCCCTCGGTTCCAGACTTTATAACCTGTACCATTTGCTATTACATTTTTTTTTTGTTCTAAACATGGTACTAAGGCTAGATAATGTGGCAAATACATTGGGCCAGTAGCATCGATGACGTAATGCAGTTAGTACGTAAATTGAGTAAGTTACTTAAGATTTTTAACAAAGCCAAGCCATTTAGGCCTACCTAGTCTACCTATAAGCAGATACTTAATTACTTAGATACATCTTCTGTCTGTCACTGAGTTTTATATACTGTAGTATGTACAAAAAACTACTTAACTATAAAAACAAAAAACGAATGGTTTTTATCAGTGGAAACGTGCCTGTTCCTTTTAATTACTTGTGATTTATCGGTATCGAACCAACGAATACCCATTGTTAGGTACGTGTCGTTAAGTCCATTATTTTGTTCGGTATGGTCTCTTCAAAACGAACTTCCGGTAGAGTTGCTAACAAATATTGAAATAAGCCTTAAACGTAGGTTGCAACTGTAACAATTGCACAAGATAATTATAAAAACATTATAAAACTTTGTAAGATTCACTCGGCAGCTGCAGACGGATGTCTACCAAAGTGTCTATCAAAGTCAACCAAATAAGGGCGTTTGTACACTGGCCAATACTGCCACCTATCATCATACCACCAACATTGTAGGTTGAACTAAATATTAGGATCGGCACTGACACGGTGTGAAAGCTTGTACGTGTATAAGATGAACTCTCCATCAATATCGTACAGGTGTCGTGTCGGTGCAAATATAGACCAATAGTTGCTCATGCAAGTTCGCACAATTTACCCAGGGTTTCTGAACATTATCGTCAACGACAGCATACAATCCAATACTAAAATAAACGCACTCATTTAACGCCACATTGCATACGGCCCCAACGTGCCACAGTATAAGTCGCAATCTGTAAAAGTTTCGTTCAAGTTACGGTACGGCCCCAACGTGCCACAGAATAAGTCGCAATCTGTAAAAGTTTCGTTCAAGTTACGGTACGGCCCCAACGTGCCACAGTATAAGTCGCAATCTGTAAAAGTTTCGTTCAAGTTACGGTTACAATTCCCATGAGAAAAAGCTTACCCCAATTATAGGTTTGAATTAATAGTTACCTGTGTAGACGATTGTTTGCTACGGCGCAATAGTCTGCGGTGCTCATCTAATATGTACGCAAGATATAAAACAATTTAGAAGAGATTTTCAACAGCCAACAGATTGCCTATCTTATAAGTTAACCTCTTTATTCTTATTCGACTGTCATTTAAGAGCGGCTTTAAAAAAAACTGTCATTGTGATATTGATAAGAAATTACAACAGATTTAGCTATGATTTAGCAGCCATTTTAGCTAGCACATATAATTGCGGAGAGGCCAAAAATAGAAGAAAAAGAAGACTATTAGGAATACTTATCCTTGTATTTTGGTCTATCATCGAAATTCATGGCGTTATGTGAAATGACTAATGTTCGAACTAAAGGCAAAAGGCAAAAGCTTTTTTATCATACCTATATTTCAAGATGGCTCTTCACCTGTCCTTGCTTCTATTATGCCCATTTGCTAGATCAGAATGTGTGACTTCTGTGCTGCTTATGTACTTCCCTTTGTCTGTTATATTGCTAGTTGTGGTCCGTATTAGAAGAAATGACATCACAATATCATTACACAAAGAATAGAGAAGCAGCGGTCCTGCGTACGAGCGTCACGCCTCGACGCCTACTTACACAACCATCAGCAAGCAACTAGAAACAGTGCTTATCACAAAGACAGGTGGGCCTGACTCAGCCCGGATCCCTGCAATTTGAGCCCGCGTTTTACCAGTGACCAGCCATTTGGAACCGCTTAATATGTATCATTGGTACTTCGGTTTGAGCTCAGGGCTTGCGTACTTATGCAAAAGTTCGTTGAGTTCTTACTTCGAGGAGTAAATTACGAAATCAGTAGAGCGGGGTTGGTTTTAGTAGTTTGCGCACGGAGAAAACAACGTTAGCAGTAACAACGGTTATGCGAATAAACACATAGTGCTGTTATAATGTGTATGCAAATATAATGTTTTAGCAACTAGTTTTTACGTCTAGTTCAACATGAATTCAATATTTTTTATTTGTTCACTTGTGGTTTCTCTCAAAAACAGCAATAAGTACCAGTGAAAAAACCAGTGTGCTATAATTTTTTTTCGTTTCTATTTAAAGTGTTTCAGTAGGTTAAATTCTTGAAGAAAAGTACAAAAAAATACAAGAAATCACAACTTGAAGCATAAAAAATGTTATATCCGTTAAAATTGATTTCTAAATACCGAAGTGCAGAAGTCGCAATAGACGGCCACAAAAAAACGTTCAGTGGCGCGCAAAAGTATTCGAGAGACCTCATTTTTTGCAACATATAGCTCATAATAGTAGGCTAAAGTAGATTTATGATTAAACCGTAGAAAAACTTAACTAACAGCATCTTTCATTTTCAAGAACTAGAGTAAAATGCTCGAAATCAAGATTGACTTACGTCTACAAACAATTTTATTGCGCTTTGAGGCAACTTATAAAAGCTATAACATTCTATAAGTATACCTATTACTTTTTAGACTTGGATTTTTGCAAAAGTATACCCAAGACAAGTGAAATTAAGATCACAGTTTTTTTGGATTTTCATTACACTTGGCGGTAAGGTAATATGGCAGGTTACTAACCTCTAACCTACCATCCTAGGGTGAAGTAAACTCTTGTAATTAACGGTAAGCCAATTTGTTTGTTCGTCACCTGCCACATTCGCTGGTAATTTTCGTAAAGCTTTGTTTTTTTTAACTAAAAATAACTAGTGGTATGTCAGTACTTATTATGGTACTCGTGGTTCCACTTTCACGCTTAATGCCACAATAAGCGATGAATACGTAGCCAATAATTTGTTAAGTAATTACTATGGTACGTTAGGTAGGTACCCTATACTATTAGCACAATAAACAGGGCGCTCACACGCACTCTTGATTTCATTGGATTTGAGAAAGATAAAAAACTAGGTGCTAAATTGTGAAAAAAAACTCGTAGGTACATCATTGGAATAATTTCACACAGAACAAAGTGACATTTCAAATCTCGTGGGAATACGTCTTGTTTTAGTGATAAGCAGTAGTTAGATGAGGAAATTATAATTTCGTTTCGATATTAAATAAAAAAGAACCGTCTTGGCTATACCGAAGTTAATTAAATCGAAAAAACAAATGATTGTGTATTAAGTTAAAGTACAGTCAGCAGAATTTGTAAAATCCATGGAAATGCAATCATAAGGAATGATCAGATTTATCATTTAAATTAGTATATGGCAGCCAAATTACTGAACCTATTTTGATAAACATTTTATGGGACCAATCTGGAAAAATCCCTTTCAGTTAAAAAAGTTTTTTCAAATCGCTTCATAAATGACGGAGTTCTGAGGTAACAAACACGAAAAAATTATAACTAATTGCGAACCTCCTTTTTGTAAAGCTGGTTAAAAAATACCACACCAATTAGAAATAGAAATAGAATAGAAATAGAAAAATAATTTATTTGCAACACAAGAAAAATTAAACATAAGTAGGTAGCATAAGTAGGTAGACTAAACTAATACATAAGATATAAATAATAAATAAATAAAAGAAACCAGTGATTTACTAATTTATCAACAGCAATAATTAATTTGCAAGCCGGTAGATATAAGTATATACTTAGTAGAAAGTGAATGAAAATATGCAGGAAAAATCATAGTCATTAAACAACACGATATATATGACAAGGCATTGCTAATATACAATTTCATGCTATTCAATTTGCCAAGAAATCTTTAGTGTCTTGAAACGCTTCCAATTGGTACCATTTAACATCAGGTCAGCCATCTAATGTTTTATTCTCATAAATAGCAAAAAAATATATTATATTGACATTATACAATCAATACGATCACTTTATCTGATGCTTGTACTAGGGTATATACTACATCGTCAAGAGCGTCAAGAGCAAAAAATCCGGGTCATCTATAAAAACTTCAATATCATGTAAAACATGAGTGCTGGCCTATTGGAATAAATAATGTTTGTACCAACTAAATGATGGAACAAGCCGATGCGATGGCCATCCTGATACAGTGCCATTGCCTATAACGATGCATTGCCTCACTGAGCACATCCACTGAGGAAGTGTCCTGTGATGTGATATCTATACTATCATAAAACTGTAAAAAAGCCAAAAACTAAAATTAAAGATATGGGTAATCTAAATATGCAGATCTACTAAATAAACGATTCTGATTCCGAAAATCGAGTTTGTCTGTTTGTCTGTTTGTTTGTTCGCGGATCACGCCTAAACTACTGGACCAATTTCAATGAAACTGGTATAAGTTTCATTGAAAAATTCATTCAGAAGTCCTTTTTCCGGATGAAAACATAGGCTATATTTTATTAAAATTAAAGACGTGGATTCTTAGATACCGCTTGATCTCTCTAAACTAAAAGCCGCCTTTGGCACGAGGTTCATCGAATGCTGGTTGACAGATATTTTAGTGGAAAGTTTCCCACGCGTACGAAGTCGCGGGGTATCAGCTAGTAATACAAAAAACATTGTCCCAGGCACTACAGTGTCCCGTTGAGTGTAGACATAGGTTGCCTCCTGACGCTGTATAAATCACCTTCAATAGATGTAAAGGCCTATTTTTTTTATTGCATTAAAAGCTTGCATACTTTCATGCAAGGCCAAAATATTTTAGTTTTAATTATAAAAGACGCTGACAGCCGTCGTTCAACTTCTCGTTCACATAATTTGATGGTCGGAAAACTTGTTCGAATCAAAAGTATTTTTATGGAACCTTGTCTGAATTGAAAATCTCCACTCTGAAAATCAGAAACTTAAAGAAAAGCTAGAAAAATCAAAAAGCTCTCAAGGATACAGAAATATCGACTACTCTGACAGTCCCCTTATGAAAAACCAATCAACCCGTAAAAGGAAACGACAGCGGTTAATGAACGTTGCGACGACGGAACTAGAACTACAGACTCCAGAAAACAGAGAAGTCATAAATAGGGAAAATCAATCAGAAAAACAGAGTCTAAACAATGAAGACGATACAACTATAATCGCGGAACAGGAAATTAAGACTCTGGGAAACTCAGGAGAGAAGGATGACCCGAATAAAACAGATGAATGTAATTTGAACAAGGAAGACGAAGGAGAAGTTGAAATAGAAACAAGTGTCAAGCCTACCCCACCCAAGAAAAACCAAAGGGAAACAAGAGAAGATAGGGCCCAAGAACAACTTAACAAAGAAAAGAGGAAAGTGTTTATTGTAGGAGATAGACAGGTTAGAAATGTTAGGGTTATTCTGCAGAAACTACTTGGAGAAGACTACATAGTCAGGTGTATTATCAAGCCGGGTGCCCAACTGAACCATATTCTTGACTTCACAAAACAAGCAGTTTCAGGATTTACTAAAAAAGACTTTATAGTGCTAGCGGGTGGATCCAATGATACTAACCCATACAATTTTCAGCGAAGTTTGAACATGTGGTTAAAATCTATAGATCACACCAATGTGATCATAAGCGAAATTCCGTACAATAATGGCCTTAATGAAGAGAAGTTAAATTACGAGCTCAGATTTATATGTAGTAAATATAGTAATGTGAGATTTATGGACATGAATTATAGTAATATCATACCATCGAAAGAACATTTTGCACTACATCTGTCTCGATCGTTTCTTAGGGAAATTTTGAATCTTAACTATAAAAACGAAATGATTATGTATAATAATGGATATTTAAACAAAATGATGAACATCTGTTTTAAATCGAAATCTTATAAGGACAACCAAACCCAAACCGATGACAGTTTCTCTGCTTATTGCAATGCAGGTAATGATGACATTCCTAAAAGTACTGAATGTGATATTGATGACAATCAATGTCCCAGTGGTAACAATAGTTTATTTCGTGTTTAATTGTATCTATGTGCTCCATCAGAATATCAATGGACTTATAAACAAATCTGACAATCTGTTAATAAACTTAGAAAACCTTGAACAGGTAGACAAAACAGTGGGTATATTGTGTATAACGGAACATAACATGATTGCAGAAGATTTGGCTCGACTTGCAACTGCTAACTTCACAATGGCCTCGGTTTTCTGTAGATCTGGACGCAGCGGTGGCTCCTGTATACTGGTCCGCACCAACCTCTACGATGTCGAGAGTGTTCATAGTATTGTAGATCTTTCAATATCGAACATAATAGAGGTGTCCGCAATTAGACTAACTCAACATAAAATATATATAGTTTGCGTCTATAGACCGCCAAGAACTAATAAAACGCTAATTGAACTATTTTTTTCAAAGTTAAACGACATTTTATCTAAATTAATCAACCTAAATTCTTATTTCAAAATTATACTGTGCGGTGATTTTAATATTGACATCTTAAAGACTAACAGAACATCTACTGATTTTAAAAATATATTGGCTGGCTACGGTTTAAAACTTGAGTTTAATAAAATCACGCGACCAGATAGTAGCACTGGCATTGATAACATAGCTCACAATATACAGGGAGCCAAAGGTGAAATAATAGATTTCGCAATATCTGATCACTTGGCTCAACTGGTTAGAATTACTGTTAAGCGAACCTGCGCACTTAAATATTGGTACACCTATAGACGAGAATACAGTGAGGAAAATAGGGTAAAGTTTATGGAGCATATAGGGCGTCTATCGTTCCACGATGTCTTTGAAAATAACGACCCCAATGATACATTTACAAACTTTCATGACACTTTTTCACTCCTTTATAAGATGTGTTTTCCTCTGACTAAGATAAGAATACCTACACGTAAAAAACCTACCTGGATATCGAAGGGTCTAAAAATCTGTTGTAAAAAAGTCCGTTCTCTACTATGGAAATACAGACTAAGTCGAAACTCAACTGACAAGGATAAATTCAAGACATACTCCAAAAGGTTTAACAAAGTTATTAAGTTAACACAGAAGTCCCAAAACGAGTACTACATAAAAAACTCAAATAATAAATCAAAAGCTACTTGGAATGTAATAAATAGATATAACAGTAATATACCAAAAGAAAATATTTGTAAAATAAAATATAATGGTAATATCATATCTAATCCCCTGGACATGGCTAATGTATTTAATAACTATTTCATTGACATTATAAAAACTAACAATAAAATTTCCAAGACATATACTGTTAATTATAATAAATCGAATTCAATTTTCCTTACCCCTACTAACCCTACTGACGTTTTAAATATCATAAATGGACTGAAAAATACTAATAGTGTAGGTTTTGACGAAATAGCAACCAAGATCATTAAGGACGTAGCTGTGACAATTTCACCAGTAATGAGTTACGTAATTAATTTATGTATTGAACAAGGAATCTATCCTGAAATTCTTAAAACTACAATTGTGAAACCGCTCTTTAAAAAAGGCCAAAAATGCGATGTTGGTAACTATAGACCTGTTGCTCTTATTCCGGTGTTTGCAAAGGTAATCGAAAAAGTAATGTATAGTAAATTATATAAATACTTTGAACATAACAAAGTGATAAGTGTGAAACAGTATGGTTTTCGGAAAAATCTCTCTATTAGTAAAGCTATGTACGATTGTCTACACGAAGTAATGACAGGTAGAGACCGTAACAAATCAGTTATAGCCCTTTATATGGACATGACTAAGGCATTTGACCACGTACACCATAAAACACTGCTTCACAAGTTAAATAGTTATGGTGTCCGAGGCACCGCCAACCAGCTAATTGAATCTTATCTTAGCAACAGAACTCAGATCACCAGAATAAATGCAATTTGCAAAAGAACTCGTTCTGACACAAATTTTGACTCTGATAATAGAATCGTAAGACACGGCGTTCCCCAAGGAAGTGTTTTAGGCCCACTCCTGTTTCTCATTTATATAAATGATCTACCTCAAGTAACAAAACATCCTATGACACTATTTGCGGATGATAGCACGGTTTTATTTGTAAATGATAAATCACATAATTTTGAATCTGACATTAATTATACATTGACATCTATTATTAATTGGCTGACATTAAATAATTTAAATATCAACTTGACTAAAACATTTATAATGGATTTTAAAGGTAAAAATTGCACAAATCTTGACATGAATATTAATTACTTGGGTACTAAGGTAAGTGAAGTTAACAGCACGAAATTTTTAGGATTAACAATTGACAATAAACTAAACTGGAAACTTCATATTGACAATGTATGTAAAAAGCTTCACCAATTTGCATACGCTCTTTTCAAATTAAGCAGAGTTACAAGTACTTCAGCAGTATTATTAGCCTATCATGGTCATATTGCTTCTATCTTGAGATATGGTATAATATTTTGGGGCAACTCAACTGACAAGTTAAGGGTTTTTAGGGCTCAAAAACGCTGCGTAAGAGCCATATGTAATTTAAAAAAGAGAGACTCGTGCAAAATACATTTTACTAAGCTTAGGATTCTAACTCTGGCCTCACTTTATATAAGCGAAGTTGCCGTCTTTGTAAAAACCTACCCAGAGCTATTTGAATGGTTTGCGGTTGGAAGTCGACTAGAAAGTAAAATGCGCAATGTATCATGCAGAACCCATCTACTACGTTCCAGTGTATTCTGTATGGCTCCAAATATATACAATAAGATACCACTTTGTCTTAGAAAACTACCAAAAAGTTCTTTTAAAAAAGAGCTTAACGATGTTCTGATTGGAAAAGCGTACTATACAGTTGACGAGTTTTTAAGAGACAGTGATGTTTGACCGCAATAATAATTTTTTCCGAAGCATTTGTTCATTGCTATTAGGTGCTGTATTGTTTTGTATTAACTTAATTGACATGCCTATTTTATCTAACTTAGTATCTACCTACTTGTCTTATAATAATTACCTCTTATATGTTTGTACGCTAATGTGCAGGATCTAGAGATTCTCTTTTTTTACTTACCACCTTTATTGTACCTACCTAGATTCACAAACAATAAAATGATTTATGATTTATGATTTATGATTGTGCAATGTTTTTTGGACCCAACATTACATAATAATATGCTGTTTGCGATTTTTCAGAAATAACTTCAGTGGTATATATATATCTTTTACTTATGTCTTGAGAACGAGAAGTTTATCATTGACTATCAGAGTCTTAACATCATTGCCTTATCTGCCGGAATACATGAACAGAATGATTGTATGTTATCATCGCTATCCACAACCGCAGATATCAGATCACGGTAACCGCTGCCACCTCGGATTCCTGGCATTCCTGACAGATAAACCCATATACGGCCAACTACTTATGATATTGATTACATAATAATTCTCATTCCTTGTGTGCATTTTTCCCGAATGGCAACCACAAACCGGATAAACCATAGTAAACGTAATAAACCCGAAAGGTTACGGAAAATCGGTGAATTGAGAGGTCTCAAAAGCCTTACTTCTTCTTCTTCTCTTCATTAATGGCCTCTGTCCGTCATTTCGACAGACAATTTTGCACTTCTGAAATTACATAGGAATGCCTACGTCGAAGAACAAAGAAGACAGTCGAAATGACGGACAGAGGCCATAAATAAAAGAACTTCAACTTCTTTTATTTATGACCTCTGTCCGTCATTTCAGATGATAACAGATTTCAGCAGCTTTAGAAGACTACTAGAGCCAAAAGTCTAATAGAATAGCTTCTCCTTGGGAGTACTCGGGGTGGTATAGTCGTGCTATTCCATAGGACACCCAGTATCTAGGATCTGCATAATTCAGTCAACTGTTAATTATCAAGATCGTGAACCAGAGTTCACCGTGGTTACGTAACCACCATTTAACAATCTAAGCTAAACGCATTTACCGTTGACCCAGAAGCATAAAGTTAAACGAACAACCGAGAGATTTGGGAGAAACAAAGTTAACAATAGAATTGCAAGTTAACTAATGTATGATTCAGCCTATTGTATTTTTGTTTGATAGATAAGACTTTACTGTGATACTTATAACTAACGTTTTTTTTAGTGTGTAGGTTGTATTTTACATAATGTGAGTTTTCATACTATGGCGTATATCAGTTACTAGCTTTTGCCCGCGACTACGTCCGAGTCCCTTTTGATCCTGTGGATTTTCCAGGATAGAAATGCATTATAATATTATGGTGATCCAGGTTAGGAACTTTAAATAGGTATTCCAAGTTTCATCCAAATCAGACCAGTAGTTGCAGCGTTAAATTTTGACATATTTTATGATATACTTAGAGTAGGATTTTATGTTATGGTAGATTGAAAAAGATAAAAATTTGTCTTCACAGTTTTTAATAGCTAAGGCAAATTTTTTATTCTATAGTACAAATTGTACAAGTATATAAAAAAAAATAACCATACATGCCCACACGCAACCATAAATAGTAGGTAGGTAAAACCACTCCACCCACAAACCAGATTAAAAGGAGTTATGCACTTGTTCCAAAGCCTAGTTGGCCCACAGTGGTCGTACGAGTAGGCGAAGCATGTACTAAACGAGGTGGTTTAACTAGATTGTTAAATTATGTCATGAACGAGTGCTTCTTTAGGAAACATTGGATAGGTTGTTCAAACAACTTTCACTACGTTTAATAAATGAAATAAGACTAAAATAATCCAAAGGAATTACTACACTTTTCATTTTCCTATCGGAATTTTTCACACCGCAACCGGCACGAAACATAGACAATAACGTCTGATAGCTTGTTATATTAGTACGAGTTCTACGTTCTAGGTGAACTCTGAGAACCAAAACCAAAAGTAAGTACCTAACCAAACACATCTGCCAAACCAAACAGTTTCCTCAATATCAATCGCATTCATACTACCAGATGCACGGTAGGAACGCCTTGCTGCATGCTTCAGTGAGTTCATTTCAATGATAAACAGTTTCCCACATCCCAATAGCCAGGAGATAGAGGTCTCAGAACAATAGCCTGTGCGCTATCATCCTTTCATATCGCGAGAACAGCTCACAATAGCTCGATGAGCTACTTCCGTAAGCCAACACACGGTATCGTACCATTTCATACCAAACACATAAACGAACATGTTTTACCATATAAAAAACTGTTACCAGCATGGCTTTAAAAAGTACAAACGAATTAAATATGAAAGGCAGCCTACTAGCTAGACCATGAAGTTATCTATCTATCGATACTATTATAAAACTGTAAAAAAGCTAAAACCTAAAATTTAAGATGGATAAACTAGACATGCAGATGTACTAAATAAACGATTCTGACTCCGAAAATCGAGTTTGTCTGTTTGTTTGTTCGAGGATCACGCCTTAACTACTGGTCCAATTTCAAAAAACTATACCATTCGGAAGCCCTTTTTCCGGATTGAATCATAGGCTATATTTTTTTGAAATCAAAGAAGTGTATTCTTAGATACAGCTTAAGCTTACTTAACCGAAAGCAGCCCTTTGCTACATAGGTTCATCGTATGCAGTATTTTTTTGGAAAGTTTCGCGCGTTTACGAAGTCGCTAGCCTTCATACAACATGGTGGACGCTTACTACCGTTACGTACTATGAATCATACTTAAAATGGAAAGAAAAATGGAGCATGCTGCATGATGTTCACACCTTGATGCTAAATGTATGATCCATTGTTAGCAATACAGATCCCGGTCTAAACAAATCTCTGTGAAACTGGGATGTGAACCGTCTTCGGTCTCCCACAATTATTTTCTCATGAATTAAATGAGAAAACACTTCTTTCCGTGTAATATGAGACAAGATCTATGCCCAGTTTCTATATTTTACAAGCGTTTGTTAGTCTACTCTGGTGTACGGCTATAATTACAGTTCTACGGACGCAACAGGGATTATCAAAACTTATAAATTGTGAGCAGTTATTGGGTATTTATAAGTTTAGCCGGATTTTTGAAGCCGGATAGGGGAAGCCGTCAATATACGTTTTAAAACAAGTATTACCTTTGCATGTAACTATTATTGATCACATCGGTAATCGCATTTGAAATTGACGGTCGTTTTTGGTAGCGCGTTTATGTCTTTTGCTTTGAGATTTTGTCAATTTGTTGGGATAAGTCACTTGTACCTTTGTACAAAGTGACATCAAGGACACGAGTTTTGACATTTTTTGAAACGACACATAGCACTTTTATTTTAATAGTTTTTCTTGTGTTATTGTGAGTATTGTTGTTTAATTTTGGTGGAATTTTAACCAATAATACTTAGGTCGTAACATAAAGTGTGGGCCATTGGAATAAATGTGTGTAAAGTGGTTTTTCTGAATGTGAAAATTCGTGTTAGGTTTTGGAGAGAAAATCCACCATTTTCTTTTCAAAACAAACGACAGCCGACTTGACAACTGACTTGACTTGACTTATTTATTACAATTTTAACACTTGACACTGGCAAAATTGTCTGTCGAAATGACGGACACAGGCCATTATTGAAGAGAAGAAGAAGAAAGTGACATCAAGACCCGGGAGTTTTGAGAAATAATGTTTTTAGTGTCCTCAATGTTGCAGACGCATTTTTTGTGAGTGTGGCCGCCACTAGTGACCAAATAGTGGTGATCTGAAGATTGGGAATGGTTAAGTATTAATTACTTCACAGCCATGCAGCTAAGGAGTTGCTGATATAACAACAATAGGATTTAGTTATTGTTTGCGTCAACAATGGTTACGTGTTGCATTTTCTTTGCGTTTCGAGTTTAATTATGTAAGAGAAGAATGACTTAATGAATCGGTGATCAGTAGGTATCTAGGTTTTTTGCTAATGACGATTTTCTCTCACTTTAGTTTTTTTAATCATCCTTCTTTAGTTACTTGACAGTGGTTTTGATATATTATGTATATCTTACGTGTCGAACGAGCTCGAGGTATTGTTTCTGTTTCAACAAATTTGTTCAATGTTATGTATTCAAAGCAGTACAATATAGTCCAACGGACCCTGTCTAGTAATTTCCACATTCATAAGGTTGACGGAAAACCCTTTGTTCCATAATTTATATCCTCTCAAATTAGTATTCTCCGTGCACATCAGTCGTGAGGCTCGGTCGTGAGACTTACCAATCAGTACCTTCCTAAGTACCTAAAACTTCCACGAAATCAATTATTGTAGTCATTTCCCGAAGGAAGCATGAATATTTATGAGTTGTGTGCATGAATAAACAAATAGGTGTCGTTACGCCGTTACGGACACTTTCACTTCTTATAACAACAAATAATAAATTGAACTAAAATAAAACATAAATGCTGTCACGGAAGGTGTCAGAGTCAAGCACCGGAACCGGTTCCATGGTTTGTTAGAAATGATCTTTGCAAAATAATTGGAATGAGCAGCTGCTAGTTTCTGTTGAGTTTTGTTTTCGTAACGCTTCTTTGAAGTGTGCTTGCGGTATCAAAGATACCTATAATATACTTATCACGTATCGGGTTTGGTAAATAATCGGACGTGGCTATGACCCTCTTAGACATCCTCGGTGTACTGTAATAGCAATACTTTTGTGAACTTATAAACGAGCACAGAACATTACTCATAAGACTATGTCGCAGCTTCCAGAACCTATGACTATGTCATAGGTCTTAAGAGATGCCTAGAGTACCTCCCTATGTGAATACAGCCATTACTTTCGTATCTTATATTATAGCACTTGCACTGATAATATATTTGTTCAGAATTCAGTTTACGATCATTTCTTTTTTTAAATTCTACTTCGCTTTTATCTCTAAGCATATTCCTTGGCGATGTAATAAGAACTGAATACCGTTAAAAATGCTTATTCAGAACGTTATAAACACAATTTGATGCTCTACTCCTTTACCAAGTACAATGATTGCTCTAGAAGTAGAATATTTATGGTAGAGCTCTAAAGACTAGTAAAATAAGACCACTTACGTTTTCAGGGAGCTCGGTGTTGCTTCTAGGCAGCTTCAGAGCAGTGTCTTTGGAAACAACAGGAGGCCTGGAGGTGTAGCGGTTGGAGAGCTTCCTGGCAAAGTTGCTCTTGAAGTCCTCACACTGCATGATGGACTCCACCGGACGACTGAACTCTTCTAGATTTAGATCTGGTGGTAGCATCATTTTCTAAAATCGCACTACGCATAGTTTTTGAATTTAAAAGAAACGTAGTTCATTGATATTTGAAATGAACGAACGTTGTGTTGTGTGTGTCGCGAGGCGGTCGACCGTTGGAGGCAGCGGCTTGCTTTGTACTGCCGAACTCATGCCCACCTGTCCATGACTGAACACAACTCTATGTAGGTAAAGTTAATATTATTTATATAAACTTATAACTTTTATATATTTCTATTTTAAATTATATAAAATGAAATTAAATCATATACAATAGTTAGTACATTACTGAACTAGAACAAAGCTGTTTTAAAAGATCAATACTCCGACGCGCCCTCTGTGGGTATCAATAAGAATTCGGTAGTCAAGTGGCGTGGTAAACAGTTTGTGGACTCTAGTGTTGAATGCTAGTTAGAGAGATGGAAAACGATTATTTTTATTGGTTTGTTAGGCGGTGTATAGATGGAGCTTATTATGTTTGCTGCGTTCCTTCTGTTTTATTAAACCTTAGCACGAAGGAGGTTACTTTTAAGGTTGACAACAATAAGCAAAGAAGAATCATACATAACAAACTAAATAAAACCTAACCTTTAAGTCTATAGAACTTCAGCGTGGACACGTCTTGTCACTTTGTGGCATTGTTTTTCAGTCAAATTAGGCATTAGGCAGTATTTGATGTAGGAAGATTACAGTAGATAAATTAAAAATGTGAAATTCCGTACTATATTTTTTTTGTAATACAAAATAAATTTTGCAAAAACAAATCAACATGTACTACTGAACCAAAATGGAAGATAGGAACCAATGTGGTGAGTGAGTTTGATTCTGAGTCGTTTGTCTGTCTGGCCGTATTTCCCTATAACCCTTTGTAACAAATTTATAATTTTTGTGCAATAAAGTATTAAATAAATAAACGATTTTGGAAATCTAATGAGTAAATCACTACCTTTTTCATATTGCCTCGAAATCCTTTTCGGTCAGTACATCTTTGTCAACTCTGAGTTCTCAAAGTTCTTACAAAATATAATAATAAAAAAAACTCTTTGAGTTACTCAGATTACCAAAACTTCTAATGAGCTATTTACTTCTCGGAACTTTCTGCTAACTCAGAACTCAGGGATAGTTCAGAGTTCCAATGTTGATTCGGCGAAACGGGGAGCAAACAGACCAAGCACCCACACAGGCTACACACACTAACAATAATTTTGATTTTCAGAATTCTGTACATTGACGTTGCCTCCTCCTTTACTACTAATGCAAATAGCATACAGATACATCAGGAAAATCATTTATTAAAACAAGTTAGTATCTATATAAAAAAAACTAATACAACGTATCTCAAGCATAGATATTATAAAACCACTGGAGTAAATTAGTAGGTATGTAAGGTACAACCTAACTGGGAATAAGAACATTTGAATGCAATTTTAGCTCCTTCACATTACCTTTAGATGTTTATGTAGTCATTGGTACATTAAACGTTTATCAATTGAAAGTGTTATTGGACGTTTTCCACTGGGAATGCTGAATGGTAGGGGAATAAAATCTGCATTGACATCCTGGTGTATCCTGCTGACCCCATCCTAGCCAGTCCAACTCCCGGAGAAGGACTGGTTGATGGCAGCCATGTTCCAGCATCCTCGATGGTGTTGTGGAAGCTGAGGAGTACTTTTAGTTTTGAGAAATTGCTTTACTTCCCTCCTCCTCGTTTATTAAAAGAGAGCAGCTATATTTTTACTTTACAAACATTAAAAAATGTAGATAATTTTATTTTATTTTAATCAATATTTTTTCATCAATATATATAAAACTCTTTTGAAGCTGACAGAGAATCAACGCACAGCCTAAACTATAAGTCCTAGAGGTATGAAATTTGGAGGGTAGTATCCTTATATAGTGTAAGGGTGCACTAAGAAAGGAATTTTGAAACGTCACACTCTAAAGGGTAGAACGCGAGCAACGCCGCGGGCCACAACTAGTTTAAAATATAACAACAAAATACCTGTGCCTACATATTTTTTATGATCTTCTCGTATAGTCACAACTTTTTTATGTCAGTATTGTTCGCAGCGCAAAATATTTCGAGATGGGCTCACCAGAATCATTTCCGCCAAAATCTTCAATCTGCAGCCAGTTCGATCTGGTGGAGATCGTGTTTATATGCGTCGCATTTACGTTCATACTGATTCTGCTGTCGCAAGCTTGCCGTATTATAACTTCGGGATTCATGAACGTCACTATGTGAAATGGGCAAGAAAGAGTGTCCGTAAGTACCGACATGAATTTTGTTTGAACCAGCCAGGTGTAACAGGTGAGTTTCTAATTTTATAAGTAAAAAAAACTTTTAAGTCTGAACTAACCCAGTTTTCATTGTACTGGCAGTAATACAGGCCAATGAAATACCTTAAAAATGTTTGCTAACATCTAGTGCCTATGACAGCGGTAGATACTGAAAAAAAACCAACCAAACTGCAATGCGTATCACAGCACGCACATTCCACCAAATTAATCTTACGCCACGCTCTTGCTGCGTTGTCTGCCCTTCTACTAGGCAATTTTAGGGATAGCGACACGACTTTTCTAAGTTGTCAACACCTTCCACCATGGGACAAACAAAAGCATTTAGCAAAATATTTTTGTTTGAGTTTTAGAACAATTTTAGAATCAGAACCAACAGAATAATATCTAATTGTGAACTGCCAGTTGATGCGTATAATAAAGGTTAGTATAAAACATAGTATAAAATAGTCTGCCTTATTCTCGGATGTTGTATATGATCTTTGCATTAAGATTACAATATTGTAAAATTACTTTGCTGTTTCTTGACTCTTTTGCTCATTTTGTTTCTATAACACTCCGCTGTTTTGCTCTAATTTCTTTGATACGTGCGTAGAATGCAGAATGTCGTGACGGGTCGCATGAAGGGCCTTCCCGTAATATGCTGTAACAGCAATTACCTGCAATTGAGAAACATCATGCTTGCGGCAACCGCTTCTAACACGACTACGATTTTTTCACCTGATATTAAGTACTTAGATAGTAAGAAAATTCCACGGAGCCCCCGTGACAGCGTGACGGCTGCTCTGGTTGTTGTCGTAAAGATCAAGAGACATTTCTACTAGCAGTTTAGTTTTACTGCCTGTCTCGTCTATGTTGCGTCACTGCTGAAAATATAATTGACTCCCTCTATTCCACTTATCTTATATTTGCGGTGCGGCAAGTCCGGGTTGAATAACCTTTTCTGTCAACATAGTTATTGTTATTGATAATTACTTACTTAAATCTTGTTTTCAATATAATTCATAATTATGTAGTCTAACAATCTCCAAATTCAATTTCTCATATTCTATACTATTATAAAACTGTAAAAAAGCCAAAAACTAAAATTAAAGATATGGATAAACTAAATATGCAGATCTACTAAATATACGATTCTGATTCCGAAAATAGAGTTTGTCTGTTAGTTGGTTCGCGGATCACGCCTAAACTACTGGACCAATTTCAACTAAACTTATACCATTCGGAAGCCCCTTTTCCGGATTGGAACATAGGCTATATTTTATTGAAATCAAAGACGTGGATTATTAGATACAGCTTGAACTCTCTAAACCAAAAGCAGCCTTTGGCACGAGGTTCATCGTATGCTGGTTGACAGATATTTTTGTGAAGAGTTTTGCGCGCGTACGAAGTCGCGGGTATCAGCTAATGCTTACTATAAAGATGATATTACAATACACAGACCCGGAACAAATATTTGCAGATCGTGCAAACATTTGTCCCGCTGTGGGAGTCAAATTCCGTATCTGAGTTCACTTCACCATGCCATCGTTCAGTAAGGAGCATCTTACAAATCATCTCAAGATTTCTATGCAAGAGCAAGGAAGCGGCTGCAATTCTAGGTACGGGTCAACTATGAGAAAATAATGTAGGCTATGTACCATTAAAAAGAACTGTATAAGAGTTAGAGCGCCTTCAAGAGGAGCGTCTAAAACCAAGACCTATGCTTCAGTCGATTCGAATTGAGCGTTTTCTGTTGAATCAAAATAAACGTACCTACCTGTACCTTCTGCTACAGTGAGACATCATCAAGACTTGATGAGAAGATATAGTTTATCTCTTTTTTAACCCTTTTTTTATGTCATAACTGGCAGACGAGAAAGCGGGCCACCTGATGGAAAGTAGTCACCGCCGCATAGACACCTACAACACCAAATAATAAATAATTTTGAGATTAATGCAGTTTTCTATAAAATTTTTGGTTTTTTGTCTTCAGAAAGAACTGCCCCAGTCTCCAGGGTGCGACACCAGGTGGCGAAGGGGCTTCAGCGCAGCCGAACTGTTGCAACTCCTACATTTGCACGAAGCTTTCTGTTGGTCACTTGTGTGACGTGGCCTGCGTCGTGATTGCTGTGACTCTACTGTTCATAATACTGTCTCAAGCGTGCAAGTTGCTTGCTAATCGTAGACGACCAAGAAGAAATTCCTGTCGATGTAAGTGCTTGACCTGATATGATACTTCTCTAGTCTAGGGAACTTCTGTGCTCAGATAGTGGGTTGGAAATATGTAAAACAGGCTTCCGCCCGCGACTTGATACGTGTCTTTGATCCTATTGACTTTCCGGGATAAAAGTAGTCTGTGTCAGTCCAGGTTACGAACTATTCCTAAACATTCCAAGTTTCATTCAAATCGGACCAGTAGTGGCACCTGGATTTAAACACAAACATCTAAACATTGGCATTTAAAATATTAGTGTGATGGGATGGGATGGGATGGGATAATATTAGTGGATATTTTATACAGCGCTTTGTGTTGAACTTATCCTATGATAAATTGAATTGGGTACCTACTTTTGCCAAATACCTACCTTACAATACGTAGTAATAGGCACAAAACAAACATCTATGTTTGCCATGAAACATCGAACCCACAACCTACAGTGCAGTAGATTTTATTTACCACACACCACATCTTGTTATTTTACACCAATATATTGGTTTCAGAATCTCAAAAAAGCAAGATTGCAGCAGTCTTTTGGGGACTATTCATATTCTTACTACGCAATGATAGACTATTATTATGGTGCTATAAACTTAAAATTCAATGAATGAAATTAATATTCTTATAGTTACCTAAAAATATGTACTAGAGTTGATGTAACAATGCAATAAAATTTTAAACAAAACATTGTACGATATTACGGCTAACATTATACAGATGTAAATGATAGTGTACTCGTAGTGAGCAAGGGTGTGTGTGTAGTGTAAGGATGTGAGACTGGCTGCTTACAACACACATTTAGTAGATTTTCAAACATGTGTGTGTATACAGGGTGTGAAATAACTGATCTCGATAATCGCAAATAAGAGCAAAAGGTTGAATAGTAGGAAATAAAAATAACGGGTTTTTTTATAAATGATTTTTCCATCGAGATCAGTGCAATTTTTGTAAATAGTAGAGCAGATTATAGATCCGATCTTAATGTAATTCAAGGTGAGGGAATAAGATTTGCATTGACATCTCGTATTGGGGTGTTGTGCAGACTTTTTTGTTTACTTAGATATCTAACTTATTTGAAGTCTTGCTTGGACCAGTGCCTTGATCACGAATAAATGTGACAATCGCAAACGTATCGTAATGCGAGCGTATCTGAAATACACTGCGCGGTGACACTACAACAGTTGGCAGTCAAGCTGGCATTGACGCGCAATATAACTCAAATACGTTAGCGCGGCGACTGTCAGATTTATTCGTGATCAAGGCACAGATATGCACATTTCTGTTTCAAAAGTGGTTTTTACGCACCCTGTATAATATTCAATGTACCTTGTACGAACGAAGAGTTCACGGAACTGACAGCAGTTACAAACCTGTAGATATTGGTCCGCAAGGACCCAAGGCTAAACTAAAGTTTTCTTTACTTTTACCGTGCACTTTTCATTTCAATTTTGAAAGGAAATAACACAATAGTTTAACAAATCAATCACTTTTTACATCAAATTGTAACATTTTGTCGTAGACTCGGATTACCAAACAGACTACATAGTAAAGATTCGATTTAGTACTGACACACAGACGTGTGACCTATTCGGAGTTGACGGTGCCCTTTCCATGTGACCTTGGCCTGCAGATGACTTTCATCTCCGCAGTTTGTGTCATGTACAGGCAAAACAAATAAACGCAAGCATCAAGGCAGTTTATGCATCTTTCTCTATTTCACTCGTTCTTATTCAAATGTCCGTCTCTTTAATTTGCAAACCTCAGCTAAAAAAATAAGAGCGGGCTCAACCAACTCCTAATAACACTATTTTCGTCAGATAAAATACGATCCGTCTCGTACATTAATATTTTTATTTAAGGAATAAGTAGCGTTATTCTGAGTTGATTGAACCCGGCCTAAGGATAAGATCACATCGTCCTAAAAAGTAGTTAAATCTGCGAGCAAAGCCAGGAAAACGTGCTGTAAACATAAGTAGAAGAATTCTAACTTCACTAGCGCTCATAGAGCAAGCTCAGGGAGCTGTTATCGCTAAACACACAGAGGGCGCGGGTCGGGTGAAATCCATACAAATTCAAGCGCCCGGTCTGCGCAGGGTGTGTACTTATAATACATAATTACTAAGTACATACGAATTATTTTACAACAACCCAAAGATGAAAAAAGCATCAGTCACTAGTACTAGTACAGTGTTATATGATCTGCGGTCACTAGCAAAAATTGCCTCACAGATAGGTACATGTCTATGACAAAAGTTGACCTACATACTCCACTCGTGAATGCGCTTTAGGACAACGTAGTAAGCTGTATTTTCCTGTAGCGAGTCTCATGCGTTGCATATTCATGCAATCGACTGTTGGAGTAATCACATGCTTAAAAAGTTTTTTAGAGCCTATATTTCTGAAAGAATACTGAAATACTGAATACTTATTACGGATGTGTGTTGTTATCATCACATCAATATTATTATTCAAAAATTTTAGCTAGGAGAAGAGTTAGAACGTCAGCCATAATAATATTAAAACTATTCCACTTTTGCGCACCAAGCTTAAAATAGATTGGTGCGCAAAGTGAATGCCTCATAATAATAATAATATATTATTTTGTGATCATCAAGGCTTCACACTTGGCCACTTCAGGCTTTTGATACGAAACAAAAATTCATAAAGCTCCAGCTTTATGAATTTTTGTTTCGTATGGTACTCCGTATGCTTGGTGTAAACACTGATTTATATTAACTGTCACAATGTTTTCAAAAAATCAAAACAGCACCTATATTCATCTATTTGGCAACCTCCTCGTCCATACAAATGTTGTACACGGTAGATAAATCATTGTGTAAGCAGTGTCATTGTTGCTAAGGCACTCACAGCTTGCTCAAAACATTCTTTTGTACTTACAGGAGAAGCAGAGCAAAACACAAAACCAATTTTCATACTCTGATGACTCGGAAGTCTTGTACCGGGTGTAATAGAACCACTGCCGGAAACTTTGGTAGGGTCATTAATAGAGACAACTTTTTCTATGGAACCAATATTTTATTTGAGCACTAAAAAATAGGCTGGGATAAGTAGTTATATTTTTTTGTTCTAATCGATCGCTCACTCGACGTCTAGGACGAAACCTCGACATCCATGCGGCAGACCCCCACGGAGATGGTGGGACGAACTGGATTGTATATCTGACCCAATTTAGCAAGGGGCCAAGACAACTGAAAAAAAGAGAGGCCTTTGGTCTGTCGTGAGACAAGCTACAAATAAAAACGCTGATCATTTTTGCCAAGTATAGGTTGCATATGAATTTTCCCCCTCACCGAATTATATCACATGAAACAGTATAAAGTGGTGTCATTTTCGCAAGGCTTGTATATTACGGCAAATTGTTATATTTTCGCACTGACCTTAATCATGTACTAAGTATAGTAATTCAGCATTTTTGTCATAGATATACTTAACATGAGGTTTTATGTAAGACAAGTTTACAGAGGCGGACAACATTTTACGGCGATTTAATTCACTGAGGTCATAAATAGACAAAAACACCATGCAGCGAGTTTCAGATCAGTGACATTCATTGCTGATCATTAGCCAGGTGGAATTATGGTAAAAGGATGACCGGCACCGGCGGCACCACGAAGGCTTAAAAAAACTCAAATCTATGTCTACTAAACTATGTAGATAGGGATCAAGTTTGAGGCTAGCTTTTTTCGGCTTTACAGAATTATATTATGCTCATAAATATAAACAACTTTTTCAACACACTTGCTCATAAAGTGGCTCTATGGTCACCGCAATTAGGCACATAATGACACCCATAATCAAACTGTGACTTTTTCATTGCTATAACTCACAAGTGAGTTATAGATTTTTTTTTTAAATTTTATTGGTTGAGTTGTTACTAAAAAAGTTTTTATTCAAAAAAAAGATCGTGTTCAATAGAACAAATAAATGAATGTTCCTATTGCTTGCTCATTTCATGCAACTTCTTATTTAAATAGATAATTTTAACTCGTACGTGTTTAATAAATAAAACATTCACTCAAATATAACTTTTGTTTTCTCTTTAATAAAAGAAAACTTTAAATTCCCCATTTTTACGTGGCAGAATAGGCGCAAACCCTAAGCGCGGAAAATAAATAAAAAAAAAACCTCATCCCTTTAGTCTGCGGCCGATCGCAATGCGCGCGCATAGGAAAACTGATTATTTTTTCCCGCCATAGCGAAACATTTTTCACAACGCGTTTTCACTGTTGAAATTATTGTTATTTTATTCACAAGTGTGTTGAAAAACGTCGTATGATACACGTGTGTATTGGTGATTACCGTTCTCGGCTTTCTTAAGACCCTCGCCTACGGCTCGGGTCTCAATGGCACCTCGGCGGTAATCACCAATGTACCACACTTGTACCATAATGTACTATTAAAACGAACAGTGTATAATGAATAAAAAACCTAATGTCCCCCATACATTTTACTAATTAGGCATTGCATATTATGCTACGATGGTAGTAAATATAAGTGTTATTGCTACATTCTATAAAGAATAAACATTTCATAGAATACCATTGAGCAATCTCAGTGCGAGTATGTTGCTTTCAAATGCAGAGAAATATTAAGTTTCAACTACATATTTGTCCTTGTCTCGTCGATTGAACATTCTGTTCATATTTATTAAGATCATAGTGAATTCGGTAACCTGTGGTAAAACCACAGACCATAAGTAGCAAAATTAAAACCACTTACTAAAAAGTTGTTGTAATTACCCTTGAGCAGATATCAGTGATACGAAACATCCTTGGTAGTGCAGAGTACAGATACTGGGAAATAAAAATAGAAATAGAAAAATAATTTATTTGCAACACAAGAAAAATTAAATATAAGTAGGTAGACTAAAGTAAAACATGAGACATAAATAATAATTAAATAAAAGAAACCAAAACATAGTTAAAAGAATACCTAATTATAATAACAAAACTAATCATAGTGCTGCAAAATGGATCCTAACTCAGCATAATGCGGGTTGAGAACAACCCACGCTGGTCTCTGCCAGCAAGCGGGCTATAAAAATATTCACAAGTAGAATATATAAGTACAAGTAGTATGGCTAGACATTGATTAGGTAGGTGCAAAGAGGACGGTCGTATCAATAAAAGGGTTCGGAAATTACATTCTATCTCGTAGCACTACGAGCGCGTTGATGTCTTTTGTATGGATATTGCTCGCCAGAAAAACATCGTACCGCTGATGGCAGCGAATCTGCTAAAGTTTATATATCTCTAAAATTTCATTATTTTTGGTACGTTATATATATTATTAATTCATAAAATTAAAGTAAAATGCTTAAATAGGTAAATTATTGTAAGTGATCTCAATTTCTAACTTCTTACGAATAACGTATACTACTCGAATTACAATTGATAATTAATTTGTTTATTTTTCCTGAACGAGCTCTGTACACCTTACAAAGGTACAAATGTTTTTGTAGACACGGAAATATAAACTTCTGCCCTTAAAATGTTGGCAGCGTCTGTAACAATAATGGAAACCACGAAACATCTAAGAAAAGATAAAATTAGTGCAAGTCGTAACTCAGAGAGCAAAACCTCTTGCGCTGCACCTCCACTGATCAGTACCAGCCAGTTGTCGACGCGCAGTGCACGGGCCAGTGACCGTTCCAAATTCGGATTTTAGCGGGAAAATATAAAAGTGAGTTTTTTTATGTTCAGTGGGTAGGTACTTACCTAGCTACAAAATATATCGCTCCTCCTGTACAATTTTCATCACATTTAACTGATTTACCTAGTAATTTATCTATGCATGAAATATGGTCACTTCTTAACCCAAAAAAAATAGTTTTTCATATACGCAAAATTAACTTGAAGCATCCTGTGTAGAAGCATTGGATAACAATATTATAGCCGTCATAGTGTAATGTTTTAAAAGATTGAAAATTTCACGTAAGTATATATACTCAAATGATAAAATAGCTGTACCCTTGCTATAGCGATCTTTGCTTTAATTTTTTTGTACATTAATTATTTTCAATAACAGTACATGCAGGTATATGTATTTATGTATCTATACCTATCTATTATTATGTTTTGTAATTCGTAGGTACGCTATGCGAATATAAATCAATTACTTAAAATAAATAATGTCCCATTATTCTTATAATATCACTAGTAGATAGATAATAAAGCCTAACACCACGGTGCACAGTTTTGTCTTTAGCATTGTAAGTTGTAGGTTCGATTTCCTTCCAAAAAAACTAAAAGCTCAAGCATACAACGTTTAAACTGATATGCAGATACAAATATTTGGTTTCATTCCACATTTTAACACTTGTCATGAGTAGTCTCTATGATATATGAAAACGTAGCAGTATAAACCCATAACACCATGAAATTGTGGTCCAATTTATATGGTATCTTGTAACCGGTCATTTCGTAAGCTACGCTTGTCTCATTCTAATCAAAACTCTGCTGTATTTCATAACGAAACCACGATATAAACGTTACTATTTGCTACACTAGGTTTGCAAGCGACCCATTTGAAGTTATTTGTGATTGTTGTTTTTTTAACAATCAAACAGTTTGATCTTAAACGCCTTTCACTAAAGAGCAGAAGTAATGTTTTAGAAGTAGATAGATTTATGATTTATTTGGCAAACACGCAACACAACAAGAAACCAGCAGGTAGCAAATCTGATTGATTAAGTACATCCATAGACAAAAAAAATAGTAGGTGGTTCTTAAATTATACGGAACTAAAAGTACATAATAATTGTAGTATACACGTACCTACCCATCCAGGGGGTAGGTATGGGATGATCTTTGGTATGGGCAAGTAGGCCTCTAAAAGCTCGTACATATTTGTTTTTGCTGCCAAGTAGTGATCCTCGCATAGCTGTGTGCCGGTTTGAAGGTTATCGGTGCCGGTGCAATTACAAGCACAAAAATATAAACAACTTTATGTCTCACTGTGTGGACGCAGTACATTGGCTTACATACAGGATTACGTCCTTAATGGCCCTACTCTGCGAGGTAATTTATTTATTTATTTGTTGCCTTGGGCCAGCTTGTTCCATCAATTTCTTATAAAAAAAGTACAATTAGCTAGTAACTTATATAGAAAAAAGCGTCGGAATAAGCAAACAGCTTACCCAATACTAAAGTTAACATTTTTTTAAAATATTATTCTAACCGTTACTAACAGTGCAGTTGCACATAAGAGTTGCACTGTACCTATTATTGATACAAAATAGTTAACAGACTAAATATAAATAGCTAGCAAGTGATGTAACTGAATTAATGCATTGATCACTGTGACAATCGCAAGCGTATCGTAACGCTAGCATATCCGAGATACATTGCGCGGTGACACTACAACGGTTGGCAGTCGAGCTGGCATTGACGCGCAATATAACTCTGCTGCTGCGACTGTCAGATTTTTTCGTGATAGAGGTACAGTTCCAATAAATATCACTTGTTCCGGTTGTAATCAATGAGTTTATTGCAAGCCACGTGTTTAACAAGGTAACGATGAATTGTTGAGACATCATTACCGAATAATGAAGTTGAGCAAACCATTGCAGAGGTTGCTAAACTTGCCCTGGAGGTACAATGAGTGGTCTATGACACAATGCCGCCTACGAGAACAGACATAGAGTAGTGAAGCTGGTTACTTCTGAAGTATATTTAGTTTAGTTAGCTTAGCTAACTAAACTATATAATATATTTTTTTTATAAATATTCACGGACACTTAACACCACGCCTTCTAGTCCCAAACTAAGCAAAGCTTGTACGATGGAAACTAGATGGCTGATAGAATACATAGATACATTTTTTATTTTTTTACTATGTTTTTTGCTGAACTATAGAAACTGGGAGGATAAGTAAATTTGTTTATTTGAAAAGATGTTTTGGAGCTAAGGCTCTAAAATAAGAATCGAGCACAGAATATGTTATGGTTCTGTTTGAAACCTAGTTCTAGCATAGTATGTGGTCGTAACAAAATGTAGGTATTCTTTGTAAGTGTAGTGTAGTGCATTGCCTCGCGTTTTCAATGGACTTGTTCTGTGAGGCATTGTTCATTTTATCAAAATAGAACACATAGTTTGGCTATCAGTTGGATTCCTTATTTATTCTCCTAAAACAAGTTATTTTTATCATTGACAATCTAACTTTTTACAAGAGATTAACAAGCACGCATCTCATCTATTCTCGATCCACAAGTAAGTCAAATCGCCTTTCGCTATTTTTTTATGAATCTTGGACCGTAGCCTTCCTTTATACTTACAACTCTGTACAGGCAAGACCCATTGATTGAGTGCCACACATTTCGACACCGGTAAGCTCAAATATTTTGCAAGTGCGTGCGTTGAGAAACTGCGGTGTATGACGAACGTCTTACATTTATCCCGCAATCATTATTGTATCCACCGGTATAGATTATAGATAGTTTTATCATTGGTGAATGTTATGAAACGGATAATAATTCTGAGTATTGGATGAGATAAGTACGCGATGTATAAAGTGATTTTAATGGGTGTTAAGTTGAGCAAATTAATGATCACCTAGTGACCCACTAATAGCACTCATCATTTCAAAACTCTAGAGCCCACGCAAAGAGGTTCCGTGTCCTACTTCTTTTGTGAACTTATGTACGTGATGAAGTATCATCACGGCTCAATTTTGTCATCGAAACGAACGATTTCAAGGTTTGAATCACGCATGTCATAAAACTCACCTCTTTATTACAATCCTCAGAAAAACCATGTCCCGGAGACTGTCCAAACGTTACCTGACCGACGCTGCGGAGTACGAGTGTGCTCTGTCTGAGGAGACGCAGAAGATTGCTGAGGATGAGCTCAGGGAAACGGAGAGCTCCAGAGCCCAGGCCTTGACCGCACTTAGGAGCTGGGTCGAACAGAACCCAAAGATCATGGCTGTGAGAATGGGTATGCTAATACAAAACTAGTTTAATTTACTGTAGACAATCCCTTAGCCTCTTGTAGTTTAGGGGGCAAACAGGCGTGCAACGGGGGTTGGGGTTCGTAGCGAAACCTGATTCTGAAATAAGGTTCAGGATAGGTATAATAATTGATTATGAATTTTTATTATGTTATTATTATGTCTTCTTTCGTCCTAGATTCAAACTACCTCCTTCGTTTCCTTCGCGCTAAGAAATTCAGCGTGCCCATGGCCCAGGAAGCCATCGAGCGGTACATTCTACTCCGCCAGTCATGGGGCATCGCCTTCAACCAGCTGGACCACACGCTGCCGACAATGGTGGAACTTATTGATCTCGGGTAAGCTGCAGTACACAAACACTTTTTATGGTGTCGCCGATTAGTCAAAACAAAGTTTTGAAAAAGAGACTAACATATTACTGAATACATATACCTACCTACACTGCAGCAGAGCCATGCACTTACTGAGAAAGCTCTCCGTTTTATAAATAAAAACAGAAAACGGGACTTGACAATCGCAATGATCGGTCACCATGGCCCGATGACATTTCCAGTTTTCAAGGCTACGGGCATCAGTGCAAAGTCATGTTACGAAACTCTTTATAGCAACAACATACCTTTCATGGGCGCCGGATAACTCCACACGCGATATGTAGGCATGACGAACCAGCAAAAAAAGCAAGGTGTGCCTTCTTAGGCAATTTACAAGGTCAACGCTATCTCTGGGTAGGTACTGTTACCACTGTGATGTGATAACTTCTCACTTGTTTGACAAATTGCTTGCATCATCGGACCAAAAATGCATTGGCACATTTTTTTACGCTTTGAGATGATGGTGAAGATTAGCATTATAAGGTGAGAAAATATCAACGACAAGACTGTTATAATAACCACAAGGTGCTGACACGAATACTGTTGCATGGTGCATGGTTCCTTTAACGATGGGTGTTTTTTGTGGACAGGTACATTTTCGTGAGTCCCTTCAAGGACAAAGGAGGTCGTCGTGTTGTCATATACAGACCCGGTAGGTATACCACTTTATTTAATACCATCAGTTGATCAGTTTAAAAGCGTATGTGTTTTACGCAATACCTACATAGATAGGTAGTACTTATTTACTTTATTCGCTAAACTTGACTAAGCGCAAGTGTTTACCTTTACACACAGGTTTTTGCACTGAGGTAGATTTTTATTTTGATCACAAACATACCTACACATTAAATAACTATTTATGAATTCTAGAGTATTTCAGTTGAAATTAGATAAATACCTATCTACATTCCCTGCTACCACTGAAAAGCCTAATAATAATTTGGTCTCAGTAAAGGGAGAATGAAAAAACCCTCGTATCGATATTATACCTTAAAAAATTAGGTCCACGAAAAAAGTATCAAATAGTAGGTAGATAGTAGGCCTTTTCATCAGAAAACATCCACTATGATCCTAAATTAGACGATGAACGTCCGTGTTCTGTGTTATATTGAGGTTAGTAGGTCAAATGACTCAACTCCACCTTTCAGGCGTGTTCGACCCGTATAAATTCACAAACCAAGACATGTGCCGAGTGATGGGCATCTGTTACGAAACTCTGCTGGAAGATGAAGAGACGCAAGTGAGAGGGCTCGTCCACTTCGCTGACGGACAAGGAGTCAGCTTCCCTCACCTCACGCTGTTCACTCCCAAGGAGGCTGTCAGGATTGTGAAGAATGGAGAGGTGAGAACGGACCGAGAAATGTAACATACACAGTTGAGAGATCACCCTGTTGGTATTTCAGCCAGAACGGTCATCATCGCATAGAGCATCACTTTCGATTCAAATAACGAAACGAACAAATCGCCAGCAGTGTATTGAAAATATATGGTACCAATTGTAACATCCATGGTAGGTACTGCCTAATGGTCCAAGTGGTCCGGCAAAATGAAGCCCGGGCGGCATCCTAGCTTTATTTATCATGGTACTAATGGGACAAATTGGTGCCAGTTGTACCATCAATGGTACAGCCTACTGGTAAAAGTGGTCCGGCGGCACATAATGACAGTTAAACTACTAGCTACGTATGTTCTAGTATAGTATTATTATGATCTGTGGTAGATATAAATACCTATTTCTTTATCAGCAAAATCAGGATAATTTGACCTCTCACTTTTGGCTCTAAAATTGATTGAACACCTATCAGAGAAAGTGTACGATCAAGGAAGAGGCAAAAGACGACGTGGTACGAATCGGCATTTAATACACAGTAATGTGACTACGAGTAGGTAGTACAAGAATGTATTACTCGTAGTCCCATTAATGAAACAAAATAATGGGACCACGGTAAAACACCCTGTTTTGTAGGTAGATACCTACTAAACTACCATTTCTATATCCCAGAGGACCTTACCACTTCGCCACAAAGAGATCTACGGGATCAACGTGCACCCAACAGTAAAGTATGCCTTAGACTTCGGCATGGCGTTGATCTCCGAGAAGATCCGAAAGCGCGTCTGTCTACATAGTGCCGTGACTGACTGCGAGCTCGACAAGAGTCTTCTACCAAAGGAGTACGGCGGTACTATGCCTATGAAGGAGATGATTGGTCAGTATCCCATCCCACTGATATTGCAAACCAGCTTCCGTCCGCGACTTTGCCCGCGTCCCGTTGATTTTCCGGGATAAAAAGTAGCATACCTATGTGTTAACTCAGGTTAAAAACTTTATTTAACGGGGGGATCACTACGTGACCGTTTTAGGACTCGATGAATCGCAAAAAACACCGTCAAAAGTTTGTAAAAAAAGTTTAATAGTAAAAGCACATGAACAAAAAAAGACAAGAACACAGAGTAGGTAGGGGAGTTACAGTTACACAGGGAAAATAGTTTACAATATTAGTACTACGAATTACGCTACGATTGGGTCGAGTGCGCGAAGGGATTCACAAGAACGCAAGTGCATTGGCATGTGGCCTAGGACCGACTGTCGTAGCTTCCTCTCGTTGTCATGCATCCGGCGCCGTCCAGTGCAGCGTCGCTTGACCGACCCATCTGGGTGCCAGATGCTAGCGAGCATTAGCGGGACTCTAGTCCGCGCTGCGCACTGATTGGCCGTCGCCCGAGGTAACGCTTCTGACTAATAGCGTCCTGACGCTATCCTAAGAGCGCGAATTTTACGAATATAAATTCCCGCGTTACATTTATGTATTCCAAGTTTCATCCAAACCGGACCAGCAGTGCGAGTGTGATTGAAACAAACATCCAAACAACTGTATTTGGACATTGTACTACAGTGTCTTGACGTCAGCTAAACTAAATGAACTTTATCACGTAGAATTAAGACTCTGTATGGCATGACGCGTCGCATTCCCTTGTCCCTTCCAGCCACTGATCTAACAAACTCTTTACAACAGATTTATGGAAGGTGGAGTTGGCCAGCAAACGTGACATTCTCCTGCTCAATGACAAGATGTCAGTTCGCCTGGAGATGTACAGTGAAGCGGCGAGAGAGGGCGCTGTTTCTGCACTTCGGGCCGGCGGCTGCGCAGGTCCTGACGCAGTAGGTGACGCTATGAGAGGACTTACTGGCAACTTTAGGAAGCTGGAAGTGGATTAGAACTCAAACAAGTCTTTAGTTTTAGGTTCTAGACGTATTTTGCGTGAAAATAAAAGCTAATGCTCATATTCTGAGCAGTCGGGATCAGTGATTAAGCTGTTAACTCGAATACGGAGAATAAATTGAATACTATAATTAGGTAAAATCAGTCACGAAATCAATGCTATACAGATTTTGTAGCTAGTAAACTGGAGGCACAAAAACATTGAGAGAATATCCTACTAATATTATAAATGTGATTGTAAGTTTGTTTGTTACGCTTTCACGCGAAAACTACTTAAACCTTTCATCATCATCGATCATCATGAAACTTGTATTCTTGGAGGTATTAGAAGTAGGTAACACAGGATACTTTTTATCCCGGAAAATTAACGAGATCCAATGGGATGCGAACGAAGTCGCGGGCGGAAGCTAGTAATTGATAACTGTCACAAAATTGATGCTCGAGTCTCTAGTTCTTAGTCTCTACATTTAGACCGGCTGGATCAATAGTAATAACAATAAATCAAATTGCACCGAGAATCGTACGCTAGAGCCTTTGACACAGGGTGTACCTTTTTGAAGTCTTTCTTAAAGTTTATTAGAGGAATAGGGGCCTAATAAAATGTACAAAACTGTACTTTATTGTAGGTAGTAAGTAGTAACAGCTTAGGTCGTTAATTTTAGAACACAAAGTTGCAAAAGGCTGTAGTTTTATTACACTAATAAATAGCCCATAATGCAATAACTAATAAAATAAGTAGTATTATATTCTGTGATACATTACAAAACAAGCTGAAAGAAAACTAAAAGAAAACGGGTTTTTAGATTTTCTTTAGACAATTGTCTCGATTCTGTTGTTGCATTTGCTCTTACTTAAACTAAAACAACAAAAACGGTTATAATAAAGTAAGTTTAGAAAAATGCAACAGAACAGCCCCACCACTCAACTTCTGGCGATTCTGAGTAAAACCGTAGAATATAGCACACTATCTTTTGTCATTAATGATCATAGTTTTGTAAATCGTTAAAAGAACAAAACTAAAACTAAAAATGTACAAAAAATGAACTGACTTTAGATTTAAGTTTTATACCTGCCCATTTTATAATAAAATGTAATTAATATTATAGTTGTTTCATTATAAAGGGTGATCGAATTAAACATGTTTTCGTTTATAATCGTTTATTTTAAAAAAACCATTCATTATCTAAATGATACAAATGAAATACAATCGTATTCATATATTGGACTAACATCGTACAAAATGCAACTTTTATCAAATGAATTATTACATATTGGTACAGGATAATGTTTCAAATCGTCAATATTGTCAAAAGTTCACTGAGAGGAAGCAATTTTTATAAACAGTTTAAAATAAAAAAAGATTATCAATATGTAACGTGATTATTATACTTCTACCTTTATTTTTAGTTATTTTCAACAAATATTATAAACAGTTTTAAGAAATCTTTAGATAACTGTTACGTCAGAATAATAAGTTTATTTAATACGATTATTTTGGTGAAATGTTTTTTTAAACGTAATTCAAACTAAGGTTTGGTAAAGTACTAAACGCACTTCAAGCTCTGTTCAATAAAATTTTAACAGGATAAAATTATGGTAAGCATTACATAACATTAGGTACATAATTAATTAGTGTTGCGTTGATATTTTTCTAAATTCTAATGCGATGAGAATATACTTATCAACTGTAACTGTCTGAAGTATAAGACAAATGTGATAACTGAGTCTCGAGTTTCATTCGCTTTTTGTATGAAGTCACGATATTCCCCTTAGCTAGTGAATCGAGAACTATTTTTCTTTACACAAAACAGGGAACGCGTATATCGATTTTCGATGATGGAACAGTCACGCCACTCTTCTGGTATGTATAAAACAGATTCTCATCAACTATCCCACACCATTAAGGTGGTTTATTCCACGACAAAACTATTTCTAAAATCACTAGTGTGTTAGCGACCTGCCAAGAGTATTGCAGGCGATAATAAACCCTATTCTTAGTTTGTACAATGCAATTTCCCATATCAACACAGACATAGAAAATATCTATTTCAGCTTTTTTTTATAAAATTGGCTCTATTACAAGTCTCTAATGTAGTAACTAGTACACAGCTTTGGTCTTATATTTAAGTTATCGATACATTGGCACAAACTTACCTACTTAAATTATAAAATTAGCTACATCTATAACATCAGTTAGAAGTTATTTATCAATTGTATTATTATAAAATTAATAATTACAATAACATTATGTTAATAATTAGTATGATAATTATTTTAACAATAATAAAATGTGTTGGATTGCACGAATAAATTATTCTTTTTAGTTTTGTTGGCACCATTTTTATTAAGTACTTCTATGTAACGGTGGTACACACTTTGGCACAAGGTTTTTGAGGGCAAATTATAATTACAGAGTTTTTTTTTCTTACCGTATTTGCCGATTTTTTTTACTCTTCAGATTGTTAAATATTAAGTACTAGCTATAAAGTAAATTGGAATTAAAGTAACCACAAACAAATCTGACGTCGCGGTAACGTATTAGAATCATATTGCGCGTCGACGCCAGCTCGACTATCAAACGTTGTAGTGTCACCGCGCAGTGTATCTCGGATACGCTAGCGTTACGATACGATTGCGATGTCAAATTCATTCGTGTTCAAGGCACAGGTCATAATAGGTTTCCCTAAAAGGAATCATTGAACAATGCTTTGTTATAGTACGGTTTTTACAATTTAGATAAGTTTCATTACGAGGCAAAAGTTCTCCCGAATTTTACAACGCGCAAGTTCTGACATACCTAAAATTAGCTTGACGTAGACAATTTTAAAACCGGTTAGTTTTTTTGTCACACCTTTTTTTTTACAATTATTATTTCTAACGCGTTTTAGTTAGCTCTTAAAATTTAAGCAGTTTGGTTTCCATGGTAAAAAACGTTACACTAATCCCTACACTGGCTACATATATTATCTTATGGCCGTATTTAAAATGAGCGATAAGGGCCATTTAAGTTTTGTACAGAGACACGCCCACTAGTTGCGTATTTTATGAAGTTGGCACCCAAATGTTTGGTTTGCAAGAATTACTATGTAAGCTCGTCCTAGCGTTTTATTTTTTAATAGTCTCCGCCCTCAGCAATGCTAGTTTCATCCAAATCGGTCGAGCCGATATTAGTACAATCTCAAACAAATACAGTCACAGTTATCAAAAATCCCGGAGTAAGCTTCAGAGCCGGCAGACTTTTGTTTCTTTCCATCTTAAATTCGCTATTTGGAGTTGTAAATTCGCAAAATGTAAATATTCAGAGGTAGCGCTGGGTACATCTATAAACTTATCGCTTACAGTAGAATAGTAGGAATTTGGCTACATTATTTATTGTAGACAAAAATATTTCGATTTAGTATCTTGCTCAAATTTATAAACGGTTTTTGTTTAAAAAGGTTTAGCCAGACACTTTCAGTATTAAGCATTGCTATGCTTATGTGAGAATCATCATTTCAGCCCGTTTGCACCCACTGCTGAGTATAGGCCTCCTCTTTACTACGCCATTCTTTTCGGTCCTTTGCGAGTTTTGTCCAGTGATTCCCAGCCAGTTCTACTATGTCATTTGACCATCGGGCGGGTGGTCTGCCTCTTGGTCTACGGAATGTGAGATGGATCAAGACATTTTATTATCAGCTACGGCTTGATTTGTCAAAATAGTAAGTTATTTACGTGTGAGTGGTATGATTTGGGAATTTATCCTTCCGAATTGAAAGGTCTTGAACCTCTTTTAATTGAAATGTCGGTGTCAGATCTAAATTCTGGTCGTGTTTTAATAACATAGCACGATATTACCAAAACAAAATTGCAATGCGGATGACATTCTAATACTTCACGAGCTTATAAGTTCGATTTACTAGTTTGAGGGTAGACAATAGAATAGAAAATGTCTCTGGAATGTTGGTTAGTTTTTGATACGATACTTATTAAGAGTAATTGAAGATCACATTCCTACGAATGTATAATAAATAACACAGATTAAAATCTATGCAGAATAGGCTGCGCTAAAATTTGGCACACACAATGATATTATTTTTGGTATCTTATGTACTAACCACTATCAATATTGAAGTCTATAACGTTTATTGCATTTTACTAAACATAAATTGACAGCGCTAAAATTAAATCAATCAATCAATTCTTATCTGAATGGCCTTGCAGTGTTGCCCGTAATTTCGCCAATGTAAGTTTTGTTAAACCACCGGTGGTGAGAGTTATAGCCGTTTATTTGTTTTAGTTTATAAGGAGAATTTTTAGTAAGGTTAGTTTTCTTAACTACAGAACTGATACCAGTCATTCCATACCGCTCATTACTTTCATACCGATTTCTCCATTTCTTGGTTAGTTTGAGTACAAATGACAAAGATTTCTAAACCACTGGATGTCCGCAGGTAATATTGCCATGATTTTTTAGTTTAGGCCCGTCAATAAAAGTTTTAGGAAAGTTTATTTATAATATTGTATTATCTATTGGAAAGAGACAACAGTTATTGAATCAGGCCATGGAGCTACACAATGGAGCCATCGTTCTGTTACGAAAAACGCAAAAATTTGGCACTTTGTAATATGACGTTGTCATGCATTTACAGTTAACTCTAGCCCTTCAATGTGTTTGCGAGTAAAATAGTGATGCTAAATAATTTGCTCACGCCTTCGCCTGGGCACGTTTGCTCCGTTCCATTTTCAGAACGCCAATGCAAAGTCCATGGTATAAAACATCATTGAATCACTTTCTTATGTCAGCTGATTATTAGTGTCCCAATTACGAAGGTTCTCACTTACGAATACTATACAACCGTTCTCATAAGCTCGACATAATCTATTCACACAGTGATCTCGCATGTTTCGTACTTGCGCGTTGCGGTGTAGTTGCTCAGTAGGAAGGGTGTAGGAACTAGTGCAGGCCGCCGGTCCGGCCTGTTTGTCGTCGCACTACGAGGTGCGGCCACTGCGAGGGGTACTGTGGATTTAAGAGACCTAACATGAATATAATAGCTAATAGCACACATTTGTGTGTGACAAACATGGACTAGGAAGCGTTGTGTAAAATGTCCTAGATTGCTAGATTTCAGATAAAATACTTATTTTGTTTGTAAATACATGCTTATATGCTTATAACATACAGACATAACATCTATGCTTGCAGAACAGGCAGCTGACTATAAAGAGCAGTGAATGGTTCTCACCTGGCTTAACCCTCGGCAGGGTGCTGGTAAACTTGGGTCAGACCCAGTATTGGTTCCGTCTCAGCATCGGATTTGCAGCGGTGGGTTGACGCACTGGGTACGCGGTCTCACTCGCTTCATAACTGCTCCAGTCTTCCGCCTGTAACATCATCATACGAGTTGCAAGAGTAGAGCTTCTTGTGAAAGAGGGAAGTACTATCACTGTACCTATTTCTGGCGCCAAGCAGTGATGCTCGCATTGCTGTGTTCCGGTTTGAAGGGTATGGGTGCCGGTGCTATTACACGCACATGAGACGTCTCAGAGTGATGGACGCAGTGCAATGAAACACAGGGCACGTCCTCAGTGAGGCAATGCATCGTTATAAGAAGTGGTTACCACTTAACATCAGGTTGGATTGGTTCCATCATTTTGTTGTGTATAAAAAAACATTTCAATTGGTCAATTCACCCTGACTAAAAAAATAGGGGTGTTATAAGTTTGTGGTACTCTGATTACTAATGGTTTTAGCCATGTTTGATAGTAATCAATGCAGCCGTGTTCTGTTTTTGAAGATTATTCTGATAATCGATACTCACGTCGGTATGGTCCTCGGTACCATACGGGTAGCGAGTGTTAAGGTCCGGCAATGCGTCGGCCAAAGGAGTGACTTTGCACGCGATACTCCCGCCAGAGGGCAGAGGCGTGCTAGTGCCCGTATGAACTGACTGCTCGGAGGATACGTAGCTGAAAATACAGAAGGTTTTAGTTAATATTGTTAGAGTTGCATTGTCATTATTAACACTTTCTAAAAACCAGCGCCGGAGGGTCCAATTTGCTTCCACATTTGTTGTTGTTCACTTAATTACCTATTTTTGATGCTACCTACTGTATTGTATACCTGCATGATGGGGACAAGTAAAGATTTATCTTATCTTATCTTACCGTTTGATAGGCGGTGTGGCTTGTGCCGGCGATGGCATCAGATGGTCCGGCGGCCGTGGCAGAGGTATAGGTGCAACTCCCTGCGCTTGACCGTGAATCTTCACCAGCGCGTTCTGATCGCGCATCAAATACCGCCGACACTTGATCAGACTCAAAATGAACACTATGGCGAGAACTACCCCGGATAGAGCCATAAGTATCATCATGTAGTAGGAGGCCTCGCCGTTCACTACCTGTTGGGAAGACAAATGTACTGAATATGGTTGTAGATGTGTTTGATTGATAACGTCAAAACGTATTGTAATATTAAGTTCGCTTGCATACACTACTCTTAAGTTGTGCAATAAAGAAATTTTCTAAATACTGCGCGACAACAACAGGTTGGTTGCAGAGCGTTGCAGCGCCAGCACACAGTGTAACTTGGACAGTTTGGACACGCTATATTTCCTTTACGATTCACAAAGGATTTGTTAGTGAATCGTAATTTTTTTTTTGGAGTAAACCTGATTCAATATCTATTTTTATTCTACCGTCTAAAGATTTCACAGAAAATTGTGTGATTAAAGTGAGCTAAATAAGCTTACCGGTACACCTTCATGACTCTCCGGATCATTGGGCCCGGGGAGATTTTTCTTTTGTCTATTCCCGAGGAAAATTTTCAAATCTCCCGTAGCCGGCTGAAATATAGTCGCAGCCAGCAGAAACTTAAAGCTATCCTCCATCCCATTCAAATCTCTGATCTTTTTCTTCGCAACATAGTATATAACACCCGCCTTCACGTCCTCATGCGTAAAGTATGCTATCTCCCTTTCTCTCGCGCTGGTCTTCTCTCCCGAACTACGAATAATCTTCTTCAGTGTACCGAATCTAGGTTTTCGTAGTAAAGTGTATATCGGATCGCTAGCTGTCAACTTCGCTAATCCAGTAGCATCCATGTTACTGAGAGTAATCTTAGCTTTGTCGGTTTCGACTTTGAAATCGCCTAGAGCCATCAAAGGCTGGACGGTCACTTCTATAGTGAAGGGACGCGTGCCGTTGCTGTGATGCACATATGCAATAAGGTCGAAGCTATCGTTCGCCGCAGTCATGTCATTTTGCATGTAGATCACAACTTTGTCGATCAGATCGTTGTGCGAGAAATAGGTGACTGGATTGCGCCCTACGTATATCATTCCGTACGTCGGTTGTCGGGTAATGTTATACCAAACTTTTCGCTTCTGTGCGTTCGTGTCCACGTAAATCTGGTCCGTGGTTAGAGTCGCTACATTGGAGCCTTGCTGTAGCTGGATAGTGTGAGATGACGTCACGTTCAGTATGACGGGAACCACATCGATCGTGAAGACAGTGTACGTCGGTTTGAATTGACCGTCCCATACCCTGAAGTAGAATGTTGCTGTTTGCAGCATTCCCGAATGCTCGTAGATAACTCTGCCGCTGTTGATATCGTCTTGCGTAAACTTGTTTATCGAATGAGCTTCGTCGATCGTCTGGTTTTTGTCTAGCATCACCATTCTCCCTTGTGTGGGCCCGCTGATTATGTCGTACAGTATTCCCGCGGGTCCTGTATCTGCGTCCTCCGTGAGGAGATCGGTTTTAGTGATAGTGTAGTTCTCGCCTTGCACGACTTGTATCTGCGGTGTGTCTGTTAGCAGCCTGAAGGGTTGATCGTTGACTGGGATGACATGGATCGGTATGGTGACGTTGCATAGGAGCACATAATCGGGAAGTAGGAACAGAGCCATTTCAATTTTGTCATGCAAAGTGTCTGAATCGTCGTGTTCATAGTTCACAACGCCTCCTTCTAATTGCGACTGGGTTAGTGACGATAAGAAAGGTTTCAATTCCCCGTGGGATGGTTGCGACCATTGCGCTTCGATCTGCGGCTGTCTGACGCCAGCCTGGGTCTCCAAATACGCTATGACATTCGTGACGTTCACTTTAACGGGTACTTTGTCGCCCTCCTGTACTTTTATTTCTGGTATGTAAACGTACTTGGCTAGGCCACCAGACGATACTGAGATGTCTATGTTGAACGTTAGATCGGTCAGCGGTTTAGCCAGAGCGGCTTCGACGCTAAAAACGAACGAGTCGTTGGTATGTAAATCGGAGAATGGATGCGTGTGCTCGTAGTAAACTATTGTATTGTTGACATCTTGTTGTGTAAACTGTTTTATAGATCTGTGATGGTTTTCGCCGTTTATCATTATGAGCCTTCCTAAGGTCGGCGCGCGTTCGACTTTGTAAATTATATTTCTCGTGGGATCCGAGCATTTGGACATAAGAATATTGTTGTTCAAGGGTTCTCTCATGAGTGGGAAGACACGTAAGTTCTTTTTGCGAACGACCTTGAGAGAAACTGACTTGGTGGATATGAGGAATGTTATTTTGGATAGTTCGTGCAGGCCGTCTGTTACGTTGAATATCATTTTGCCTTTTGTACCATCTGAAAGGGATACAAAATTTAACAGATAGTATTTTTTAACTAAGTCGATGTCTATATGAGGCAATGCTTACTTGTGTGTACAAATATGACGTGCCCTCGATCTATATCTGCCTGAGTGAAATGATGTACCGCAGTGTCGACATCTCGCTTCATAGCCATGTAACCAGACACTATGTCAATCACTATGATGGTCACATTTTCCAAGGGCGTGTCTATATCGTTTACATCTGTATCCAAAGAAAATTTATTGACTAACATATTGATAAATTAAATAATCACGGTGAATCGAAGGACAAAACATGTCCGCACCCAACTATGTTTTATCAATTATGTTTTATTCAGTAAAATCACAATAATCATTCAGAATCGTCTAATAAAATAGGTGATTTTAGGTGCTAGTTCCTCGCTACCAGAGACAATAAGAACGGGCAAAAAACTACGGCCTAAGTCCTAGCGCTTTTTTGTATGATACTTCTTACAAAGAAATGTATTTTAACGCTGAAGTTGCTCACATAATTCATTTCTTGTAAGTGCAAACGTCCCTCCTTCCCATACACACAGACCAGTGTTTGCGGCGACAATAGGCGTTTCATCGTTCACCGGAACTATGTTCAAGTGTATCGTGAATGCGCCACTTTGCTTACTGCCTTCCGTGAGTGCGATCAGTTTGAACGCGTCTGCTGTCTCTTCTGAACCATCGTGGATGTACTGTGGGGAGTATTTAAGCTGAATTAAATTGAGATATTTTTTATGGCTGTAATTAGGGGTGCGGAAAATAAGGTCAACTATAACTTTGATTGCACTCTAAAAATGTTTAGCATCAATAACGATTCAAAGAGAGGATGTTATAAGACTAAAGTAAGCGAGGACGGTATACAGGATTTTAAGCAACAAAATCTAGAAAATAATTATGTTGCACACACCTGGATATTTCCCGAGTTAAGTTTCAAAACCGGCAAAACGGACAACTCCTGATCACCCATCACAATCTTCCCAAATTTAGGTTTCTCAATAACTTTGTAGGACACCACTTTTCCTCTATAGTACTCCGTCTCAGTTCTGAACGAGTCCGGCCTCAGACTGACAGAGGCTCCTTCTATAACTGTTATGTTATTTGCAGACACATAGAAATGTTCGGGTATGATTATAATGGAGAGTTCCACGTCTTTCAACCAAACGATTCCGTTTGTGACGTCCATGCGTATTCTGTCTCGCGTGCGATTGACGCCGGATTGGACGTAGACCAGTCTGTTAGCGTTTATAATGGATTGGTCGAATAATTTTATGTGTACTGGTTCTTCGTTGTAGTTCTCTAGTTCCAAAGTGCCGGGAGAGATGGTTATTTCCAGCCATCCGTGGTACGGGCCTTCCGTGATTCGATACACTATGTTCGAAGGCTCGATTTGTGGATGCATTACCTAGAACAGTTTATTTTCGAATATTAGGTATGTATAATTTTCATTCTTCCAACAAACGACCTAGGAAATGTTGATGGAAGTTGGTATTGCATAGTGTGCATGAGTGATATCGCCTTGCCGTAAACAAATTATAACGCTACCAGCTTGTAAATGCTTCATCCACAATGTAACATACCTCCAGAATATCCCGGGTAATATTAACGCTAGTAGACTCTTCGACAACCAACGCGCGACTACTGCTAACCCGTAACGGTTCCCAATAACTGGATGGAAATATCTTTATGACGTAAACACCTTCGCCCCAGGTGTCCAGGCACATCACTTTGAATCTGTAAAACAATGGAAAACATAAGAACCGTGCACGGCAGGAATCTATTGAACTATTGTCCTTTTTTCAAGCTAAATATGTACTACCTGAACTGATCGCTTGGAGTCTTGGGTTCCCGGTGTCTGTAAGCCACTCGATCAGCTGCGACATCTAACTGGGTGAATGTAGACGCTCCTTGTCTTTCGCCAACTTCTATAGAACCGTGTTTCGGTTCTAATGTCACTTCATAGCGGATGTCCTCTTCGAGACAGTTCATGTTTGTGTCAACCTAGAATAAATATTTTTTTGTATTGTTTACTAAGAAATATTCTTGAAAATAGTAAATTGTAGTTATGTTACAGACCTGCATATCTCTTGCGGTAATAATAACAGCCTTTCCGTTTTCGACAATAGATCCGTTGCTAGGGTACATCTTTATGAACGGCGGAGACGCCTGAATTTCCAAATTTCCATTCACATCGAACAACCCATCGGAAATCCAAAACGCCATTTTTCCATACTCCTTCCCTTGATGCTTGAACAAAACTAGATTCTTATTTATATCCTCTTGTGAGAACTGAGCTATTTGCTCGGAGGGATTATCAGCTCGGAATATTCCGCCGTTGGGGGGGTCTTTTGTAAAACGTTGCACCGTGTACATTATGTCAGAAGGTTTCGTGTCCAAGTCCGCGTCTGAGTAACTCAGGTCCCGAGCCGTGATCAACCTAGCTCCTCCGTGGACTATATGGAAGACGTTATTGTCAGCTCTCACTGGACTATTGTCGTTCTTGAGCACAATATCGATGTGAAATACCCCAACGTACTGGAAATCTTCCGGCTCAGGGCTTAGCGCCATAAAATGAAACGAATCGTGTCGGCTTTCAGAGTCATCGTGCGCGTAGTAAACCCTGTCAGAGTTCAACTCTTGCAAGTTGAAGTAGGTTGTGTTATCACGAAGTATTTTGAGATTCTCGTTCAGAACTTCGATTTTACCGTGTTTGGGTAAATGAGTGATGTTGAAGATGAGATTAGTCACCGCGTCAGTGCGTAGATTCAAGTGAGTCGCCGGGATCACCATCCGCGAGCCTTCCATAACTTGAAGCCGTTCTAAGGTTGTGTGGACGCGATTTGAGGAGTGATCAGATGAGTACGCTCCGGGCGTGTGTTTTATAGTCATTACTCCAGTTATATTATCGCACTCTGTCGCTCCGACCACGAATGAGAATTCGTCTTGAATATGAGAGTAGGCTCGTCTGTGTAAGCGGTACCATAGCTGGTCATTGTCTACGTTTTGCTGCGTGAATGTGCTGTGCAGTTGCAAGTGATGTTTTCCGGATGACAAATGAAGTATCCCGTACTTCGGTGCTCTAACGATGGTGTACAATACCCGGTCGGTGGGTAAGGCGAGAGGTTTCGTTTTGTATTCGAGATGCTGTGAAGAAATGAACGCTTCGCGCGTGTTGTTCAGTATAAGTTCTTCGTTGACCGACTGGTATAACTCGAGTTTTATGAAAGTCAGTCGGAAATCGTAAAGCGTGTTCGTTCGTATGGTGCCCACGGAAGCTTTGAACTGGAAAATAGGATACCTCATTAAGTCTAAAAAGATAAGAACCTACGAGGATTTTTGAAAGGAATTACGCAATTTTTTTTATCATTTTGTTTTACTGAATATCTTCTTCAACCTATTAAATTACCTTGAACTCGTCGTGCGTAGGGTTGCCCAACAGATGCATATATCGTACTCGATGGAACGCGACCATCTCACTGGTGAAGGAGTCTACCGTTTGCCACGTGCCATCCATAACGCGCAGTCGCTCCACTACGCCAAACTGCGGTGGCTTCACTATATCGTACCTGAGACAAGAAATACTAATATTACTTACTTAATATTCCTCTCGATTTGCACTAATAAATAATATGCACTGTGACGGCTACAGGAAGGGCCGATGCGTAGGTTTTGCGTATTGCATCGCCAGTCAGCTCTACTTGCTTACAAAGTTTTAAAATATAGCGTGGTTGGTAAGATAAATATTATGTATGTAAATAATACCACCCGGTCTTTGTTATCAAAACTTACTTGACTTGAACACTGTTTTCGTCTGCATTTGTAGCGAAAGTGAGGTTATCGGTGGAAACGATTGCGTACGAGTTGTGAACCAGTTGGAGTCCAGTGTTGTTCACAAGTCGCACTTGCAATGGAACAACCGATATGCGAAGAATCCCTGGACCGCTTGTCTCTATTCCGTCGGATACCTGAAAAACACTATTTCTTTAAATACAGAACTATGCTGAACTTTCTCCACACTTCAGTATATGTTTGGATTACATCACTTTGTGTGAAATGTCCACGAATATTTTATTTGTTACTAGCTGTCTGCCCGCGACTTCGCGCGCGGATATAAATAGGTATTACATATTTTTTAGGTCATTTTTTACACTTTGGGATACGTTATGAGTTTTAGTACGGATACTTAATTTTTTTGAAAATATAATATAGCCCAGTCACTCGGGGATAGTGAAGCTTTCCGACGGTGAAAGAATTTTTCAAATCGGTCTAGTAGTTTCGGAGTATATTCAATACAAACCAATAATCAATCAAATCTTTCCTTAATCATCTAATTATAGACAATACCTGCAGAGTAAGACGAAGAGAAGTCTTATTCAGCTGTTTGTCTCCCTCCGCCGCGTGTGCGTAAGATATAACGCCAGAGTCGATGTCATGTTGTGAAAACGAGTCCACAGGCTGTCCGGACATTTCTATCTGACCGCTGTGGGTGAAAAATTATCTTGAGTATACAGTTATACACCCCGTATTGTGCTCCTAGGGCTTGTTTGTATAAATAATCGGGTGTATTCCTCCAGTAAAGACTTTCTGGTCGGCCAACAGTTTGATCAGGCTCTTAGATGTAAGGAAGTGTACGTTACAAAAATTCAGTATCAGCTCAATTGGCACTTATAACCCAGCCCGACCAAACTATCCGTCGATCAAAAAGTTTGCAGTCTGCGAGGAGACTAAATAATCATCTACTAAATTGGCTTGATATTGCTTTTACATAGAACCTTGCTGTGTTATGAGATCTCACCTGTTAGCTTCATTCTTTCCGTGAAGGATGGTGTATAGTAAATCTTCAGGGGACGTGTCTGGATCCTCTGCTTTTAGTATATCTGATGTTATAACTTTACGCGTACCCTGAAAATTTATAAATCTATTAGAATAAGGTCAACGCAAATAAATGAGACAACGTGTCGCAACAGTAACGTATTCAGAATACACTGCGCGACGACGCGGCAACATACCGCAGTTGAGCTGTCATTGATGCGTAGTGTAACTCGTATATGCTACCGTTACGTCCAATAAGATTGTAATTTTGTTTCGTAACCCTTAGGGACATATCGCTCTCGAATATTCACTAAATAATCAGAGATTATAATGCAATCTATCAGGGACATACCTCAGACTGTCTCTTTAAGAAATCATGAAAGAATTGATCCCGGAGCTATTATTGTGTTCTAATTTCGATACTTTTCTAGACTTTTAAGTATAGAAGCTTAATAAAACTCATCAAGAAGCATTAAACAAAACAAATACTTTGGTGTCGAACAGTAACTTAATTTTTTACGTATAAAAAATCTATCTGTTAAAGTTAAAAAGACCGTTCTACCAATAATACAAGAATACTCAATGAGGTGAATTGAATTACTAATGCTGTATCTATTTATTTATTAAAAAGCAGTACTTACAAGTTTATCTACGGGTTAGGTTGCTGTATTGGCTGTGTTCACGTGACATTATTAACATGCAACTACACAAGCAAATTATAACAAATAATCGAAGCGCTGCTCACACTCTGTAAACAAAAACTTAAAGTAAATTAATCAAAATACGTGCTTTTAGAGGGCCATTCACCAACGGGCTTTCTTACTGAGTTGCCATAATATAATAGATCTGTTGAAACCACGCAATGGAAATTTCAGTACCTAATTCAAATGTTATAAATGCGGGTTTTGTAGCTTAATAAAAACACTCTAAAACTTCGATTAAATTACACAATATAAACAGATTTATATCTATACCAACAGTGTAAGCGAAAAAAAACAACAGCTTATTGAACAGCTGATTTTCTCACAACACACGTCGACTGGTCTAGCATGCGTGATAGAAGATTCCTTCAAGAAAGATCGGTGGTGAATTGCCTGCTAATATTGTAATGTCATGCTCTACTTGTTAGATACAACCTAAAGTCAAATAAATAATTTTAAATTATCGTAAAAAAATTATTAAGAAAATTACAACTATACGTGCGTATACGCATTACGCGTATTCACGCAGCAAACACACGCGTTCTTACAAATGTGAGTCATCTAATTACTTCTTGTTAAATAATTACCTGCGTCAATCTCAGTACTTTTCCAGGCATGAGATTGAGCACCGGCGGGTCATTGACCGGGGTAATGTTGACGTGAAGCACAAACGTGTTCCGCCCTTGCAGGTAGCTGGGCAGTGTGAACTTGGCTTCCGGCATCAGCTCCATTTCGAGGACTATGGCGTCCTGGTGGTTTTCAGAGCCGTCGTGGACGTAACGGATCTGAATTGAGACCATATTTATAAACCAAGAAGTTGAAGTTATGACCGTATTTTTGTGAAGTGATTATGTATAAACATATGGGGCTCTATGCTCAGGTCGGCAGAGATTTCACTCTTACAGGAATGACGTCAAGAGCTCGTTTTAACAGTGGGTAAAAAAGAGTTTTCGACAGGCCCCTGAGAGTCAGCACAACTAAATGTGCGACAGCCGTAAACGTATCGAAACGGAGCGTATCCGATTTACACTACGCGATACCGCGGTTCACCTAGCATCACTGCTGCGAGGTATACCTCGGATACGCTACCTTTACTCTTTACGTTCTTTACTTTTTTTTTTTTAAGATTGTCACATTTTTCCCTGTAGGTGCAAACTATGAGAGCAAACTCAAGTTACCCAAGAGCGTTTCAAATAACTATTTTAATGTATTTATATGCTTGTTAAGCGTATTACCATGAGCATGTATGTAAAAATAGTTGCAGTCACCAACCTTATCTCTGGACAGGTCCAAGAGTGTAAAGGACTGCTTAGTTTTGCCATCCTCCACATAATTTCCGTACTGCGAGCTTCTCAGTGACAGGTCTATGGCAATCCTTCCGTGGTCTGGCGAGTGCGTCACATAGAAAACAACTCCTGAAGGTCGAACGCCGTATTTGTGATGATCTAGTACCACGTCTATGTTCTGTGTCGTGATGACGGAGACACCACCTTCTTGAACTGAGAGGGGGTATAGACCAACCAGTTCTAATTCGCTGGATTTCGAGTAGACCTGCGGATTTTTTGTATTAAAAATTGCAGTTTTTTCAGAAGTCACGCGTGAAACAAGACTACGAATATGTTTACATAAAGCAAAACAAAATAAATAGGTACACATTTATGTCCCACTAATAGGACTATGTGAATCTAAACACATTTCAATAACAAAAGCACTCTTTCTATAGATATAAACTCCTGCCGTTGTTAGAGTACTTATATGACTAAAATGTATCTCACTTTATAATTCTCCGCATAGTCAGGATTGATGCATAGATCTTGGTCGCATTTGCAAGTGAAATGGTCGACTCCGTGTTGCTCGCAAGTCGCGTGTTGCACACACGGTGGGTTGGCCGGGTTAGCGACGCACGGATAAAACCATACGCATTTAGGGCTGACACCGTATGTGACGACAGCGTTTGGCAAGCCATAAACTTTTTCGTCGACTTCTATCGGCCTTATGCAGCCCTGTGGGAGAAAATATACATGCGATACACTAACTAATACTAGGTAGGTGCATTGATTATATTTTAGTATAGTTTATAAAAATGCTTCTGGAAACATTAAACAGAGCACTACTTGCAACACTAATACATATTTCTTTTACGAGTAACCGAAAAGTGACCTAGGCAATAGGTACTTTCAAAACCTGTTGTTGTTTGTGAAAAATCTGTTTTTTTTTAGAAAGTAACAATATTTATGTAACTTAATATAAATTAATTTACAAAAGAATATACCATTGTATATCAATATTCAATGATTACGTATTATTATACCGTTTTGGTTGAACATACCATTATGCTAGAGTCAGCCGCTTTGATTCCCTTAGAAAATGCCCGCTGACGTTTCTCATTTTCAATTCCGCCGAGATAGAAAGAGTCGGATAGATCTAGGTATCTTGTACCCCCACTCTCGATTCGTGTACTCATAGCGATGTTGTCCACAGATAGCTGGAAGAAAAATAGACATTTTAATTAAAATCGGATATTTCAAATATCTTTGATAATACCTACTACATAACTACTATGTCTGGAAGAGATCGCTTAGAGAGATCAGACTTATTCTACAAAAACAGTCAAGAGACGATTCTGGACACTAGTGTCTTTGTGTCGAGCAAATGGTACTGATGACAATTACGATTACAATTTAAACAGACATTGATGATATAATTTAAACAATAAACTGTCCAACCTATTTCTTACATTACTCAATGAGATGGCAATAATTTAAGCATGCATTTATAGGTAGGTAGGTATTAAATGTGCGGGCAACCTTATAAAAGTTTTTAGCCAGTAACACCACCTACATACATGACCATTTTTCACTGCTTTGTGTTGTCTTGCAGTTTGTGCGAAAAGTAAGAGTATTGTCCTCGGGGAAAGAGCTGTCTATGTCTCGGGCGAGCTTGAATCCCGAAGTCACGCAAACATAAATTCATCCTAGCTTAATAATATACTACTTTTTTTTTAGTTTCACATTGCATTACAATAGTACAAAGTAAATGTTGCTAAGAGCTGCGCTTGCGCGGAAAAGCGTCATCAACAATATACACTGGCTAACTTTTATTGCTCAGCAATTATTGAGAAAGACACTTTTAAAAAAAATCGCACAAACTTTTCAGGTATCAAGTACACTGACAATAAGACAAGCTGCTATTTCGGGTTTTGTACTATACTAAACTAAAAAGTCATAAATGAGAAAATAAATGTTTTTTTGTTGCTTTTTTCTATGAAACTTATAGTTTATAAACCGCTAGCCTATTACATTGCTTCCAATGCTGCTGTTAGAAAAACGTTAAAAAAATTGTAGTTACAGTGGCAGTGCATACATACTCACGATATAAATAGGCGAGGCGTTATAATATAAAAAGCTAGACTTATAGACTAATATTAGATTATTATAAAAGTTTTCATATGAAATTTGACGTTGCAAATTCAATCTCATTACTCCCTAAACGTAAAAATGAAATCTTACACAATATTACATGCCTTTAGGTCACAGAATAATGACTTGCTTTCGGTTAGGATTGCATGACATGTAATCAGAGATTGTCGATCAGCAGATGTGAAAAATATGTTAGATAGGTCTGTATTAGATCCATTTTTTTTTGTAAGTGATTTAATGGAGCAGCATATTGATTGAGACTGCCCCATCATACAACCTATATGTGCAACTGGTTGTAAAGGGAAGTAACTGGTGGTGAAATATTTACTTACTAACTTAAACAACAATGCTAAGCTAATAAACATTTGCAAAGGCGCCTTATGATTGTACGTATTTACGGAAAATGATCCAACCCACATCAAGTCAATAGATAAGGAGCGGCGGTTAGTTTAAAAATCATCATCATCAATATACATATATAAAACTCTTTTGAAGCTGACAGAGAATCAACACACAGCCTAAACTAAAGTCCTAGAGGTATGAAATTTGGAGGGTAGTATCCTCATATAGTGTAGGGGTGCACTAAGAAAGGAATTTTGAAACGTCGCACTCTAAAGGGTAGAACGCGAGCAACCCCGCGGGTGACCGCTAGTGAACTTATACATGTGGCATAGGTATCACAAATGTGTTACAGTTATGTTTGACTGGTTCTTTTTTCCTCAACATGACATAAGGAACCATTTGGTATACTTCAATCATTTTTGACTAAAATGTGGACTGGATCCTTGTTGCTTAACTACGTTTAATTATGACGTACTTTACACGCTAGCTAGAGTATATAACTTAAACAAACTAAATAGAACAGTCGACAATCACCTAACCTTTTACCAGCAGCTGCATTTAAGGCACGGTGTCAACTGAATTAAGTACTACAACGCATGCAGCTGGTTCACTCACCTCAATAAGCGAAGGGTTGAACAGCAAATGCATTTTGTGCCAGTGTCCGTCGCTGACACGCGCTGAGTGGACTATCTGGCCGCGAGCCATCTTGACTCGAACTGCGCCGTCTAGAATCTCAACGGCTAGGTAGTCAGAACGTCCTCCACCAGCGTTGTATAGTATTATAGCGTTCTGTGCAATCGTTTTAAATTCTATTTGCCATCTGAAAAGACAATTCAGACTGTGGTAGGTTTCTTTTTACTTGTGATAAAGATCATGGCAACTTTATATAAAAAGTCTGGGAGAAGAAATGCCTTCTATCTATCTATCCATTAATTCCCTATCATTTCATAGTGACTACCAAATATCCTGTTATAACTAGCATGGCAACTTTCTTTGGCATAAGTTGAAGCATAAATAATGCCTATGTACTGTTTGGGTAAAGATATGTAATGTTTTACCTTCCTCCAGCTCTGGAGTTGATCTTCGGCAGTATAAGATAAGCACCTTCGTCGACAAAGCTGATATCTGAATTAACATCGGCATCAAACTCCGGAGCGCAGTTCCACGTGACACCTTCGACTCGGACTGAGCCACTGCGACTGCGAGCTTTTTCTATTATCTTCACTCCATTATAATAGACCTGAAATTGGAAACAGATTATTCTTGGTCTGTATGCACACTGTATAATTAAATCAATCAATATATATAAAACTCTTTTGAAGCTGACAGAGAATCAACGCACAGCCTAAACCATAAGTCCTAGAGGTATGAAATTTGGAGGGTAGTATCCTTATACAGGGTGTTACCAGACCACTTCCGAAAACTTGGAGGTTCCAATCAGACCATGATACTGAAAACATTAAGCGAAAAAAATCGCGAAAAAAAAAATTGACTTGACTATCTCTTTTTAATTTTTTTTCTAGTTACATACACACAGTACAACATAATAAGACATATCTACCTAATTATCTCATTTAAAAAAGCAAAAAAACAAATAAAATAAATAAAGCAGCAATGTACACGCAGCACGCAGATTACGTCTACTACAGCATGAACAGCTGAGAGTTCATCGCGGGTCATTCAAGTACGCGACGTGCGAGCGACCTACGTTAGTACCTACCTACGTTAGTAGGCACTTACGACACAGAATAAATAATAGTACTACGCCTCGACCTTACCTACGTGAATGCGTACATTGCGGGCTGGCGAAATAAATACAAATCTTTAAACATTGTTTTCTCCGGCTATAATTATTTTTCAGGATAACTGATTTTTTTTTGGTTGGGTTTTGGTGTGCTGTAGCTCCCCCTTTCGTTTTCGGAAGTGGTCTGGTAACACCCTGTATAGTGTAGGGGTGCACTAAGAAATGAAGTTTGAAACGTCACACTCTAAAGGGTAGAACGCGAGCAACGCCGCGGGCGACGGCTAGTAAATAATAATATTCATAGACATTTCACACAACACCCTCTAGTCTCAAACTAAGGGAAGTTTTTTTGTCTTTTTGTCTCTCGAGACCTTAGTTGCAAATGCCATTGTTATGACAATGTACTAACTATGGGAATAAATACACTAAATACTGAAGTTTGTTTGCAGCATGGATAAGAATGATACTGACGTCTTCCATGCAACCGCGGAAGTTCTCCATGTGCCCCAGAAATAGCTCAGAGAAGTGACCCTGCCCGCCGAGGAAGATACCAAAATGGATGTTGAGCTCGAAAAACCGTCCTCCGAGACGTTTTTTTACAGCACTGTCATCAATCTGTAAATGTTTATTGTAATAATTATAATAACATTGAGTACACTGCGCGGTAACTCGACAAAACGCAATTGAGTCGCTGTCAAGTATACCACGGACTTAGATCGCGCAGTGTACGTGTCTTGTCCACCAAGGATCCCATATACTCTGCCTGTTGTATTTTTGTGATTCATTTCATGATTAGCACAGACGAAAACGTATCAAAACAGAATGACACACTTTCGTATTTATAATGTGCAGCAAGTTGAACATTGTAAAAGCAATGGCAGAAAACCAGAGCAATAAACTATAACATACCGAAATAAACAGAGGCATAATACAATTATTTACGGTCTTTACTAAGCTGAATCACAAGTGTACATGTACCTAATGTAATTAGATGAGTCATTGTGTGTGGCATCATTCAACCATGTTGTTTTATAGGTATTGAAACTCATTATAAAGGAATTCTCTTTGAGATTGAATGCCTTGTAATTGTGTTCACTGAAACCATTTGAATTAGAGTCAATCTGAGGTGATTTTTTTATGCTTGAATGTTCTGAAGCTTGCAAAAATACTTTTTAAAATTAATAACAAGTCATGTATTTGCTAAAAAAAATGTAATCTCAATATATATTATGTAGGTATTTATATTTTCTTGATTTGGATATTTAGCCGTCCAGTGTTTATTTCTTTTAATCTGCTCTTACCTTCATAGTAAGGTTGGCTTCTCTCCGTATAATACTGACGTGATGCCATTGAGAGTCATTGAGTGACCCTTTGAGAGAGAACAGCTCACTTTCACCAGCTCCGAGATTAATGTTCAGTTTCAGTTTACCTTTCTCCAGGCGGAGCTGGAAATTGATCGAAAGTTCTTAAGAATTGTGCTTATTTGCATGAATAATTTTGAATGGCTATTTTGCCCCAGAGTTTGAGTTATTGAGTTTGTCAAACATTTATATACTGAAGTGATTGCACCTCCCCCTTGTTCACCATGAAGTTAGATAAAGAACACATAAGATATTTGATCTACTATTCAATATAATCATTTCTTACCATGCAATAATCCGTTTTACCAGCTGCCAGGAGCAATAAAGCATCAGAGAGATGAGTTCGGAAACGAAAACTTATGTCGGTAACTCCTTTGGCTTCTTGAAGGGGGTAGGATATGTAGCTGGCCCCATAAAAAGATGCTAGAAGAAAAATACAGTACTTACCAAGTAGATATCGAAATTATTTTATTCACAATCTTTTTTTCATTTACAAGGCTTATCCAATTCATATGAGATTAGCTACATCAACTTTTACAGTACTATGGACTCTGAGTAACACAAGTACTATGTATATAAATACAGTGATTGGTAAGAAGAACCATAGCAAAATAATGTAAGTAAAGTGCTTACCTTTGTCATAGGCCAGGCCACATGAAAGTAATGAAAGTAACGATAAAATTAGAATGATTTCCATGTTGGTGACAAAACAGAAGACCAAGAGGTACTCGAGTTCATTTAGCACATTGTCACTTTAATTTACTTGAGCAGAGCTTTAGCAGTAGCTCATTGGAATAAAGTTTCGAAGTTGACCAAACATCTCGCTACACAGCAGGCGTGGCGCCTTCGTTGGCCTGTAAAACAGGAGGATAAACTTATAAAACGTTGTAAGCCTTTGCAAAGATATACTGAAAACTATATGCACTTGAATATAGTATTCTGCGCTCAAATCCTATGTTTTTACTGGAAATTATTTACGATTACGATGAACAACAATGCTCACCACACACAAACGCCAAAGAGTAAGTAATATAAAATATGCACACTAACACTATGCACAGACGCCATGAGATTTGGTCACAAAAAAAAATACTCAGAGTGATTGATTCGTTTGATTCAATCATGTCTGTCACTGTCAGCCCAGCAACTCGTAAAAGCAATCATTCTTTTAACAACAAAAGAAGAAGAACAATCATTCTTTCTAAAGGTCCGCGTCGACTGTAAAATAAAGTGTTGAAGTGTAAAATAAATCTACTAGTTGTTCGCCAAAGAGTATTAGCGTGTGGGTCTTCGTGTGGGTGGATGCAAGAGTAAACAAGCAACAAACAAGCAATCACAATCACTTAGAAAAAAACTCTTTAAGCAATCACAGAACAAACAAACCATAGACAAACCAATAAAGCAACCAACGTTAGACACGCGGTATGGTTTTAAAAATGGTATGGCCTGCTCCGAGGAGCGAAGAAAAAACCAAAAAAAAGAAGCGAAGCAAAGCATCAAAGCGATGCGATCAAGATCAAAGCATTGTAATCATTGTAATGTTTGGCGGATTTGGCAAGAACTAAATGAAGTAAAAAATAAATAAAAACCGAATCGAAAAGAAAAATATACGGACATATTAGGAGATATAAAGAAGATTTAGGCATTTTAGGTAGGAATTCTAATTTCTAACCAAGAAACTAAATCGTTTTGTATGGACAGAGAAGAAGCGTCAGTGACTATAAAAAGACGCACCAGGCGCACTACCAGAATGAACAATCCCGCTCAAAAGGTACTGAAATTGTTACGCATTATTTCTTGATGGTTTATTATTATTTATTATTTAATACTTTATCGCACAAAATTATAAATTTGTTACAAAGGGTGGACTTAATGCTGAAAGCATAGTCTGCCAGCCAACCCAAACGTGATGGTGTAATGAGGAGGTTGGCTTCATTGTATGTTACTAATATTTGGTTTTATAGGTTGGTGAGATATTCCGAGAAGCTGCCAAAGCCTTCGAGAAGCTATCTGAGATGACGTTACTACTTCACCCAATGGGGGAAGCGCAGCCTGGGTAAGCTTTTGCATGCATCAATATCAGTACAGTAGTCACAGCGATTCTTTGAAGTTAAGCACTAGGTACACTACACTTTTCTTCAATCCGAGCCAAGAATAGGGTCTGCGGAGCTACCTGTGGCTATGTTCAGAGAGATTAGGATTGAGTGTGAATATTGTATGTACCTATATTTACTTGCTTCTAGATGGTTCTGTCCGGCTTGTACGTATGGTGCAAGCTTACTTAACTACTCAAGGCGGAATGATGACATAAGCATATTATATTTTGACAGATTTTAATCCAAAAATGTTCTAAACTTTGACTGAGTCTCACCCAAAGCTCATTAATATTAAAATAAATTAGGCTTGTATACAATGCTCGACACACAGATTTTTCAAGTTTTATATGAAATAGATGCTTGAGGCACTAATCATTGTGAATGTGGTCCTTATATTAAGTGTGACTTAAGAAGATGCTTCGCAGTATATCAAAATCTGTCAAGATTGTTTGTTTGAGTCTTGATTCAGATTTCATCATTATTTCACCCTGCCAGTGTTAGGTTTGCATTGGCATTTACTGCTCAAACAGCAAGTCTAGACAAGATATTATGGAAATCTACACTTAGATTTAAGCTTGAGTTGAGTAGGTATGCCCTAAATAAATATACAGCATCCAACCTCCCCCTCTAATTTTTTTATATTCTTTGTTTGTCTAATTTGGCTCTCAAATTACTAAAATACTTGTCAATAGTCCATTCCAAAATATTACTATCATGAACAAAAAAACTACTTTTTATATAACAAGAATAACCTGGTTGAGTGTGAGTTGGACCACATAAAAATAAAGTAGTATAAATATCCTTTAATACAGTGTAAACTCTATATAGCGACACTGAAGGGACTGTGCATTTTATGGCGTTATAGAGAGTTGTCGTTAAATGGAGAGAAGAAACATCAGAATTAGAAAAAGAAAAAGTTTATTTCCAACTATTGTTAGTAGTTATGTGCATAAAAAAGAATGTATATGAATGTATATAGATAATCCATGACTCCTACTTATGAGTCATGGTCAACAACAGTCTACACGTACAAACAATCCCAATTTGTAAAGAAAAGAACGAATTTCTTAGAAAGTTCGGTATGCATGATGCCGACAGTCGAGTTTATTGTGGGCTAGGATGATAAAGCGACAATAGATCGTACACAGCTGCGCAGTTTTTACTAATTTTAGCAACTTAAAAGGTACTTTTTATTACTCAATTGTTGTCGTTATCGAGAGTGGGTGTAATGCTATGTAGAGTGAAACATTGTATGAAGGACAAGCTAAACCAACCAAAGCCAATTGATTTCGACGCTTAAGGGAGTTTGTCGTTAAATAGAGTGACGTTACATGGAGTTTACACTGTACTATGATAAAGTAAGCTGAATATGGCCAGATATGTTAAACATTACTTCTCTTTTCAATTCGCTTTTGAACCTTATTCTGATGATCTTATGACTTGCTTTCTTACAATTAGAACACCATTGTATCAAACAAATCGAAGCCCTACTTCTGGAGCTATAAGAGCACAAACACTCACAACCTCGTCAATTTTATAACAACCCTTCCGTTTTTAGGTTGGGGTTAAAAACACTCCAAAAGAACCTTTGATAGCGCCATCTAGTATGCTAAATAAGAACTGCTCAGAACTGCGACAACTAGATGGCACTGGCAACAGCAATTCCTGGATTGCTTGAAACGAAGTTACGTACCTACATAATTATTATGTGCTTCAGAATTGTGTGTAGAATTTAGTAGATGAACCCCGACCATTTGTCTATTTAAAAAAAAATATACCTTTAGGTGAAGCTTAAAGTAACTTATCCTCCATCTGATCAAGTGGCCGTCAAATAAGTTACTAATTTATGTAGGTTTTTATAGTAAAAAGTAGTTTTTCCGACAAAATAAAAAAATAATGATACAATTCGTGTTAGATTTTTCCTGTACAGAAGTTATGTCAAAAAGTACCTACTTACCTAAAAATTATTTATTTATTTATATATTTATATGGTCTATCTTATAAAAAGTTAGTGTGGACATTATGTCTTGTTTACCATACGTAATCAGGACATAATGTCTACTTTAACTTATTATAAGATAGGGGGATAATCTCTACTGTGGCGCTAAATAATTATACAATACCTACTAAAAAATTAAATGAATACCCCTACTTAGTAATGTCAAATGGTAAGGGAAGTTTTTAGCGCATGCGTGGATCAAGGTGTCTCCCCTTTCGAAAATATAGGAACACAGGACTCTCGCGTCTAAAAATCGATAGTGCATCCGCGGAGTCTGATTCGAGCGGGTCTCTTTATAATTAGTAAGCTTTTTCTAGTTTATTATCCCATAAAAGTCGTCGTGAAAAGAGGTGGGGTTTTTCATTACCTATTCTAAAGTTTTTGTAATATTGACAATTAATTGCTTTCTTGGAAAAGTAAATTTTAATTTGAGGTTAGGTGGGGATCTGCCTTGATGATGACTCTAGTGACGATGAAAAAGTAGTTCCTGGGTTGAATTTAGTAAGTATGCATTTTAGGAATATAAAATACCTAAGCGCTAGAAAACTTCCAGTGAAATCAATATTACAGCGCCTATATCGAAAAATTTGGCATATATACGTTCAACAGCCAACTAAGAGAGGGCGCTTTCAGCACACACACTTTTACATGTTGGTTTTTGCTTTACTTACTTTCTTGTTACAATCATATATTTTAGAAACAATGTAGAAGTCATGTCTGGAAAACCAATAAGATCATCCCGTTTACTACTTCTATTGGAAACTTTCTTTGAGGGTTTTGAGAACTGCTAATAGAGGGCGCTTTCTAGGTATTCGGGTAAAAACTAACTCTGCCGGAAACTTTGCGACTTGAAAGTTCAACAACCAGCTTTGAGAGCGTGCTTTGGAAAGCTCTGGTAGTGGGAATGATAGGAGGGGACACATTATAATATAGAGCTCATGTAACAGTAAAGCTATATGTACAACCAATCAAAGATATTTTAGATTACTGCAGTTATTGCTTAGATTTAGATTTATAGTTTTTTTTTATCCTTGAACACACACGTGACATCACATTCTTGGCCAAAGTCAGCAACGATTTTCCTCGTATTGGTACTTGTCTTTACCAACCCTTAAAGGGTTCCTTTCGAAGGGTTGCATGTAGCTCATGCGAGCTACCTGCAACGTTTTAGCAGGTAGGTAGGGCAATGCCTAGTCTGGAATATTTGTGAGGGATCTGGAAGATCTGTGAACCGGAAAAGTGCAACGTATCCTGAGTACCGGTGTGCTGTTGTTCTCAAAATATTTTCCGCATTTGATTAATCCTGCAATGTAACGCACCGTCCTAGAATGTCATAATTATTTTCGTATAAATAAATAATAAAATAAATAAATATTCACGGACACTTAACACAACGCCTTCTAGTCCCAAACTAAGCAAAGCTTGTACGATGGAAACTAGATGGCTGATAGAATACATACATTCATTTTTTTTTGTAAATACATACTTATAATACATAGAAACACCCAGACACAGAACAAACATCTATGTTTACAACACACAAATGTTTGTTCTCGGTGGGGATCGATCGAACCCACGACCCACAGCACGGAAGGCCGAGCTACTACCGACTGAGCCATGACCACGACGCCTGTCATATGTATAATATGTATATAATGTATTATACGAATTTCGTTACGACTACACGGTTATGTAACCTAACAAATGTATAAAATTTGTAGAATCTCCTTTTTTTAAGTTGGGTCATCAATATTTCTGTTGGTATCCCGATTCCCGGAAAGAATCAACCGATAGCTTATACATTGTCAGGTATATCTCCCATTCCCATCCCATCGGTTAAGTTCACTCACAAGGATTCAATTTTTATCATGATTTTGGTTTTATAGTAAGTATCTTTTATCCAGTTTATTTAAAACGTGTTTCTTTTTTGTCCTTCGATTTGGAAAGACACAGTAGCGCACTAAAACACTGAATCGATGCATTTAAAATTAAATATTGAAAACTTTACGAAGGCCGAATGACAAATGTATGGCGGTTCGCGCACAACATCCTAGTACTTTCAAGCACTTGTGCGCAGACTTATCATTAGCTAGTCTAGATTCTAGATACCTACCTAAATGACAGCAGTACTGTAGTGCACCTACAATGACCGACGAGGCTGAACGTGTCTGTGAAATGCAAATAAAGAACATATTCGGTGAAGGCAAGATAGGGTTCAATGTAGTTTTGGAAAAGTAAGAATTTATTATGTTTCTTGTGCAGGCATTAAATTCAGATGTTTGAATTGGTAGAGTAGAGTAGATCTTTCCTCTTTAAGGATCCGAAAAATAACGTTAAAAAATATGTTTCGAAGTGTGTTTTGTTTATAAAACGGGAATATTACGAAAGTAAAAAAATAAGTAGGTATCTCTAAAAATTAACAACCCAGTGTTTAAAATTAGTTCTAACTTAGATTCGAAAGTACCGATTCACCTTCCGAAAACAAAACAACTTGTTAAAGCAACGTAGAAGCAGACATAAGCTAATCTGATGTCCGTTTCCTGAAAATATTGTTTGATTGCAACAGGGGCAAGTGGACAGACGAAGAGATCGACATGCTGCGTGGATGCGTGCATCGCTTCGCTCTCGACCTGAACAAACTAAGCCAGCACATCAAAACCCGTACGGTGTAAGTAACTAAGTTTCCCATTTCGAAATATTCGTCATTCTTATTAGACATGACGTGTACCTATGAGTGAGTAAACTTTCAGTCAAATCGCGATGCGCATATTTCTAAAGCGCTTGTACACTTCCAGCTCCCAAATATGCACGACGCTGAAGAAGAAAGCGTTCGAGGACGCAGGTATACCTGTGAGATCGGTAAGCAGTTCCGTGTCCAGTCTCGTGATTAACCGTTCGCCGCAGCCGCCGGCACAGGTATCACCCATGACGGTGGTCAACACCCGCAGCGTGTTAGGGAAGAACGCGGAGGTTCAAACATTCACTAACTTATCAAATTTTTTAAACTTTTTTTAGCACAGTTGATTTATTTTAGTTATTTTGTTAGTGAATTTTGAATTTTGTACTGTTATGCTTAGTGCTAGAGTTTGCATGCTAGGCTAGGGTATGCTATTTGATTTTTTTTTTAACTAATCCAGTCTCAAGGATTTTTTTATTTATTTACAGTGAAATTCTTATTATAATTATGTTTTTTGGGGCACTTAAAGTTGAAATAAGTTATAATAAAGTAACTTTTTAACCTACTAGTAGTAAAAACGGCATGAGTGAGCCACCTCACAGTATGTCATTTTTTTTATTGAAAAATTTACCGTATGAATTAAGACGTCTTCAAAAAATATAGTAAATGTTAGATGGTGGCTTACTGTAGTTCATATTTATTATTGTTTAAACTGCTGATTTTAATATACTTATGAGTTAATCATTTCGACTCATATAGAGACTTGGACAAAAAAAGATTTTTCTTTTTTAAATTCCAAATCTCTTGCTTTTCATTGCACCCCATACATTTTCAAGACCACGGGAAAAGTAAAGAATTTATTGAAACTTCTTATTAAAACATAGTTTACTTAATTTTTGATACGATTTCTGTATTGACGCGGTCGCTGGCCTTGTTCTACGGGGTTCTCATAGAAAACAGAATATAAGGGTGTCCCACTCTTTGGTTTACAATCGATACCGCCCTTCGCGCTAGTCCAACTTGAATAAATTTATAATTAATTTATCGTAATGTTAATGAACCTTGTTCCCGATTCTTTTCATCATCATTAAACATCGCATTTAATTCTGCTATTAAATAATAATCGATACTGGGAAGCACTAAATGTTTTTTTTTCGGTTCTAGGCTCATACGAGTATGCTCCAAAAATACACTTTTCTACAAAACCTCAACACAAATAGATTCTTAGGTCTCGTTTGAAACTTAAGTATTTTTTGAGCACACAAGCTAGGCTTTCTAAAGTTAGTCACACTCACGGCTCACATTCATATCATACCTACCGCTGATACACGCACGTCACAGATATCATTTTATTGGCCGAGTGGAGAGAAGTTCGGTAAGCTATAATTAGTCTTTCCTCAGGTGACTCTGAACATGCTGAACGCAACAGAAAACGAGGTCGACGTCGAGGGCTTGAGTGGTGACGTGAAGCTAGAGTTTGAGAACAATGACGATGTGCCTGCATGAAGTCATAGATCGTGTCTTAGAGACATGCACCCGCTGCCTAGCGGGATGTTCATATTATTCAATTTGTCCATCCCACTGGTGGCAGGAATCCATTACCTAACAGGAATTCTCACGCACGTCCATAGGTATAGTAAGTTCAACAGATCACAAACTTTTCGTGGCTTATTCAACTATGTTCTGCTTTAAAATAGTTTGTATATATTCTGAATTTATGGTTTTTAATTTTGACGTTTAAGTGCAATTATATTGTTTCAGTTAATATTGTAACGATAATGTAATGTTATATTTTTTTTTAAATATTTTAAGTTTATTATTTCTTCATTGACCGATTTGTGAGCGTATTCAACTATTTCTATTAGTATGAGGTTGATACCTGATAAAACAGATACATTATTTATATTAAAATGTAATTGAGTAGAATAGATGCATGGACAACGACTTAATGTTTTTCAAGTTTGCTTATTGTGTATTAATACAGCGAAGCTTAAAAATATTTAATGTGGATTTATATTATGGTTACATGATGACCAACGCCTTTCAACTCAAGTGCAAATTGTATCCTTAGTAGTAGAATAATAATATTTATTTTTGTGTGTGGCACTAAAAATTACATGTTCACTTCTTTTCTTTAGTGTTCCAGTCTAGTTTTGGAAAAACTGAATATTTTGGTCCCATTCCTGTGTCTGTCTATCTGTCATTTCAACCAAAGCTCAACCATAAAAGCTAAAAAGTTGAAATTTGTAATAGTAATACCTAGTTGGTTTCACAACCCAAGATGAATGGTTGGGATCTGTAGAAAATATGAGATCCCAAGTTCTCAACTTACATTGGTTTTGTGGTAAATTGGGAGCTGGTTACAAAACGATATTTTTATCTTACATTATAATGGCTCTTTCAATCGGAGCACTACATGCTTAGGTTTTACTTGTGTCTAATTCTCTTCTATTATTATGTTCTCGTAATATATAAATATATCTATACTTACGTATAACATTATTTTATTTAGTGCAACATTGATTTCAGCAAACTTATTATGACCAAGTAGTCAACCGTTTTGAGTAGGTAATGTAGTTGAGATAAAAGGTTAGGGCATATTCGTAATCGGCTAGAGAGAATCCCTTTTATATTAATCCGGCATGCATGCATGCTTTAGGAAAAATCGCATGTGCGCAAAAAAACAATTAGGTAGTGTAAAACCATAAAGAAAATTCAAAACAAAATTAATAGGTTGCCTTCTGGTAAGATCGGCCTAATATTAAGTCCGGATAAATCACGTAACTAAGCAATTATCATATAAAAATATCGCTGAATTGCTTGGCATCCGGACTTACTATTACGCCGATCTTACCAGAAGGCACTATAATAGTTATATATAAGCTTGTGTGACGTAGAATTAGTTAAATTGTTAGGTAGGTACCTATATCTTTTTATATTAATATTGTAGCAAAATTTCAAATTATTATTAAATGTATTTATGTTGAATAAGTAGGTAAGGTATGTTTCCTTCCTCCATTTTGAAGTAGTATAAAGGTCATACGTAGGTCTACGGAAAGTGTTTTAAAGTTTTACTGGTTTGTTAAATAAAGTAAATCGGTCAAGGGGTTGTAAAGTTATAAGGGTCTGATCTGAAGGAAGTAAAAAAAAGTCTTAGAAAAATATCAAATACAAATAAGTGGTAAGGGACAAAAATAATTTGAGTAACTTTCGGTACAAAATGCTCTAAACAAACGAAGCTAGTGGGCATAGTTATGCGTGTATATTTTAATTAGTGTTAGTGTCTGTGCATGATGTGTTGTGTGTGTGTGTCTGAAGGTGTGTTGTGTGTGTCTGAAATGTGTGTTTTGTAAGTGGGTTCTATCAAGATTCACTTCGAGATCACGTAGCACTCACTTAGCCAGAAACCCAGTATTAACCTGAGCCCTTAGTCTCAGTTTTGTTATTGTTTATGATGGAGAAAAGTTGTTTGCAAATCTGCCGCTAGAGGCGCTTATCGTATTTTCAATTCATACATAATATCTCAAGTCGCTTCTCGGTATGCGTTTCGAACAACAAAACAAAACTAGTCTACAGGCTCTGATGGTTACTTGGTAGGTCGAACGTTCGTTTGTCGGGTTAGTAGGTAGGTTTGTTAGTAGGCCTGCGGTATAAGTAGACTTAGAAAAAAATAGGTTAAGTTGACTACTATACCAATAAATGACAATCACTAAAAATGAAGAAGAATAATTAAGTACATACCTAGATTAGAAGTTTTTTAGGTCTTGGCTTGTAGTAATTGTAGGTAGTAGGTACCTAGGCATTGAATTACTATTACTAGCGTAGTAATAGTACCTCAATGTACCTAGGTAGGTATTCATTATTGTGATAAGCGAACCTTGGCCGTTATTAAACTTTATGGGGTAGGTAATTTGTATTCACAAATAGTAATATTAGGTACTTAGTTATAATAAAATATAATTACCTACACTACCTACCTAGTAGATATAGCCCAATTATATATATATATATATATATTTTATATAACATAGATATCTCATTAGTGAACTTATGTAGGTAGGTAGTTAGGTACTAAAATACAAGATGACATTAGGTAGGTACCTAGGTAATGTAATCTTGTATGCTAGTAAAACTATGTATTTATAGTTTAATTACTTATCCACATTAATTATTTAGTAGGTACCCACTTGCACTACATATAGTTTTGTAAACAAGTATGAAAGAAAAAGACTTCAAGTAGATAGTTCAATTCTGTAGACAGGGCAAGTACCTAGTTACTTGTGCCGTAAACCTACAAAAAACTATAATTTAAATCTTTGTGTGAAGACCTGCACGTAATAGGTAGTTCCCGGAATGGATTAGGTAGTTATGTAAAGGTGTAGAGTAGATAGGTCAATACAAAAAGCGCGCGCTGATGAAAGTTTTTATCTAATAGAAATTTTAGTTAGGTTAGGTACCTACCTACTTTGTAGGCATGTTTGGTCATTTGCTTTATAAGACCATCAGTAGAATGCTTTACCAAGATCTTAAAGCCACCGGCTTTACTGTATATGACAAGCAAAAGAAAACATCTTACCAGAGAGGTAGCAGTAGGAAAATAGTCGTTTAGTCTACCGGTTCCAGTTATTTTAATGTAGGCTTCCGAGTCATCAAGGTTTCCTAAAAGGTGGCTTAATTGGAACTTGCTCTAAGAATAGTGGAGTTTGTGAATTGCACCGAAAAGATGAGAGAGTAGAGATAACGTGAAGCTTTCTACAGGTTCGTAGAGGTAGTTCGTAGTGGGGTCTACGTCGTAGCACGTTTGAACGTAAATGCTGTGATCATAAGTTGGTCAGATTGGCTGAGTCTGAGTTTCATTTGGTAGGTATTCACATTTTTGTATGTAGTCACGATAAGCGCTCCTACCGAGTGTTGTGAACCTACCTAATTGTATTTTTTTCTCGAAACTACGATTTATCATGTTCTATGTTGTTACTACGGCAGTACAGTTATATTCTTCGAAGGCTTCACTAGTCTGATAAAAAGAATAAGAAATCTAAATGGGTTTCTACCTAAATCTTTTTAACTTGTTAAGTTTACAAAAAATATTTATGATAATAATTAACAAATTTTAAGGAAAAAATAGAAAACACAAAAAAAATATAGGTATTATGTAGGTGCCTAGGTCTGTATTTGTAATTTTCATATTTCATAACAATGCCTTCTATAGTTTTAGATTTGAAATTTAATCAACGTACCTACCTAGGTACCTAGGTGGTACTAAGTAGGTACCTAGGTATACTATGTTAAATTTCGTTAAAGTCTTATCTATTAATGTAGTTTTGTTCGTGTGTGCCTTAGGTACCTAGTAAAATGTTGTTACATTAGATATTATATTTTATCAAAAAGTAATTAGTTTTCACAAGTTCCGAATATTAATTCTGTACTCATTTGAAAGATAAAAGAAGACTGCTTGTTACTTATCATAATTACAAATATTTTCTGAAAGAACCTGTGTAGGTATGTTATTATATAAAAAAATAAATTAAATGGGTTTATTACATAGGTACCTAATTGTTTTAATGATTAAAATGATAAATACGAAAAGTTTAAATAAACTCTAGGTAGGTACAAAATACTGTAGGTACCTATAAGAGACAAAACTGACTAGGTATACCTACCCACATCTATTCTAGTACCTACTATCTATTATGTACTCACGTTTTAATGGTTTGCTAATTGTACTAGTATATTTATGTAGCTTTTCCAACTATGATCCTTAGTAGAAGTTATAAAAGATAAATAAAAAAATATAAAAAAAACACGGTACCTAGTGTTTCCCTGTAGTTACCAATGAGCAACGTAGATTTAGGTTTCTGCAATACCTAGGTAAGTGTATGCTATACAATAGGTACTATAAATACCATGAAAGAGGTACCTATTTCAATAATAAAAATATTATTAGGATAAAAATTACTTATCACCTAAGTCACATGAGAGATAATAATATAATTACTGTTTATTAAATTTCAACATCGACATTTTAGGAATGACTAAAAATAGGATTTTGTCAAGGACTATGTTATTATTTGATGAGTGGGATATAATTATGTAGGTACCTAGGTATACCTATTAAAAAGTAAAATTATTCAAAAATACTTTATAAAATTTAAGCTTGTTGTACCTCCTTACCTCGTAAATAATATAAGATAATTAGGTAGGTACCTACCTACTCATTCATCAAGAATAGATGCTTGCCATTATTGCGGCAGTTCTACCAAATTGCCACAGTAATAGCAGACGTAGGTAGGTATAAGGCGCTGGAAAAAAATACTATTTCTAATATAGTATCTAACATCCATAGGAAAGCGAAGATTCCCAGGTGGTAGGACTTCGCAGCAAAAGTCCATCTTGGTGGGTACCACCGCAATGTCAGATATTCTGCCCCTGAGTAGTGTGCAAGCATTACTAGGTTTAGGTCTGAAGGGCATTGTAGCAAGTGACATTACTGGGCTGCTGGTGTGCAAAGGAGTTACGGTAGGTTCCATCATTGGGTGCGTATCAGGGAAGGCGTTTCTGGTGGCTGGGGATGAAAAGTCTGCAATAAAAAGAGAGGCCGTGTGTGGGCGAGGTAAAAGGGATGTGTGAAATGTACGTTTATGTATTTGGGCGTGATAAATAAGGAAAAAAGTAAGCTATATATCCCAGATGGAGATAGAGAGAGAAATTACTAGGTATATTGGTGTGCGAAATAAACGGACAGGAAAGGAATGATACGGACAAAGTCTAATGTGAGCATGATTCTATCAGCGAAGCATGAGATTTTGAAGGGGTGAAGAAAAGTAAAGAATTGGGAATAGACTTAGGCTGAATAAAAAGTGGATAGTGATAGCAAGGCCATAAGGCAGGCGAAGAAAACTAGGAATGAAGTTTGATTTGAGTGGGCGAGGTAGGGTAGGAAAAGAACGCTGTTTAAGAACGTATAGTAACAAGATATGAGTTTGAGAAGACCATTTGAGGTGGTGAACTATGAATAGAAAAGGCACGTCAGTATGGTATGTGTCAAGAGTAATGTTGATGTTTGTAGTGCTAGAGATTCATTCGGTGTGTGCCGCAGAATAAAATATAAAGGGTCTGTTTTGTACTAGGGTTAGTAAAAGACTAACCCCCTATCTTATAAAAAGTTAGAGTAGACATTATGTCCTGATTACGTATGTTAAACAAGACATGATGTCTACTCTAACTTTTTATAAGATAGACCATAAGAAGAATAGAGAATAAAGACAGCTCATGGGTGTGCGAAGTGAAATTGGATCAATGCAGGTGGAGCTAAACACAACTGGAACTAATGGCATGTTAATGAACGTTGAGATATAAACCAAAGGTGAAGAAAAAGCCACTTAGGCGGGCGATGAACACTAGGGAGAGTTGATAGCGCCCAGGATTTGGGTAAGCGAAGTAGGAATGATTGAGAAAGAAGGAAGTAGGTAACAGACAAAGAGGTAGAGAATACTTATTTAGACTAACTTACTTACCTAACTAGTGCTCAGAGATACTTTCACAACTTCGTAAATATACCTACCTACCTACCTAGGTACTATTGAATTCAATAAAAACTGACTGTATTCGTATTTTGTAGACGATATTAGGTACCTAGTAAATCGGCACCTACATTATAATAGGTAGGTAACGCTTTTTCACTAAAAATTTTAATGTTTGTAGCAATACATTTTTGAATGTCTACCTACTCCTATCACTAGAACGCTATAAGTAGGTACATAAATATTTTAATAATAAAAAAATATATTTGAATACCTACCTACGTAGGTATGTGTTTTGATAACTTACCTAATGATTTCGAAGTATAGGTACTTAGTTTTAAGAATTTACCTTCTTAAGTACCTACCTAGGTGCCTAATGTTTAAATGTACCTAGCTTTTTGTCAAAAACTAAGGTATACATAAGTAGGTACTTGCCTACTCTTCTTTAAAAACGTTTAATCGATTAAGTAGGATAGGGAGGGGTCCGTGTACCAACTTATTTAAAAAGTTATTTTTTGTACCTAGTTTTGGTGTATATTTTGAAGCTTGTAGGTACCTATTTCTTGTAAACCAGCTAAATCGTAGGTACTTATTCAAATATATTTCATTATAATATCTAAATGTGTAGAAGTTTTACAAATAAACAATCTAGCTGCTCTAATTCGAGTTTAATTGAAATAAACCCCTTCCTTTACCAAAATTACTAGAATACCTTCTAGGATTTTTCGTATAATTATGGAATTCAATAGTAACGCGGGCGATCACGAATAAATCTGCCAATCGCCGGTTATATAGGTTTACCTACGAAATTTCGAATACCCTACGTTAGTAACGTAGGTATTCGAAATTTCGAATATTAGTGCGCTGCGAGTTGCGAGTCAACGCTAGCTCGACTGCGAAACATTGTAGTATTAGATACTTACCTAAGTTTACGATTGTCACATTAATTTCGTGATCAAGGCCCTGAATAATGCAAAAAAAAAACTGACGAAAGCAGAACCTGACGGATGTAAACAGCGATTAGTCATTTTATTCTCGTCCCCTGTAGGTTGTCCTGTTTCTCGCATAAAAGTATTGTTAGAAGCGCCATCTATGACAAAGTATCAGTACTACGTAGTACAACTACTACGTAGAGTAAGTACTACACAGTAGTACAACACTACGTAGTACGTGTTCCAACTATACCACCATAGATGGCACTACATACAAATGCCCTGGGTACCATACCCCGCGAACAGGTGGCGCGCGGGTATTTTAGTCTTCAGTGATTGTCCTCTTGGTGCTTGCTCTGATGCCGGTAAGTAGGTAGCACCTACCTACATAAGTATACTATGAGTTATATGATCTATCTATCTCCTTTCTTCCAACAGAATAATTTTTTTATGTTTATCTAGCTTTATATAGATAGACTGTTGGAGCGATTTGACATTACAAATATCCTGAACCGACTAAAACTAAAAAAACGCGGCTTCCGTAGTTAGTAATTGTCAAACTAACAATATTTGTTTCGATCTGGCGCCCTCGATACGGATACCTCGATTCGTTATTCGGAGATCCTATTTTCTCACGTGAAGTTCGTCTATTTCCGTGTAGTAGAAGAGATTTCCTGTATTAGTTTGACGACACCTTTTTGAACTTTTCTCATATCTATACTCCTTTATTAAGTTACTTTATAATCTTGAGGAGTACATTGTAGGATATGTGTCCTACGAAAAGAGAAGATCTTCCACGCCGAGGGACCTTTGATGGTATTCGGTAGTATTACTTATGTTCAAACTCCGTGATAACTTCGTTAGCGCGATCTAGGATAGTTCTCATGTAGCGAGATAGATGGCGCTACAATCTTCTCAGTAGATTCTGCATAGTATTACCTATTTGGTCCTGCCAAGTGTGCTAAACCCACAGATAATTTTACCATTGTACTTAAGTGAAAAATCCAAATTGTTCCTTTCGCTTTACAATACTCTACATATTATCTGAGAACGCGGTAGAACCCTTGCAGCAGGTAAGTAGTATTTTTCTGTACCCCCGCCAAGTCAAGCGAGCTTCTACTTTCTACTTGAGCGAGCGATTGGACCAAGAATACTCTTTCATGAAACACGACCGGAACCTAAACATAATGTCTGGATCATTTTGGTTAAATCTCTGAATAAAATATAGTTCAGTATGTACCTAGTATAGTCAGTGGATGTGCAGTGAGGTAACGCATCGTTATAGCCAGTGTTTACCACTTACAATCAGGCGGGCCATTTGTTTGTTCAGTCATTGGGTAGATTTATAAAAAAAAGTTCGAGGGCAAACAGTATATTCTATGTAAGTAGTCACGGACAAGCAGTACCTCTATCATGAACAAATCTGACAGTCGCGCTAGCGTATTCAAGCTATATTGCGCGTCAATGCCAGCTCGACTGCCAACCGTTGTAGTGTCACCGCGCAGTGTATCTCGGATACGCTAGCGTTACGGTACGTTGGCGATTGCTACATTTATTCGTGATCAAGGCACAGGTGGCTGTTTTCGTAACCCAGCATAATAACAGAAAAAGTGCGGGAAGCCGACGGAGTTTGACAAGAGCAAATCTAAGTAGTTCTTTTTGAAATCTATGCGGAAGAACTACATCTAGCTTTAGGCTGGCAGGGTGATAATCATAAGGGAATCGTGACGAAGAATGTACGTACACTTAGGAATAGAGAGCAGATAGTGGTAGTATAATATATTTATTTTATTTTACATCACTTTTAAATACAGAATAGTAGGTACAGTCAGCGACGAAACATGTAGATAACCACAACAATTGTAAGAAAATTATTGAAAACACTACACGACTATGATGTTAATATTAGTGCATCTGACTGAGTAACTTACATCGAAACAACAAAAAATCTCACAAAATTCTGACTAGAAACGTTTTTAACAATTAAAATCACATTTACCTAATAATAACATGGTACATTATTCATCTATTAATTGTACAGACTACAGGATAAATAAGTATTCAGTAGTAACCTAATAGTAATACTTGAAGGAGTAAAACAACGCTGCATAACGGGTTGAGTCAACTAACAATGTTATATTTAAGCGTCGGTTACACGTAGCTGTTATCATGTTTAGCTCCGTGTGACCGTAGCTTCACTTATCTAAGCAACGTAGACGCGCGTAGCATTACGTAGCACCACTGCTACGCGCCTCTACGGCTGCTACGGGTTTTTGTAGATGGATTTTGGTAGAACCACATTCATAATAATTATTTTATCTATGCTGAGTTTATTTTGCAAAATCGAAGATAAAGATCGTAGATAATATTATATGATATTAGTAACATTATCTACAAAGTGAAAAATATTTTACAAAATGCATTGCGTCGATAAAAGTTTTTACTAATGTATTGCTAATTTCTCAGTGCTAATAAAATGTTCTAAATATTTTAAGGGCAATATTCAAAAAACGTCCATCTATTATAATACTAACTCGTATAAACCTTTTTACAGAAACAACTAACATACTTAGCTGTTTAAAAATGTGATAACAGTTAAACTTGAGACTATTTTCTGGGAGTTTTATCTACTAATAACTAATATTTTATCCCGATTTATTATAAATACACGATTTTGTCAAACAGTAAGTATTTATATTATATCGAACTTTAATCTTTTTATTTGTAGGTTTATAAAACACTTTATTATTTTGTAGACAAAAAATAGATAGATACTTATGTATGAGTGGAACTGCTCTAACATCAACTTACATCAATAACTGTATTATTAACTATTCAAAACTATTTAAATAATAAATTATTATTTTATATACAACAATATTTACAAAATATTCAGAGTTACTATTGTTAACAACTTTCTAATATTCTATTCTACTTTACGTTAATAATACATCACCAATAAATACACTGATATTTAAAAGTACTCTACAGGTATTATACTAGACCCACCAAACAGTTCATATTTAAATGAAGTGGTGTTCAAAGAAGCTATTGAGTGAGAAGTCAGTGTGTGCACTCGAGTTGGTGTTGGTGTATGTTTGGTTGCAACTGGTAACGGTAGACGTGGGCCTTACGCACAAGTCCATGGCCGGCGCGGGCTGGCTTCTATGCCGACGGCTGCCACGTCTACCCACGAATCAGTGATCCGTACTAAAGTAAGAATTCTGCATCAAGTAAAGCTTATCGATAGGATTTACTACCGCGCCCGTGCCAAGGTTCAAGGGCTCGTGGGTCGGATGCCCGTGGTTGTGGTGGTGTTGAACCTCCAGGTTCTGAAGGCTCATCGTGTCAGAGGCGCCCTCGTCGAGCTGATCGAAGTTGCTGCCGTCGAGCGATATGTCCGAGCTGCAGAAACTGTCACCGGAATGAGCCGGATAATCTGAAAAAAAAAATCATATGTGGTGTGGTGCTAAGCTTTGATTATTGCCCTAGGCGTCTAATATAGACATTGAATACCTATAAAGTGCCCAGCACACAAATGTTTAGTTCGTGGATCTCAGACAGAGCTGAGGTTGTGAAACTTTGAATCCATAGTCTTATCTAATGCGCCTTTGAACAGAAACTTCCTTGGGTAAACTAATTGAAACTTAGATACCTGTCTACTGAAATCGATTAAATGTACGTACGTAGGTATATACATACATTATACATGCTACTCGTAGCATGTACACAACCCCAACTACTCGTAGTTGGGGTTGTGTCTGTGTTTGTTTGTTTGTGTCTTTGTAGCTCTGAATACAGCGCTCCGATTTGAATGAGATTATTTGTAAGAAAAGTGATTCTGGAAATCTGGAATAGGTCTAAGCCAGCCATGTTTGGTAAAAAGGCAAGGACCTGCAGACCGATTTGGATAAAACTTAAAATATACTTTCTTAGTTCTATGTCCGCGCATATAGTACGTATCCAGTTTTAGAACACAGCCTGGTTAAAGTCATGAATAAAAAAGGCAGATGAGATCTTACCATCAGGAGAGTACGGCAAATTCGGGTTCAGCGGCTGGCTCGAAGCGGAAAAGGAACCGTCAAGGCCTAGGTAGTTCCCATGCTCACTGGATGGGGACTCCTGCTTAATACTCTTCTCGTCCTTATCTTTATCCTTATCCACAGACTTATCGCCTTCCTGCTTAGCTTTACGCTGGATCTTCTTCATCTTGGCGCGCTGGTTCTGGAACCAGACCTGCACTACTCGAACGCTGAGACCAGTGTCCTTAGCGAGCGCTTCGCGCACTTTACGACATGGCTTCGGGCTGACTTCGAAGGAGGCTTTGAACTGCCTGCGCTGCGCGGACGTAAGAATGGTCCGTGGACGTTTTGGGCCTCGACGTCCGTCGCGTGGCCGCTCTGAATCATCTATAATCATATCGTCATCCGCATGCTGCATCAAATACATCTCCTTCTCAAAGTCTTGCCTGCAGAATATCTGGCCTGATCTCATTACGTATTGTTCGCCCTTCTGCAGAGGCTGGCAGCACATCACGCAGACAAAGCATTGGATGTGAAAGACATACTGCTGCGCGCGCATCACCATCTCTTGTGGGAGCAGACGGTCGCCACATCGAGTGCATTTCACCCCAAACAACCTATGGAAAATGCTATAATTATACAGTATCTAATAATTAAACGGTTGTTTTGTTACATCTCGCCAGAGATTAATAATGCGATCAAAAGCACAGAAACAGCGTACTGAAAAAATATCTCTCCGAGAAAGTAACACAACAACTTACAACCTGTAGAAAAAATCGCTTGGCAATTCGCACTAAGTAGATATTGAATTAAGAATTCGCAGTCAGAAACAACGTCTAACTCTAAAGCACACCAAACTTCAAACAAACAGCAGTCGGAAGCGAGAACAATGTTGAATTTGAAATGGAATAGTACCAGCAGGCATTCGAATGTGGAACTTTAGACGGCTGCTTCCGATTCGATCGATTGTAGCGAGTGCTGACTTCAAGGGTTTTCGTGTTGAGGACATTTTGTGTTCTTGTTTTTTATGATTCTCCGACAAACTGCGTAGTTAAAACAGGCTCCCAGACTAAACGTCGTTTGTTGGAATTAGATTAGCAGTAGGTACTTATTCTATAATATTTGAAACAGTGTTGAAGCATTTTACATAGAAAGCACACCGCAAGAATGCCGAAAATACTCACCTAAGCGTCAACAAACTGTTTTCGTTTGTATGGTAGGTAGTTATGCTACTAAGATATGATGATTACCTATCGTAGTCGGGCTTGCAGTACAGCTTAGCGTTCCTGGTGAAGCAGGTATGGGCAAGTGGCGAGCCGCAAACGCAGCAGGAGAGGCAGTGCTCATGCCAAGAGAGCTCCCCCACTCGCATCAAATAACGATCCTGGATCTTCTGGCCGCATCCCTCACATATCTCCACAATCTTCTCTCGCTTGATGCTCGTGCTCAGCTCTGTAAGAGAGCACTGATGTGAGTAGCATGTGGTATACTAACTCATAGGTATGTTTAGTATTTCACCAAAAAATACAGTGCCTTGATCACGAATAAATGTGACAATCGCAAACGTATCGTAACGCTAGCCTTTCCAAGATACACTGCGCCGTGACACTACAGCTGTTAACAGTCGAGCTGGCATTGACGCGCAATAAAACTCGAATACGCTAACGCGGCAACTGTCAGATTTGTTCGTGATAGAGGCACTGGTAGATACCTACCTGTCTTTTTCTGTAAGCCGATTCAACTATTTATCTGACAGCTAACTTATCCTAGACCTTATGGATAAACCATAATAGGTACTATTATAAAAAAGTTGACATTTTTGTTCTCAGCAAAGTACACTCAGTTCCTGTAGTTAGAGCAAAGCAACGCGGTAATTCGCAAATGCAAGTTCAATTGTTTTGATGAAACATATCTTTTACAAGGGCAAAACCGGAGAAAGGTTGAATATTGAAGATGATATGGTCATACTTAGTTTAGGGTTCCGTGATCATCATAGATGACAATACGTAGAAGGCTCGTCGTCAGTCCGAAAGTCTCATTAGATAGTGACACTCAAACTAAATTGAGTCACAATTATTTATCCGTAATTCTACTACGTACTGGCAGAGAAGAAAAATTGTAATCGATTTTAAAAAAAAAATTATAATAAAATCTCCATCTTGAAAAATTTTTGTATCTACCCCAAAAATCTAATTTAGAAAATCATTGTTCACCTAATGAAAACTATAGGTCACGTGACTATTCTCATAAATTTTCTATTCTGTAGCTACTGTAAAATGTCAACGTGGCTGGAGGGGCGGGTTACGCTAAATAAATTATTATACTTACCTGAAGCTATTTCTCGGAAAACTACTTTCTTCCTAACCTTAACCTGACTAGTGCACTGGTCGGGTCAAGGTTAGGAAGGAAATAGTTCCAGTCGCTCTGTACTACTCTGCAGTGTGACAAAGCATTGTACAGTCGACGAAACTTTACAGATTTCACGGTCATCATAAGCCCGGTTAGTTCGAGTACGCAAGAAACTACGTTTTATTGTAAAAGCTATAGGTAACGCTGGAGTGGCCTTCATCGGGTATTGATTAATTTAGAATAAAGAAATTAAATTCTACAAGCGCTTATAATATAGCGTATTAACGTGTAGCGTAGTAAGTGGTTTGAAAAAAAAAACGCTAGTACAAGCCTCTGTTCGACCAAATGTGCTCAATATGCGCATGTTGCATCGCATCTCGGCTAGCTGGAGATATACCCAATTTCGTATTATTTGCAAGGGGTTCAAACCGCCCGAAATCTTGGAGTTCCGAAACGGCACAAAGTGGCAAACAATTCTCGCATACAGCGTTTGCTGACACTAAGCCAGTATTGATATTGGCGTCGGTCTGCTCGATTGCTGACGGAATATGCGGGCTAAAATTGGTTTCTATGTCTGGAATTGTCTGAAAATGCTTTGTGTTTGAAAACGTGGTCCAATATTTTGGATTTAATTGGACTGCTTTGACATAAACTCTGGGTTCGTGAATTCCAAAATTCCAACAGAGAGATTTGAAGCGCATTGGTTATTGTCCCTACCAAATGCAATTGTTTGGTGGAATGTTTCAATAAGTATTAGCACGTATTAGTCAAATAACTAGTCAAATAACTACATATATACATAATAGCTAGATTAGACGGGTATAGCAACTAATGTAGAAGCGATTACGAATTAAAACATTAGACAAATAAAACCAACTAAAAATTTTATAAAAACCTTTTACTTTAGAACGTCGCGGTGGTGGTAACCGCCATGACGGAGCGCGTGCTGTTTTGTAGCCCAAATACCTCCTACGAATATACCTATACTACGTATATTCGAAATGACCTAAGGAAAATAAGGTTCGGCGTCCGTCTCACCGCATTTCTTAGACTGGGGCCCCGAGTCGAGACACGCCCCGTAGGGTGGGGCCCGGGACGACCCGAGCAAAATGCGGCTATAAAACAACCCTGACGGATAATCGATGCCCGCACTTACTATTCAACTCGAATTCTCTTGCTCCGCTAACGGATCTGTTGTGAAAGAAAGTTAGTAATTTAAAAAACATCGATTCGGAAAAATAAAAATGGCTAGCGACTCTTTGCTTCATCAGAAAATCATTAGGCTGGAGTTGCTCATAATTGACGTCATTTGATCGTAATATTACGCGTCAACGCCAGCTCGATCTCCGATCATTGTACATAGTTAGTAATGCCACCCTGCATTGTATATCGGATACACTACCATACCAGGTATATTATCTATCTAGCCTAACAAAAACAAACGAAGGTTGGCGAGAAGCTTTGCCAATAGGAGCCGCATGCTCGCTCATATTGGTATGCGTGTTCATAACAATTGAACGCTAGCGATGATGGGTATGTAGCAATGCTTGTTCAACGCGGGTGAATGCGATAGCGGCCGGAGCTTGGCTGACCTATAACTTGCTTTTGTTTGTACCCATAGCATAACAATACGTCTACGATTGTTACCTTAAAGGCTCGAACAGGCCGGATTATTAAACGTAGACGTAAGCGTAGACGTGCACGTACACTGAGTTGTAATGTATGAAATTGTATGAGACAGGATACACTGCTTGCGTAATGACGCACACGTCTACGTTACGCAAGCAGTATGTCCTGTCTCGTAGAGTTTCACACATTACAACTCAGTGTACGTGCATGTCTACGTGCACGTCTACGTATACGTATCCGGTCTGCTCGAGCCTTACGTCGTGCTATATGGCTCACATATTTAGTGGGGATTTCTGGAAAAAAATCCTGAAATCTCCACTGCACCGTAGCATGCTATGACGTAGCCAGAATTTTTTTCTGGGAAAAAATTACTTAAATCCCCACTGGTAGGGATTTCCAAATATAATGGGGGTTTCTGGAATATATTGTGCTGAGGCCTCTGTGATAAATTTATGCACCAAAATAAAGTCCTAATAACTAATGCCATTATTACGGTAGATTAGACCAACGAAACTGGGTGTCAAAATGTATTTTTACAGTTTTCTGAACTTTATTCTACTGAAAAACCACTGAACGCTTCATTCGGCATGATTCGGCTCGCTACAGATATAGTTTAACCTGACCACGCTAAGTCTGTAGAATCTTAAACAACTTTCTATTATTGGTAAACTTCTGACAAAACCAGGCAAACCGCCGCGCCGCCGCTTGTCATTTGTCACACGCGTTGAAGTTGCACACGAGATTTTTCACAAAACTGAAATATAAGGCATTTTTGCTCCTTATAAGAACATTGCATTTTTGAAAGTATTTTATATTGTGACTAGTCTCTTTATGATATATTATGTAAGTATTTTAATTTTTTTATAAAGTATAAAATACTACCTATTGGTTTATAACGATAGAACTAAAAACACACAAAAGAAAGTCTTGTAAAATCTGTATCGAGTTTATCTTATAGTTTGTGTTTACAGAATAATTTACCTATAATCTTCTTGTGCGATATATTTTGCATTTTTAAGTTATATTCGTATAACACGATTTACTAAAATGAGTTTTATAAACGCTCTTTTAGAATAATGCATTCTAGAGTTTCAGTTCGTCATTTGAGCCATGTTTCCGCAGGAGCCGCGCGTTCCCTATATCGATCCGGAGACAGAAGCGAACCTCCATTATTTCCAGAAGAACCTTATCTCTTTTTTTTAGTGGGGAAATCCATCATGGATACCTACTGCTTTTTATAGCGCGTGCACACTATGCCCATGCCGTGCCGCGATTAATTCCGGAATTATTGCCACAGCAACATCGCCTTTATTCTTATACCGCGTTCACACATGCCCATGCCGCTGCCGGAATTATTGCCGCGATGAATTCCGGAATTATTGCCACAGCAACATCGCCAAGTTCATGCCCTAGCTCTATGGTGAGTATAAAGGCCACGGTCCGTCGGGCACTTTTACCGGGGGACGCGAGTGCGCGTTATAGTACAGGATCTCGCTATACAACGATTACCACCGAGCTGGTTATTGGAGGAAAACTATTTTATCATCAATTAAATATGTCAATAAATGTATTGCAAATGGGTTGTCTAAAAATTTCAGTCCAGAATATAAATTTAAAAAAAATGTTTAACTGCTTTGGTTAATAGACAAATCCATAGCTAGTCAACTTCACCTTACAACGGCCACTTCATTGTTAAAGATCTATTTATTTAACAAGAATAAGTCGATCAAAACTTGAGACTATGATAGTTTTTTTTTCAGTCAACACTATGATTTCTTTTGTATTCAAATTCAAATTCAAATTCAAAATCATTTATTCCTTTTGATAGGTACAATTTGTAGACTGGGAAAAGTCACGTTTTACAAAATAATAAAAAAGGAAGGTACATACATTTAAAGTACACACTACTTAGTAAACACGCTACTTAGTTACACTACATAGTAAAGTCATCAGCCATAGCTTCGTCAATATTATAGTACGATTTTAACAAGAGAAATGTCCTTATTTGGTACTATAGTTTTTAAAATCCAGATTTCGAATGTCCAATGTCAATTTATTATAGAAACTAATGCTTTTACACAGGAAGCTTTTATCTACTTTAGCCAGTCTGCGAGACGGGACAATTATTTTGTTTTTATTGCGTGTATTATAATTATGGATGTCACTTTGTAATATATGATCGTCAGTATGTAATTTTGCATATAATACATTTTGAAAAATATATTCTCCAGTAAATGTCATAATATTTAATTCCTTAAACCTATGCCTGCATGATTCCAATTTACCTATTTGTAGCATGAACCTTATTGCCCGCTTCTGCAATATAAAAACTCTATTGTATATTATATTATTGTATATTTGTATATTGTATATTTATTGTATATTATATGTATATTTACTTAATAAAAACTAAATACGAATTTACGAAAATTGTACAACAATGATTTACCTACGTAAAAACGTAAACCTACGGGTTTGGTGTAATAAGTGTCAGTAAACTAATTTGTTCAATATTTGTAGAGCTATTTGCTCTACAAATATTGAATAAATTCGTTCATTTGCAAGCCTATTGCACGTTTTACGAAATACGTTACATCGCTTTAAAAATATACTGATCATTTGTATTTGTATTTGTATTTGATCACACTATGTAAGGGTTTTAGATGTTTGTGTTTCAATCACGCCAAAACTACTGAACCAATTTTAATGAAACTTTGGAATTGTATATAGTTCGTAACCTGGAATAACATAATAGGCAAATTTTTATCCCAAAAAAATCAACGGACCAAGAGGTTTTAATAAATAAAATGGTCGCACCACATTTTTCGACACGATAGGACGACTTGCTTTTGTAAATTAACAAAACACTGATTGCGTAATGACGCGCACGTCCACGTTACGCAAACAGTGCCTTGATCACGAATAAATCTGACAGTCGCCGCGTTAACGTATTCGAGTTATATTGCGCGTCAATGTCAGCTCGACTGCCAACCGTTGTAGTGTCACCGCGCAGTGTATCTCGGATACGCTCGCATTACGATACGTTTGCGATTGTCACATTTATTCGTGATCAAGGCACAGTGTGTCCTGTCACGTTGAGTTTCATACGTTACAACTCAGTGTACGAGTACATGCACGTCTACGTATACACATCCGGTCTGCTCGAGCCTTTATTATGCCAAAAAAGTATCGGTCCACGCGTCAGCCGGGTAACAGCTTGTGTATTATTAAAAAGATGGCCACCTCATGTTAAATGGTAAATCTCTGCTCGTTATGGCCAATTTGTAATGCAAATTTTGAATTTAGAATATAGATAGTTCCTTGGGTAGTATTTGTTGTGTTAATCTGTGGCACAACTCAGATGCAGTCGAAGTATAAATTCATTTGTAAAGACAAAGATGTTTTAGTACCCTTTTTTTTCGTTGATTACACTACTCGTAGTAGTTACTCTTAGCATTGATGAGGAACTCACGTATGTGTGCCTCGTCTTCGACTCGGCCCACATTTACACGTTCTTCCCTCATTGCCTCTGTTGCGGGCCGCTGCAGTAATGTACTAATGCTATAGTAAATTTTACAGGAAAATATAACTAACACTCGAAAAAAAACAGAATTATTCATTTTTGGTTCTTATCGGAATCGGAAACCTCGGTGGGCGAGTCCATTCGCACTTGACCGGACGTTTTATTACTGAAACCTATAATACCTAGATATATTTGAGTAAGGCAATCACATCTCCTGACGCTGCAAATCATGTAGATTAGATGCAAATGACAAGTAAATTAATCAAAAATTATCAATACTTTTATTTATCTAAAATGCCAAGTGATAAAACCAGGTCAACGTCAAACAGTGGAGTAGTTACCCTTCCATGTTTGTATGGAAAGGTGGGCGACTAGTTGAACCTTAAAGCTTACATTTTCCTATCGCGTAACTATGTCGCTTTTAAGTGGTTGAGTAGTAGGCCTACATTTTGGCATCACAACGATAATTCCATACTGAAACCGAAAAATTTATAATGATTAATATTCTGTATATTCGTTTTTATTAGCAGTGAGTATAATTTAGTATTTCGAGCCCCATAACTAATTCGTAATATATAAAGTGCGTTTTAGTCTTCTACTACCCAGTGATTACCTAAAGAAAATATTTGTGTAGCATTTAATAATTATTCAAGCATTGGAGAGAAGGAAACTTTGTCACTGTTTGATAATTATCTTCCTACTATTAGTAAGTTATATAGGTTAATAATTTAACTACCCACATAGTTAATTTTTTTTAGGTTGTATGGATATTTGTGCATATTTGTAAAAAACCACTCGCATACTATTTGATGGACATACCTATAAACGCTGAACTTTATTAATAGGTACTTATATTATCATCGGCTATTCACCGTTTAAATAATGAATTTATTCACAAAGAAAATTACAACTAATACAGTATTTACAATATTCACAATATTTACAAAATACACATGAAACAGTTGAGCCATCTAAAAACCGTTGCAAACGATTTATAGATAGCTCATATTTCATTCACCGTTTATAAGTATGACTTAAAAGTTTTGCCTGAAAACTTAAAATTTATAATCGTCACTAACCAGTTCTCCCGTTGCAGTTGAGCGGTGGCTGCATCGGCTCCTGCATCAATCCGGGGTTCATATTAGTGTAGAATTCTAACATTTTTTTCTTGAACAGTAACTGTCAATGTCACTTGGTCACGTGATGGCGTCCGCGGAGTCACTAGCGTGGCGCCGGCCGATCGCACAATGAGGTCCGCGCCGCAGCTATACCAGCTCCCGAGCAATAATGTTGTCCCCTTCGCCGGTATTCAACCAATCGCAAGTACCACATTTCTGGTCGACTCCGCCCTGTGTACTCTCGACCCAACCTACCTATTATACAGATCAAAGCTATGATATTTTGGCGCGAGACTGTACAATGGCAAATAGTATTTTTTCTTTCGGTAAAAAATTCAACTGCCACCAGTGTCGGCGGCGTGCATGAACGCTCAACGTCTTTATTAAAATTTAATTTTATTATTAGTTATTCCAATTTTTCCAATTATTTTGTCTCGAAGTGTAATTAAAAAACAAATCTTGCAACGTTTGCCAAAAAAATCGAAAGATATAGAAACAAAAATATCTCTGTAAAAGATAAGAACACTTTTTGTGCTCTATGATATTCTAACAGTTGCAGCGTATAACTTTGCAAATTTTTACGGTATTTACCTAACGCGATTTTTTATTTCCGCATAAATACTAACTTTGTAATTTTTTAAAATACGCAAGGCGTTTAGACCCGATAGTATTGCAAAATAGCTCACATTTTCTCATTTCCGTAAAAGCGGCACGGGTGAGGACCGAGCGCGCAGCGGTATGCAGAAAAGGCGGGCTTGAACCGTTCCAGTTATCTAGTATTTTAGTTGAGTTGCGAGTACACTGCCGCGTTATTTCACTTACTCACTGTCATGATAGTAGGTATTGCCAATCCAAGTACTTCTGAGTAAATGATCTACTGATCAATTCACACTGATATACTGATCATACACACAATTCAAATACCTACTCAAATTTTATTTTTGGATATAAAGAAAGGGCACTAAATTTTAGAAAACAATAACATCTGCAGAAGTCCTTAAGTAGGTAAATGAACTAATACTTATGCCATGGATCGGATAACTCAAAAGATTTGATGCCTGAGTATAGGCTATCATGGGTACTCCTCTTAGTAAGTGTCACGGAAGAAGCTAATCTATTCATAACACTAGCGGTTGCGTCAAGCTAAACCATGATTCATTAATGAATCAAAGAAGAAGATAAAAACAACTGATAAGTAGTTTCCAGCAGTATGGTCACTGGAAACAAACGTGCAAGTAATTGCTGTGGGACTAAAGCGTCGTGGACTTGCGTCACTTAAATCAACCTTAGCAGATTAAGCTCATAGTCTTTGGTAAGTCTTTCTACAGTTTTACACACACATTTTATAACAAAATGAAAATGTCTGCCTTTTTAAGTCTAGGCAAGAGCTTAGTCGTGCATTTTTTAGTAGGTACCTATAATATAAATATTTTTTGTTGCATAAGTGGCGTTTTATAGCAAATAATGGCTCATCGCTCGCAAAATATGGCGAGTACAATAATCTTTCTACCGAATCGACGTATTGAGAAGTTTTTGATGGATGTAAAATATTACATAGTCAACCCGCCTTTCAATCGTGGTCGTAGGTTTGAATCCCGTCGTGTACTTATGACTTTTTCTAGCTTATTTGTCGGTAATTCAGGTTTATATGCACTATGCCTGTGCTCTCAAACGGCAAAGGAAAACATCGTGAGGAAGCCCGCGGCTTAAATCAGTTCCACATGACATTGACCATATATTTTTGTAGGCTGGGAGGATGGTGTAGTATATATAGGTGCTGCAAGCCTACACCATCTTTAAAATGTCTCAGGAGCTACAGCGTCCCGTCTATTGAGGCATGAACATTGAACATGAATAAAAAGTGGACCCTGTCTCTGTCTGTAGGTATAAATCATCTTCGAATGATTTTGTCCTATTTTTTCAGATGCGGTAGCTTTTGTAGTGCTAAGAGTTACGAAAAACTTGTTTTGTAAAAAGCATAAAACATGTTTTCGGTTAGACAAGCCATGACAGGCACCATGGCTCGTCATTGTGTTTCGAGTGGGCCAATTCCCTCATTGAGCGGCCACTTGGGCCATCCGCCATGTAAACAACATGGATGTGAGAACCCTACTGTGCTACGGTTGTAGATGCGGTAAAACGAATGTGAACTTAGCAGATCATTGTTTAGATCAAAATAATGCCAAACGGTGGTGGTAGTAATATTATTGATCGAGTAAGCTTGCGTTATATATTTGTTAGAGCATAACTTTTGAATCTGGTAGGTCTACGAATAGTACCTACTAGATTTAACTCAGTGAAATAAATAAATACTCATCACTGTTTCTCAGAGAATAACAATGACTACTTAGTATAGAATATGATCATTAGATGGGCAGTGCAGGGAGATACACATTTTATATTTTACGTTGTCTTTGTGTTTTACTTACTCTGTGTATTTCATGTTTGTGCCTGTTTGTGTGTCATAAATAAATGTATTTTCTTTCTTTCTTTCTTTCTGTGGTAGGTATACACTAGGAACCCATCAATTTGTGATACCGCATCCAAACCTTTGACGTTGTCTTTCTGCAAGCCAGTCAGAATTATTATTGTGTTTTGATTGCTCGAACGCAATGAATGGCTCTGCGTGCGTTTTTAGGGTTTTTTTGTCCCTATTTGTGCTATTGTGCATTAGAACCACTTCAAGTAGAACGGTGCAGTGGCCACGAATTCCTTTCGTACATCGTTGACGGGTTGAGCTATTCAAAACTCAGATGCTGTAGGTACTTAGGATATATGCTTCAATCCATTTGGAGCACAAAAGTATTGGAAATTATGATAAACCAAAACTACTTTTTAAACTATATCGAAGATCCGGTGACTTTGCTCGCATTGTTATTTTTCTACCAACCAAGTTCTTTATAGTGTAAAATGTAACGCTTCGTTGCAAAAGAAGCATTCAGAATTCCGTCTTTCTTGGAAGAATTTTTTTGTTATGAGAATAAATAGTTCAAAATCAATGCATTTCTTACCTTACAGAACAAAGTCCAACAAGGACGTGCTCTATGAGGCAGTGCATCGCGTCCACCCACTGTTAGACGTGAAACTGTTATTATGTCTCAGACATCCTATAGCCTTCAAACCAGAAAAGACACAGCAATGCGAGTATCATGTTGATTTTCAGTCAACGAACGTTTTTATATAATTATCCTTAGATTGTGAAGATTTTTCTGAACCAGCTATTTGTTATGGTACAGAAAAAACTTTTTTAATCTCAAAATCGCATTCGAAGGTAATTAAATAACCCTTATACGTTACTAAATCGTAACATAACGTACGAGTCAAGAGAGTTAAAAAATTAAATAGGTAAGTATAATATTTAGTCGTTTGTAATTTCGTACCGTGTTTTGTAAGTTTAATGTCTTCAATAGTACCTAACTACTAACTACCCCGGCGCTTATTAGTTTAGATCATAATTTTAAAATTCAATATAGGTATCGACTTTCTCTCGAGATTCATAAATTCGTAGGCATCTTGCCTCCGCAACTTACAGCGTAAAACTTATTCACCAACTCCATCAAATGCAACTCGAGTGAAGTTAACATAGAGTTACTTGAATCCTTTTGAAATTCTAGGTGCTTCAACTCAAATAAAGATTTTTAATTTTCCAAGAGTACGCACGGTTATTTATTTTTGCATACCAATAAAGTGGAGTATTTAGAACGGAGAATCTCCCCTTCGGGCGGGGAGAGATCAACTTCAATAAAGGCTGTGACGTCGATACGGAAAATTCCTGCCATTTTCACTTGCCAAGCAAATACATGCCTTGATCACAACCTGGAAGGTTTAATTTTAAACTGGAGGAATACGATCTTATGCCAAAGGCACCCGGCATCCCCTATCGTAACTACTGCCTTGTATTTTCAAGGAGTGAACAGATAGGTCTTGCGAGTTGACATTGCTTCCTTCAATAACGTGAAACCTATAAACTACAAACTAGCACCTATCTATCTTAATTAAATACATCCTACTTTCATAAATAGGTTTAGAGTATTGACCCCGTGGCGCCCTCATCAGGAATAAAACGTAAATTAAAATTATATTCAGCCAAGTATTTTAGATCAAATCCTCCCCATGCAAAATTAACTCTTAATCTCATTGATTTCCAATGGTATGATTAGTGGACATGCTCTGTTAGTTAGCGCACTTCTAGTAGGAGTAGCTAATAAGAAACAGACAGACATCTGATAAGAAACACGCTAAGGTAGAGAAACCTCAATTTTGAAACCGGTACATTTTTGACTTTACTTAGGTATATGTAGGTACTAGGGATTCCGGGAGAGGGTAGTGCAGAGGTCAAATAGGTACCTAACCTACTTTTTTGATTCAACCCATTATAACCAGTCGTTAGTCATCAGTATCGTATATTTTGGTATTGATTGATTGATCTATCATCATCAATATATATAAAACTGTTTTGAAGCTGACAGAGATTCAACGCACAGCCTAAACCATAAGTCCTAGAGGTATAAAATTTGAAGGGTAGTATCCTTTTAAGGTGCAGGGGTGCACTAAGAAAGGAATTTTTAAACGTCACACTCTAAAGGGTAGAACGCGAGCAACGCCGCGGGCGACGGCTAGTACTATTATAGAACTGTAAAAAAGCCAAAAACTAAAATTAAAGATATAGATAAACGAAATATGCAGATCTACTAAATAACCGATTCTGATTCCGAAAATCGAGTTTGTCTCTATCTCGTATACGGTTCGGTACGATACGTTTCCAATGGTCACCTTCGTGATCAAGTCACTGAGTATTTAACCTGTGACCAGGGGACAGGAGGATACTCTTGCACCAACTATCTCTAGGGGACTGTATCTAAATATAGACCACTGGCGATGAGATGTTATTTCAGATGTGTGAAACGATTTATACTGTGCTAGAAAATTACACTGCTGGATAATAAAATAGTATACAAATGTAATTACTATGTGGATCGTGGCTTCGATCCCCACTAAGAACAAACATTTGTGTGTGGCAAACATCGATGTTTACTTTGTCAACCCGGACATAGAGCTATGTCAAACCGAATATGTGATCCGCAAAACTACTGAATTCATGACCATTTAATAAGGCTAAATTCCCATTTTATTTATTGCCGGAATATCAATTGGGTCCAAATAAGTCCGGAGGTCGGGCGGGCCGTGTTGGGCACGCGGCGGTCACGTGACCCGGACCTGCCCGGCTTAAAACTGGATACAGTATATTTCTATTATAAATAATTTATTGTTTTGTGGTGAAATTATTCGGTCACGTATTAGTGGTAACTCTTGAATTTTGTCGAAATAAACTCCACAAGAAGTTGTACTTATTCCGTGTTGATTTCTGAAGGGTAAGTAAGCACAGTAATTAAAAAAAAAATAGAATTACTTACTTACAGGGTGAAGATGTATCTACGACAACCAGTGGAGACGTTCATTACAAGTCGTATAAAATAGTCAAATAAAAAAAAACAAAAGTGTTACATTGGTGGCCCGCCAGTGGTCGAGCCGGTGGGCTCGATGGTAATAACCCATCAAGCCTTTGTTCGATATTTTATGTACACATTAAACTCGATTTGTTCACTAAATGATAATTTAAATCAAAAAATATTTACCGTGTAGAGTCAGCGTTTATATTTAAAAATGTGCTAATAAAGTACAACCGAGCTGAGAACCTCCTATTTTTGAAGTTGGTTATTAAAATGAAACGCCACACTGCAACGCGGATAACGCGGCTTACAAATGCACAATTATTCTGCGAGCGAAATTACACATTTCCGCATGGCTCGCTTTGAGTCTCAGGTAGGTAGAGTTTAACCACGCTAGAGGTGGCTAGTGGCTATAAAATAACCTCAAAAGTTCCTCTTAACCTCAGTTATACTAAATTATACATTTTGATAGTAGTCATTTCCTACTTAGGTGTCATTATTTGTATACTCATACATTATTAAGATGAAATAATTTTCTAAGATTTTACAATAGGTAATTTTACTTAATTTTGTTATCGTTCATCGATAGGAATCGTTATCGCAAGGAAGATATGCTACTGATGTCTCATATGTCTTACTGATGTGGAAAGTGTTATCTATAACCATTAAAAAACCGCAATTCGAGAAATTGCTTATGGTATCTATGTAAAAAAACCTTAGGACTCGCCCCTTTATCCCATTGCAGAGTTAACGTGTTCAGATTTCAGTACTTAACTCAGCAGAGCTAATAACGTTGGCTGTCTGTATCCCGATGCACGCACACCTACCTCTACCTACATCATAGTTTCAGTTAAGCTTAGTTTTCGGTACAGCGAATAAAAACACAGACATTGTTTATCTATGATTTTGGAGGCTCGGCTACCGTCGCAGCCAAAATCCGGTTCCACCCACTGATACCGGCAATTTGCATGTAGATTTTTTGTCCAAAGCTCTACGGCCTAGAGGATAGGAACATACCAGTTTTGCATGAACGAACACAATGGTACCGATTCTGTTGTTACAGCAGGCTAACTAAAAATACGTAATAAAATCTAGGTCTTTCAATGACATGACAATCTGACTGACAATCGATTTTTTCTAGCTGCGTGCGGGTAGGTCATCAATTTAGATTTTTTTTAATGATTATTTTTAGTGAAAAATTTAACTTTAGGGGGAACAAACTTACGACCAATACTTACACTATTTACAATATTTTCAAATATACACATGAAACCGTTGCAAACAAGCCATTGCAAACGTTTTATAAACTAACCTGCTTACTTATTATATTCGATATACATATAACTTTATTCAGCTGTTTACATTTTTGCTGTCTCTTACTAACAGGTTATATGAAACAGTGACAGAGCTAGATTTTATTCAGCTATTATAAATATGGCCCCTAATGTATAAAATATATATTATTTAACTTTATTTTGTAAAAACTTGTACTATGCGAAAGATTGCTAATAGAATATTATGTACTTATATATTTTTTTTTAAATACATTTATTTTTTTTATTTTTTTAAATACAATGTACAGGTACACCCAAAAATAGAACAAACATCTATATTTGCCACACACAAATGTTTGTTCTTGGTGGGGATCAGACCTACGACCCACGGCACGAAAGGCAGAGCTACCTACTACCGACTGAGCCATGACGCCTGTCTTGCAAATGTATAAACATTTTTAATATTAAAGTTAGTAAGTTGCAGACAACAGATTCGACAGCAATGTCAAAATATTTGAACCATCTCGCCTAACTTGATTAACTCACGTTTTACTCGTTTTTCTAGTCTAGAGTCTAGACTGACGGACCGTTTGTTGTAAATTCTCTTTGTATCGGAACACACCAAAGGATGCAGTTTTCCAAGCGTGTCGCACACCTTACGCATGAATAGTTTCCAAACTTTTATTACAGCCTATAGAGGTAGACGAAACTCGCTATTTTACTCGAGTAAAAGCTATTTTTGAAAACATTTCTATTCCTGGTGACTTATCGCAAAAATAGTGCCCACATTTGAGAATGTCAACTTGCATTAGGATTTAGAACAGTTATGGACACGAGTTTTGACATTTTTTGAAACGACACATAGCACTTTTATTTTAATAGTTTTTCTTGTGTTATTGTGAGTAGGTATTGTTGTTTAATTTTGGTGGAATTTTAACCAATAATACTTAGGTCGTAACATAAAGTGTGAGCCATTGGAATAAATGTGTGTAAAGTGGTTTTTCTGAATGTGAAAATTCGTGTTAGGTTTTGAAGAGAAAATCCACCATTTTCTTTTCAAAACAAACGACAGCCGACTTGACAAATGACTTGACTTATTTGTTGCAATTTTAACACTTGACATTGGCAAAATTGTCTGTCGAAATGACGGACACAGGCCATTATGGAAGAGAAGAAGAAGTAGAACAGTTATTCCTTCTGAGCAAACCTTAATTTACATTAAACACATGCCGAATTAGTCAGAGTCACGTCCAAACGTTGATTGTACCCTTCAGGTCTGCAACAGTAAAAAAAATCTTCTACTCTGAGAGAAGGTGTAGTAGTATAGAAAATGCTACATAGTCTAGCGCAACCCCTCTTGCTAGATTATGTAGCAGTTACTGCTGCGACATGCTGAGCCCCTCTGTACAGTGTACAGGGTGTCCCGCAACTATTTTAGTTTGTTTAGCCAAAACCGAGTGAAGGCGACCATGACATTCAATAATAAATAAATACTCATGGACGTTGGACAAGAAAACAATTTTAAGAGGGCACTATTTTCTGATTTTTATACAATATTTTTAACTAACTACATCAAGACGCGCGAAAGTTCGGCATTTTATTTACCGACACATACTTATTACATAATATTTACAGTTACCATTTCATTGTGTGCCTTTCAAACTTTGATGGCAATTTCTTCAATGACAATAATTGAATTTGCAAGAGTCTAGAATATTACATGCTCTCGTAAGTATCCGAGAGTCATCCTCCTTCAGGTAAGAAACTAGTTCCGGGACACCCTGTACTAATAGATTAAAAAATCGCCACGCTTCCCTGTTTAGCGCCCCGGCAGCGGCGGCACATGTAACTGATATCACACGATGATTAAATGTTTCCGACTGAGATCACTTATTCGTGTTTAATTGTTGCTAGTATTTTTTGATTTTGTTTCGCACCCCTGTTTTAGTGCGTTGCTCACCGCTGTAAGAGATGCAAGTGTGAGTACCTAATTGCCATTTTTATGGGTGAAACCTATATTTTTTCAACTAAATATTTTAGTAATAAACTCAGATAAATGATTTAAATTAATAAATAAATAATTAAGCATTGCTATTCAGCGCGGCAATGCAGCCAGTGTCTTGGGCACGCTTCCGATTGGTACTGATTTGGACCAGTTGAGCTATCTATAAATCGTTTGAAACGGTTTGTAGAAAGCTCAACTGTTTGATGTAAATATTGTGAATATTGTAAATAATGTATTAGTTGTAATTTTCTTTATAAATAAAACTTTATATCGATCAATCTATCTATAATATTCGTCTATTCCAGAGTGTAAATATCAAAACAGTCTGCAAGAGGTATCTAAGTGAGTCGAAACGGCAAGGGATTTTATTATTAGAGCATTAAAAGATAACCCCTGCGGGGCGGGTTTCTCTCGTTGCATAGAGTAGACTATACGCAGAGAAAACCGGCTGCTATGACCAGTTAGCATTGCAGCAGAGTGGGTGCTGGTATTGAGATCACACTGGATACAATTAACGCAGAATCAGCACAGTAAGTGAGCATTAGCTAAGTACCTAATTAGAATGATTGATTCATAAATACCTAAATATACATACATAATTATATATATTATTTCGGGAAAATAACAGTGACATGACAATGGATTTTTTCAAGTTACAACATCGTCAACTAATTTAGAGGTTTTTTTATTACAAGTATTATTAATTATTTAGTAAAATATACAATTTATATCAGACCCTTAGCTTAGAAATGTATCCTTTTCCTTTTTTTTAAATAAATAAATCTTGTAATTTTTATCTAGCGTCTTTACTAGGTACAATAATTACAATTAGGGACATTTACTAAGTAGTGTATCTTTTCTGTTCATGTATTTCTTCCAGCTTTTTATAATCTCTGTGTGTTGGTCTACTCTATGGCAAGAGCAACCCTCCGAGCTGGTTTTCAAACAATAAGCATTAGGCGCATCACGTTGCAGTGAGGATTAACGGTTGACGAATCTTAAACATGCAGTTCAAAATATTAATCAAGGTTGGTTTAGAATAGCTAAAACGACTTTTACAAAAAAAAATTGCTCTTACTGAAAGCAGAATACTTAGTACACAATAAATAATTCTAGGTATTCTAAATCCATACTATTACTAATATTGTAAATGCTCTGTTACTCAAGTAACTCTGTTTGTCTTTCTGTCTTTCTAGCTTTCACGCCAAAACTACTGAACCGATTTGAATGAAATTTGGTACACATAAAGTCTAGAGCCTGAGAAAGGACATAGGCTACTTTTTAATGCGAAAAAAGGGTTGTAAGGGGTTGAAAGGGGGGGGGTGAAAGTTCCTTAACCATTTTCATGAAATCTTTTTTAATGTCACATTGAAATAACTGTCAGTTGTTTGACAGTAAGAGTTTGAATGACAGGACAACGTCTGTCGGGTCAGCTAGTTATTATATAAAACTTTTGTAGCTGACTGACAAACAACGATTTATAGGGTAGTATCCTTATATAGTGTAGGGGTGAATTTTGAAAAGTCGCACCATAAAGGGTCTAAAATTAGGATCAAATATTTTAACAAAATAATGCGTAGTGTATGCTACTACCACGCGAGCAAAGCCGCGGGCAACAGCTAGTACGTAATAAAATAATACTAAATAACATAATGTTATTTTATTGACAATAAAATTGGTGCTTTATCCTAATCACTAGCAATTTTTACTGGGTTGTATTCGTTCAAGGTAGATAGATTGTTGCACACCACATCATATTACAACTGAAATAAACAATTTAAAAAAAGAGAGTGATACAATGGGCGTCCTTATCTCTAAAAAAGCGATCTCTGCCAGGGTTCCGTCACGATTTACGAACCAACAACGTGTCATAACCGTCATAATTATGAGCCTTTGTACCACGCCTGTCAAAAATGAGCATGTTTTCGGGAAAATAAATTATCCTTTCAACAAATTGAGTTTAAGAAATATATTTAATTAATTGAAATCTGAGCCTCATCACCTCAGTCATTTCATTAAAAAATATCTGGTGAATACGTGAAAAAAAAAAAAGGTACATGGATAGGAAACTCTTTTCTGATTTCCCTGTATCCGAATACACATTTAAACAGCGACCTTAAATACTGGATGAGGTGTGCTTTGTATCACAATAATGATACGTAGAGTTATGCAAAATTAGAGAGATACACAGCATAATACGAATATATATGATAACACGTGTCATACCCGGTAGCGTTATCTGGAGATACATTGCGCGGTGGCGGACGCTACAACAACGCCTTGTTGACGCTGGTGGTCGAGTCGACTGGCGTTGACGCGCAATATGACCAAAACGGGCGACTGCGACTGTTAGATTGGTCATGCAGTGCAGTGGTGTATATATCCCCGTGACTCGGGAACAGTTGTTCCCGAAGAAGCCAAAGAAAAAACCCAAGCTCGCCTTTTACCCGCATCTCTTTACACCAAGAAGAAGTCTTCTATGGTAGAGTTGAGACTACAAGAGAGAGATTTAGTATGACCCCACAGCTGGTGTATAAAATAAATGTGGGTAGACCGAGTTTCAAGTCTATAATGTGTACGAGTTACTTAATTTATACTGTGGATTAATAAAATGGTAATAAGGTCTCGGCCATGGCTGATGGTCCCTCCGTGGCGTTAACAAGTTCATTATAATACTTATTAACTGTACAAAGCATTTGAGCTGGTCGCTTTATCATTGCGACTTATAATTATTTATTTAAAAAAAAAACTCTTTCTATGTTGTTTCTTTGTGCTATCAAGCTGACAATACGCTAAAGTCACAAAATCAGCTATAAAATAATCAGCGTATATGTCCATTTTGCAAAGTAGGTACCTATTGAGTTTTGTATGGAACAGTTGTTCTTTTTCGCGCTATACCATGGATGGTTCTATAGGAAAAGTTGCTCATGTTGATGGATATTTCAACACCCGAAGTTTTCTGAGGATCAGGATTTTCCGGGGAGATCCCAACTGGATAAGTCGAAATCTCCATATATTCGCCATCATTTTACTCGTATGTATATTATATACTGTTTCATTAGGTATCTGTCGTTCAACCCAATGACACGGTCCGTCGTCGTTCTAAGTCGTAAATTCGAGGGGTTAATAGGTGTTTTGGAATACAAAACTACAAGTTTTATCTACGTGCAGGTGTCCTATCGCGAGCTTATCTAATGTTTACCTACGCTGTCATTCAATAGAAAATCACTGATATTGTGCTGTAATTATATTTTTGGAGCTAAAATAAAATGTAAAGTCGATTTTAAAATAGTCAGCTTACAAGTTTGACACTAGGCCCGAATGCTGATTTACTGAGGATTGTTCCGGATTCAAGCATAGATTTTTGTATGAAAAAATTTAGTCAAATCTATGCTTGATTGGCCGTTTCTATAACTCTAATTTTATCCACTTATAATTTTACAAATGAACATGTTTTTAAAATAAAATAAAATGTTGATATCATGTAATAATAATACAGGCCTTTACATCTATTGAAGATGATTTATACAGCGTCAGGAGGCAATCTATGCCTACAGTTAACGGGACACTGTAGTGCCGGGGACAATGTTTAGATGGAGTAGGCTTGCCCAGCACCTGTACCATCCTCTCAACCTAGTCAGCCATATCCACAGGAAAGACAAGGTCGATACGTGCGGATCTGATATTATCATGTATCCCGACCGTTCTTGTTCAATACAAAAATTTCAATTATATTGAAACCTCTCTTGAGAGAGTTTCGTAAGGAAGGTAAAAGGCAAAAAAAATATTATTTTTTATTACAATAAGTATTTAAAATAATACTTGTTGCAATTGCTAAAAAAATCGAAGTTAACTGTAAAATAAATCACAGTGCAGTCAGATCGAACAGTCTCCAAACAACAATATCGCTCAACAACAAGTCAACCGCCGATATTTTCATTTGACTGCGCCAATAACCAGCCGGCAATAATATTTGCGAAACAATGAAAATCACAATCGTCAGAGCGGGATCCGGGAATCGTGAAAATATTGTTTTTCCCATAGATCAAGGTTGACATTCTGTATTTATTGAACCGGACACAATGGGGTAGGTACGTGCAAGTAATAAAACGACTCGGTAAATACGAGCGTGTGCGCGTGGACTTATGAACGCTCGGTCGGCAAACATGGGGGCGCTGGGATCGAGGATCCTTTTGGGGTATACTGTGCTTGGGAATGAAGGAATTGATTTGAGAGAAGTGCAAGAGATATACGATTGAAACCGTTATGAGCTGTATCCGTTGCAAAATGTTAAAATAAGTAGATATTAGAGACTAAGTTATATTGATTTTGGGCTTGGAAGTTATATTGATTTTGACAGTGTGGGGTATATTTTATACTCGGATTACGTTAAACAAAGTGAGTCATGAACTTATGAGTACTTTATGCATGCATATTGCATAGTGCACGGAACAATTTAGTGTTCAGAGCAAAAACTTGCAACTAATCCATTGAGATCAATAATACGATGGTAAATATCTACAAAATTCTAGCTGGCAACCCTAGGGGGGTATCCAACAGCGACTTATATCAACCGTTTGACGTTTAGTGGCAGACACACCGCGCGGGATTAAGGCGCGTGCACACCGTACCCCGCGGCGACACGACACGCGCGTGCGTGTGCACATGGCTTAGTAAAGTCAGAAACGCCTAGGCTAATGGTTAGCTAGCTTAGCTTTATTCGTTTATATCGGTTATATATCTTTATGATTAAAAGTACCGCACGCACGGAAATAGAGTTTATGTCAGTACCTTATTTATGTATTGAAATTCTCGTAAGATTCTGAAGAATTCTGAGAATTGTCGAAAAATAAAACGTATAAACGTTCGATGGCATAAGGCAGGTCTAAGATTTTACATTTTACTACTTACATATTTACATTTTAGGTACACTAATAAGTTTTCTGAAAAACAGGCCATCTTTAATATTTTGTAGTACTTACTACTCAATCAAGATAGATTGGGGATGTCTACAAGGGGAGAGTCAGAGGCACGTTTTCTCATATCAACTCATACTTTCCACATCATTACCCTTTAAATGAATTCAATTGGGGCGATGAACGGTATCAGCATACACTGCTCGACAAGTGCCAATATAGATGGTATCACCTATGTGGGGTATGATGGAATCGACATAGGCCTATGTTCTCACGCGTGGCTCGCACGTGCCTATACCTGCGTAGAGGGTGGAATGGAACGTACAGATGGGATAGGCGCGGTTTTCATAGCTTGAGAAACTTGCCTACTTGTCCAACGCTGGCACCGATAACTGCACGCAACACCACTGTACAATTTTTGAACGAATGGCCCAAAAATTGTGTATAGAGCATATAAGCATGACCGTAATTCCTTCAGAAACCTGTTCAAAGTTCTAGGAGGTGAACAATCTAAAACTCCTGACTTCAGGAGGTGAACTGGTATGGGAGAGGGGGAGCCTTTAGTTCTCAAGTTCTCACTTTAGGATATATCAGGTATAACTCAAAAAACGGTGTGTTTTGAGTTATATAATAATTGTGTGAGTAGGAAAAAAAATCTTCTATCAAATGAAAGTTCGTAATAATTGTACCAAAATTGGATTAAATCTGACCCTTCTGTCGTTAAATCTTTGTCCCAATTTGTATCTAAATGCAAAATGTCAGAATGAGCTTTTGCATGGGAAATTACTCCACTTGTGGACTACAATCAAACGGACACAGCTATTTGTATAATATAGATAAACACCGATAATACTCAGATAGATAGATAGTGAGTTTTATTTGTTCACTGCGATAGGGTGAGGTTGCGAAATTCAATATTGTATTCCGAATACCAAGTATTGTTTTTAATTTCTAAGCACGAGTATAACTTACTAATAAAAATTACCAGCATACTTAACAAAGTAAGGTACGAATTGATCGTAACCCCTTTTACCTACAAGTTGTATTGCTCGTTTTCTTTACGTTGTTACGTTTTTTCTGATCAATAAACTTTATTTATTTATTTAGGTTATGTGACATAAGCAATGGACGCTTTTCCTGAATTCATAAAACCTATTGAATTGATTCTCGACTATCGAGTACGTAGATTTTTTTTAAAAGTTGTAATTTGCAATATTCTAGAGTTTTCGGTTTCGTTTTGGTTTTTGGACACAATTCAAATGACGCGACTTCATAGAAAAGCCAAAATGGTTTCTTGTTTTGACAATATTTTCAACGATTAACTTACCTATTTCATCTGATAGGTAAGTAAAATACCCTTAAGTACCTAAACCGTGCATTACTTGGCCTTGGCCCACAGCACATGTCTTGTTGCAAGCCTTCAACTTCAGGTGCGAACACACAAGAGGGTCGATATTTCCCACGATTATTGTTTTTACACTGCCACCACACAACACCTACACGATATCGGAGAGCTAGTCTCATACATTTAGTACTAGAAGCTTTCACAACGTGTCGGCGCCGATACGGATATTTCTGTTCGAACACCTGACATGTTGAAGGTTAAAGAATGTAGGTATACGTATTGTGGGGGTGGACAGGGCACTTAGCAAGACCACCGATGGACAAAAGCAGTGACCCAATGGTGGCCAAGAGACTTATAGCAAACCACCAGTTTAATGGTTAGACGTGAAGGCAGTGGAAGAACATTGAACCCGGCTGGCGTGGCGCGACAGAGAAGAATCTTTTACTCAGCTCAGCAGTGGCTGGTATCAGCTGATTTAGATAGCTTTCACGTATTAGTATCGTGTAGGTACCTAGTAGGACCGACCGTCCTGTGTTTCAAATACAATAGCAGTGTTTAATTACATACCACAAACACCAAGCACTCGAAAATTGCCAATAGCCAGCATTTCCAACCAACACTTGAAATATTAAGTTCTCTAACTCGCCGCTGCTCTCACCACTATTTAAACACCGTGGTCTGACTCTGTAGAGGTAAAATAGAATCCTATACTCAGATCTATTTGAGAGTTTGATATAGCTTGAGTGCTGACTCTTATTCTAAGGATCAAGCGTAGAAATCATACAAAACTGTCAAGAAAATGGCTAGTAATCGACTTACTATGCTTGAGTCCGAATCAGTAATGCGACTATGGACCTTAGACAAAGTGTCTTTTTATCGAAGACAAATAAATCGTAGTTCATCCCTTTCTTTATTTCACAAAAAGAGAGGAATAGTTGGTTCCATTCTTCCAACAATAGCTGTCTCGAGCGACAACCTTCGCTTACAAATCTTACGATACATTTAGGACCACGCTGTATATAACAATACTTATATCATAAGTAATGTATCATCCACTATTACCTAGGTATCTAGGTACCTAGTAATGTAACAAAAGCGATACAGTGCGTAATAATGAATTCCGTTAGGTTTGGTAGTCATATGGGCCAATTACACGGCCATTTGGTGAGCGATTTTAATTAAATGCTGAAATGCGATTCACAGCCTGCGGCATCTACCACGGAAATCGATAAACGATACTTCGCGTCCTCGTTTGAGTTACAATGCGTGGCGACACAGTTACTCCGCTAGAGGCCACGCCAAACGTACAAGACGGCTGCGCAGTGTAAATTTAATATCGAAAGTGAATGTTCGTGTATTGTTTTCCGCAGTAGTATTGTTAGCGCCTGAGAATATTGTGTTTCAGGATCTTGAACCCGGACCAAGATTCATGCGTCCAAAGGTCGTATCGTACCGGTTACCCGATATTGAAATCTGGAGGCAGAGAAAGGGAACGCTACAATAAAATATTCTCAGCTGTATGTTTGCTTCGGCCTGTAGTGGACCTTCCGTAGATTACATTCTTTAATGTTCTTAAAACTTGATTTTCTTATCATAATATTAACAGAAGATTTAGTAACAAAGAAACAGTATTTTTAATATAATAATATTATTATTATCCGATATTATAAAAAATTACATAAAAATAGAGTTCTCCTGTACAAAATTGCAATATTTTGTAACAAAAAATCCACAACACGTTTATGTACTAGGAATGTGAGTCGTATAAAAATACAACCGAATTGAGAACCTCCTCCTTTTTTGAAGTCGGTTAAAAATAGTTTAAGGGTGTGCTATAAAATTCGTCGTAAGTAAGTTTTTAAATGCCAATACAGACAGATGCAATATTAGATATCGTTGTTTATTTTACCAAAGATCGTATGTACAGGGGCTTTGGATAATATAAAGCGTATGGCTACGAGAACTACGTATATTATATACTTACTTTTAGATAAAAAAAAATCAAATCGGATCACAAATAACGGAGTTCTGGGGTAATAATCGTATTTAAAAAAATAAGTACAACCGTTGTACAACTGAATTGAGATCCTAATTTTTTCAAGTGGTTAAAATCGTCAAAAATGTCTGTTTTCATACATCTTGATTAGATGTAAGTTCTCTAATTATTGTAGGATGTCAAAATGGGTAGCTCCTTGGACTGCTAATGATATCGAAATTAACTCTGATCTGTCTCGGTTTAGTGCAACATAATATAACATCTAGCTCGTGAAGTATTTGGAAAATTTGAATCTGCTTGTCAATGCAAAAGACAAAACATGGTATGATTCAAAGTTTATTAATAATATGGATTCTACTCTCATCTCTATGTATGTATGTTTCTATGTATTATAAGTATGTATTTACAAAAAAAAAATGTATGTGTGTATTCTATCAGCCATCTAGTTTCCATCGTACAAGCTTTGCTTAGTTTGGGACTAGAAGGCGTTGTGTTAAGTGTCCGTGAATATTTATTATTTATTTATTTATTATTTATTATCTCTGCCTTGAGCGTTTTTCAGCCACGTTTCAGCATACGAGCCTTTGTTTCACTTTCCGCATATTTCATAGCCATGTTTATATTGTTTCTCGGAGGCTCCCCGTGGCGCCATCACCTCGGTTGCTAGGCAACCGTTTTAAGCTATGACTCGCGATTCAAGACATTACGGCTGAGGGTGACTTACACAAGAGCAGGTATCTATTCTGTTGTACAAGACAAGTGTACAATTTCACAAGTTTGTAAAATTAAAATTTCATTGACATATGACACAACGCCCTCTGATCCCAAACTTAGCAAAGCTTGTAACATGGAAACTAGATTACGTATAATTTTGTAGTGCATAGGTAATATAATATAATTTTGTAGTATGTGTATTATTGTGTATATATTTACAAAAAAAATAACAAGTAACACCCAGACATAGAACAATTTAAGATTGTTCAACTATGTTTTAGGAGCTTTGACATTCTTCTTTATAAGCTTTTCAAAAGTTTAGGTAGGTACCAATAATCGAACCAGAACTGCTTGTAACATTTTAAGATTGCATTTATATGGATTTTAAAAACTCGATTGGCAATCGACTTACGTTGCTGACTAGCTTGTTTTTTTGTGCAGATCACTATAGGTGTGACTGTGTTTTCTGGCAGGTACTACACCGACAGGCCCGCCAGTAGAACAGACCGAAAAAAAAAAACTTGTGAACTTGTCAAATTATGAAACTACAGAATAGGACCTCGTTCTATGTGTCGCGGGGCCTAGGTATACGAAGACTGGCAGGGCCAATTCATTACGGTAAATACAGATGTACGGTAAATATGGCCTCGTTACGTACGCGAGTAGTAAAACACCCGCGACTTTGCTCGGTTGTTGGCACACTTCAACCAACTTCAAAGGAAAAGCATTTTTTTTAAACTGTGATGTGAAAGTAGGAACGACTAAAGTAACAATCACAACCGGATTTTTTAGTATATACAAGGAAATACAAAACAAAATCAATAGGTATTCAATGAGTGGCGGAAAAACTGACAAGTATTATTATGATCTGTGGCTTAAGGCGGCGAGTAATGTCCTTTGCATTGTTATTCTCTAGACCGCTCTGTGATTTTGCATAATTAGTTTCAGTAATAATATATCCAAAAATGTAAATGTGTGAGCGAGAAGACGGTTTGACGTTACCCTTCGCCTTAACCCTTCACTCACATATTGGTCCATTGCACCGTGCAAGTGTCACGGCCTGACAGCGAGTGCATGCCATCAATAACTCCTGCACCAATTACTGTCACACTACCCGACTTACGACCTCCCACTGCCACACAGCGCAACAACTAAATATGCCTCGAGTAGATTTATTTTGTAACTTTTTTAATAACATGCTCACAGTCCAGTGCACCCATAGGAGTACACGATACCGATACATACCTGTACGTCCATGTCACCAAAAGGTCCCACGGCAACCATACCTACGTTTCGTGTTATTTGCACGCTGATAGTCTGTCAAAGCGATACATGTATGTATATGTATAGTTAAGTATATGAAAATCAATGAGCCTCTAAGAAGACATTTTTTGCTTATTTTAGAACTTAAATATTCATATTTTTTTATATGAGAGTGTGCTTATTATTATAAACGCAGCTAAGGAACATATTATTATGACATTCTTTAATCAGACTTTTCTTACATAATTACCACCGTGTTTTTACTATTATTGCTATAAATATGAAATGTAATGTATTATATATTATTCATCGTATATTATTCATCTAGTTCTATAATAATTAGTGGCAATATGATCAAATAACGGGTATTTGCCAAGTTATCAAGCCATCAGCGGGCGCCCGGCTGCTGCCAACTGGTCAAGAGTGTGCTCAGCAGGAAACCGCTTTAGTCCAGCCGACTTCTGTATGTCAGTCCATCTGTCTGCGCTACCACAATAACTATATACATTACATAGGCAGAGGGTGTAAAAAGGTTCACAGAAAAAGTAGGTCATGTTACTTGACCAATTAACATCGAAGAAGATGATGAAATAGGGTGTCTTGAAACTCTGCTGCATATTTCTTTAACAAAAATCATCGAACTTACAAAAATCGTAGAACTTATTCAGAATAACATACTAGTTCTAGGACACCCTTAGGTTTTTTTATGTTCTCATTCTCTTTTTTCAATATTTTTCTTCGATGTTTCCAAATCTTTGCCTCTAGCTTTTAGCCGTTTGGTCTCATTATGGTGCCTTAAATAAACTTAGTGTTAAAATCGAGGTAGATCGGGCCTAGTTGGTCACCCTACTGAATTATTACTTGTAGACACACTATAAAACAACTATTTGTCTGTCCTGTGTATTTGCTCACCTTTGTTAACCGTTAAAATTCAATTTATCGGATTTAGAAGCTAAACGTATGATTAGTAACTTTAAAACGTAATCTATTAGTATTAAAGGGGAGTTTTAATAATTTATTATTTAAGAATAGGGGTGGTGGCTCGTTTGCGTCTCTCGCAATCGTCTGTCCATGGTATATTATAGTATACTAGTATTAGGATGGTTTAAAAAAATGCATCACAACAGAATTGTCATTACTGTCTTTTTGTAATGATCAGATCTTGACATAATATTTGACACGAGTTTTGACATTTTTTGAAACGACACATAGCACTTTTATTTTAATAGTTTTTCTTGTGTTATTGTGAGTATTGTTGTTTAATTTTGGTGGAATTTTTACCAATAATACTTAGGTCGTAACATAAAGTGTGAGCCATAGGAATAAATGTGAGTAAAGTGGTTTTTCTGAATGTGAAAATTTGTGTTAGGTTTTGAAGTGAAAATCCACCATTTTCTTTTCAAAACAAACGACAGCCGACTTGACCAATGACTTGACTTGACTTATTTATTACAATTTTAACACTTGACATTGGCAAAATTGTCTGTCGAAATGACGGACACAGGCCATTGTTGAAGAGAAGAAGAAGAAGACATAATATTTGTCATGGTGTCACGGAGTGAAACGAGTGTACATTGAGTTATACAATATTCTGTGGCGTAAGGGATGGTAACAGGTGGTGTAATGGTGACCCTAAAGGATGAGTTAAGTTTTACGTGATGTCACAAACACGGTTCGGATAATATGTATCGGCACGGAATGGGTTAAGAACCGTGATTGGATACTGTGAGCTCGGTACAGATGGTGCCTCCCGAAATGCACATCCATTAAATATGAGAATTTAAAAAAAAAACTATCAAAGAGCCCCGATTCTGTGAGTGCATTTTTCTAAACTAAACTTGACAGTAACAAAATTGTTGCCATAGATTAGTTTATTAAAATTATCATCAATATATATAAAACTCTTTTGAAACTGACTGATAATCAACGCACAGCCTACACCATAAGTCCTACAGGTATGAAATTTTGAAAAGTACTGTAGAGGTGCATTAAGGAAGGAATTTTGAAAAGTCACACTTTATAGGGTCTATTTAGAAAGCGTGCAACGCCGAGGGAGACGGCTAGTTCGTAATATTTTTTATTCTCTAGCGAGTGTAAAAATGTCTTGGCGGAATTTGCATGACCGGCGAACTGAACCTTTCTATTGTGTGAAAACTCTAAGGAATATTATTGAATATCTAAAAGCTATGTGAGTTATTTGATACTGTATACTGACAAATATGTTTATCTTTCTTTATCCTCTTTGCCTCAGAAATGCATACTTATTTTGCTATTTTTCTGCTGCGATCGTAGCATAAGCTAAGCAGAGAATCTCGTAGCGCAGAGCTACGAGAACTCGTTCAAAGTAAAACCTACTTTATTGCGTAGGAGTCAGAGCTTGTTCTTTTTCTATATTTTACTTGAATTGCGGATGTTTGTAAAAAATATTGGTTTCCTATTTATTTTATAACTAGCTGATACCCGCGACTTAGTACGCGTGCTAAACTTTCCACCAAAATATCTGACAACCAGCATACGATGAACCTCGTGCCAAAGGCGGCTTTTGGTTTAGAGAGGTCAAGCTGTATCTAAGAACCCACGTCTTTCATTTCAATAAAATATAGCCTATGTTTTAATCCGGAAAAAGGCCTTCCGAATGGTATAAGTTTCATTGAAATTGTTCCAGTAGTTTAGGCGTGATCCGCGAACAAACAAATAGATAAACAGACACACTCGATTTTCGGAATCAGAATAGTTTATTTAGTAGATCTGCATATTTAGTTTAGCCATATCTTTAATTTTAGTTTTTGGCTTTTTTACAGTTTTATAATAGTATAGATAAAATGAAATGAAATAGATATTCATGGTCATTTCACACAATGCCTCTTAGTCCCAAAGCAAGCAATAAGTATTTATGGGTATAAGTAACTAACGAATATTGCTATTACATACTTTAATGTATACGACCTTTTAAAATGCTAACCGAGCAACTGGAAGCGTTATTGCTATGCAAAAAAAAATCTTCTCATTGAAATATAATTACCTACATTACAAAATAATATATTATTACTCATTAAGTCCAATAACGAGTCAGGTGACCCCCCCTCCCGTGTGGGGCTGGTGTTCGCCCTAGACATTAAGGCTGGACTTTTTTTGTAAACCGGGGAGGGCGGGGGGGTAACTAATAGAAACAAGAGGGAGTCTGAGCAATCTTTCTGTGTGAGGGTCTTGGGGTGGTTGCTTAGTTAGAGTATGCTTAAAACTCGAGACATTTCGGATGTAGGTACCTCTATCATGAAGCGCCTCTTGTAGTCCTCGGCCAAATCTGCCATATATAAATATAATATAAAGTTGTTTCAAAAAAAAAATTTCACTTCCTACTAATATTATAAACGCGAAAGTTTGTAAGTATGGATGGATGGATGTTTGTTACTCTTTCACGTAAAACTACTGATCTGATTTGGATGAAACTTGGAATATATATTGTCCGTGACCTGGATTAACACATAGGCTACTTTTTATCCCGAAAAATTAACGGAAACCAACGAACGAAGTCGCGGGCGGCACCTAGTACTACATAAATATAATGTTGCTCTAATAATTGATCTAGTACATATCGATGAGATCAATAGACAAACACGACTTGTTCAAACAAAGAACTATATCTATTCGGTGTATCCGTAACAAAGTCATTGCACACAGGTCTTTCTTTATCTGTGTGCGCGCTTGTCAGTGTACCTTGTAACACGTGACGCCCCGTGTCGTCGCCACACGATATTAAACTTGGAGACAGTGCATCTCAACATTTACCCAACAATGTATTTGAGATGCTGGCCGCCACAGAATGTGTAAATTGCTACTTAGTTTTATGCGGATAAATCCATCGTTACTCATGCATAGATTTGTAAATAGATTTTCATACAAAAGCCTCAATATATGATAGAAGATGGCCGAAACAGCACCTAGTATGGCTAGTATATGCTTCCAAACGATTGGAAATTTTATATTATCATAATAAATATTTTTATCGCTTCGTATCAAAAGAAGTTAGGGCCTCCAATATAGAAGTCAATAAACACCTTCAAAAATAGAGTTAGATGTTAGAAAGTTTGAGAGCCGCAGCCACCACCCCGAGCGCGGCCATGCAACGTATCTACGCGTACACTTTCGGTGGGATCGCATCAAAAATATTTAATTGTGAAATGCGAGTAGAGAAGGGTCTCTTTCTCCACCTCCCCGCACAATCGAGCTTAGAAGAAATTTGCCAAAACCCACCCGAATTTCAAAAGGAACCAAAACAAATGATAGCTCGGGAACTGACTGAGAATCAACGCAGAGCCTTAACTATAAGTCCTAGAGGTATGATTGGTGGGTAGTATTCTTGTACAAGTGTAGGCGTTCATTAAGTAAGGAATTTTGAAAAGTCACACCCTAAAATTAGGATCAAAGATTTTAACCAAATAAAGCGTATGTTGCTACCACACGATCAAAGTCGCGGGTGACAGCTAGTTTAATTATAATTTTGACTTTATTCAAAACAAAAATTAGGCAATTGCTGAATAAAAGACATGCCTCTTGACTATGTTAACCCGTGCCCAAAAATAATTAATTATACAATAACTTAATACTTAATTATACATCTAGGTACCTATCACCGTGTCCAATGGCCAATGTTCCGTGGACAATTTTTTGTCTATACTCAGTGTTTTTTCTCTATAATGTTTACTTGTAGACACACTGATGGGAACTTGACCATTAATCATACAACAATTTCATCTACACTATAACCGTCGCTGCCATCAAAAACTACCCTAACGGGACCACGTGTGCCCAGGAATGCACCCCGTACAGGGTGCACTATGCAGTTAGGGTGCATAACAATACCCCAACAACGCACAGAAATTCAATTTTGGAGACAAGCATAATTAATTGAAAGCTGTGCGTATCGACTTCAGTCAGGTGCAAGGTTATTAACATAAAAAAATGGAAGTATTCTATCAGCAATATAGTTTTCATGGTACAAGCTTTGCTTAATTTGGGACTAGAAGGCTTTGTACGAAATGTCCAAGAATATTCATTTTATTATCAAAGTACTACTTCTTGCGTGTCAATGGTTTGGACTGGACAGCAACTAAACTAGGGTCAAATAATACTGCCCTTTTACTCTTGTCTGTGGCGTTACACTTGCAACACCTATGGGGTTATAGCTAGAAATTTAAAGCCAGAGAATAAAGCGAGAAAAAGAGCAATTTTATTATTTTTTATTGTTCTAGACATGTTTTGATTTGATAAGATCCCAATGGGGGTAAACAAAAACCCAAGGGGAACAGAAAGACCAACAGAAAGAATCAAAGGTACCTTATTCTAGTAAAAATGAGCAACCTACTTTGCTAATCAGATGGAAATAAATGCAAACGGGAGGGACCATCTCTACAACCGCCTTAACTACTACGCAGGAGCGCGTGCGCGTCTCAAATTGCGTGTCAAACCGTGACATTAGACATTAGTGTCACGCCGCCGGTCACGCCTAGTTACCTCTGTCCCGCTCCCCCGCGTGACTGATCCAGGCGTGACAACATCGTGACAATCTAAGGTGTATTGGCGTGTTAGATTGCCATGACATTTGTTTGTAGTATTTCAATGCAGTTTGAAACTGTGTACCAACAATAAGGGAGTCTACTTGTTTTCTTTTAGAAGAGTAGTCTGACACAGACCTCAGTAGTGATTCTCTTACAAAAGTAACAAAAATCTTTGCTTGAGTTCTATTTGCTGAACATACATTACTCGGATGCCCCTCGTCCACCTCCAGGTTTCCACTTGACATTAGTTATTAGAACACCGTGTATATCGTTTTTAATGTATATTACTCTAGACTCCTATGCTTAGGTATCTAAACATAGTGACAATCACAAGAGGTCTTAGAACAGCAAACGATTAGCTTCCAAGCGGTTACCGCAGCCCAGGCGCTCAATGGAATGGAATCCAGTGACAGGTGGACTGAACTAGTGACACCATGACGCTGTATAATAGAGGATAGGTACAGTCCTTAGTATATTTTTTATGAGACTTCTGTGAACCGGAAAGCAAACAGACCTATACCTAATCGAAGTACTAGAACGTTAAGCATAATATTTAGTGGAGCTGCGCAGCTAGTTCCAAGAAATTAGCTATCCTACGCCTTCGTAAATACCGTACCTACTAACAAAGTAGAGAGGCTGTACTCAATTTCTAAGTAATAATTCTCTACCAAAAAGACAGTCACAAATCATCCTCTATCGTTTTAGAGAACAAAGACGCCGATCTGATGTATGACGAGTTAAAAATAAGTACAGTACATTCAGCTAATAAATCCATCTTTTCGTTTATTTTTTCTACAGAAGTATGGACACCGCTTAGCGACGCACGTGCGGCACCCCTAGACGCATAAATTCCGGCTATTGTGCCATGACGTCACTCGCCGTGACGCGCCACATATTGCCGCTAAATATTAGGGCACATTATACTGTCAGGGAACGTTTTGGGGAGGATTGGAGCGATCACTTTATATTTCGAATATTTGAGACCAAAAGCTTCTAATTTTTTTTTTTTCAGCTGTCACTTAATACTTAACAACGTCCTACCCGGAGGAAAAGGGGAGTGTAAGTGGAATGAGGTATCCTCTACTCTCCTCGCTGTTTTACGCTGTTACAGGTTCATCGCAGTCTTCCTGTTTTAATTTACTTTGACGAAGTTATTAATTATCTACCCTTTGAAACAACGACATTGCTAATATGTAGTTGCACCTAGATGAGCAAACAAAGTACAAACAGGAGGATAAAGTCAGGCAAACATTTGTTGTCTAACAGATTTTATTTTCTTACTTACACAACGTAAGTACAAAGGGAACCATAATGCTACATTTGCCTCCTATCTTCGTTACCACTCTACTATCATCCCGTATCGCAATGTTATCGTCACTTGAAGCTTGATTGCGATAAAATCGGTTCAATTGATTTTTCCGACAGTATTAAGCTTATTTTTGTCCTGTTTGATAGTTTTGAACTGTTATTGAGCTTGTAACACTATGCAAATAAACTTTCTTGGGTACGGATAAACTACATAATCTGGTTTTATCACTCCTTGAACTTTTTGATAATCTCAGCTAATTACATTTATTATTAGTCACTGCATAATTTTTTCAGGTACCTTTATACCTATTTACTTTTAACTTAGCTCCCAAACGTATCAACGAAAAAGATTTTAATCACGACTAGGTCCTTATTTTAAGTACAAACAATCAGTAAATTAACTGAAATAAAATTAACCTCCGATACTCGCTTGGGACGATTTGTCTCAAAGGCGATCGATTTGTATTTTGGTGACAGTTATAAGTATGCTCGGTAACCCTCTCAACACATCATCAATACTGTGCTGATGAAGGATCAACTTAGTTTATCCATTAGTCTATCCATCTTACGCCAAATCGCGCCAAGGATGTACCAGTAAATTAGCCGGGGGGAACATAGGTAACTTTAAAAATTAATGAAATAAATGAAAATCTTAATACCGTATCCAAAAAAACATTTCGATAAAATCTAAATAATCGTTCCAAACATTCGACTTCGATGGAATACTTACCTATTGAAGTATACCCTCTTGAGACAAGACAAAGTTTACAGAACGATTGCGGATAAAAGTTCTAACAAATAGGTAATAGCTTCGTGATGATGCGTGTTTGATGTCCTTTGCTCAACAGGTGGAAATCCGATCTAAATAAACACTGAATACAACTTTACACAGATAAAGAAGGGATAGAAATGGCGGGTTGGAATTGCTAGGCCCCGTTCTGGCCTGCGTCCGATGTAGATTACCAAACAGTTACTATGTCACAAGTTGTGTGCGCCGAATTGTATTCGTCATTATAAGCAATAGAACTTATACCACAGTTATTTAGGTACTGCGTCTCTAGCCAATATAACATTGAAAACTGAATTGAAAATGGAAAACTTCTAAAATGTATGGGAATGCATTCACGTGACTTACCTATCGCTTAAAAAGAAGGCTGAGAAGATTGCTTTGCTTCTGCCATCATTACGATACTGCTCCAATAGTCTATTTTGCACGAATAAATAGATCACGAGTTCAATAATAAGCTTTTCTAAAAAACTTGCAGGTTAAAAAGTTTTGCACGAAATACAATCAATACCCCTTTACCTTCAAGAATCTTAAGTACACAAACCATATGAGTAACCAAAAGATCTCTGATAATTTTATTTCTCGTAGCCAGTCCGATCTATATTATCCTTAGCTCTATGGACATTTCAAAATCATTGTTCTTTTTGTCATGTTCATCTGAAACTGAAACTGCCTACATTAATTTTAATATCAAGACCAAATAACACTCTAGGGGTGAATAAAGGGTGGATGGATTTAATGTGTTCTTTTATTTCTTTAGTATCTTTAAGACGTGCTCAAAAATATGTTACTTAGTAACAAATATGGAGTTTAAAAGCTTCCAATAAGCTTTGCTTGCTAGCACCTTGCTAACCATCCTGTGACTTATGCCTGGTTTACACTTTGTTAAGTATCGAGCGCGAGTGACAAATCAGTGATGATTGCAGGTAACAAGTACAAGTTCGAAGTGAAGTGATTAGAAGCCGTGTCTAAGCTTCCCCCGCACACTCGCGCTCTCCCCGCACTCGGAGCGTCATCGCCCGAACTTGGTGCGCTTATACGTATGCGGGCAATTTTTAGAACAATAATTGCTCGGCAACACGAATGGATCAATTTGGAGTAATAATTAGCAGAATCAACTAAACACTGTGTGACTTTCTGAATATTCTTAACACATGACACCAAAAAACACGTTAATTAATCACTTATCACTTCGCACTTGCACATAACAAAGTGTACATCAGCTATAACCTAGTCTACACAAGCTACGGACGTATAGCTCTGTCACACGTCTGCCAGTCACCCAGCGCAATGGCGGAGCCATTAGTTTTAAACTAGACCAGTAGTTCCCAAAGTGGTCCAGGTGTACCCCCAGGGGTCCACGGGAGACTCGACGGGGGTCTATCTGGGCGTGACAAAAAAATGGGGGTTCATCAATTCGTAAGCGGGTCCACGGAAATTTATCTGCTTTCGATAGTGAAGAACTAAAATGTTGGCTTGACTTCATCTATCAATGTAGGCAGATAGTATTTTAAGAACCTGAACGACTTTTGTTAAAACTTGCATATTCCATAATTAGTAGGTAGAAACTGTCGAGACTTGCAAAGGGACGAAATACGACTTGTGGTGTGTGCGCTGGTCGAGTTTTGGAAATATGGTCGAAATGTAGCTGCAGGGGGTCCACCGACGAAACCAGTTAAATTTTGAAAGTTGTCTATGACAAAAAAAGTTTGGGGACCTCTGAACTAGACGATCGTTGACCTCAGAGAGCACTAAATAATGGCATCGTTTCTGGCATGTTGCTAACCGCATGGTCCACAGAGAACATTTTAAAAGCATTGAAAACCACTTTAATATAGCATCATATATTCTTCAGACACGAAACAAAATGATCACCAAATCACCATGCAACGACATTTCATACGTAGGTACCATGGGTAGGTAGTAAAAAAAGGAATTTCCATATTTTGATTTCATTCAAATAACTACAGAGGCCGTGGCCGTCCGCAGAAAGCAATAAACATAGTATCCTCAGGCGGGCAAATAGGGATACGCACGCATGCTCTTTGTAAACACTAAACATAATAAAGGATCGTGCAAATGCAGAAACTCGCAAGAAAAATACTAACTGCATTGTATATTATTATAGCAGTAGGTAGAGCTTCTAGCAGTAGTAGAGCTTCTTGTGGAAGAGCTCGTCCGGGGAAGTACAACCACCATGTCCACCGTACCTATTTCTGCTGCCAAGGCGTGATTGCTCGCATTGCTGTTTCGGTTGAAGGGTATGGGTGCTCGTTTACCTAATATCTCAGAGTGATGGGCTCAGTGCAATGCACCACAGGGCACGTCCCGTTCAGTAAATCAATGCATCGCTATAGGCAGTGGTTACACTACTGCCTGCCTATCGACTCCAGAGTCGAAAGTCAAAACAAATGCACAGACTCGGGGCTCTGCAGTATAACTGTTACGCGATGGTAATCTTTGCAGTCACGACTGAAAAGTAGGTACCTACGTATTAATAAAGGCATCGAGCTCTTGCTCTAAGATCTACTATCGCTAGGCACGTGGCGGCCACGCGGATAACGCGCGGCGCACGCCTTCATACAAATACTAGACGGCGGTATTCACAACATCACAATCGCTTGCACCTTTATTGCGTTTGCACGAAAGATTACAGCGTGTAAATAAAACTTGGCGATATTGCGATTTGCAACTTGTAGCTACTTTTCCAGTTGAGCAGAGAAATGCTTAATATGATCACACATATGCAATCTCCTTTCACAAATCTAGTGAACTTTTTCCTGTTAACTGTCAAGAAGAAACAAACTACGAATAAAAGACGTTGTCATGTCAGCCAATTATCAAAGCTCTTTATTTTTTGAAAACACCAAAACCATGAAATCTTGCAAGTGATTAGGTTTTGACCACAAAATCATCATAAGTACAAAAAAATGATAATAAGTAAAAATTAATTTATAAACACATACTTTGGTCGAAAATGGCAAGGTGAGTTGGATTTTAGATGTGTTTGAATACTTTGTAGATGCACCTTTTGATGAGGGGTAAGTAGAGCGTGAGGGAGAGCGTTACACCAGTCCCCGTCTTATATTGCACGGAGCTTCTATCTTGTTGTTTGTGTAGTCTCCGAATACATTGCAGTATCCGAAATGGAAATCCGTCATGCAAATCACGCTTGACTGACGACAGCTGTCGACCTGTCCACTAAAGAATACACAAAGACAACAGAATTTGCGTGATAGTAGCCCCTCTATATCATCTTAAAAAGATCTGTTGAAGTAGTTATGTACATAGTTTAAGTAGTAGTTTACCTATATGTACAGGTTGTACATACGAAATGGGCAATCTGGTGAAACCTTTCTTAAGTAAAACTGAGATAAGACACTTATGTGGTGTTAAAATTTTGAGTAGCGTTTCAGTTTTTGTCTAGAAACTGTTTTGTCTCCCGTCTCCCTTCAATTTCTGTTGGCTGTACCGTCTCTACCTACATACGAGTATTATGTCGCTACATGCGCGATGCGACGATGTGAGAGACAAAAGTTGCTCGTGCGTGACTTTAAATCTCTTCATAGTTTAACAATACAATTTTATTGTTATTATAGTTGTTGCACATGCGCTGGTCCCAGCAGCGCCAGCGCCAGCGGCCCCAAGTCGAGCTTGCCACTAATATGCCTGGTGCCACGCGACGACGCGCGCCTGCCCGACCAAGGGGGCGCGCGCCCGCGGCCAGCCTCCGCCAGCCCGTCATCAGCACAGAGCGACTTCCAGCTGCTGGACGAGGACTACATAAAGAAACACTTTAATCTGCCGCAGCGGGCGCTTTATCTTGACCCTTTCAGGTAAGCAGCCAAACAACACAGTATTACAAGGTGATTACTTGATGTATTTCAACGAGTAAAACCAGGGAGGGTGCCATCGTTTTAACAGTTTACTAAAATTGGTCGTACTTAGTAGATTTTTTAAAGCCTTTTTGTGAACGAAAATACGGGTGAATATAAATTGCCTATACCATAAGGAGTTCCTTATAAGTTCACATTTATAAACGTCTAGCGCCACCTGACGGAACTTTCACAAACTAGTTTACAGGAACTGAAAGTAGACGTACACCCTGTGAATAAGATTTTTAGTCATGCGGGCTAGCATTTTCCTTTTTTTCGAGTTTAGTTTACGTAAAATTAGTTAGGTGGCGCTAAAATTATGCTCCTTTAAATATTGCATGCAACAAAAGTTTACACGAATTGAACGTATTATTATTTATTCAAAAATCAGTAGGTAGTTAAATACTAAGACTGATATTAGACGGCAAAGTCTACATGACAAGGGCCGTGATACTATTTGTCTGAGTCGTTAAGCCATGACGGAGGCCTTGAGGCGGCTTAAAAACTCCGTCACCACAGTTGGCCACTAACTCATACGAGCTTCCTTGTTTTTGATGATAGACAGAGGATAGTCATCGTAAAAAGCTAAATTCTGCATAAAACATGAGGCGCCGGTTTCGATCCCGAGACGTCTCGCAAGATAAGCGCACGCTCTATCAGCTGAGCTACGCCCCTTTTTCTCATATTAAGTTATTATAATAAATCGTTTCTTCTATGAAGAAAATCACAACGATGATAAATTATTGTTGTGATTTTACTGATTTTAATATTGGCTTTGAATAAGAATATACTTTCCAGGCGCCCTCTGATCACGTTTCCTATGACACAAGAAGACGCCAAGAACTTTAACTTGGCGCGGAAATATAAAATAAACCAGCAGATCTTGGACGGCTTTCTGGACCCAAGTGAAGCCATCTCGGCTCCTAGCGTTTTTGTGAGTACCTCTGTCAAAACCAAATATTTTATCTATTACTTAGTGAAATTCGTAGAGGGGTCTACGGCGTAGACCACAAACATTTTTGAGTAACAAGGGTGTCATTTTTTCAAACTAGTTATTCAGTTTAACGCTTTTATGTACGACTCTTATTACTAAATTAATAAAATAAAGTAGAAAGACTTTATCATCATCATAAATAGCCTGCAGAAGTCCAATGTTAAACATAGGCTTCCCCCGTACGTTTCCAGAAAAACAAACAATTCTGGGCCCTCCATTCACCGATTTAATCAGTCCATTAGCCTCCAATGCTTTCTTTCCGCGATCTTAGTAATAATATATTAATTGTAATTATAAACTAATACGCATAAGTATCTAAACATACAAAATATTTACAAAGCAGCAATGTCGAGTAAAGTTCCAGTGATTGTAATTATTTCCTCATTTTGCAGCCATACGCGAAATCGGAATCAGAGAAACGCAAGGAGAGCGAGGAAGATGAAGAGATCATTTACATCTTGCAGCTGCCAGACTGGGAGTTCAAATGCCCGGTTCACAACCAAACTATTAGGACACCAAGGTTAGTGATTAGAAGCTATAATAGCCATTCCCAAATACTTATTCAACATATCTCTGGATTTGCTTCTGGTTGGTTAAGTACTTATACTAACCTTAAGTTTTCAAGTTCTATCATGTTCTAAGTACTTAGGTACTGCAAACTGGCGTGTTATGAATATTTTCGAATTCTTATTTTATTTTTGCTTTTTCACTTGGAATACAATAAATTACATTCCAATATATGCTATTCCATTGCAAAACTGTCGAGACAAGGAAGTTTCGTCATGTTCCTGTACTAGTAACGCAGTCTATCGACACTTATGTACGGATATTAAAGCTTGTAGCAACCGCGCTTTGTAGCTTTTGCTTCAATAACTTAGGGGTGAAACACAAAGTGCTTGTTAGTTTCAGTGATGACTCATAGATGGTGCTGTATTTCGAATCGTGACATCTATGGGTGGAGTTAGTAACTACAAAGAGGGGTTCTAACATGTTCTAACCCAGTTCAAGAAAATGAATTGTTTGGGTGTTGCCTTTCTGTGACCCTACTTTGGTTTACTCTATTTCAGTTTTTATTGGAAATTTATAGTTCTTATGCTTCTTGGAGCTAATCACGCACTTATCTGTAGTACTGTATGCACCTACCCATAACTAAGTACTACGCCTTCCAAAATCGGGTGCGTCACAGAGCGAAATGCGAAAAACCATCAGCCAAACATCCATTAGCAAAGGTTGACGTTTCATTCGATCGATCTCAAACGTCACTGGGCACCTGGAACTACGCATTAAAAACTAGGGTTCAGGAGCGTTTCAGCCGACATGTTCGTTGGTAATTAGCTCCCCAGAACTTGTACCTGATACCAAGTATCTAGTGTACCTACCTATATGTGGCTAGTTCGTGGTTTAATATAGGTAATTTTCAAACATTTTCCGCAGATTCATCTGGCATTCATGCAAGAAACCCAAAAAAGAGAAGAGTGGCGAGTTGAAACGAGGTGGTGGACCGCTGAACAAACCGAAACCATGGCTGCTGAGCAGACATACAGACTTCGACCTGCTGTCTCAGTGGTAGAAAATATTTAATACGTTGAAACACAGGACATTTAGTGTTTGGTTCAATAATATTGAAATGGAACTCCAGTGCCTAGGTACCTAATAAAAGACCATGCTCTCACTATACACACAGTATTTCAAATTGAAATAGGTAAGTACCTACCAACCTACATACATACCTACGTTTTAGTAAATGATTTTCCTACGCTGTCTGTATAATAGTATTTCTTTATCCACGGCCCATAGGCCGGCTCTTTTTTCCTGGTTACTGCTATAGGTACTTAATATACTCAAGTAGGTACCTACCTACCTGTGAAGTCTGAGAAATATTATCCATTGTTCGGAGTAAGACAAATTCTGGATAGGATTCGGGATCAAATAAGAAGCAAAGAGGTACGAAGCAAATTATATAAAACAAAAAAATAATAATAAAACACATTTTTATTTTTTATTCACATTTAGATATTCAAAATGACACTAATTACGTACATTATTAAAAACAGTAAGTGGACAAGATAATAGTCATAGGGTTTAGTAGGTATAATATAAATATAGTAGTCATAGGGTATAGTAGGGATAATATAAATATAGGCTACGGTAACCGCTTACCCGAACGCAAAGATGAACCACCCTAGTCATACTGCCTTTTTTATAAAAACCTAGGTAGCCTAGAGTCTGCCAAAGACGAATCAAAAATTGATCAAGTAGGTAGGTATGCCGAAACTACTTATCCGATAATTATGTTAAAATAAGTAGCTATGGGCTAGTGTGAATAACAACACAACACAACGAATATATCCTGTGTTCTAAGTTAGATGTTAACACTGTGTAAAAATGCGTCGTAAAGAGACATAGAAACATTACCGAGCAGCAGATAATATTATTACTCGTAAACACTAGCCCAACACTACTAAGAAGTGCTTTCTCATAAATTTCAAAAAAAAAAATCACGCTACACCCTAAGAGCTTTTTACCCTTTTTTTCCCATTGGCTTTGTCGAAAAAGAAAACTTTGACAATGATTTAGAATCAATACAAAATACAGAATAATTTTAACAAACTACTTTTAACATCAAAGGTATGAGAGCACACAATATGATTACACAAAATCTTCTAGTGGGGATTACCTATCTTACTTTGATAGGGCTACAGGGAATTCACAATATCAAAGACAAAATCTACTATAAGTTGACACAGCAACAACATGGTTAAATAACATTCACATCCAGTAATTATTATTATCAAAAGATAGAAAGAACAAAGACAGTATAGTTATATAAAAACTTTCTACAGGTAGATATTAAGTATAGATCACTGCTACTTATTAAATGTTGTTGTTGAACTGGACCATTTCCTCAGCTATCTTTGACTACATCGCTCGATTCACAATTTAACCGCTTTCGTTGAAAAGTGTAGAAGTATACAGAAATATACGATGTCGATAAATTTAAAAAAACAAAAAGTGTAGGTATATCAAGACAGGAAGTTGTAAAATTTTCAAAAACATATCAAGAGCATATTGATTCTTTAACGGTACAGGATCAGAATGAATTGTGCATTGAATAATCTGTTGACAGCCTCGTTTGGTTTGCCGAAAAACTCCTGACCATTCTGGATTATGTAAGGCACTTCCGGACGATCAACTCCGAAGTCGCCGCTGGGGCCATCGGCAGGGGCACCACCTACGGCTTCATCTTCACGACCGGCTTCATCATCGTCAACACCTCCGTCATTGCCTTCACCCATGCCATTGCCCATTCCATCTCCCACACCATCGACATCGTTCTCACCTGCGCCCTCGCCCACACCGTCGCCATCGTTCATGTTCGCGCCATTGTCTGCTAATTCGCATGCGCCAACATCAGCGCCATCTAGCTTGACCACGCATTGTTCAACCTTTCCAACAGAGCCATTCAATGCTACCACGCTCTTACCAAATAAAGTACCACTTGCGAGTTCCTCATCTTCGTCCAGAGTATTGGTTGCGCCCCCCTCTTCCTCGTCGAAGGCTGCATACATAAAAGCATCGTCATCTTCGTAGTCTTCGATAGTATTTTCGGGGAGCTTAGCGCTTAAAATACGTTCGTAATAAATCGCACGGTGCACAGCACGGAAGAGGGGCACTTGGGGACCCATGCACATAATTCGTTCTTGAATATCCTCACGCAAGCCTCCAAGGAACACTCTGTACATAAAGAGTCCGTCGCGCTGGACCGACATCCTGCGACTATGAAACAGAGCAATCACCCGCGCCAGATAATCAATCACTCGCTCCCAGGGCTTCTGTCCATCGATGACGATTATAATGTAGTCTGTGATGCTGTTAGTAGTCATGCACCACACTGGAGGGTTAAAACAACGGCTCATCTTTACGATTGGTGACGCACTTGTTAGATTTGGGACAGCTCTCTCGGCGGGAGACGCGTGCACCTCGTGGCGGCAACGTCAGCGATGCTGCTCGGATGCGGCTGGGACGAACGCCGTCGCGTCGCCGGGCGCGGTCTGGATGCGACGGCACATGCGCTGTACTTATTGATTTTGTATCTGGGAAGACTTAACTCACAGCAAATTGTTACTACAATTTGCTACTTTGACGCTGATATAATATATTAAAATTGTAGTTAATAGTAGGTAAATCAACAACAAAAGGCGTTGTGGGTTTGCTACATGAATTTTTCATTAGATCAGAACGAAAATACTGAGTAAAAAAAATTACCTAATTCTTTTAATTTCAGTTAAAATATGCAGCATGTTAATTTCGTGATTTTATCAGTACTGGTTTTTACTTTTGGCGGCAGCAGGTAACGTATTACAGCTATGCGGTAATCACATAAATCCATATTCGGTTGGCCCGAATGTCTATTATACAATTTGTACGAATTTAGAAACAGCATTTGGAAGGTAAGGATTGCTAGTTTGAGGTCCCATCGAATAACTTTTTTTTCACAAGGGTAATATGTTAAAAGTTCGTTTTGTCTGTATATATTGGTCATCAACAATTCTTCGATTTTAACAATTGTTTCGGGTTTTTCAATGTACTTCCCACAGGCGTCGAGTATTAGAACTCGTTTGTCTTCAAACTCTGTGCTTAAGTATATCACCGGGCGTTCCGAGCATTCTCCATGCCATTTCCCAACATGCACACCTTCCTGGTACTGTGATATATTTTGTTTTTTTACCAATGCCTGATTAACCACATCTTGGAGTACTCTTGGAGTATTTGCTAGGTTGCTTTGTAAGATTCCAGTGCAATAGGTTACGTTATTCAAAAGATGTTTTGCTAACCAAAAGCTACTGTAGTATTCATGCACGTATAAGGCATGACCGTTCATAAGTTTATCTTCCATTAGCTTCATAACTACCTTATCTGCATGCCTTATTCCTGCCACGTCGGATTCTTGGTTCCCTACCTGCACATGGAACTTTAAAATAAGCCCATTAGGTTCAGTCAGCATGTATATCTTGGTTAAAGTTTGGCCTTCAAGTCGTTTCATTTTTATGTCACGGCCAAAATGCAGACGGCCATTGCACAGCACCAAACCCTCGTCTATACACAACATTTTGCCCGGATAATAGCAGTTGTTCATTTTGTTATTAAAATAATCAATGACACGGCATACTTTATCCAATGGGTTAGCGGTGTCCGACCCAAAGTGAAGACATTTCATTATTGTTCGAAATCTGTCACTACTCATTTGCTGACTAAAAATAGGTATAGAAAACAATCGGTCGGTATCCCAATACTCTTGGATGCTGTTAGAATTAAAGTTACCAATGTGAAATAGTAAGCCCAAGAATACTTTCAATTCAGGAATCTCCAGCGTTGTCCACCAATAAATCCTCAAACGTTGCGTTATTTCCCTGTTAGCGAACAATTTTGTAGCCTGGGCATTTGTTCTCTCGCAAATCATTAAAAGAAAATTATCTTCAAAAAAGTAGTTGAAGTAATCACCTGGTGTGGGGTTTGGATGCTCGAAAAACTCATTTCTCTTATTAAAATAGATTTTAGGCATCATAAAGTTATTAACCCTTAACGGTAGTTCTTCCAGTAGTGGTTCCGTTGTTTGCTCTTGTAATTCTTCAGCTACCTGTTCAGGGTTTGATAAACTTATCTCACCCGAAAATGGTGGCTGCTCAGTTTCTTTTTCACCATCTGATGGCGGCGTTTCCAACTGTTCCACACTGTCTTCATCACAACAAACACACCCAGGGGCAAATATCAAATCATCAGTTACAAGTGTGCTACGTGTGATTTTTTTCTTTTTGGGCTGGGACGGTCCCGCTTCACTCATATTTGCACTCCAATCACTGCACTATAAAGCACAATATTATAGGTGGTTCACAAAGATTCCAAGCAAAGAGCCAGCTTTCAATCGTGTTGCTAAGCGCAATGCCGGTTGCGCACCTACTAAGTTGAGCCAATAGTCCAGTGTTGCCAGCCGCGTTTTGTCAGAAATCACCTCCATTAGATAAAAAAGGAACCTGTTACTCTGGAAAAACACCTTTTATCATTAAGAATTTCAAAATAACTTGAAGGTTACCAAACAATGCTGTACTTTGCAGCTCAGCAGCTCATCCAGATGATTAAACAATTTTAAATTATTTTGGGGATTATTGCAAGGAAAACCGCGAGCGAATAGCTAACATTATAGTATATATTTTAGAAATGTGCTCGTTAAGCCCTTTAATTTGATATCCATCACGGCATGATTAGAAAATATAGTTTTGTTTTTAGTTCATGAGTTTCATACAAAAATCTATACCTTGAGTCATGATCAGCATCCGGGCCTGTGTCCTCTATCTAGAGTCTAGAGGACACTAAGGCCCGTATGCTGATCTACTGCTCTAGAGGGCGCAATGAAAACTTGAAATACCTATAGGTAATAAAGTTTGTAACTTGAAATACTTTTTATGCCGGAAAATCAACAAGAACAAACGGAACGCGCACGAAGTCGCTAAGTAGTAGTAATCTATACGTTTTTTAAAACGCCAGCGAAATCCGACTACCTAGCCGTTCATTTAAAATAATAACTTGTAGTGAATTCAAAATATTTTTTAATTCCACTCACCACTGTGAAAGTAAATCAAAATTTGTCAATCTCTGCATAACGAATCCTCGTTTCTTAGGTTTCTTTTTGTCTTTTTCCTTGTCTGCCTCCTTGGCTTGGCCTGGAGCAGTCGCTTTTTTGGTAGGTTTTGACTCTGCGTCTTTTAGTTTTTGTATCTCACACTCCATGTCGAAGGGGCACTGGTCTGCGGCGTAGATCGGCATCATTATCACTGGTACATAGTTCGATTTACCTCCTTCCTTCTGTAAAGTAATAGGTGGGCTATAGGTAGGTACTTCAAGAATATCAAAAGTACTCGAATATCCAATAAAATGCTACAGAGCCAGGGTGTCTAACTAAATAAGTAGATAGTAATTATAGGTAACAATATGAGGTGTAGTTTTCTTGTGAAACTAGTGGTACTTTTTCTTATTAATTTACAACTGAGGAAAATAGTAGTTAGTAAGATAAGAGTACAAATTACCGAAGTATCAAGCTATTAGGTAAAAGGTTAGAAATAAAAAAACTGCGAATAATTTAGTATTTAATTTTGTTTGAAGAGCGCTGTGCTGTGGCTGTGCTACGCAAGGCTACGTCGTAGGCATCGTAGAGACATTTGCGTAGACTTATCTATTACACGTTACAAGAGCTTTTTTTTTTTGCAACCAAATTGCACTACACAGGGCTCGAAATTAGAAAAGCATCCATTTAAAAAAAATGAGCCTGAGCATAAAGCCTAGCTTCAAAGTAAGTACCTACCTATTCATACTAAAACATTTTTCATACCAAATGCAATTCGTTCCATTCATGTCGTCCATAGTCCAAATATGTGGGCTATAGACGGCATAAACCTACCTACTCTAGTATACTTAGTAGGTAAGATAGATAAGTACGAGTAAAATATGGGAGTCTGCCCGCGACCACGGCTATTGCAGCGTCGGGAAATTGTCGGGAAAATAATAATAAGATAGATACGCAATAAATATCCATATTTACTTATTACCTACAGGTACAATTTCAGCTGATTGTCTGTTTTAAAAGCTCATCAAAAGTACCTGGCTATCAGAAGCGCATTGGCAACAGTAGCTTTGCGCTGCAGCCACCGCGTTGGAGCTGACCAGGTGGGCTACCACCGCCTTCAGGCGTGCTTCGTCCAGAGAGCCAGGCGCGCAGTTCTCCCACTTGCCGTCAGGATTCATCTGGACCAGAACCGGTGCTGACATCCCTAGGGCGTCGAACCCGGGACGTGCCAGTGGTCTAGGAAAACACAACTTTATCTAACTCTTCTATAGGGTGAAGGAAAACACCTACTACGAAAAACCTGGGCATACTTTCCAAGGTCATTATGGTACATCACACCTAGACAGCTTCTAAAATATTAAACAAAAGTCCTGTCTTGCATAGAGAGAGCTATTGCCACCTGTGGGACGGTTCTGCCGAGTATCAGCTTGAGGCCTTGGATTCTAATGCCGTACCTCGATATTGATTCGATTTTAGCGATAAGGCTGCCCTTCTGTTTTATGTAAGTACTTAGGTATGTTTGCAATTTCTATTTTGTGTGTACCTACAACTCAAAATAATGGAGTAGATACAATATTTTTATCTTAAGTATAAGTACTGTACCGGTAGGTACTGGTGCTGCATGCCCTAGTCTAGTAGGTAGGTACATACTTTAGTACGTACCTACATATATGTACCAATACTTATGTCATTTTTCGCTATGAGGTACCTACATCCCGTAGGTAGGTACCTACCTCAGATCACCATGGGATAGTTAGGTACTTAGGTAGGGTAGGTACTTACATGTTAGCCAGTTTCGCTATGAGATCCTTATCAGCCATGGCCATGTCAAAGTAGATAGGTCTGATCTGCAAAATCACGTCGAAACAAAATTTTTTAGAAATAATTTCCCTAACTAAGTAGGTACCTATTTTTAGAAGTTTAGTTTAATGTTTGCGAGTAGTTACAGTTTAGTAGGTATGTTACAGTATGTAATTTGTATGAATTTTAAATTGATGCACACTTTTTAGATTTTGATTTGGTATTTAGCAAAGTATTTAGGTATATCTATTTGTTTATATTATACTTAGGTAATTTGAATGATCTATGTCAATGTCAAACTCAGATTTTAAGCAAAGAGTATTTTTTTCTGTGCTATAAACATATTTAAACATTAAGCCCAGTCAAATTAGCATTTCACCTCGGAATGTGAGATAGCAAGCTACTATGCTTGTGTATTTGAAATGAAATGAAATGAAATTTATTGAAATAATAACAGACATTGATAATACATTTCCAATATTGTTATTTGGTTTACAGTGTTGTGTTTCCTGGTTGGACAACATTGATACCCAAACTAGGATTAACCTGTGTTATGGCATATCAATGCCCTCCGCCAAACAAATTTGGTTTTTAAATAAATGATAGTATTTTAACTTAAATTAAGAAGTTAAAATAGATACAATAATACATTTCCTAATATTAGTTTATATAATTAAATTTTAATACATTTTAATACATGAATTCATTGTTTAAAATATAATTAATTTTATTTTGATTGATGTTTGTAAAAGTAAAAAGACAGACTGTAAAAATTAAAATGTCAAAATATGTAATTGAAATTAACAATAATAGTGTAGGCTATAAAAAATAAAGTGCAATGCTAAAAGATAATAATAATTTTAATATGTTAAAAATGACTAAATTTGTTAAAATTGTCAAAATTTTTAAATTAAATAAGTTTTAGGATTAAGCTAAGATTTAGTACCAGCTAGACTAAACTAAGGCAGCTAATAACCGCTCAGTTGACTCGTAATCCTGTTCCAATAGCCAATTCTTCACGAGACTTTTACACTTAAATTGTGTAAGGGGATAGAAATTTAACAATTTATTTATATTTTTATATAAGTAGGGCTTCATAAAATAACCCTGTTGATTTACTACAACTTAAAAACTATTTAAACTAGAATAAAAATAAAAACGGTTTTGGAATGTCTAAACAAAGCCTTATTCTATGACATCCAACTTGATATTTTTGTACGACTTTTTCTTATATTATTTCGTCAATTCGAGTTACGTACAATTTTTTCAAATAATTTTTTTTAAAGATAAAATTTATTACTGTATCCTCATTTTTAGTTTTTTATGTCTAGTTACCATGTTGTTCAATGACAATTAGTAAAATTTAGAAAAAATACATCTTATGTCATGGAAATAAACTATACAGGGGTTTTTCAATTAATAGATATACACAATTACATAGGTACTCCTATCCATAAAGATGAATCACCAAAAGTTATTTTGAAGTTACTAAGTTTCACACAAAGACTTTGAGATTTTTTTTAAACTTTGACGTGCTCTCCTGTAAAATGGTAAAAAGTGAGATACCATGATATTACTTGGGGGTGTCGATTATGTACGTTTTGAGACAACTTTTAGGAGGTCAAAATACCAGTTTATGCGAGTTTATAGCTGGGTATCTCAAATTCCGAGATTCTTACCTAATTTTGACTAATTTGACTGTTAGAGTTTTTAGGCTTTTGAAGCTATTCGTTACATATAGGTACCTAGGTATAGCGCATAGGTATAATTTGTTGTTAGTGTAGTTTGTGGATTTGTTGGTGTGGTGTTTTGTTTTTTTAGATAGGTAGGTTTTACCTATTATATTTTAGTAGGTAGGTACTTAGTAGTAGGTAGGTACTACCCAAAGATATTCGCTTTATAACCTTACGTTTATTCATTCGCTGGTTTTTCATTTATTGAAACAACATTACGTAGTGTACCTACATAGTAGGTAGGTACCTACCTACTTTTATTTTTCTTGTGAGTAGGTACCTACCTACCTAATTGTTGTATAATTATAGTTTAATAATTATTAGATTATGTACAAAATGTATAGGTAGGAACCATTGAATTAATATTACTAGCGTATGGAACAGACGCCGCGAACAACAAGTTTGCGCCATGAGTTGTTGCCGACCGGCAACAACTCATTTAGTCGCTCGCCAACAACCATCGTGACCGCATGCGAATAAAAAGTAATTCAAAATGCCGTCTTGCGTTTTAAAAACGTGTAAAAACCAATCGACTGTGAAAAAAAAAGATAGTGGCGTGACTTATCATCGGTAAGTAAACAGAATATTAACTAGAACTAACCAAAATTAATTTTTGTAGATTATTTTCTATTGTACGGACATTTTGTTTGAAAATCATAGATTATGAAAAGTGCATCGTACAGATGGGATGTTTAGGATACCTACTAAGGGTTGGTGACTAAGGTTTAACTAATTATTTTGAACTCATATTACTCGGCCTATGCCGTCTGTCTGATCAGTAATATGTAGTAGGTACTGTAGCTATCTTTTGAAATCGTCATTATATAAAGCTTTACTATACCTATATTTCTTTAATGCTATGGCAGAGTGAGATAAGGTGTGGGGTCTAGTTAGTGCAAATAGGTACCTATGTAGGTATGTACCTACTTTTTGTATAAAATACCAATTTATTTGAAAACCAATGATTTTAAACGCTTAACAATTCATTTTAATTTACTGTACATTTTTTCACGTTTTGAAATATAATATTCATAGGTACTGCATTAAAATTCAGTTTTGTATGTACAAAAGCTTTCTGAAGTGTCCCTTCTGCGGTGAAAAAATCTATGAGAGCGACATTTTGTTACACTATGTTGAACGAAACGCGTAAGCGCCCCGAAATTCATGGCGCTTACGACGTTTTGGTCGCGAGAAAACTATACTCTATTAGCGATCTAGCGCTGCATGTTTTGATAGTATGGTTAGACGACATCTAATCTTTTAGCGCTGCAGCAAATACTTGTCTTTGGGCGGGGCGTGCTCGCCTCAAGTTGCGACACGTTTTTGGTTTGGTATAGCTTCTCTATACGCTAGTAATACTTCCTCAATGGTAGGAACCTACCTAATCTGATGGTGTGACATAAAGTAAGCCATTGGAATAAATGTGTGTAAAGTCTTAGATTAATAACACTCAGATAGAAAGTACGCGCGCGTAAAGTGAAGCCGTTCCATATTATGTGCCCTTTGGGTCACATGTTGTCGAGCGGCTCGCCAGAGATCAAGGTCAAATTGTTGTGAGCAGATCTCTAGCAGTTTTTGTGAAAAATGCCGAATTGCGTGGTGAAAGGATGTCCCAATAAATCAGACAAACATAACAAGGCTGATAACATCACATTTCACAAGTAAGTACTTACTGCCAACTTGTATTTTTACGATAAACATTAATCAAAAATATAAATGTATTCGATAGTTTGATTGGCGCCATTACAATCAAATGTTTCCAGCAACGGTTTTTTTTTCGCCAAATTATTATTATTTTAATCAAAATATTTTTTTACAATCTAAGTACTAGATATTTAATTTCACACTAGCGACCCACCCCGGCTTCGCTCAGGTGCAAATGGTTTGTGTTATAATTTTTTTTTTAGAATTCCTATGATCCGGTTATTTCTGCTTGTTAGATTGAAAAACTAAGGTTGAATCTACCTACTAGTAGGTATACCTACCTATTACGCTCCAATCGATGAAACCACTCGCTTTATACGAAATAGGCTTTATTAACAACAAATAATAATACCTTTGCACCTATTAATGAGTCAAGGTTGAAAAAGAGGAACTGTAACAATTTCCCTACTTTTTGGGAAAATGTCTCTCCGCTTGCAGCATTATACGTGCGCTTGTGTGCGTGGCGGCGAGCGTAATTACATACCTGTCACGCACACATGAATTGGTTTTTGGCTTCACTTTTGGAATGACGTTTGAATGAGAACGCTCCTTCTAGGTGTTATTATTCTAAGTGTAAAGTGGTTTCTCGTCTCCAAGTTTTAAAGGGAAAATATCCACCTTTTTACCTTCAAAACGAACGACAGCCGCTATTTCAAACTAAGATATTGTGTTAAATGCCATCTATTGGTCTATTGGGATTCGGGCGCATTTTTCACAGTAAGTAGTTGTCATGAAGTGTGCTAGGTGTCGCTATACTATACCATCATCATACATACATAATGGTGGTGACAGACTTTATTTATTCTTGTTATTTTTTTATTTATTGTCTGTGTCCGTCATTTCATTCATGGCTTCTTCTTCTTCTTCTCTTCGTTAATGATTCATGGCATCAACTTCAACTTCTTGGTTTGGCAACTTGTTGTCCAAGTTCTGCTAGTGTCTGTTTACGTTTACTCTAGTGTCATAAACGAAATGGACGAGATTCGAGTTGGGACACGAGTTTTGACATTTTTTGAAACGACACATAGCACTTTTATTTTAATAGTTTTTCTTGTGTTATTGTGAGTATTGTTGTTTAATTTTGGTGGAATTTTAACCAATAACACTTAGGTCGTAACATAAAGTGTGAGCCATTGGAATAAATGTGTGTAAAGTGGTTTTTCTGAATGTGAAAATTCGTGTCAGGTTTTGAAGAGAAAATCCACCATTTTCTTTTCAAAACAAACGACAGCCGACTTGACAAATGACTTGACTTGACTTATATAATACAATTTTAACACTTGACATTGGCAAAATTGTCTGTCGAAATGACGGACACAGGCCATTATTGAAGAGAAGAAGAAGAAGAGAAGAAGAAAATAAAATGGTGGATTTTCTCTTCAAAACCTAACACGAATTTTCACATTCAGAAAAACCACTTTACACACATTTATTCCAATGGCTCACACTTTATGTTACGACCTAAGTATTATTGGTTAAAATTCCACCAAAATTAAACAACAATACTCACAATAACACAAGAAAAACAAAACCAACGACAGCCGACTTGACGAAGATTTGACTTGACATAAATTAAAAGAAGAAGAAACGAAATGGACATGATTCGAAATGGAGAGGAATAATTCCAAGTAAAATTTTGAGAGAATCAATCTGAAATGTTTGGAATATAAATAAGTATAGATATTTGGAACATTACATAATAATATAAAAAATAAGAAAGGTAGGTAGGTACCAACCACCCTACCCTACCATTCATAATATTTCCCTTCATTGCCCATCCTCGGGTTGTCATAAATGCATAATTGTCTGTGGGTTGGGTTGTCAGTCAGTATGGAACCATGACGTGACGCTTGAAATGTCTCCCGTCTCGTACGATTGTCATAAAAAAATCTTCAAGACATCAAATGAAATCAAAGCACATTGCACGAATTTTTACACAACTAAAAACTAACTAGTAGGTAGGTAGCTACCTACATTGTGATGTGTCTGTTTATGTAAGAAATAAAGTTTAGCTAATGTAATAAATAATAACCAGTGGTGAGTTAGTGCATTTAAAAAGAACAGGTTAGTTGGTTTATAAACTACGCGACGTGGGGCACGTAGGTAATTGGTCTCTCATCCCCTTTTTATGTTTTCACGCCTTCTAAAACACAAAAAAGCTGAACGCCTTGCTCCAAATATCTCATCTGAGTCGTTCAAGATCAAGAATATAACTTTGCTTGCGTTGTAAATTACAAAGGTGAGATAATTTCGCCTTATGTCGTGGACTAATCGTCTATGGTTTTTTTTTGTTGGGACGGACGGATGCATGTGGATCCTGTCCTTTGTGAAAAAAAAGGTTCTCACGGTTCTAGTTCTGAGGGGTTTTTGTTGGAGCACATGTGATATAGGTACCTACCTACGACTTCATTGTACGGTGTACCTATCTTGGTGAAAAATGCGCGAGTCAAATAGGCACCTACGTATTCGTACCTATCGATCGTAATTGGCTCGTTCGTGTATTTCTATCTGTTCTAATTTGGTGGCCAGGACACCTAACCCTTGGTAATGGACCTACTGATTATAAACATTTGATTGAAAAGGCCTTGCTTGTGACATTGGAGGTCAATTTGTGTGTGTGTTGAAGTGGACATTATTTTGTCTGTTCTGTGTGGCCTTGTCTTTTTGTAGGTAGGTATGTCTTTCAAAAGCTGTCACTTTTTTTCACATATATCCATTATCTTGTTTATAAACGTGGGTAGCTACATAAGTAGTTGAACTAAGGGCTGTGTACTTTAGGTTATAAAATCCACCAGCAATCATAGTAGGTATAAAATGTAGATCAAACTATCAAATAAAATTCATAATATAAAAATATTATGAATAGGTGTAGGTACTATGCTGTCATGAACAGAACACCACCAGAATCAACATATTTTATTGCAAACATGACATCTAAGCCCTCACTTCCAATCAAAAATTCGACACAAAAACTATTCGCATCAAGAAACATTTTGGTCAACATGCAATTTCTATCTATAATGGTCATTGTGATGTAACATTCATGAAATAGTGATAACGCTGTGTGGTTTCTTTGTAATTTAGTCCAGTGAGATTGATCGTTGAATTGGTTGAAAAATCTATCAATATACATAAAACTCTTTTGAAGCTGACAGAGAATCAACGCACAGCCTAAACCATAAGTCCTAGAGGTATGAAATTTGGAGAGTAGTATCCTTATACAGTGTAGGGGTGCACTAAGGAATTTTGAAAAGTCACACTAGAACGCGAGCAACGCCGCGGGCGATGGCTAGTTATACACATAACCGCTGTTTTTTAATGGTATTATTTTATCTGTTGTCTTGAAACTGATACTGAAATACATACTCATCAGGCTGCCGATATCATTATGCAGTTGAGCATTTCACAAAGTCACATTGTGTGGGTGCAAAAAGTTACCTGCTCTAAGTGGAATATGCAGTCCATGCCTCCTATCCGATCCCTTCATGTATGATTATCTACATTTCTGATAGCAGAAGACATTTACTCAAAATGTACATAAAATGTTATTCTAACAGTTTTTACACCTTATTTTAGAACAATATGCAAGTACAACAATATACTTGCATAGATATTATAATAAATATTCTCTGTTCAAGACTAATTGCTTGCTATGCTGAAGACTTATGCATTTACTACTCCTTAGAGAAGTTTCACAAAATTATAACACCATTCAATCTAAAGAAAAACGAGTTTTATTGTGAGTACAATACAATTTAAAATTATAAAATTCATACTGTGTGCTATGTGGTTGACTACTTAGGTACCAAAGTTTATGAAAATAATTAGTAAACAATAAGATAAGCTAATTATACCTCTTCTTACAGGAGAACACAACATAACCTTGAGTGGGACAAAGTCTAAAAATAATTAACTACACAAATATAATGTGGACTATGTTAATATACGTTTAAATTATAATTATTGCAACTCTACCAAAATACTAACAAAATCTTTAATGTTTAGAAACTGCTACGAAGTGATACAGTAGGTAACTAGGTACAATGAAGACGAATAACAAGCTTATACTTAATGGCCAAGGATCTATGAAAAATGCTTCTTTGAACGTACATAAAGGAAAGTACCAATCAACCAATAAAAGAATGTCTAATTCGGATACTTTGTTGTTGTGCGTAGACACATCTGCCAAGGGATCAGATGCCAGGTGGGTTATATATGTGCTGTTTAAAAGAGTTATCATACTTCTAGTAGTTTCCATGCCTCTATCAACAATACCATTTGTAAAATATTAACTACCTACTTTTAAATGTCAATACTCTCTGACATTTTTTCTTGTAAATATATTTAATTATGTATATCTTTATGTGGTTCACAAAATTCATGTCACACCACTTTATGCATTTTAACACTGCATCCTAGATCCATGACTCTTAAATCAATTCACAGCACATGAACCCTTATCTTTAAAAAGTACTCATTAATTTATTTCAATCATACACATCTTATGCCAGCATTTACATTGTAATTTTTTTTCTAGATGTGTTATTTATGAACAGACAAGGTACAAAACATTATGGTTTTGAATTATTTTGCCTACAAAAATTATTGTCCACGAAAGTTATTGTCTTGTCTGAGTTTAATAATGCTTCTAATGAAACTGATTGGTTAAAGAAATCCCATTATGGTTTCTTTCTAAAATTTGACTAACTAATTATTCTTATCAATTTAGGTTACGGTTTGTGTTGATTAAACTAATAGTTTTTTTACTATCTTGTCTTACAACTAGTTTATGTTGTGTTCTTCTGTGTATTTGATTGAATAGTTTTTATTCATGATGTTAATTTTGATTTTCATTCAGCCATGCCCATAGGCACATTTACGTTCAATCTCATATACCTAATTCAATCTAAAAGCTAGATCCGATTTTATTTGCCTAGAAATTAATTGTTATGTTACTACACCTCATAAAAAGTATCATCATGTTTTTGAAATCTAACAAATTAATAAATCATTAAGGCAAAGAACTTATGACTAAATGAACTTATGACAAACAAATTATGATCTTTGATTCTTGTAGGTATGTGATTATTATTACCTGCACTAACCACATGAAACTGATATGTTTCTTTTACAGCATTAACGTCCATGCAGCAGTTACTCAGAAACCCATAATACAAGTAAGTTTATTATTCTAAAGTGCATATTGTGAGTATTTGGGTAATTCAACTGTTTCAGAAGGTTTAATGGTAATAAGTTGCAGGAGGATCCTAAAATGGAACCGTCATGCTCGCACTCTTGCGGTTTATGCGAGGAATCCAGCCGGATCGAGTTCGACATCAATATCGAAGGCAGTGAGATTGAGCAGAGGCTGTCGCCGAGCATGGCCGGCACCAGCGCTCTGCCCATTGACGATATCGAACGTGAGGATTACGAGGAAGAGAACAGAATCCTCAAACTCTGTCCGAGCGAAAGCATGATCACCATAGATGGAAAGCTCCGATACGACCGGACCCTATCTAGTGCCAGTTCCAGCCTCACTTCTAGTTCGGAGACTATATCCGCTCTAAACATGCTAGGCAGTGACTACAGTCTTCCTGGATGCAGCAAGGATGCGGGCGACGACAGCTCCGTGATAAAGAATACGATAGATGACCCGAGCCAGATCCCACTGCCTGACGATCCAACTCCGGACGCCGAGCCACAGGAAGAGAAGAAAGAAGATTTCATGCAGATATTATTGAGCAGCACTATCGAAGAAAAAAAGGACTATCCCAAAGGAAAGTTGTACAAGGCTGAGGAAATGGACAATGATGAAGAGGAGTGTGACGCGGGGACCAGCTCCAATGCCTCCAGCGTCGGCAGTTCTAGCTCATACTCCAAGTTTGCTGAGGCTTCCACCTCCAATGCTGACAGACTGCTAGGACTTGATAACCGAGGCAAAAGAACTTCCAGTTGCAAAACAAAGGTAAGTTTTTATCACACTTATAAACTTTTTAAATGGCTTACTTCAGAAATCGTTACTCAAGCATAGATTTGAGTAGGGATTTTCATACAAAAATCTTTGCTTGAGTATGGATGAGTGCTTGACCAGTAATTAAACATAATTATCTACATGCCTTCAAATTATATCGAATGCTCTATCAAATCAAAAATCGATACGGCGGCGACTGCATTGTTACTCAGTATTTTTCTTTTGTAATTAATAGGTATACCAGTTGAACTTACTACCGAATTCATAAACGGAGGCGAACGAACAGCCCGCCAAAACGCTTTAACCAGTATTCGCCTATAGCGCAGCTTATTAATTTGAGCTTTAGACATTGCTCAGTAAGAATCAAGAAACTAATTTTCTGTTTGTTACAGAACTATATGGCTCAATACTGTAATGATGACGATGAATCGGAAGACGATGTCCACGAAGAGACATGGTGTACCTGCCTATCTTCACATGAGGTAATGGTCAAACATCAGCCAATAGTATCACTTCATTCATCATATAATTGATGGGTTTTTCTTCGCACACCGCTCTTCTTGCACAATGTACATTAGCGAGGCTTTATGACCTATTCTAGTTAGTAGGATAACTAGACTAGGTCATAAAACCACGTGTTTTCAAAAAGGAAAGATAGCTAAGCTTTCCGAAGCACGTCTCACGCACGTGTAGTCTCCGAAAAGTATAACGAACTAGTACTTAAGGTGGAAGCAACCAAGTTCGGCTACTTTATAAATTGGCACTCAATAGTTACATGGATTATTTTAAACCATTTTTATTTACTTTAACGATCCTGTTTTTAACTTGCTTTCAATTTTAGGTGAGAGATGCCTTGAACTGAATTTTTTTTTCAGGACGACGATGATATCGAGGAAAATGAAGCAGATATTGAGCGCGTTTTTGTAAGTACTTTGTATCTGTGTATGTAAAACTTATTATAGGTACTTAAAATACGAGTACTAAGCTACTCATATTATATGTATGCACCCGAGTAGGTAGAGAAGTGCGCACTCGTACTAATTTACACGAACCTATTTAACCGTTAGACACTATTTGCAAGTTCATTTCTCCTTGTTGCGATGTCACAGGCGGACCGGCAATACAAGGTAGCAATATTTAGTTTCGTCCTAAAACTTGCAAATACTTTTACGACTGATACCAAATGTGACACCTTGAATATTAGTTACAATTTTGACATATTGGACAGTGTATTGTATCTGATTCATCCAAGCACTTAAATAAAGTAACCGGTTGAGTTTGTGGTATTTCCGTGGTCGAGTTAGTGTGACTTCATCTCTCCCAATACCTCCCAATTTAAATTAACTTCCGTCTTGAAGCTCGGTAACTTCTGGTTTATTGGCCTTTGAGTAAACTATCGTTCGTTTACAGAGGAAGCGTCGCTATGACCTTCCCGCGTCGGTATCCGCCAAAAAGTTCTGCCCAGATGGATCGTACGTCAGCTGCGGTGAATCCTCGTGGCAGCCACCGCCGAGCCCAGCGATGCAGACCACATCACCTCAAAGCCCGCCTCCGGACATCAAGCCTTGGCTATCTAAGTTAGTACTTCGACATTTTTTTGCAGTCTTGTCTATCCAGTGTCACTCTTATAACGGACACACGCGTTCCAATAAAACTGAGGAGTTATCACGATCAAATCTGACATTCGCCGCGTAACTGGTACTCTATATAGGATAAAATTATGTCTTTATTTGTGGAATAGCTACAGGCAAGTACATTTTACAATGTTTATCGTTGCTTGCTAGAAATATTGCTGAATATTTTAAAATTTCAATATCATAAACAATCCTGACGTTGCCAAACATTTGTAAAAACGTGATCAACAGAGGCCGTACAAACATAAAATGTGGTGCAAAACTTTTAATTAGTCGAAAACAATTGTACCTTAATTTTCATAAAAAAAATGGCACGTCCCCTCGCAAACAGAAAAGCTTCAAAAATATTGAAGCATAATATTAAGAACGTGATCAACAGAGGCCGTACAAACATAAAATGTGGTGCAAAACTTTAATTGGTCGAAAACAATTGTAGGTTTTAAAATGTACCTTAATTTAAAGATTGTTGGAATGCGAGAATCATCTAGGTATACGGTTTCTCAATGTATTTTCTATGTTTTTTTTTTCTTTTATACAACTACATATTGGAAGAAACCAATGATGGAACCCACCGGATTTTAAGTGGCAAACACTGCCTATAACGATGCATCGCCTTACTGGGTACATCGACTGACTTCGTCCTCTGTGATGCATTGCACTGCGTCCATAACTCTGAGACATAAAAGTTAAGTCTCATGTGCCTGTAATTGCACCGGCACCCATACCTTTCAAACATTTATACGTTCATTTGTATATTATTGATTGATACCTAAGTGGACTTTGTACCTTAAGCGTATTAAACATGCGTTCTTCAATAAATTGCCCGTCTCACATGAAAAAAGCCTACGTGACCAAATGCAGGCCTGAACATTGACGTCATCAAATAAAAAATACATTTCGAGCACCACGAAGGGTTGTATTAATTCAACCTGTCGAATGTCAAGAACAAACGCGTTAGTGCATTGTAAATATTCTGTATCGTCAGCTTCAAAAGTGGCGACTGTGGTGTGCACGTAGATATAAAAAACTTTGTAGTGCTTGGAATAAGGTCGACTTTACAAGTTAGTCTCGGCTGGGCTCTTTGATAATATTTGGCTGTGTTGGCACGTGGCCGCTCGGTTGATATTTTCCAAGTCCCAATCTGTACCTGTTCCTTATCAGTTCAGCGATCCCCATTCAAATATTAACAATATTATTGGGATTGTGGAAAGAAGAGTTCGCGCCGACTGTACATGGTGTTACGAGTCGTTCACATTAAACATTCATTTCATTTATTCTCATACGGACTTTGCATTTAACGATTGGCTCATATCAATATAAGGTTTTGTTCAAGGAAGTAGTCTTTCCGGCTTGTAATCTCATGAAAGTTGGAGAAAATGATTTTCTTTATAATAGTTTGGTACATACAAAGTCAGAAGAAGAAGCAGGTTGCGTCCCGTGTGTATCGTCCAAGGTACCGAAGCATGAAGAGAAGCAATTACTGTAACTATTTTTATTTTAAAATGGTCAAAATCGTACTGTTTGGGCTCAAGTAGTTCCAAATTGTGCAATCTAATGGTGTTCTATGGTTGACCCATCATATCAACTCAACTCTAAATAATCATCTATTTTATTCATGTATTTTTGTAGGGAGGGCATTGCAAAGTTGCGCAACCTCCATCGATGGAACTAAAAAGACAGCAAACTACGCTGGAAAAAGCAAACGTCGTTCAGCTTACAGTGGAAGTTTTGTACCACGGATGGAGTAATTAGCAGAACGTATATTGGGCCCTACTTCGTTCCCGATAGTTTGAATAGCAACAATTATTTGCAACAACAGTAGTGATAATTGGGCCCGTGCTTGTGTTACGTAGGCAGTCATTTTCAAAATCAGTAATAAATGGTTTTTAGAAAAAATTGTCTTATTTTGGTTTTTAGGTTCTAGTTTAAATTATTATCCCAAGAGGAATAATGATAACCTAGTTTACAAACACGTTTGAATAAAAACTCACCAATTGTTTGTTTACAAATGCCGTCTAAATAACTCTTCATATCACCAGTGTGATAAGGCTCCAATGACCTTTATGAAGAGATAGAATAATCTTATTATTATAGAGTTTTTGTCCGATTACTGAAAATAGTCAAAGTAATTACAATTGTGAAACTGTTTTTCGACGTTTGTTTGTATATCGTGCAATTCATAAAGTGGCTAATGACATCATCATGGTTTTCGCTCCATCTTGCAATAATCGTGTCGTACTAATGATCATGCAATGGCAACGTGATTTATTATGTTACTTAAAAATGCCTTCGACTTTACCACGTACAAAATAAATGCTAATCCTTTTGTGACAGTTTTTGAAAACATTCCCATACCTACATGAATTCTAGAACTCTAATAAAACTATTTGGTTGTTATAAAGGGCGGAGTTAGTTTAACGGGATGAATAGACTTGTTATGATCGCTCGATCGTCGATATAATCTAGTCAATTCGGGATTGCAGGGTTAGCCTACAGAAACGACATTTGTATTTGAATTGGGCAATATTCAAACGGGTGGATAAAGTCGCGGGCAATAGAAACACTAGAACTTGAGTGATTACAATGAAATTGCTTGCTACGACTATCATTAGCTGACACGTAAATTATCACGTTGCTATTTGACAGTGGTTCTCTGAATACGGGTTTCAGTTCACGTCGTGTTGTGAAGGCCTCTGGCCAAAACGTAGGTATTGATATTTTTAGTCTCACTGCGTGGCGACACGGCAATTTTCGCCGAATTTACGCAATGCAACTGTAAATTCTGTAGACACTGGATACTTCCCGCGTCAGGTAGGACGGTCAATTCTGGATCACAGGAGCTCTATCCATACTTACAATCGATGCTGTTGATTGACCTTTGACCACAGAAGCGTTTGTACATATCTGAGATGTACTTATTGAAAATTGGTGCATTGTAATAACAGCTATTTTTAAAATATACTGATAAAGCTATCTCTTTGAGATACAATACGATTCAATACTAAATAAGTTTTATTGTCACTATTCGTTCGTGAAACTTAAAGATGCAATTTAGTTGAATTCAGGGACATGATGCTTTGTATGGGTTGTTGACGGAATGTACAATAGTATATTAGGTTATATTTACTTGTGCGTACTGAAACGACCGAGGAGGATTTGACCCAGTCAGCCTCAAAGTTATAAATAAAAGAAAGACCGCTTGCGAAAACACTAACAAATTCGTGGTCTCCCATGAAAAACAATCCTCAAATTATGCGCATCCATCTAATAGCAGTGTACTTGTTCCAGATTCCAGTCTTGGACGAACAACGAGAAAATCCAGGCGATAGATGCTCTTATAGGTCGCTGTGCTGCCGGCCAGGTTCGGCACATGATGAAGTCAATCGAGCCTCTCTTCCAACGGGATTTCATATCCCTCCTGCCTAAGGAACTTGCGCTGACTGTCTTGGGATATCTGCAGCCAAAGGATTTACTCCGCGCCGCTCAGACTTGCCAATACTGGAGGTATGTCTTTCAGTTATTATCAGAACCAGGTATAATAATCACCTCTTTCTGGACTCAGTTGTTGAGAGCTGGAGAGAAACAAAAGAATATTCAGCCACTGGTTCGATAAAAGAAGTCAAAACTGTTGTCAGTACAACCGTCGACTTCCATCTTACACTCTTGTGGTCTACCTTATAAAAAGTTATAGTAGACATTATGTATTGATTACCATACGTAAACAGGACATAATGTTAACTTTTTATAACATAAGGGGTTGTTATATGAGTAAATAAAAGATAATAATCTAGCAGAACAAAACTTTTTGAGACTAATAAGGACTACATGATGGGATGTACTCATCAAGATGTCTTTGTCAACATCATTTTAGTGGATAAGGGGTGTCATTGATAGCTACGAGTAAGTCATTTTTATTTTTCCCTGCCCTCCATCCCTTTTGTGACACTAGATTAAACAGACACTGGCAGAATTGTAACAACAAGTTGCAAAAGCCATAAACCAATAAGTTGAAGTTGACTCTTCTTCTTCCTGTCCTTATCCCATTAGGTGGGGTCGGCACAACATGTTCTTTTCTTCCATTCTCCCCTATCATCCGTCATCTCAAAAGAGTTATCAGTTGACTCTAAAATATGCTTGTTACTGACTCATCTAAACATCCTATAAATTAGTCCAGTCTAGCTTAAACAAGGTGCGATCCGGTGGTCGTTCACACGGTGCAAACGGATAGTGTTACCCAGCTGTCACGGGTGTCATGTGACTGTGATTGTGCAATGTAGTACCATTATACCATATCGTATGACATAAATATCTGCGAGTCAACATCGTTGTACGTAGGTAGGTCTTTTGTAGCGTTTCATTTTTATTTATCGTTGTCATCGTTTTCATACTAATTCTTATATGTAACTAGCTTCCGCTCGCGTTGTTTTTTAGATTGGTTATTTACTTGAGTGGTTTGAACAGATGGCTGGCTGACGACAACTTGCTGTGGAAGGAGCAATGTCGTCGCGTCGGCATCACCACACTGAAACGGGTACCTCGTCATCTCCCACGCTGCGCCAGTCCTTGGAAAGCTGCCTATATGCGCCAGTATTTGATTGAAAACAGGTCAGAACAAAAGTTAATGAAATAATAAAAGTAACAAAATAGTTTCACGACTGTAGAAGTCTAACGGGAGTTGTCAGGAACGTTCTAATCACAATAGTCACACTCGATCTATGTATGTTAGAACTTAGCCACAGGTAGCTCCGAAGACCCTATTCTTGACTAGGATTGGAGGAAAGTGAGGAGTAAGGGTTATAGTGTTCAATTTCAGAAAGATAACGGCTGAGACTACTGTAAGGTTTTTGGTTTAGCACATGTCCACATTTTGCAATATTTTTATTTTATCAGAAAAACGTTTTACTTACCTTTTGTTTGAAACCTATAACTTTAGGACTCAAGGGTCAGGCTAAGACAAAGATATCATTTTAGTGCGGTCAAGTTAGTTTAGAGAAATGTGCTAACAAAATCGGGACCATTGTCTTCCAGGTGGCTTCATAAACCCATTGACAGTGCCGTCGAGCTGCGCGGCCATGACGATCACGTGATAACCTGCCTACAGTTCTATGGTAATCGCATTCTGAGCGGCAGTGATGATACTACTCTGAAGGTCTGGTCTGCAGCTACTGGCAAGGTAAGAGATGTTATAAATGACTAAAGCATCCAGCGCTCTGGAGTTTGGAGTAAGGTGAATGCTGCTAGTACTCGATAAGCAGATAAAAAAAACACGAGTCCGCAGTTACACATCCTCTCAGATCTTATTAGTTTATTAGCTCTCGGCGAAGTGGAGAGCAACATCTATATCTCTTATATCTTTGGCATATCACACTTCCCCACCATGCAAGTTCAGAGCTATTAAACTGTGTCAGGAGCTGTATGTGGAAAACTTAATTCTGTAAACAACCGAAGAGCTGAATTTTACGTTGTTATAACATAATCGAGTCTGAGTTTTATTGTTTACAGAATGACGGCAAAACAAAGATACTTGATTATAATTTTTTTTATGTATATTACATAATAATATCTATGTCCTCTGAGGTCCTATTTAAATTTTCAGTGCCTCCGAACCTTGGTGGGACACTCCGGCGGCGTTTGGTCCTCTCAGATGGTTGGGCATCTCGTTATCTCGGGCTCGACAGATCGCACATTGCGCGTTTGGAACGCCAAGTCTGGACGGTGCTTGAAAGTACTCGCTGGACACACTTCTACCGTGCGATGCATGCATCTTTATCAGGACAGGTCAGTTTATACAGTAAGAAGTTGAAGTTGCAAGTATATACTTCGCCCATACCCAGGACCGTGAACTGTATATAGGTGAAGCATATACTCAAGACCTTAGGCAAATATAACCTGAGCATCAAGTGCTGTGCAAACTAAATAAGTTACTAAATTGTAATTTACTGTGTCGTAGCGAAAGCAGCTTTTTGCCCGACACGGTTTAATAGCTCTTGGCGAAAGTGGAGGAGGATAATATATATTTCTTTCCTATTCTATCCTATGTCTCTTTCGCTGCGCAAAGCACCCTCCCACTTCATCGCCTTTCAAGGTCAGAGCTAATAAACCGTGTCGGGATCTGTACTTAGATATATATGTTTACAAAGTGAGCCTGCAATAGTTAATAGTAGGCTGTATGCTTGTAGGGCTAAAGACCATTTTATTTCTAAGTATTGCAAATAGCGAATAGCTTACAATGTATGAATATTTACTGTGGATAGTTGAAGCACCAACTTCGTTTTTCATATTTAGTCAAATGAAAGATACTGGTTACTGTAAGCCGATGGAGTAAATCGACTACAGCAAGCTACTGTTTCTTTCGTCGTATACATACATGTATTAAACTAGCTGATACCCGCGACTACGTACTCGTGCGAAACTTCCACCAAAATATCTGTCACCAGCATACGATAAACCTCGTAGCGAATGGCGTCTTTGATTTCAATCAAATAATATGTTTTCGCCTTTTAATCCGGAAATAAGGCTTCTGAATGGTATAAGTTTCATTGAAATTAGTCCAGTAGTTAAGGCGTGATGCGCGAACAAACAGAGAAACTCGATTTTCAGAATTAGAATCGCTTATTTAGTAGATTTGCATAATTATTTAGTTCATCCATATCTTTAATTTCAGTTTTTGGCTTTTTTACAGTTTTATAATAGTATTAAATAAAATATTAGCAATGATAATACAGTCTGTGCCCACATAATTTGAGGCAAGGTAAATATTACGATAGCGTAGCAAATAAGCGAATGACTTGCTTGCTGCAGCTTGCTTAGTCAATCTTCAAAGATTATCTAAGTTAAGAGACGTTCTGCGCGGTCACTATTTGGATGATTGACTGCTAGTAACAAATACACCTGAGCTTTTCCGTGCTTTGGAGGACACGTTAAACTGCTGATCCCGGCTCTGCCACGACGGAAACCTACCTACTAACTCACACGAACCTACCTACCTACTCAGCGAAAAAATCTTACTTTTGTAATCTGCTTTCTATTGCGATAATATGCTTTTTAAATAAAATTTGCGATTATTCACGTACTTTACTTAAAATTTAAGTAAATATCCTAATCTTAGGTATGATTAAAGTACCCTTGGCCCTTTCTAATTCTCTTACAATAAAACTCTTCGGGAGTTTATCTTATGATGAGTTTTCCTACAGGGTGGTGTCAGGTTCCCGCGACGCAACCCTGCGCTTGTGGTCGATCCCTGACGGACGCTGTATAAGGGTGTTAGTCGGACACATGGCAGCCGTTCGTTGCGTGCAATACGACGGCAAAGTGGTCGTCTCAGGCGCCTACGATTACTTCGTCAAAGTATGGAACCCGGAGACTGGCGAGTGTCTTCACACGCTGGCCGGACACACCAACAGGGTGTACAGCTTGCAGGTGTGTTAAGTGATGGCCAGTATTGGTAGAACGTTGAGGTGGTTGGCCTTGAGGTTTCATGATACCTATCTGTGGAAACCGCAAGACTAGTCTATTTCGGCTACGTTCATAGCATTATGTCGTACGGCATTTTGTTGCGAGGGAGTGCTGCAGATATAAAGACACATTTCTAATTGATTAAAACTTGAAGAACGACAGCGTACGGACACCCAACATGTTCAACCTAATCTTATTGCCACAACTTTATTCCAGTTCGACGGCGTGCACGTAGTAAGTGGCTCGTTGGATACTTCCATCCGCGTTTGGGACGTCGAAACGGGTCAGCTAAAGCACACACTAACTGGCCATCAATCACTCACCTCCGGAATGGAACTCCACTCGAATATACTCGTCTCGGGCAACGCAGACTCCACCGTCAAAGTATGGGACATCACCACGGGGCATTGTTTGCACACGCTTTCAGGTAAGAAACAGTGTCGCCTGAGAAACTGTTTGCACTTGAGTCTCGAATGCAAACAGATGTTACTTCAAAAATGTTGTTTTTGTTATTCCTTAGCGCCGCAAACCGATCAATTGGTTGTTAACAGAATACTGTGACGTATCGGCAAAGAATTAACAGAGTTTTTTGTTGACAGGACCAAACAAGCACCAGTCGGCTGTGACGTGCCTGCAGTCGAGCAACCGCTTCGTGGTAACCTCTTCTGACGACGGCACGGTGAAGCTATGGGACGTGCACACGGGCGAGTTCATCCGCAACCTGGTAGAGCTGGGCTCGGGAGGGTCCGGTGGCGTGGTCTGGCGCATCCGGGCCTCCGCCACCAAACTAGTATGTGCCGTCGGCTCCCGTAACGGCACAGAAGAAACCAAACTACTCGTGCTCAACTTCGACCTGCCAGGCTCCTGTCGCAAGTGCGACGACTAGCATAGACTAAACCGGCGTCTCCTACGCCGATACGCCAACCTCTACGCGCCTTGGCATTTCTAAACGCTCCAAGTGCCCCTGTCTACTAATTATAGTACCTCCGACGTGCCTGAAACTTTTATTATATATTTTCCATGAGGACGTTGCGTTGATGACTGGTTTTGAGTTATGGAGTACTTGTGAGATGCTTGTGCATGTTGTGGGATGTATCGGCGCCGTGATGGTTTCGGACGACGCCTCAGGGGCGAGAAAGGCGAGGGGCAACGCTACACGCTTGCCACAGCACTTGGGGTTCAACCTACCCACCGGACTATGAAGTGAATGGGGATATTTAATTTTAATTTTGCGTAACTCAGTATACATACTCAATTATTTTATTAGAATACGATATACCATTACTTAGTGCTAGATACTAGATATAAATGTTCAGTAGAGAAAACAGCGGCTACGATGAGCATCGCCAAATTTCTGTATGTAACATTTATTACTCCATTTTATCCCAAAGAGTTGAAAAATTGGATCTTAGTTAATAAGTTTAATTCTAACGTTATGTAAGGATTATTTCCGGGGTGCACTGTTTGCAATTATTATGTTTTATCAATTTTGACAGAATGGAAACTTTATTTGGTAGGTATGTGATTAATAAATAGTGTAGCTCGAGAAGCGTACTGTGATGATTGTACATTACAGTACTGCCTGCAATGTCAACAGTCACATACCACCAGTCATTGTGGATGTTATTAATTATTATTTCATTATTAATTTATTCATTTAATGCCACGGATGTGTGCCAATTTATTCCTATGATTATTATGATTTTATACAGCGACTAATTCATTTTATTTCGGTATTTCTAATAATTTCATCTAATAATTTAATTCTTGAATTTATTTCGTATAATTATAGTTTATTTTTATGTTCCAGTATGATATTATTTTATTTTGCGTTCATGGTGTCACTTTGGTGTTGGTCTTTTCCTCCCAGAGCCAAACTTCTAACAGGTTTAAAATTATAAGTACTTAGCTTGATAGAATCCAGTGTTACTGGTGGAAAAACTAGAACCGCTGTGGTCATTAACATTTCTACAAAAGGAAGATCATGTATTATTATGGTTTATGTAAGAAGTTTGTGGCTAGTTTTATTAGTTTTCCCTGTTTGTTTGGTTCCAATATTGAACGAGCACGTCTTGATGAGATCAACTTACGCAAAGCAATGAGAGCCGGGTGTGCACACATCAACGAAACTTTATAATTTCTTATTCATTTATCTTTTGACATAATATTAATGAATTGTCATAGTTAATAGTATTTTTTTAATCTTTGAATGACATCATAAAATTTAATGTTATTATTATTGTTACTTTATTTATGTTTGTAAGAAGCGTTTGCATTAATTGGTTACAATTCAGCGCCATGCCCTTTGCCTAACATAATGATTATGTTGTGGACTTGATTGCATCGAATATAACAGTAGAAAATGTAACCGTATATAATCGTATTTAACTTATTGCATCGCGTAGATCTAGCGCACAGGGAAAGTGATTCAGTCGTATTTGTCTGGTCTGCATCGTCAAATTTGTGAACTGACTCAATTAATTGTATTTAGTGCATAAATATCAATTATTTGACAGAAACAGGTTGGATGCCGCTTCGTAAACGAATCGGAGTGAACCTTAATCCAAGTAGGTACCTAAAATTATAATTTCAATACGAGAAACTTAAGGGAGTAGTGAGCTCTCTTGTGATGCGAGTGGCGAGCGAAGCAAGCCGCTCACCTCTGACTACCATAATGATTATAACTTGTATTATGATGGAAGATAAATACGCTGCTGTTCACGCATTATGTCCCATGAGTGCTAGCACTACTATTTAAGTACATTACAGTTAATTTACTATTTAATCTCTAACGTGTACCTAATACTAATGAGCGTACAATCCAAATATCTCAATACTTAAAGGCCAGCAAGTTATTATAATAAAATATAGTCATAAGATAATTGTATATCTAATCATTACATTTATACGATTAACATCTGAAATTTGTATATTTATACCGAATTTGCATTATGTAACTATTGTTTGTAATGTGTTCTAGGATCACTTGATCTTGCATATAAAATTCAGTGGCTATCACGGTGTCATTCAGTGGCGCATGACCAAACTTAGGCTACATACTATGAATAACGTATTCTACCTATATAACAAGTATAGTGGAGTTTTTAATAATATGCAAGTTTTTAGGGTATACAGGTGAGTTCTCTCGACCGCCCTCTGTGGAAAACGACATGGCTAAGTTATCGAAAAATGCTGTTAGGGAAGTCCCAGGCACAATTTTGATAAAAATAATAACTGCATTTAAAAATAAGAAAATACTTGTTTGTCAGAGAAAACTTTTTCAGATTTTGCCCTCAGAGGGTGGTTGAGAGAACTCAACCTGTATATTTAGATTTTTAGTGATTATTCTTGATATCTCTCAACAAACATCTTAGTAAGCAAACTGTCTGTGATAAAGATTTTGAATACACCGTTTTTATATTAATGAATGAAGCAACCAGTACCAAATGTAAATATTTTTTGGGACGGTCTGCTATGATAATGTATCTTGCAACAATTTATTGAATATCAATTTTTTTATTCTATTTAATTTAATTTATCAATTAATTCAAATTTAAATGTATCAATCATGTTTTCTGTTCTTAGAGGGTTTCTATGTACCTATATTGGTTTTATGCCTTATGTACTTGCCAGGTATTACCGTAGTTAGCCAAAAAGTTTGACCCTGCACTACTGAATTACACTGTATACACATAGGGTGTATTTTATATATTTGTTGTGTATATTTATACTGTGTATTATGGTCGTTGAAGGAAGGGCGTCAATTGTAGACGGGGATCTTCGATGATGGCTGTAATGTATAAATAATGAAACAAAGACTGAGAAGCATAGATATAGTTTAATATTTAAAGTATTACCGTAGTTACTATACCTACTACCGATACTGAACATCACAGCAACGTCTTTGTTCACTTGCTACCTATTGTTTCATAAAAATATTCGATTATAACTTTAATTTGTTGAACGCCGCAGAATACGCTGTTCCACTAATATTATATAATTAATTTATGTTAATAACTAGTACTTTTAGATTTAATTGTACCTATAACTTAAGTTATCTTTACAATTTTATGTCTTTTGTTTCGTGAGGTTAGACTTACATAGGACTTTTATGATATGTGGTTAGATTATGTGCCTCCTTCGTGGAATATGCATGCTTACTCAATTTTATGGGAACATCTCCGTGATAACTTAACCTATTGTTTTGTTACTGTGCGTAAAGGGAAGAATGTATATCATAAATGAGTACCTTGTTGAATGTAGCTTTCAAAGAATGTCCCTTCTTGGATAGTGAATCATCTTTTATTGCAATTCTATAAGATATAATTTCTGAAGATATACTCGTAATTAATTAGGTACCTATTTTAACTGTAACTACATTTAAATTTCGTGTCAATTTCGTTGCTTGTCGAATATGCAATATGCACATTTCATTAACATGCTTCAAATTAACATTGTTTCAGTATAAGAGTAAAAATATCACTTTCAACAATATTTGTTAAGCAGCAAATATTAACCAGTCATATTGCAATAATAGCATAACAAATTAATTCAGTGGTTATCTCATTGGGTAAGTATATTTATAAATTAATTAATTAATCTGGAATTTAAATCTGGGATGAGTTGGTAAAATAATTAAAAATGTAATCCTCACACGAAACGTGTATCGTAGATCTCTATGTATTGTTTAATTTCGCTGGTTCATGATACACGGCACGATTTTATTTGCTTCGGAACGGGCGTCATCGCGGGCTTGCCTAATTCTAACCTCACGACTTTTATACAATTATGCATTTCTGCGTTCATATCAATTTGTATTCGAATGTCAAAACCAATATGTTTGGATTAGGGATGTAGAATGAAGGACGACCATGTATTTGTATAGGTTATCTTTAGTTTAGGCGATTTTCGGCTGAAATTAAATGATAATGTTTCGATCAACACATTGGTTTTATTATCGTGGCGGTTCCACAACTATAATGTTCAGCGCAGATAATGAATGAGTTGAAATGTTTACTAGTGATTACATTTTAGTGTACCTACCTATCTCTCGCCAATCTATTATCTCTTCACGATGCATGGTGTATATTTGCTATAATTTTGGTTGTTATTTAATTAATTATTTCTTTTATAATCTGTACTTCCTAATTTCGCTAATACTTATTAAATTCGATTGTTTTAAATTTTATTTGGTTTTTATTTTATTGTAGGTACCTATTTTAGTAGGTAGGTACTTATAAGCCCGTAATAAATAAGTTAGGTATGTATGTAGGATTATTAGAATAAAAAAATCTTGAAAATATGAAAACGTTTATCCGATAGCAATGTTTTTTTCCTAGTAGTGGGTATAGGTACATGAACCTGATGAACCTAACTTTATTATGTAGAATGTGGACAGAACTAAACGTTAGACCGTGTATGATGCATCGTACACATAATAAAACTTATTTCATGTAGGTACATAGGTACCTATTGGTAGGTATTTCGTTTAATTTTTATTCTTTTTTTTAACCGACTTCAAAAAAGGAGGAGGTTCTCAATTAGGTTGTTTTTATCTTTAAGTTTATGTTAGTTACCTCAGAACTCCGTCCCTTAGTACCTAACCGATTCGATAAAAATCTTTATTTCATCTTTTTTTTTATACTTCCATATTGGTCCCATAAAATTTTTATCATAATCGGTTCCGTAGTTTGGCAGTTAAATAAGAACAACTGAAAAAAACATGTCATACACATGCACGACATTGCGTATTTTGATGAACTGCCATCGTCATCATCAAATTGATGATGAAAGCGTAAATTAAAGTCGGTTTTTCCAGTTTTTAAAATTAAATTATTTTATTAGCCGCTCACAAAAGCTACAAAAATATTCAGTAAACCTAAAATGACTTTGCAAAAAGACAAGCCTCCAGCGCCAGAACAAAAAAAAACAACCTCCACCTCCTTTCCCCTGTTTTGCCCTTGGTTTTGCCTTACACCTTGCTTGCTTGCTTGTCTTGTCTGTCTTGTTTGCTTGTCTTCGTCATCGTGCAGTGTCGCAACTTAAGGTATTTTCCCTAAATTCGGGGTATTATTAAGGATGAAAAAAATTTTAATCAGGGAGAAATATTTTGACTTTGGGTGAACCCAACAAAGATATGATTTAATGTAACGAAAAGTTTGTACATATAACAAAGCACAGTTGATTTGGGCTACGTAGGTAGATGATTACCTAGGTAGGTACATAAGTAAGTTTTCATTCCAGACGGATTTTTCATAAAATATCCATCAAACGTGGATGATTTCTCCATTAAACCTTAATCATTATGTCTCATGAAAGGAAAACTATACATATCTTGTACCAACCTGCATATACATAAAAAAAATAATAATAAAGAAACCACGTTTCTAGACTAGGGAAAAAATGCCATTTCAGGATTGGCTGGCAACACAACACCGTCGTCAGTCCGTCATCGTGTGTTTGAATCGTTTTCTTTGGTGTGCTGTGCTGTGCGTGCAGGGCAGATTTTACATTTTACATGAACAAATTGCAGTGTGGGTGCTAAAATTATGTTGATTGTACTCAAGTGAACAATAAAATTGGTGATGTTGGGCTTAGGTTTATTGATATCGCGTAAAAAAACTGTGCTGGAGCATAAGTTTCCTGTAGAAAACCATCACAAATCGAGAGAGCTTCAAACGTGTTTGAAGCTTTCGGTTTTGCATTGATGGAACTATGAACCTGGACTCTCTAAATTTTAGTTTATCGCAAATAAACCATCTGGTTATACATCTCAATAAGAAGAACTTCAAGCAATCAGCTCAGGAGCTAAATCAGGTAAGTAACGCTTATGAATTTGCCACTCTTTGTGTTCTGAAGTCGCCATATTGTGATAGTGAATCCGGTAGGTACATATCCACTATATACACGACAAGTTTGGTAGTTCTGATGAGTTGTACCTAATGATCACAGTCAACTGTGGTAGTTGCTTTTGTGAGCATGAATGGTGTGTTCTGCCATGTGTTTGTAGATTATTATGTCACAGACTGTATTGTTAGGAATGAAATGTAGACATCATGAGTGTCCATGACTTGAGAAGCTATAACCAAAAGAGTGAGCCTCTATGGAAAAACATCAGTCTGCCTATTGCAACATTTGCAACATACCAACAGTTTATTCAACAATAATGTTGCTATGAGTTTCCACCAACAAAATGTCTGTCTACACAAAACATGCACAACTCTGTGAATATATCAAGCTGCGTTTCCACCATCAGCTCTTGTGCATGTTTGACATAAGAACCTTGTGCAAGTTGTCTGTATGGATTGTGTGTTCAAATCCTGCAACACAAGTTGTTGTTGATGTTTACCGAGCTATCTGGATAACAAAAAATGCATGATTTTGTAACATGTTTTGCAGCGGTGAAAACGCAAAGAACAACAAATCGTTACATACAATTCTCACATTTTTTTGGTGGAAACACAAGCACCGTCAAATCTTCCTTCCACTGATAAAACATCTATAGCAAACCCTTAGCGACTTCGTCTGCGCAGGATTTAAACTGAAATTTGCTATGTGAAATTTTCTAGGCATTTCTGAAGAGTTCATGTCCAGTTAATTTTCCAGGATAAAAATGAGCTTATGTATAAATCCAGGACACGGACAATAATATTCCAAGTTTCATCCAAATCAGATCAGTAGTTTTTGTGTGAAAGAGGAACCAACATGAAAACATCCTTACAAACTTTCATGTTTATAATATTAGTACAATATTAAAAGCTATTGCAATTGCTTAGTGCAATTGTACAATTAATCTTTGTTTTTGCCATGCAGAGTAGCAATAGCTACTTGTGAAAGGGCTCCCCGGGGAAGTACTACCACTAGCTATTTCTGCTGCCAAGTAGCGATGCTCAGATTGCTGTGTTTCAGTTTGAAGGCACATGAGACGTAATGAATGAATGAAAATACTTTATTGTACATAGGTACACCTTACAAACTAATATGCGAGACAGATTATATTATATTTACGTACAATGGGCGGTCTTATCGCTTGGGAGCGATTTCTTCCAGATAACCTCTTCTTAACTTCGTCTTCTTCTTTATCTTGTGCCTGATCGGTGGCTAGGGCTGCCCCAAATTGCTAATGTCAGTGTTTATTGTTGTTTACTAATCTTTTGACCAAAAGGCGGAGATGTATGAGACTTAACACATTTATGTCACAGAGTTGTGGGTGCAGTGCAATGCAGGGCACATCCTCTGTGGATGTGCTCAGTGAGCCAACGCATTGTTATAGGCAGTGGCTACCACTTAATATCAAGTGGACCACCAGCTTGTTCCATTATACAGTTGTATAAAAAAACTTATGTTATTAATAATGAAAGTCTGATGTTACAATAACAATAAATTATTAAATCACTAAACGTTGAGTAATAAAGTAAATCTTATTACTGGCAATCATTCTGCCTTCATTTTACAAAATAATCTTGATATTTTACGACCTTGGCGTCGTTTTCTATTGGATTGTTCGCGGTCATCTAAGACATCACGTTTTTCTAAAGCGTAACTAAACCGGGACTTGGCGGCTCGCCCTATTCCGTCATACCTACTCACGGGTTTGGTAGATAGGTACCACCTACATATCTACGATCAATTCGTTTCTTTTTTTAGTTTTTGCAAAAAATTAACCATGCTTTAGGCTGCGCCGAACGAATCATATCAACGCCTTCTACGTATCTAAACAGTTCACGTCGCATTTAGTGTAGGTGATTAAATATTTATCGTTTACAATTTTTTTTTTACAATTGTCATTTATTGGGCGCAAAAACATCGATAGCGATTACATTACTTTGGTGAATGAAGCATTAAGGCGCAAAATAATGAATAGGTAGGTAGCTATAAGTACATTACATAGACCCAAGTGTCACATACTCGTTTAATTACTTACGTAGGTAAGGTAGTATAGATAGGCCTTGTATAAAAGGAAAGCTAGTGTGGGGAATCAAGGTTTCCTTGTATTAGGTAGTATTAGCACAGTTTTATTAAAGTACCTACCTAGAACAGTAACTACGATTATTTTATGTATGTAGGTGAATATAATTAGTCACACATGAGCCAAATAAGATTTTAGGAACAAATATTAGCAGATTTTTAATAATTTTGTCGTACCGCGCGAAAAGTTAGGTTTTACAATAACTAGAGTTGTAATATTCCGACTGATTTCCTGTAGACGGTTTATGAATCATAGGTTGATAAAAGTACTAATAAAAAGAAAAATAATTTTATCCATTCCATGCAGTAATATCATACCTAATCCAAAACAAATATTGATACAGAGAAATCAAGATAAAAACTAGGCATTCGGTTTGGAGATAACCTAGGCAGTAAACAAGACACCTAGGTATAAAATAAATAAATATTCATGGACATTTCGCACCACGGCTTCTAGTCCCAAACTAAGCAAAACTTGTTATAGTATAGTATAATTATATACTATAGTAACTAGATTGCTGATAGAATACTTTTATTATTTGACAGGCGTCATGGCTCAGTCGGTAGTAGCTCTGCCTTCCGTGCTGTGGGTCGTGGGTTCGATCCCCACCGAGAACAAACATTTGTGTATTGTAAACATAGATGTTTGTTCTGTGTCTGGGTGTTTCTATGTATTATAAGTATTTATTTACAAAAAAAAAAATGTATTTATATATTCTATCAGCCATCCAGTTTCCATCGTACAAGCTTTGCTTAGTTTGGGACTAGAAGGCGTTGTGTTAAGTGTCCGTGAATATTATTTATTTATTTTATTTATTTATATTATTTGTTAAATTAAATAAATACCTTTTATAATGCATAGTAACAAATAACAAACATAGTGAAATTAGTCACTAGTAGGAGATTGAAAACCTTATTCAGGCATAGATTTGAGTAGAGATTTTCATACAAAAAACTATGCTTCGGTCCGGTCCGATCAGTGTTTGAGCAGTAAAACAGAATACGGGCCTGGGACTTTCTCAGAACTTTACTACACTCACTAATGCACCCTCAAACACGCACACACACTGATGTGCCATTGGGGCTGATTCTGTTGTTGCATTTTCGTAAATTAACCTACAGCATTAAAATTATAGCCGTCTTTGTCGTTTCAGCTCATAAGAAAGGGACGGCCACAGTTTTAGTGCTGTCTCATTAGGTTACGTTTAAAGAAATAGAAAATTTTGTAAACACGGTATATTACAAGTAAATAGCACAGAATATTTAGTACGAGTACCTACTTGTTTTTAATAGGTCTGCCTTCCGTGCGTCGTGGGCTCGATCCCCACCAAGAACAAACATTTGTGTGTTGTAAACATAGATGTTTGTACTGCGTCTGGGTGTTTCTATGTAATATAGGTATGTATGTATTAACAAAAAAAAATTATGTATGTATTCTATCAGACATCTAGTTTCCATCGTACAAGCTTTGCTTAGTTTGGGACTAGAAGGCGTTGTGTTAAGTGTCCGTGAATATTTATTTTATTTATTGATTTCTAAATAAACCCTTTTCTACGAACCGTCTTCGCTGTGAAAGGGAAGCCTCTAAATTGGGTACTATTTCAGTACAGTTGTAGGTGTATTAACGTAGACGTAAGTAAGTACTTAATTAAAACTTTTTATTACTCTCAAATAAGTTTCGGTTGTGACGACAGTAAATAACCAGCATCCTAAGAGCCAACAGCCAAACCCTTTTGAGGTGGAGGCTTATTTCGTATAACATTTAAAAACTTTCTAGAATAAGATAATTGACGTCAGATCTCATTTTTATAAGTCATCTCTAAACCGCTGTCGAGTTGTATTGCACACTCTCCAAAATTTATGCGGTAGAATACTGAAAGATTACCAACTTTTCGCCGATGCTCGAGCATCAAGAGCTCAGCTTCGACCATCGCATCTATGAGGCTTTTGGGTCAATAGTCTCCAAGGCCTTAAGCTGTTATCTAACCGAGCCATCGCAAAGATTAGACCTTGTTTGATATATATGTGTAAAAGGGAATTTATGGGAAAGTATCAAAATATATGTTACCCGTATTAGAGGCGAGGTCTGTTTTCTACCAGTGTGCGTCAATGATTACGCACAAATAGCATTTCGCTTATGAGCAAAATGTTACGTACAGACGAGAGAAATGAGTATTACAGGCGCCTGGTTACACTTGACCGAACCAGTAAATTGATTGAACACTCCAATAATAAGTGATCTCTTGAACTCGACGGTGTCAAGGTGAAAGAAATTGGGTTGTATCCTGTTGAATCGTGTTGTGCTCGATGTGCACTATCGCACCGGCACTCTCGCCATGCTGTAATAGTCCATTAAAATAAACCTGCGACATTTTGGTTATCGCAACCAACACTGAGACAATTCGAGTTGCCTACCTATGCTGTACCCGATTCTTCGAGCTTTGGCACCCGCGACAAGAACATTGAGTATATGAATCAATGACTTAATTACAAAGAGGAATATGGCTGTAATTTTTTTTTTTCGAAATATTCCAGGAGATGGCAGACCATAATGCGTCATTTTAAAATTTGAATACTATTTTCGATTGTTTTAGATCGTTCTGAAAAATTAAAGAATATTTTAGAACGTTAGAGAACATTCTGGAAGATGGGTACTTTTACATATATTATTTTTGACCATTCTGGTCCTCATGTATAATAGAAAAGGACAAAGATATCTACTATTTAAAGTTAGTGGGTTACCTACCTCTAGCTGTCTCTTTTGCACATAAAAAAATAACTGCTACCGTCGCATTGTTACAAAATGTAAGAGACTCAGGTCGTGCCTAGTACCTACGATACCTAACGTTTCCGCTATGTTGCGTTCCCTCGTTTCATTCATGCACTATGAGTTCAAAGTTAAAAATCAGCCGTACAATACAATATCTGTCAGTCTGAGGGAGCATGTCCTGTCCACTGTAGAACGAGATAATGATGTTCGCAATTTGTTACAGCTTGTTAACCTCTATGGATTGGAAGCTGAGAACTACCTACTGAGGCTCCTCTTCACTGAAGCGGGGAAGATCGCGTGGGATTCTGACCGGAACTCCAGCTCGTCGTCCCTTACTAACAACTTGTATGCGTCGCTATTGGCGACGCGAATCACAACTCTACTCAACCATCCCGCCAAAGCAACAGTTCTCTGTCGGACGGTCGACCAACCATCACGCACTCTTCAGAAGGTTAGTTTACTCTACTATAGACTAGTACTTGAGCCTGATTCTATGTTCAATAACCCGTCATCTTCATTGCCACAAAGTTATTGTTTCATATTATATAGACTATAGACGGTACAAAGAAAAAGCGTAAGTTGCTTTTAGTAAACTATTCTAAAAAGATAATAAATATGAACTTGCAGTTTCGAAGTATCATGAATACTTAAGTGCATCGCAGTCGAGTTATAAACTAACGGTAGAAATTTTAGACAAGTAGCTACAGATACTTCGAAACTTCACCGGCTAACTTATCGAAGTGAAAATCGCAGTGCTAGAACACTTTGGAACTTTTGAGCGGAAATAGCGGCGGCGGCGTGTTTGTGGAAAAAGGCGTTTTTAAATGAATTATCAGTAAAAGTAAGCTCCTATTATTGATACAGCCTAGCGTAGCGAGGTTTTTAAGCCACCCTAAACTCTATCTCATTGTTTTACCACTATTTTAGATTGATAATTATATTAATACAGGTGCAGTTACAAAGAAACAACATACGTCATAGTTGACTTTGTAACGTAGATTTGTAGGTGGACTGGACTACACGCATTAGCAGTATTTTATTTGATGGTGATACCTATTTATTAAACGAAATAGTTACAAACGGATTGGTATGAAAGAGGAAAAGTCTATGATAGGATTGAAAAAACTGGTAGTTCTGCGCCGTGGGTGGCGTGCGGAGGGGTTGGCTAAGTTTCATTCCTAGCGAGCTTTTGCTTGTCTGACCCGCCCGCACTTCGGGTCGTGTGCTCGAGACGCTCGCACGTCTCTGGACAACACAAGCCCACGTGTGTCGTGAAGATAACAGTCCTGTGGGTACCTACTAACGCTTAACTTGCGGGGTGAGTCTACGTTTCAAATAAATAAAATTAAATCTGGATGTTAACTACAATAAAACATTTCATAGGTGTGGTAGACGTTGCGGGGGGTCTATGTCAGTGCAATGTGAATATTGTAATTAGCAAATATGACGTCAATGGAAGGTAGTATAATTGTGTCGATTAATATCAAAAACGTATAAATCCCGACTATGCGGGGAAATTAAAATTAAAGTACCTAGGCAAAACTTTTTAGTTGAAAATACAATTACTTTTCAAAACAAACAACGAAGTTACAGTGTTCATTTGTTTTTTTTTCATTAATCAGCTTTCTATTTGAAAGCCTGTTCGAAATTTGAATAAAACTTTTGATAAGTTACCTTGTTGGTTGCCATGTTATAGAGTAAAACATCGTTCCATTTTTAAATTACACGCCAGCAATGAATTTTCATACATTTTTATCTGGCCGCTGCTCGCATGTATTTGGCCAGTACTGCATTTTCGATTTATCTCGAAGAAGGTTGTCAAAAAAACTCTGTAATTTCCAAGCATGTTTGAGAAAAAGAAATTTAAAGATTTTGAGCTGCTTTGTCAGTGTTGGCCGAATTATTGTTACATGATCTTTAGAGAGTAAAAACACGAAAAATGGTTTATACGTCATCTAAACAAAATGTAAAACTTACAAACACAAGACATATACTCGTATGCTATCGGCCTTAGACTAAGTGTTATTAATCTAAACTTTTGGCCATATTGCAAGAACCTGTGATAAGCTATAGTAGATTTTTCCATTATTGAAAAAACTCGTTGTCTAGATTTTGCTTTTGTTAGCCTGATACATTAAATTGATCGAATAGATTTTAAAACACCTGAAAACGGCGTTAAAATCCTTAAAAAACACAATCGCGTTGCGTCAAAAAAGTTGTTGTGACCGATAGTAGATTTGACCACTCAATTAACCTTTTGAATGCTGGGACTCCAGACACAATAGAAGATCTATTACGTACTCGTAGGTAGATCACAATAGAGATCTACCTACGAGTACGCACCGGTGGCATGCCAAAAGCTAACAGAATATTGTTTGTGCCCTATCAGGGTTCATATTTGAAGCTATGACGTACTTTACTTAAGATTCTTTGTATAATATGAAAGCAATAAAAAACTTTAATTTGAACTAATTAAGAAAAGGCTATTCATGAATGAAGCCTTTCAAAAATCACGAAAGGGTTTCTAACAAAACTTGGTTAATTAACAATCAAACATGAAATAATAAATTTTACCTACGCAATTGAATTACTGGAAAGCTTTGACGTGTTACAAAAATTACGTACCTATTAACCGGCACGTGACAACACCTTGTGAGTAGGTAAGTAATTCTATCCTGCTCCATTATTCCTAAAAATCGTGCTCAGCAAAATAATTTACTGAAGATGCAGTGTATCAACTTGACTTTACACATTCACAGTCCCCAAACAAAGGTCCCGGAAACATCGAAGTCATTTTCAACCTCTATCATGTGTTACTGTATGATAGTAGGTACTTAAAATTACATTGAAATTAGCAGTTATTCGTAATTTCATATTTTGCCTCTTGTACGATTGAGCGAATAGGATTCTCTAATGGCGATTCAGTTTTGTTGCATATTGAGGGTAGTTCCAAATAAACTGAATAACCAAATTAAACTGCGTTATTTGTTAGTACGCACAATCTTGCACTGTTTTTCACGACTGTGAACATTAGTAGTAGTAAGTATTACAAATAAGATTGTTACTGTGAAATATCTCTTAGTTTGGAAGAAAGTGTTGTGTTACGAATTGTGGAAGATAGTGATGGACGGAGTATTATACATGACATGACAGGTTGGGTTTTGATCACGAAGAAAACATTGATGAAATTCAGAATTTTGTCAAGACCTCAGCGGCTGTAGGTATACTGTTTAGTTGTTTTTACGTACTTACTTAGTTGCTTTCGTAAAATATTAATCTTTTTACCCAAATACAATTTAGTTCTCCAGTGAGTGATTTATCAGTGGAATTCATGAACAGGCGCTGAACAGTTTCCCGAACCAGGTTCAACGGCCATTGGCTTCTCGGCTTCTATGTTTTTTTTTGTATTTCATATTCAAACACTGAAACACCATTTTTAAGGTTAGAGAGATTATTTATTCCTCAAAAGAAATTTACATTTCACTTATATGAGAACTTATCTCAAAAGGTATGTTTAATAGGCACTTCGAACCGTACATATAATATAAGAAAAACATAGTGACGGTAATTCACTCCGAACACCATTTTTAGCTACTTATTTTGTTTATTTACTTACCTTGTGCCATTGACGCAACTTCCGTACAGGAAAAACCTAGATTTCATAACAATTCCCAATGCACAAACTGGCATTAACCAAGCCGTGTTTGGGTTTAGTGAAATGGTCATGAGATGAATTCTCGCTAGATAAGTTACCGACTTCAAAAAAGGAAGAGGCTCTCAATTCGATAGAATTTTTTTTCAGTAGTCATCCACGTTTACGACATTGCGTAATTTGCTTTTCTGTGGTGTTTACGATCAATAAAACAGTCCCAATGAACTGCTATCATCATCATCATCATCATTGGACGATGAACGCGTGTCAAATTGAAGGCGGTTTTTCCAGTTTTTTAAGCTTATAATTATTTTTTTTTGTCGTCCAAATTAACTTTTCTTAAACAAAAATGAATTTAGTAACAGATTTGACGGTCATTTTTCCAGTTTAGGGTTCTTCAGTGATTGTTTGCAAAAAAACAGTGATGAGTTATTAGGCCTCCGGTCGAATACGGGATAGTGACCTCTGACTTTACGACAAAAATAGCGTATTCGGCATTCAAACTCATCTGAACTAACACAACTAGTTATTTATTATCCACTAGCTTATGTCACTTTTGTAAAACTGGGGGCCTCTTATGACTAAAGGTTGATTTTATTTGTAAGGATCCCCTACCTACATTATTATAAATTCCACAATTTTAACCACGGACACATACGAGTACTGTTACGCCGCTATGTAGTTAGCTACGGCTTAGGTAAATAACAAGAAATCCGAACCAAGCGATAACAAGCTGTGCTGTGCAATGTGCATCAATAGTAAATAAATGTATGTCTATGTCTATGCATCTCTGCTGGTCTCCAGGGCTTCCTAATAACGTTTGTAATTAAAATTTGCATCGTTTTCACAACTCCTATTTTGTTACTGGCTTCGAAAATGAATACCTACTCCAATTTTATTTCAGCGTTAGTAGCGTAGCTTACACAAATAACCTTGTCACTGTTTGACATTGCTCATTGGAAAGTGATTTTTATTCAACTACTAGCTGATACCCGCGACTTCGTACACGTGCGAAACATTCCACCAAAATATCTGTCAACCATCTTACGATGAACCTCGTGACAAATGGCTTCTTTTGGTTTAGAGAGTTTCTAAGAATCCACGTCTTTGATTTCAATAAAATATAGCATATGTCTCAATCCGGAAAAAGGGCTTTCGAATGGTATGAGCTTCGTTGAAATTGGTCCAATAGTTAAAGCGGCGTGATCCGTGAACAAACAAACAGACAAACTCGGATTTTCGGAATCGGAATCGTTTATTTAGTACTAGCCGTCGCCCGCGGCGTTGCACCCCTACACTATATAAGGATACTACGCTCCAAATTTCATATCTCTAGGACTTATGGATTAGGTTGTGCGTTGATACTCTGCCAGCTTCAAAAGAGTTTTATATAATATTGATTGATGATGTTATATGTGAATGGAGTTAACGTGGTTTGCACCATCAAGGGTGTTTTAGTACCCACGATCTATTTACCTATTAGTCGTACTGACGACTAGGTAATAGAAAATCGATAACGTGAGGTATATTTGTTTCACACTTTATCGATTTTAAAAGAAACCTTGTATTGTATTATCATTATTTTTCTTTTTATTGCACGTCCTTGATTTTCATAATCAAAATCATTTGTGTTGTCTGTTTGTCATACTTATCGTAGTGGTTTCTTATTATAGTTTTTATCATGTGCCATTTTCTTTTATTTACCACTGTTATCTTCCCTTTTATTTTCGATTTTATTTACATTTTTAATCGGTAAAGTGTCTTTGGTTGATAAATACTACATTTCAATAATGGGTTTTTGTAAGATACCTATATTTTGTTGATAGCAGCTGGACAGCACATCACAAAACTAGGTATTACTAACATTCAATATTAGTGCGTAATTTGTATTTTTACTATAATAAGTCTGACAAACTTGGACTGCAATTGATTTCACACGTTGATTCTGCTGTAGGTATGTATAATCTTTGAATTGATATACATTATGCCGTCTAACGCCATAGTTATGAAGGTATTGAAATATTTCAGATATTGAAGCCCACAAACACATTAATCCATCGTATTTCGAGATTACTGAAGTTGACTACGGCCGAGGATGTGATTTTTTCGCTGACGTTGCGAAAATCCTCGTCTAAACCGGAAATCGTTGCATCCGCTAAGCAACATCTCAAGAAAAGATTTCTCGATCTTGTCCAGTGCTATCTCGACGCAGGTATAACCTTATTCGGTACCTTTTTATTGGTTTTATAAACTTATTGTAATAAACTTCTTATGTAATGTTTTGTTATCAGAGCGCGGTCAGCAGCCAGAGCGTGCTGGACTTCAGGAATGCAGCCCTGAAGTTTTGCAAGTTCTTCTAACCAATCTATCACATGAGAGCAATAAACTCGCGGCCGTAACTCGTGAGTTGTTCGTGAACCGGCTGAGAACCGACATCCCGCGTGAGCTTGTGCCAATCGTCCTCGCGCCGCAGCTCTACCCCGACGACACGCGTACGCCGCTCGAGGAGATGACCGCTCCTGACGACATGGCCGCCGCCATGATGGACCACTCCCTTGCGGATATCATACGAGACATCGGATACACATTCACAACCTCCGTCGAAGAATGTAAAACGAACATGCTCAACTTCGGTGCGCGTGAGCCCACCGCTATCGACGTCGCTCGCACCATCTCCATGATGATCCGATATCAAACTAACAACTTCCCGGAAGGACCTCAGATCCAGACCCCCGGTAACTACTGGATCACACACGATCCTAAAAAAGAAGGCGGCGCTCACGGCATGGGAGGTGAATGGAACGCCGAAGTGTTCGTGCAGACCCTCAAAGAGATGGCCTCTAGCCTGAACTGGAAAGAAGTAATTTTACAACTCGACCACCCCGAATTTATAGTTCCCGACAGAAATGCGTTGAACCTGCTGTTCAGCATATTGCGACTGGGCCTGCAGAGTGCTGGGTACCCCTCCAACATGTTTCCGGTGGAGTACTTGTGCCGGCGCTGGACGAACTTGGACGGACAGATGAGCTTGGTGAGTAATATTCTGAAGCACCCAGACGTGTTCAGTTTCGCTGATCACCCGTTCCACCCGGTGTCGCTTGACCTGCTGAAGTCGCCGCCCGAGAGTGACAACAAGGAGGTGGCCACATGGCGCTGCCTCTACCTGGTTGAGCTGCTGCTGTTCGCGTCGGAGCGCGGCTACTACGTGCAGGCGCACGAGCTGCTGAAGGCGCCCTTGCAGCATTGCCCTGACGTGTTGATGCTGACGCTGCTGCAGATCGCGCCGCCCATTACAGCGGTACGACAGGAGCTCATCACCACGCTCATCCCACACTTCCTCGGCAACCATCCCAACTCCGCAATCATCTTGCACCAGGCGTGGCACACGCAGTCGCCTAACCTCAAGCCGATCGTAATGCATGCCATGGCTGAGTGGTATCTCCGCGGCGAGTGTGACCAGTCCAAGCTCTCGCGCATCCTGGACGTCGCTCAGGACCTGAAGGCATTGTCGCTATTGCTGAACATGCAATCCTTTCCCTTCGTCATCGACCTGGCGTGCTTAGCGTCGCGTCGGGAATATCTCAAACTAGACAAGTGGCTCACGGACAAGATCCGTGACCACGGCGAGACGTTCGTCGCGGCCATGGTGAAGTTTCTGCAGCGGCGCTGCCCGCAGGTGCTCGGCAAGCCGGTGGATGATCAACTGCCTAAGGCGTCGCAGCTGCCGCATGAGACGATTGTCACGATGACCAACTGCCTGCAGATGTGCATACCGAACGTGCAGCAGGAGCTGCAGGAGGCGATCTATAACGTGGCGGCCAACTGCCAGACGCTGTTGATGACGAAACCGCGCCAGCCGAACATGAACCCCGGTATGGCACGGCCTCATACGCGCGTCCTCGAGACGCCGTTCGCGCACGCGGGCATCGGCGCGCAGCTTTTTGCTCCTCACATGGACCCACTCGGCACGCTCACGCCGAGCGTAGCGGGCATGACTCTAGGCGCACCGGCGAACACCGCGTTTGCGATGCCAGGCACGCTTGGCCAGCTGGTGACGGCTCCGGGCTCGCCGTCGCGCATGATGGCTGCGCCAAACAGCCCCTTCCCGATGATGCCGATCCACAACCCGAACCTGGCGATGGGCATGCCGCGTATGGCGCCCGTGCCCATGATGGACAAGCCGCGCATGCCGGACCCTTCGCTGCAGTATACCGACGTCCTGCTCACCGTTTCCAAGGAGGTCGAGGACGAAGCCAACTCATACTTCCAACGCATCTACAATCACCCGCCTCACCCGACGCTCTCCATTGAAGAGGTGCTCGAGATGCTGAAGAAGTTCCAGAGCTCGCAGGACAAGCGCGAGCGTGAGGTATTCGCCTGCATGCTTCGCAACCTCTTCGAGGAATACAAGTTCTTCCCGCAGTATCCGGACAAGGAGTTGCACATCACCGCGCAGCTGTTCGGTGGCATTATCGAAAGGGGTCTGGTACCCAGTTACGTCTCGCTGGGATTGGCGTTGCGATTCGTACTGGACGCCCTCAAAAAAGGTGAAGGAAGCAAGATGTACTACTTCGGTATATCGGCACTGGATCGATTCAAAACTCGGTTGAAGGACTACCACAAGTATTGCGAGCACGTGCGCGCGATTCCATACTTCAGCGACTTTCCGCCACACCTCTGCGAGTACGTGGAGTTCGGGCTCTCGAGCCAGGAGCCGCCTACCAAGCCGTCGGGGCCCGTGCTGCCCGCCACGCTCGCCGCTATGCTCACCACTAACACTGTGGTCACCGTTACTGCCGCATCGCAGTACAAGTCAGTATTCTTTGCATCTATTTATACTACCATCTTACATTACTCCCGCTAGAACAAAATGCTTATTAAATTAATGTTCAGTGAATTTGTCCCCAGGGCTGCTGTCTGCCAGCCAACCATCTCCGTGATATCGAAGATGACCACGGTGGGCCAGCTTAACAGCCGCCCATCGATCGCCAACGCTACCAACATTGATACGTTGCTCACGGCCACCGACAAGGACGACCAAATAACCGCGCCCCCTGAAAACGTCCAAGACAAAACCGCATTCATCTTTAACAATCTCAGTCAACTGAACCTACAAACTAAATGTGAAGAACTCAAGGAAGTTGTTACTGAGGAATACTACCCATGGCTGTCCCAATACTTGGTCATGAAGCGCGCTTCCATAGAACTCAACTTCCACGCGCTCTATTCTAACTTCCTTGACGTTCTCAAAGTCCGCGAAGTAAACAAAATGGTCACTAAAGAAACTTACCGTAATATAAAGGTACTGCTGCGCTCAGATAAAGGTATAGCAAACTTTTCTGATCGCTCTCTACTGAAAAACCTCGGCCATTGGCTTGGGATGCTGACACTGGGAAGGAGCCTGCCGATTCTATTCATCGACATTGAACTAAAAGCACTAGTTCTGGAGGCGTATCACAAAGGTCAACAGGAGCTTCTATATGTTGTGCCGTTCGTTGCAAAGATCTTAGAGTCGTGCTCCAAAAGCAGAGTGTTTAGACCGCCCAACCCTTGGACGATGGCTCTTATGAACGTGTTGGCTGAACTCCACCAGGAGCCCGACCTCAAATTGAATCTGAAGTTTGAAATAGAAGTCCTTTGCAAGAACCTGGGCCTAGATATAAACGACCTGAAGCCGGTGATCTACCTCAAGGATCCGGATAAAGTGAGAACAATTGCGTTCCAACTGTCGCAGCCTAAGAAGCCGGTAGAGCAGGCGGCGGCGGCGCAGATGCCGGTCGGGCCGGTGTTGATACCGGCACCTCAGATGCAGATGATGCCGCCTCCGCCGCCGATGATGACCGCCGAGGAGATGGCAGTCGCGCAGCAAGCCAGCCAGATGGCCGCCCAGAACGACCCAAACATGATGGCGGTCCTCGGCCTTCCCGAACCCAGATTCACTTACCTCGAGGTCAACATAACCTCGACCACCGCGTTCGCTGCCAAGGTTACTTACAATTCGCACCTGCCTCTATTCCAAACGTACCCTCACCTGAAGCAGTTCGTGAAACCTGCTATCGAACGTTCGATTCAAGAATGGATCCATCCAGTAGTAGACCGATCTATAAAGTATGCTTTGACTACGTGCGAGCAGGTTATTAGGAAAGACTTTGCCCTGGATCCGGACGAGGTACGCATGCGCACGTGTGCCCACCACATGATGCGGAATCTCACCGCAGGCATGGCGATGATTACATGCCGGGAACAGATTATAACGACCATGAGTACGAACCTGAAAGCGGCCTTCGCCGCGGCATTGCCCGCGACACCGCAACCGGTAATTATATATTTTAAACTTTATCATGCTAGGGGAACGTGTGTCACAGAGTATAGTCGTTCTTGTTTCTATTGATCTCTCAGTAGCTTTCCAGAAGTATAGAAATCATAAAAAAAACTTCTAATTACGCTTATCTTTACCATAATTTCAAACATGATATTCACCTAAATCTTTATCCAATGCTTCTTGCCTCTACAGGAACTTATCGAAACAGCAGCGGCGGTGCTCGCCACAGATAACATGGAGCTAGCCTGCGCTTTCATACAGAAGACAGCCGTCGAGAAAGCTTTGCCCGAGCTAGACAAACGTCTCATGAGCGATTACGAGATGAGAAAACTCGCTCGCGCTGATGGTCGTCGCTACTACGACCCGATAGTGCTCACCTACCAAACGGAAAGATTACCCGAAAGGGTTAGACTGCGCGGTGGTGGTCCAAGTGACCCACAGATTACGGTCTACGAGGAGTTCGCGTGTAACATCCCAGGGTTCCTGCCGATCAGAGATGCGGGCCTGTTCATGCCTAAGCCTACGGGTCAGGACCAGATGCCGCTCACTTACAGCCAGGTAATTAGATCTAGGCCAGAACCAGAATCTGCGATTGTGCTATGTTTTAAAGCTAATTTGTATGTAATATTATGTTCACACCTCTTTTGGGATATATTAATAATTTCTTACAGGTGATGAATCCAGCGCAAGTGTACGGCACGGATGAGATGAGTTCACTCTGCAATGCCGCGGAATTGTTCCTTCAAAACTGCATCGGAATGACGTCACTGGCTGTGCAAGCGTCAAACATGCACTCACTCCTGGAATGCCTGATTCTGGCTCGTCGGAACAGAGACAACATCTCCGGATGTACTCTTTTGCAAAAGGTCAGTCTTTAGTCTCCAGCTTAATGGACGCAGTGCATGTCAAGGTCTCACAAGGCATGTCAGTGGACGTTTCCTGTGAGGTAACCTGGTGGCCAATCTGCTTCCTACATATCTTCCACTTCAAGTTATTAAAATTGTTATGTTTTTCAGTTCTTCGTTTATTAGGGTAGACTTATATAGGTATACTTAAACTTATTATGTAGGTAATCTCAAAGTTAATCGTCATCGTGCGTTTCATCATATTCCGGAATAATAATAAAATACAGAGACAACAGGAAGTAATCCATGTGGTGACCGATGATCTTTTTTTCTCAGGCTGTGGACGGTCTTCTAGAAGGCCACCTAGTCCCGCCAGGCACTACATCCGAGCACCTTGAAATGATGACTCGCTACAGGGACATCCACCTCCGCACATTGAAACTGCTTGAAGATGCCCGTGTCTATGGTCACGTTTGGACAACCAAGCAGATCACCTACTGTATTACCGAGTGTCGCGAGGAAATGCGCTACAATCTCGAAGCAGTCGACTGTATGATTCGCAACCACTTGATCAACTTGCCTCAGGTTTGTGTTCTGTAGGGTACTTTATAAAAACACTTGTTCCCAGAAGTACTACCACCGTACTTATTTTTGCCGTCAAGCAGTAATGCTCCCATTGCTGTGTTCCGGTTTGAAGGGTATCGGTGTCGGTGCAATTACAAGCACAAGACAACGCCTTTACGTGTCAGAGTATATCCTCAATGCACATACCCTGGTATTCTTGCGATCAAAGCCGACAATAGATCAACAGACAATCAAGCACAGCAGAAAAGCATGTTTCTTTCATAGTAGTTATTGTTCTCCTTCCACCAATTACCTGTGTAAGTAAATCTGTTAGGCTGCGCATAGCACACTCCCACTTCCCCTGTACTTTCACCGGGCGCTTTAAAACCGTGACGGGCCCTATCTCATAGGACCCGTCCCGGTTTAACGGCGCTCCATTATCAGTTACATTATCTTTCATTAACAGTACGACCTCGCGCTGGCACACATGATGGAGAACGGAAACAACTACATGGCTATAACGTTTGCAATGCAACTCGTTCAGCTGTATCTCGTCGACGATAGAAATAACATCTATGTGAACGAATCCGACCTTTACCATACAACGGAGATGCTGGTTCGAATCATGTCTCACAACAGGTACCTACTACTATTAAAATTATAATCATTTATTATTTTTATTTAATATTACCAGGTTGTCAGCCACAGCAGTATCAGGTATCCTAGTTAACTGCAAAGTCAAAGTCAAAAATCATTTACTCAGTAAAATCCCAAGGATCATTTAGAATGTTCTTATAAAATAGGTGATTCTAGGTGCCAGTTCTCTCTAATGTTGCCCTTACACTCAGCGGCAGTCGGCAGGGAAGTCGGCATGAGCGTAATCTAAACACGATCAAACGATCATGCCTCTGTCCCGGCATGTTCATGTAATAGCTTTATAAGAATAAAGGCGATGTTGCTTTGGCAATAATGCCGGCAGCGGCATGAGCTGAGTGTGAACGCGCTATAATGAACAGATAAGTCTAAGGTCTGTAACAAAACACTAGCGTAATGACTAATGAGGTGTTATTTTTATTAGGAACCCTACACCAGAAGGTTTGGGGTCGTTGATTGAAATGATCCGAGTGAACCAGGATCCTAGTGCGTATTTAGGGGAACGATCACCTCTGGGACCAACTGCGCATATCCACTCTGGTATCATGCTGGTTCGAGTAAGTCTTATTTCTTAATTTATATTCAATCAAATCTCACTGATCACTCTGAATCGTCAGTATGATTATTTGTTGTCAGAGGCTCATCCAAATTCTTAGCAAATTACCATTCTGTACGTCACTGACGTAACTTTTCTTCATGTTATTATAAGTAGTAAGCGCTCTAAAATACTCCTAACCTTTTCCTCAAGAATAGAGTCTGTGGAGCGGGCTAAGTTTGGACAGACAAATCGAGTGTGACTATTTTAGATGTAAAATATTTCTGAACTGAGTAATGAGTAAAAAAAAGCTCTGTTTCCTACAGTCTCAGAACTACGACGATCCACCAGGCCTTCAGGAGAAGACAGAAAGTCTACTGCGTGAGTGGCGTGCGGTCATCCACAGTCCACTGACCGAAATCGAGCTCGGTCAAAACTTCAACTTGTATGTTCATCGGATGAACATGAACGGGATTCTCAAATCCGATGATATGATCACGCGGTTCTTCAGAATCGCCACGCAGCTTGTCATTGAGGAGGTATGTGTTGATAAAAATAACCACTACACAACGCCATCTACTCCTAAACTAAGCAAACTTATAAATTATGTTACCGCATGATGCAGCTACAAAGTTGCCTTTTATTTCCTAGTAATTTTATAGCGGCCTTAAAATCCGCCATTGTCATTTTATTTCAACTAAAAAGATTGTAACAATGTAACCTCTAACCTTATGTTCTTTTTAGGTTTACCAGAACTTGACAGAGGATAGGATCAACCCACCGCCAATCCCGCCAAAGCGTGATCGCTACTACAACGCCTGTGATTACTTCATCAAACTAGTCTCGCTGCTTATCAAGAACACACCAGATACCGGCAATCCTACGCCGAAACTAAACCTGCTGAATAAGGTATTGAAACTATCCATCACAAACAAATCGAACAGTCGTTTATAATCTTAGCGTATTCGAGTTATATTGCGCGTCAACGCCAGCTCGACTGTCAAGCTTTGTAGCATCACTGCGCAGTGTAACTTATCTAAAAGGCACTAGGCACTGAATCTAAAAGAAAGGCCAAGTAACATAACTGGCTGCCTGGTTCTTACCGTTTTTAAAAAACCTTGTTTCTGAATTTAGTTCCATGCCTGTAACCATCTAGGATTTTTTATGATTCTCTGATTTGGTTCCGTATATTATCGTGGAATGTAGGAGAATCAATTATCCACAGATCCTCGGCATAATTGCCGGTTGCTTGCTGCAAGACCACGAAGAGCACAGCACCAACTTCCAGCAGTTGCCGTATCATCGGCTGCTGCTTATTCTGTTCCTCGAAATGAACATGGCTGAACCAGTCCTAGAATCTATGAACTATCAGGTTAGAAGACCTCATGTAATAAGTTGTTTTTTTTAAGTGAAAACTTCTTCAGCACCGTTGTGATTTGAAATTCGATGGAACGAAAACGGTAACAGATTACATATGAGCTACTAGTTACCATTACACTTACATTTTGCGAAAACAAAAGAGCGCAAACAAAAAGAGACATAGTCGTAATTTCAACCATCGCAGCAGAGCTACTGTTGGACGAACAGTGATACCGTTGGACTGCGGTCAGACCGACAACGGGAGCAAGTTCAAATCCAACGCGATATTATAAACTTTTTGCAACCTGTTACTTTTTATTTTGAGGTGAAACTTAGCACTGCATATTGGTTAAGTATTCTTTGAAGGTTTCACTTCTACCCCGTGTTAATTTCACACATTTTGTTTTGTTTTCCTGGAACATGGGGGGGAGATGAAACTAGTTCCATTTTCTGCCGTAGTTGTGTACTATTGTTTTTTTTATGTCTAGGTTTTGACAGCATTCTGCCACACGCTGCGTATAATTCGTCCGGGTGTGGCGCCTGGCTTTTCGTACGCTTGGCTCGAGATGGTCGCACATCGCGCGTTCATAAACCGAGTGCTCGCCGTCACGCCGCAACAGAAAGTAAGAAGCGCGCAGTGTAACGTGCATTTTTGTGTAGAACCGTGGCCCGGAGAATAAGCAAGCATCCAATTAATGAATAGTATCACTTTATGGATTTTTTCATCGCATTTCGCTCAGCCACGGTGACTTGCTTATCTCTCTGGAGACTAAAACCTAGTTCCAAATATACCTCAGTCTGTGGATTGAACGTAATATAAATCTAGGTTTTACACCAATGCAATGGTTTGAGTGTGGAATTAACATTTGTTAGAAATCAAATGAATGCCTGGAATTCAACCTTTTGTTGTGTTTCTGGAACCAGTTTGTTTATCTAGCATTTGTCCGGGTTGTTGGTTTAGTGAAGATAAAATAATTTCGGTATAAGTTAAATATTATTTTTACTATGATCATTATTTGCAACTGTGTGTGCTCATTTTATAATTTTTTCATGCCATTCTTACTTCAATACTCTCCAGTCTGATTTTTATTGGTTTTGGGTCTTTAACAAAGCAGATTCGAGGTCACCTAAAAAGTTTCATAAAAAAACATTCTCATGTATCATCACAAATCATTTCACTTCACCAATTCATTTAAAAGTTCAACCTCATACCCATTACATTGTCCACGGCTATACATTAAAAAATGTACCATTTACTTTTCGTTCTTTCTGTTTATTCCGTAAGAGAAATCTCTTCACTTGGAAATATGAAGGTGAAATGTTTACAGGGCTGGGGTATGTTTTCCACGCTTCTGATCGACCTGTTCAAATTCCTGGACCCATTCTTGAGGAACACAGAACTAGCCCCACCAGTAATGATGCTCTACAAGGGCTCGCTGAAAGTTCTACTTGTGTTACTGCACGACTTTCCGGAGTTTCTGTGTGATTACCACTACGGGTTCTGCGACGAAATCCCACCGAATTGCATTCAGATGAGAAACTTGATTCTGTCTGCGTTCCCACGGAATATGAGGCTTCCAGACCCATTCACACCTAATTTGAAGGTAATAAAAACATAAATAACAGCTGTCGCCCGCGGCTTTGCACGCGTGGTGGCAGCGTACAAACAGTTTTGATTTTTTTTTAAGTCTAAAACATCTGTCAAGGCAATTTGTTTGAGGAATCTATGTACCAATTTTGAAGGGTCTACGCATTATTTAGTTTACATCTTGGACCCTAATTTTGGACCCTTTAGGGTGCGACTTTTCTATATATTGATTATACTAATGGATATGCATTTGTTCAGTTAAGTCATAAATATAAACTATGTGAATCTATGCCACTTCGTGCAAAAATAATTTTTTTACTATGTTTACTACTACATCGATGTTAATTTATGTTCAATTAAATAATTTAGTTTTTATGTAAAGGTGGATCTCCTGACCGAGATTGCGTTGCCTCCTCGTGCAGTAATCAACTACGCCGCCATCTTGCCCAACACACAGTTCAAGAAAGATTTGGATGCTTATCTGAAATCTCGCTCCCCGGTCACATTCTTATCTGAGCTGAGGAGCAATATGCAGGTTGGTACAACATATTTGTCTTCTTGTCTTCAAGCATTCATTTCAAGCGACTCTCAATCAAAAATCGGCTTAGGTATGTCTTCATTGTGTTTTCTTCGTCTCAATATAGTCAATACTGGAAGTCCTTACATAGCTCTCTATACTCAATTTTATTCTATATCTCTTTCTAAAATCTGTTGCACGGCTTCCGCTAATTGTTGATACATTAGGTATTCTGCGGTATAAATATATTATCTAGCTGGTATAAGACGTTACATACAATCGAGCGCTGTCGGTTTCCGATCTGAATTGGATTCGTCAGTGTTTTACTTTATTGATTTACAAGATTCATTACAAGTTTGACTAACTGTATCGACTACCTGTTCACCAGACGTTGAACGAGCCGGGTACCCGTTACAACAGCCACCTAATGAATGCCGTGGTTTTGTACGTGGGAACGCAAGCGATCGCTTACATTCGAGGCAAAGGCTTGCAACCGAGCATGACAACTATAGCGCATTCCTCGCACATGGATATATTCCAAAACTTCACCGTGGATTTCGACTATGAAGGACGGTATGTACAACTCCCTATTATAATAGTATTGGACTGCAGTCAGCTTATTCAATATATCTCTAGATCGATTGCATTTGTATAACAAGTTATTTAGATTAATAGCAGTCTGTTATAGAAGTCCTAGACAAAGATCCTTTATTACATAGTTGTATTATGTTTGATTATTGCAATTATTTCACTGTATTTATGAAAAGTCCAGGATCGATGTTCATCTTATTCTACGAGGGAGGTATAAAATTGTAAATGTTCTATGTCTGAGCAATAAATCATCTCAATTTCAGGTACTTGTTTCTGAACGCAATAGCGAATCAGCTCCGATACCCAAACAGCCACACGCACTATTTCTCGTGTGCGCTGCTATATCTGTTCTCGGAGGCAAACACAGAGGCCGTTCAGGAACAAATAACGAGAATGTTACTCGAACGATTAATCGTAAATCGACCGCACCCATGGGGATTGCTTATAACGTTCATAGAACTGATAAAGAACCCAGCGTACAAGTTCTGGAACCATGAGTTTGTGCATTGTGCACCGGAGATTGAGAAGTATGTACCGGACCACTGTCGCTGGACACTATGTACTAGATTTGTCCGAGGCATCGACTATAATTCTTCGCATTTCAGTATCTTTTCATAGCCGTCATTTAACTCCTTTGAGTACCCTTTCCTTCCCTTCTCGTAAGGCCATTGAAGGTGCTGTCATCCAACAAACGGTTTCATGCTTCAATATAGTAACTTAACTATATTCTGGCAGTTTGTGTACAAATAACTGCCTTTAGTTGTATAATCCTTGAAGCATTAGATTTCGTTGGATTGAGTAAACCAACACAATTGACGTTTAGATGCGCTAAAGCAAATCTGGTGGTTTTATCTGTTAGAAAAGTGTAATCTAACATGTATAGAACTATAAGATCAAATTGATTGATAATGCTTTCATGTGTTATTATTTATTCTTAGTTTTTTCTACGTATGAGTTTCCAGAAGCGAAGGTCACGAATTTAGTCGCCTAGGTGTACATTCACCGGTGTCCACAACTCAACTGGCCTGTCATGTAATTTTCAAACAAATAGGTACACTAAAACATATATTTAAATGTACCTTATGCTCACATGTAATCCCAGACGCACAGTGCACATATACCTATACCCTTCACAACTTAGACCCTTTGATATTAAATGTCCTTTCTTTGCCTTACCCATTAGTATTCAAATTAGTTAAATGACGTATAAATACAATACAATTTGTATTTATAACTGAAATGGGTCTCGTGGCCTTATCTTCTTGTCGATGTTCCGTTGCGTTTTAACGATGCTTCCAATTTTTGTATCAAATGTGCTGCCTACAATTGTAGGATTATTTCGTAATATATAAACGTATTGACTACTTTAAGTGAAATTATATATTAGTATCCTTATTAAGAATATTGTTTGAATAGTATATCCAACCACGCCGTGTACCAAAGTATTGGGACACAGTGTAAATCAAATTTGCAAATTGCTAGCATTTTCACGTTAACTTTTGTCTAAATTCGTCTACTATTGAGAAATTTATATAAAAATCATTGGAAGTGTTGGTAAGACGCGTTGGACCATCGACTTTATTCCTGCCTCATTTAGGAATACTATGGTTAAACAAGCGCATACATTAACACAACTTTAATTTAACATTCTATGAGAAATCACAGGCTACTAGTTTCCATAAAGTATTCCTAAAAGAGACCCTAACATTTAGAGACGATATTTAAACTGAACTTATATTTCTAACTCGAAATATACAGTTAAATTTCGTCTTTGAGTACAACTTGTATGGTGAATCCACACAGTCTGACGGCGTTGCCGGCGGCTTGGTCACAAACAAAGGAGCTGTCTGCAAATGATAACGGGACGAAAGCCGGCGATAAGGCCGTCAGCTCGCTGTGTTGATCCACTTATTAATTTAGTATCGTCCGCTCGTGGCCCTAGCCGCAACTGGCCGGCTCTGAAAAATCCATATTTAATCCATCTTGTTGGCTATTCCTTTCTAATATTCAAGATGCTGTTTTAAGTACTCGCTTAAAATAAGCGCTTTCTACTAAGAACACCCATCGCCTGCCTTGTAACATCGCCGCTAGAGCACAGTGGTCTATATCAGTGTTTTTAACTTAGTGAGTCACAAACCCCTGGCAGCAGCATAATAAATACAAGGGGTCACAGTATTATATTTTATGTTCATAACACGTTAATTGCAGCAATAGTAATAAATTAGGTACCTCTCACAAGTTTTTTTTAGCTAGCATTCAATAAATCAAATCTGCTTCTTATGATCATGCGCCAGTTTGGTGCTTCAAGAGTTCCTAACACTTTTTTTTATCTGTAATTTGTTGCCCATCACTAAGGTTTTTGCGGCTCGCTCCGCTCGCCAGGATGTGCTTTTGCAATTTTTGATTTTTCCCTTTTGCGCTTGTGCGCTTTTCTCATTACAGGCACTGCTGAATATAGCTACTTTATGTAGGTATTCTTAACGATAAGGGTAATGAGATCGCGATGCTTATGTCCTGAAGGGGTCGAGAAAAGGTTGAAAAACACTGGTCTAGATTATACCGCTATGATAGGATCAGCTGTAATAACACGAGTTATAATGATGTTAGTTCAACTTTTAATACACAATGAGCGTCATAAATTTATAGTAAAAGCTAGATTGGCTCTCAAAGTTCATGTTTAGTTAATTTGTTTGCCGGTGAAGACCATTTACATCCATTAATTTAAAAAAAAACCAATTTAAGGAGTTCGATGCCCGTTCTTATAAAATTGTCTTGTAATAATGATGATCCATTCTTGTCCTGCAATGTCTTGTATACTTTGGAATCAAAATGCTCAATAAACCCATTCCTGAGCATAGTTTAAAATACAAAAATCTTTTATTAAAATCGATAATCCCAGTATTTAAGAGGGCGCGGTTGCGGCGGCGTGCAGTTGAAGCTAGTGGTTACTCTGCGGACGGGGTTTTTTTCCTGTATACCTATGCGTTTTTTTATAATAACTATTATGATGATAGTATTCAAGTAATTTTTCACATCCACGTGGCATACAAAATACTCTAAAAACCTGCATTTTATTGTGAAAATGTAAGCGTATATATCCCGGAAAAAAACCCAAAACAAATGCTCATTTTGCAAAGTGACCTAGTTTGTCCATATCAGATTGACGTCCTGTCACCCGCGCTGCTACATAATCTTGGTGGCAGTGGCTAAATAATACTTTTTGATTTTTTTTAACAGGAATTTTGGTAAAGTAAATCGGAGTGTGTTTAAAGAATGGGGGGAGGTTTTTGCTCAGCAGGCTGAATATGATAAAAAAATTAATCAGAAAATTTTTAAAGAGTGTTATAGCGCGTGCACACTATGCCCGGCATGAATGCCGCGATTAATTCCGGAATTATTGCCACAGCAACATCGCCTTTATTCTCACCAAAGAGCTAGGGCATGAACTTGGCGATGTTGCTGTGGCAATCATTCCGGAATTAATCGGGGCATTCATGCCGGCAGCAGCAATGGCATAGTGTGAACGCGGTATTAAAATACCCATTCGAATTTTTCTAGGTTTTAGTATGATGCGACTGGTTTGGAAAAACACGGCTATCTCTTGCAAAATGAGCTTAAATCTGTAAACATGATACCTCTTTGTGATCCAAGATCTTGACTAAAACGTGTTCATAAGAACACAACATCCTTTTTCAAAATTTATTTGATTGTGATTGGCCTTAGAATCGTGATGTGAAGACACTTTTTCTTGATTTCAAACCGCTTTGGTTAATCTTTGGGTTATCGATCGTATTGGTACCAAATAGCACCTACAAAACTGAACTAAACAAGAATGCAACTTGGGCGAAACTTTATTTATATTAACTATTTTTTTTTAATGTTGTTGCAGTATATTACAAGCATTAACATCATTTGAAAATGAAACTCAGCTTCTCTGGTTTCTATGTAGGTATCCCAAAGTAAATTTTAAAATTTAATTGTGTTGTACTTACAGGGTGTAAGAAGGTCACTCTCATAATAGAAATAAATCATTCGAACTCTATGCAGAATTCCAACTTTCATATTGCGTTGATACCAGTTAAATACTATCAATAGTACCTAAAGAGTTCAATTGAAAAAAAAAACTTTTATTTCATAAACAGGATTATTTAAAAAGATTGGTTATTTAAGTAGAATACCATCTTTATTTTTTTTGGCGGTCAAGAAGCCGTTTAAGTGATCTTTTTACACCTTTTATAAAAGCTTTAATTTTTTTTTTTTTTACATTTTATTTGCCAAATTATTAAAAGTAATATATTATGTGTTGAATTATTTGCATTACGACATGATAAGAAGCACATTATTTATCTCTATATTTGTACCGCTATCTCTTCCTATATTCTTTTTTCTGTAGAATCTTCGTCATTTACTTAAACTGTATGTTATATACACAAATCCCTTTCTTAAGGTAGGTTCATTCATGAATTGAGGTAATTTGATTAATTAAAACCCCAGAAATGTGGTTAAAACAGTTGTATTTATGAATGTTATGTAATACTTCCACTAAACACGAAAAATCAACTGTATATTCATATATTCACTTGAATTCTCTTCAATATGTTACATAATATTTATTTTTACCACAAGTTTTGTTTCTTACCGGCGTGATACTTTTAATACGTCATACGGGAAAACTAGTTTCACATTTATCGTTCATTTTTAACTACATTTCCGGCATATTTATATTTGTTATTATTAGTTGTACCGCTTGCAATAGTAACGCGTATCTCGCATCTTCCACTTATGGACAAGTGTTCCTTGATGATGGTAGAGCGGACCAATGGCTCGGTCATCATCAATAAATATGTAAAATCTATTCCAAGTGTGTACTTTCAAGCTTTTAAAGTTTTGCCAAGTCATAGCACGTCTATCGTCATCTTTATTTTATACGTTTTATTTGGTTTCGCGCAAGCTTATCAGTATTTTATATTGACGATGAACTTCGTCGATCGTCGATATCGCTTGCCATCTATGTACTATCCTAGTATAGCAAGCCTCTTGACGTAGCTAATATTATTTGCATCAAAGTACCGCAAACAGCGGTTTGAATCGGTGCCACCAAATCAGCTATACCATTCATTTTGGCCAAAGCCTTTATTTTGCCAATATCATTTTAGTTGGCAGTCCGACACACTTTTAGACCACAAAAAAAAATAACACGCTTCTATTAAAATTCACATTTATTTGTGCAGTTAAATTAAATTGTCATCTTTATCAGTGTCGAAAATTTGGGGACCTAATATAATTATAAGGCAATTGAGTACGGGCAGCGTCACAACATGATTTTACGTCCAGAGGCTGACCTATCCTAGGTGCCTCGGCATCAAGTTCTTAGCCAGTGACTCTTATCTCGTATATAACTTTTAATATCTAATAATTATCTATTACCAGTTTTTGTTTCGCGTGAACTTAATGTGTTACAATAAAAAGTTGCATTTTGGATATAGTCGCTAGTCTTGGATCTCTCAAACGAGAACGCTGCTTACGTCATATTGCAGGATTAGCCTGCGAAAGATATGCTGTTTGAGAGTTATGTGAACCCGGCTGTATACCAAAGTGTAGCCTGGCTAAGGGCTTGCTTCGCATGATTGTTCAATGTGTAGAGGCACGGTTGTGATCGCTCCAGGGCGGTGTAACCCATTGGCAATGATTCTAGGTTGTTCGCATCGGTAGCTCGCTCGTGCATCACTGACAAAAGCACAGCGTCTGGAGGGGGTGAAGCTGGGATGGCCGATTAGCAGCAGCTTCATTGGGAGTCTGTACGACATGCTTCCATTTACAACATGTTTTTGGATGAAGGTATCTAAACTGTAGCGTAATGTAAACCGTAGTGGTGGCTTCAGAACGTTACCTCGTCTATTCTGATGACATTACGAAAGTTAGTGTTTGCGTATTTAACATCACATCACATTTCAGTTGGTACCATACTTTGATGCTCTTATTTTTTATTAGAAAAGTTTTCAATTTAAATCGCCCTTATTGTCATCTCAATAGTTTAGCTACCGTTGTGTAGTCGCACACCCTTGGGACAGGCATTAATTAACACAGTGCCCATTGAGATAAAACAGAATGTTTCCATGAATATGTTGAAGATTATTCATTAGATATTTTAAACTAAATGTAACGCTGTATTGCTCCGCGCCAAAAGCAGAAGAAATGTCTCGTTGTTTGACCATGGATAAACGTATTTATATATATCAATGCTATTGTTGTATTTTTCGTCATAAACTAAAAAATCCTAAAAGTGCTTGACGAGTTCTTCTGGCGCGGTGTACCTAATCTAACTATAATTATTAGACTGTATAGAATTAACTAGTTTTAAAATTTTATATTTACATAAAATAGTGCAGATTAGCGGGATAATACTAACGTTTTATTTACAAGTATTCTACTAAGTAGTTATGGATAGTTTCTATAGGTATACTAGAAGTTATGAATCCAGTGATAAGATACATTTAAGTTTAATATACTCTGTGGATACCTATATCATGTATATAACTCGTCTATAGATACAAATTCTTGGTCACTTTGTACATAGATACGTAGATCTGTTTTATCTCAATGGCAATAATCACTAACACAATTAATTGTCTTAAAAGAAAACACTTAACTACTCTACGTTCGTCGTTATTATTGAAATATGCAAATTTAAATCAAGAAAAGCACTTTAATTTAAATCATAAAACGTAGGTTTCATTGGAGAATTTAAACATTGATCTTATTTATTTAAAGGATACCACTTTTTGTGTCCTGTAACAAGAGTTTTGTCAGTCTATCATTTAAAACTTACCTAATTACATATTTATTTACATAACCTACATTTTAAATAAGTGCCATGGCCATATAAGTACCTAACAAATCCAAGAGCGTTCTTGGTTGTTCTCAAAACAGTGAAAAAAATATCTATAACTAGCAAATCTGCCATTTTGTTCATGCGAATCTGACTCTAAACTGTTTTTTTTGAAAAAAAATCTGTGATAGCAATTCAAATTATTCAATTGGTTCCGCTATCTTTTCTAAACTTATCTTGATCTGAATTAGCATTGTAAAATTGATGAACGTAGATGAAACTAACGTATCTACGTGGGTATTTCACAGCGACGTCATTTTTTGTACTGGCGACTGTCACTTGCGCGTTGCTGACCACGGCAGCTCCTACTGGCTCCCCTACCTTTTGACATAATAAAAAATGTTATGTCAAAAGGACGCAATTTTACGCAATTTTTTTTTAAATCAAATCACTTTATTTTAGGTAACTTATTATAATCAAATAAGCGAAGTTCACACCACACTACGCCTTTTCAACTTCAACTTTGATCTTCAATAAGTTGCGTATTCAATAAGTGAATGTGCCATTGAAAGCGTTTTTGAATCAGGTTTCGTAGCGCGCGCTAGGATTTCTATTCAATGGCGCATGCGTCACGGGCATGCTTCACGTGCACTTTTGACTTTCTTGACCAAACAAAGGCATATTGTGGAGTTAACTATATTGATAACCTTACAGACTAACATACATAAACGAAATACCTCATGGACTAACATACACTATAAATAAAAATAATAAAGTTGCTATGTTAATTTACCTGTAGCAAGGAAACCAGAGAGATTGATCATTCGGGATGACTGTTAGAGGTCTGCGTCTATTCGATAAGAGCGTACACATGGCACAGTTAGTATGAGTGCCTTAGGTGGATTATAGCTCGTAGCTAAGCGTGCTCCACCCTAGGCTGCAGCTACACTTACCACCAGGTGTGCTGGCAGCCAAATGCTTAGCTATAGCTCATAAAAAAATAAAAAATAAAAGTTTGTTTTTTTCTACTAAAGAAAAAAAAAACATTCTTCGTTAACCGAATTCATAAAAGGAGGTTCTCAATTTTTTTTTTATTACATTTTTGTTACCTTATGACTCCGTCATTTAACTATGGACCGGTTTTAAAATATATGTTTTTATCTGAATGAGTATACTTCCAGATTGGTCCCATAGAAATTTATCGAAATCGGTTCAGTAGTTTGTGTTTTAAGTAAGAATTACTGGAAAAAACATGTCATCCACGCACAAGATTGCGTATTTTGCTTTCCTGTTACTTTTCAATGGTGTTTACGATTAATAGAATAATCCTAATGAACTACCATCACCATCATCTTATAAATTATGGGAAATAACTATGTCAAGTATCTACCGGAGACAAATCGTCTATGGCGCTTATGCTAACGTTCACTATCCAGTAATCATAACTAACATAACTAATTCTAAAATACTAATCTAATAGACGCACACCTCTTTTTTCTATATATATATATTATATCATCATCATCAATATATATAAAACTCTTTTGAAGCTGACAGAGAATCAACGCACAGCCTAAACTATAAGTCCTAGAGGTATGAAATTTGGAGGGTAGTATCCTTATATAGTGTAGGGGTGCACTAAGAAAAGAATTTTGAAACGTCACACTCTAAAGGGTAGAACGCGAGCAACGCCGCGGGCGACGGCTAGTTTTCTATAAATTGCCATGCGTCTAAGTTGATACTAGTTATACGTGTCAGTACACTCGCCAAAATTGAAAGAGCAAAATTGGAAAGCCTAAAGTACCTTGTAATCGCGGCCTTGTATTGTAAACCTAACCATATTTTAGTTATTGACAATCTTAGATATAAGTAATCATGAGTATTATAAAATAAGCAATTCCATAGTTTTATGCGATTGATAACTTTTTATTCATATACCTAAATAGATCTAAGAGGTCAACACGAAAAATAAGTTGACATAATGGCAGTCATATCGTATCGTGACGACGTAGGTACTTGAGTTACACTGCTTGGCAACCATGGCTGCACTGATAAGCGTTGCCGCGTCACTGGGCAGTGGACCTCGAACCAGCCCCCCAAGTACCGTTCTTGTCGATCGCATTATTTGACATTTAGAATCGTCAAAATTCTTTTTATCGACAGTTGCGGGTAGGTTGCCAACTTAGTCGAACGGTAGACAAATTCGTGAAATTTTCACGAATTGGCAATGGTGTATGTTTACTATGTTTTGATTCTGACAAACGAAAGTGAACCTTATTTTGACGATCGTAAGGCATCGTTAAAATTTGTCGACAAGAGATCCGTACTACCATGAAATGGAACGATACGATTCGATACGTCTATCGACTTTAGCGATCGATAAGAACGGTACTTGCACTGCAGTTGCGATACGTTACAATTTGTCAGTACTATGTATTTTAATCCTTTAGCTGTTTTTCCAACGCGAATGACGCTCTGGAATTGCGAAGTTTTCATATTATTTAAGCTACTCTTCATTCATCTCTTTTCATCTTACATAACGCACAACTAGTATACAGACACTCTAAAGTACTATAAGTATATATAAGTATACTCTCAGCTAAAAAATAACGATTTCCAAATTACACTCGAAACCAATGGTGTCGGATTTCTTAAAATTAATGGTGTCTGTTTATTAATTATTAAAAAATCCGAAATTTCTTAAGATAGTTACTTATCTTAGGTTTTTATTTGCACAGTATTAGATAAATCTTTAGTAACTATGAATAATTAAAGATTATTCTTATCTGAAGACATTTATATCGATTATATGTTATTATGATCGACTACTTACATACTTTAGTCTTATCCAAAACAATTCACTCACATTTATTCATTTTACTTTATCTCTCAAGTTTGTAATACACTTATCTATCAAGTTTCCTCACAGTAACAGTACAACAGTTGTTAATGTATTTATTAGGATGTAAATACTTTCTAATTGTGCAATGTATAATGTTTAAAATCTTATTCAGAAAAGTGGAGTAATAATTTTTGTTAATACAATTTCATTCATTTTACCAACACTTTTACCTCATGTTGTGTTACGAAACTTTTTTGAAATTCACTTTTCAAATACTAAACGTATGTAAATTGTACTGATATAGTATCGTATCTGTTATTAGTACAAATTTATCAATATTTTAATTAATTCAAGCAAACTTTTTGTACTACCTCATATTCTGTAGAATGATTTTCTCAGTTTGACAGTTTGATCTAAATGCTTTTTACTAATGTTTTTGCTACGAATGTACTAAATCAAGGATACTGTATCAGTACAATATTTTTTCTTTGGTAACGATCCATTATAAAACTAAATCTGCATAAGTTTGTGTTCACATCATGGTGTTCGAAAAAAATTATGACTAATCATTCAGATACAGTTCAGAGAACAGAAGGCCGATCCAAAAAGCCCAAATGATCAATACCATAATGTGAGTGCAATTATGCATTTTCACCCTTTCATTGACTAACCGAACTTTGAAAACAAAACATTGTTGTATCGATACTGGTTCTTTTCATATATTATTCTACTGCATCTGAAATAAAATTTTAATACATATTTTAATATTTGAAACTACATTAAATCATACTTCCTTAATCTGACTGACGGAACAGATATAGAAAAAAACCAGTGTCACAGAATACTAAATTGTTCTTCCTAATTTTCAGATTTGTATCTTAACTAATTAATTAACAATGCATTTTTTTCAGCTCAACTAATCATTTTAATTTTCAGGTTATTATGTTGCATGTAGCATTCGCTTCTTTTTATTATTTTATGTGTTTTCTTTTGAGTATTTTAAATGTGATTTAGAAAGTAGTACAATTTAACCAACAAATTGTCTGGTGGTTTAACCACTTGTTTGTGAACTTAACCTGTCACTGGTCTATTTGTTTGTGAAATTGTATAGGTTACTTTTACATAACATGACATCTTGCCGAATACTTAATGTACTTATGCTTAAAAAACTTGAAAAAAACTTTGACTCTAGAATTGTTGTATTACTTTTAATTCACAAGAAAGACGGCAGGATTGCGATACATTTTATCTTTAAGTATCCCTGTCGACTTTCAAGGGCTTAAGGTATGTCAAAGGTCATGTTAGCGTAACTGTAGTAGAATACATATTTGATATACATATTAGGCAATGCTATATTTTGCTTTGCGCGCTCTTTTAGCGCTCGTGTACATCGGGGACGACTGTTGAGGCGGTCGGTTATTCGTTTTGAATTTTGGATTTTTTCGTCCAAGTGTTGAATCGGATTTCGAACAAAAGTGAACGAATTATTCCTTCCACACTCGATCCACTTCCACAAATCCATACATATGACCCCAACAGTCAATAACTTTGATCCTTACACAATAGTTGTCTGAAAGTATTTTCTTTGATACGTGTGTATCTCAAAATATCTTTCCAGACCTAAGGTGCTTTTTCACCAGAGCTAAGCTTAGCTACATCGCTAAGGATGTGTTTGACATTTAGGTACCAATTGTGAAAACAAACGATCCCTGTTGGTGGATTTCAAACACATCCGTAGCAACGTAGCTTAGCTTAGCTCTGGTGGTAAGTACCTTAAAGGTCCTTTCAGACGTTCCATTAAACGATGGAACGCTCAAACGCGTGACTTTTCTCTGCCTAATAGAACCCTGACCCATCCTAGTTTGCTCGCGTTTGTTCGTACCGTGGATATACAGAAATATGCGAGTTAGCCCACGTGTTAAGGCCCACGGTTATCCACACTCATTCCCTATAGATACTCTCCAAATTATATCGTTTGAAATTCCAGCTAAAATGGAATAAAATAGAAATTATTAAAAAAATAATATTTTTAATATGTATGTATGTAACTAGCCGTCGCCCGCGGCGTTGCTCGCGTTCTACCCTTTAGAGTGTGACGTTTCAAAATTCCTTAGTGCACCCCTACACTATAAGGATACTACCCTCTAAATTTCATACCTCTAGGACTTATAGTTTAGGCTGTGCGCTGATTCTAAGTCAGCTTCAAAAGAGTTTTATATATATTGATGATGATGATTATAAACGCGGAGTTGACTACTTTTCGAAGAGAGGTCGGTTCTATCTAATTCAAGATTGAACTGGAAAGCGGGGTTTACTCGCTCTCTATGCTATATTATACATTTTTGAAATCATAATACATAATTTCGGTTTTCTTACTGCGACTACGCCCCTAGATTCACGCAATCGAACTTACGAGTATATGTCGGTGCGGCTTGTATAATACTTGAGTCTTGAATGGATAATCGTTGGTTAGCTCGTGGGCTCACACCGACCGTCGTCTGTTTAACCGGGCAGTCTGCTTCGATGTGCGAGCGCTATCTATCTATCACTACTAGCTCACATATTATAGATACTAACCACCTGCATCTGTTTCAGACTCCCAAATGTCAATCCCCCACATCCCAATACCTATAGTAGTGTTGCCGCCTCCAAATGCGCCGCGGTTTCCGTACCCCCCACCCCTTCCGGCAGCGCCGTCCTTCCCCCAAACACAACAAAAACCTTGGAACCGACTGTTCGACAAACCCAACAGTCCCGAAGACGACAGAAGGAATAGGCACTAAGCCCGAGTGCGCTTTTGCTGAACTAAAGAGCCATTGACTCATTTTAGTATTTAAACTGTGAAGTAGTTTATCCGCCGAAGAGTGATCTTCAGAACCAAGTGACATTCAAAATGTGAGTTTCCGAAATTTTAAAGATAATGGTGATGGGAACGAGATGGCTGTGTTGCACTATCAATATTGACGTCAGTATTGCCAGTCTAGTGCGATTATAATGTGGTGTTGTCGATGCCTTTTCGGCATTGATGGTGTGGAAGTGCCGGTATTGCCTGACTCTGAACTATTGCAAAACCAATGGAACATGCTATTGTGGTAACATTAACTGTCTGGTGATTTATATCCTCATTTTCAGGTTTTATGTACTTATATTAATTAATATAACAAGTGTTTGCCCATAAACGCTGTTGTAGACCGTTTACTGGCATAGATACCTAATATATTTATACTATACGAGCAGCGAATTGGTACTGGTACGCGTTGGCCGTTGGAAGCAGGCCACGATACCATTTGTACCTAGACGCGCTCTCAAATGTTATCTGCATAATTTCGATGTCGAGCAAAATTCTTTGCCATGTGTGGTTTCAACAGTAATAATAGTTCAACGAACATTTTAGCAGATCTATTCCGACTTCTAAATTGTACAATGCTTACGATGTTAGATATTAATATGAAAATATTGTTTACCTATTACATTCTTGTATTATATTACTGCGTATCTAGAATATTTTTAATATGACCAGCCTCATAAACGTCTGTAGATTATAAGAAATCGGTTAGGCAGTGCTGTCGAATTAAATAAACGCTACACAGCAGCTCTGTTTTTTAATCATCTTGGTGTTGAATCGAATATTAAAAGAAAATACATAAATGTTATCACTAACTTACATTACCTTAGTTACACCATAATTATAATCAAAAATCAAAAGACGTTTATGAGTAGAGCTGTTTATCTACTGAAAAGCAAATATAAACAATATCGAGTAAATGCCGAACAGAACAGTGTAAAACGGCTTTTGCTTCAATAGCACTGTCGGACACAAGACACCCAAACAATGCTTTATATCGCGAAATTTCGGTGGTTTGCTCCGATCTGAATCATTGCAATGGAAGAGGTGATTGAAGTAACAGCCAGATACGCTGCCGCTGTTGGCTGCCACACCCTCGGGACTTAAATAAGCCTGCCACCATACTGGCTTGCTAAACTCCTCTAATAATAAGGTAGGTGTTCAATGTTGTAAGCAATATTTGTTTGTGTGTTAATTGGTGTGCTTTCTAGTGATCCGATTGCGATTGTTGCAACAGTTAAATTAAATAAGTAGTAACCGATATTTACGAACTATTTTACAGTAACAATATTTACTTATTAATATATTTAGATTTCTAAGACAGATTATGCGGTATTTTGTGTATTTACTCATGATAAAAATTTTGTATTGCTTTTTTACCTTCAGTCGTGTAGAATGCATGCAAGGAGTACAGATATCTAACGGGAAATGTATCCTAAGTATTGAAGTTAGCATAGATAATATTCTCAAAATAACATAAATAGAGTAGGTACTTTCCAGATTCTGGTCGAAATTCTATACAGAATACGCTCTATCTATTTCTATTTAGATCCACAAAGGTGTGTGCAGCTGAGTAGTCATTGTGTAAATATTGATTAAATTCGTCCCTTAGTAATAATTCATATCACTTGTTATTATAAGCATTGGGCTGAAGCAAAAAGTTTTGTGCCCGACTTTTAATGTAGAGATTTCAATGACGTTTTGTACCGAAGCAGGGTATGTCCTGTATCTAAGTAGGTACTAGAGCTTGGAAACACTATTTGAAACTATGTATTTTAGGGCTACAATTATAGTCCATCAAAATCTGAAGTCAATGTGAAATCGCAAATGGGCTGGACTGGTTTATATTGTTGGCACCACTTGTAATAGAGAAGTTTCCTTGATTTTTTTTAGATTAAATGATATATCTATACTTCTGATACAACATGGTGAAGAAAGAAATATCCCGTTATCTTGAAAATAATTCGCAGAGTATAGCCCGCCGAGCTAAACCGTGCTGTAAAATTTTCATTCATAATTTGTGGTATTAAGGAACACGATTTACGGAAAATTTAATTCCGGCGTAGTTCAAGTTTCTTACAGGTCCACGCAAATATCACTAAACTATTTGCGTTTATTTAAACTGAAAAATTTACACCGAATAATCGTTATTGACTTTTATGGATCTGGTACATACAGAGATATTGAAATAATTATTTCAGTATGTACATTTTGTGTAGTTATCTTGCGACTAACAACTGACGTTTGGGAAACTTCTCCATTGGTGTAGGTACTTATACGGGGCGGGTTGCAGTTGAGAATTGAGATTAGCTGGGCTGTGACGGCGAGGCGGGCCGGCCGATGCGACTGACAGCTGCATATCATAGCATCGATCGGCCCGGCTCTAATTATCTCACTCAATAATAGTACTTCAGCGTAAGATTACAAGCGACTGATTTTTCAGCTATTTATTGAGCACGAGCGCTCTCATACTTGTTTTTAAGTCCTTTTTTTTAGATAAAAAGTGTCTAATTTATCACTGTATTTTTAGTAGTAGTAATGTTAAACTTAAGTCTTCAAATTTATAAACTTCTTAACTGAATTTTTATAGATGTGAATTTTCGAATGTAATATTAGGGTTGATTAGTAAGACCGCTTTCCGATATTCTATCTTTTTTTGTCCGTTATGACTTACTTTGCTGTGTGTGTAATCACTATTTTTCTAGTATACCTACCTACTCTATGTTTAGTTTGTAAAAGTTCCATTGCAAAGAAGTATAATTGAAGGTATTCCTAATAGTTCCCGATATTCAGTCTGTTCCGAGCACAGCATTATATATTTTAAATGCCAACTTTAATTCAAAATTACTAAAAGACAATATAAATTGATGGATTAAATATTTTTCATTTTAACTTTTATCTATTAGTTCATTAAAGGTTTTTAAATTTTTAACTTCTTAACACTTAAAAGGTTAATAACCCTTTACTAAGTATTTTACTAAGCTCGATCTGCGTTGATACCCACAAAAAAAAACTACATAAATGGGATCTACGTAGGTACTTTTAATAGTACGCATACCTACTAAGTGATGCTCGGATTCAAACGCTAGAATGTCACATAATATGTACAATTTTATTAAGTTTATAGGTATTTGATCAGGATCAGAAGATCTTTAAATTAAAGTGACTACCAATCTATTAATAGTAGACTTTGGTAAAGTTGCATGATGTAAAATACTGTTTTTAATGACTACTATTCGTACAAAACTTAATGAGATTGCGTAAGCATTTTATGTATAATTTGTTTTAGATCTAACGGACGCGGTCTATGCTTAAAAGTGATTTCTAATGGCTGATGTAAAAGGCTCGATTGTTTTTGTTAATTTTAGGGTTAGATTTTTGTAGTGTTAGCAGCGAGCGGTCTGTTTCCCGAGCGAACTATCCAAAACATTTTGTAAACTTTCAAATCGGGCCTTTTATTTTTTTCTGGCTATCGTGTAGTAAGGACATTCATTTTTCTATAACGGATGTGTTGTAATAAATATTTTTCGATCAATCTTTGTTTTCTTCCATGATATCCTCAACTGAAATAATTTTTCACTAAAACAACTCAAGAAACTTGGAAGTACCTTCAGTTTCTGAAAGCGATATTTAGATAGGTACCTACTTACGCAGTTTAGTCCAGGGTCTAACTGAAATTATATTGTATTGTAGGTACATTAGGTAATGGATAGAAGGGAATGCGAGAGGCCCTAGGTACAACATAAAATAACGTTAGATGTACCTACATAGGTAGTTACCTAAAAAACTGATATACCTACCTAGGTAAGGTGACTGGTTACCTAGAAAAGTTTTAGGTTCTTTAAAACCTTTTTATCTTTATATGTAGGTAGATACCTAAAGTAGGTAGATAAAAACGTTACAAAAAACCATGCAGTTGAGTCACTGCATACAAGTTAAAATCACCACGTGATTGAATACCTACTCAGTCCGAGCACGGAATAATAGTAAGTACGAGTAGGTTAGGTAGAGAACGCAGGGATTGCAAGGCGCTTGCGGGAGGTCCCGACGCCCGAGGGACGCGAGAGGCAGGGATGCCAAGTAAACTCCTTGGGGTCGCCGCGGCGCCACCGTCGCCACAGCCTGCGCCTCCGCCGGCGCCGGATTCCGTTATGACACCGCGCGACGCGACGACGCAAACGTCAAAATAACTGGTTTGTGATTGTGTGATACGTTAAAAATGTGCTCTAATGTGATTGCTATAGCGATAGACGGTATGTATTCTTCTGTTAACTCCTTACCAACTAACTTTAAGTCACAGTAAGTAGGTACGTAGGTACTTACCTACTAAAAGTTATTGTTTTGACATTTGCTTTGTCGCTGCGCGAGCGCACACGAGGCTTTGACAGTGACAGATACAAGGACCTTCTAACCGGATATTTATTCAAGCAGGTACCTATCTACCTATTTGAATGTTTATTTTTTTACTCAATGTTTTTAGAACTACATACGCTATACCTAATTAAGTTTATTTATTTTGTAAGTACCTATACATTATGAGACTGTAGTTAAATAGTAACCCGTCCAAACGATAGTATTATGTTGTTTGATAACAAAAAGGTAAATTTAGTACCTACCTACAACAGTGCCTACCACTGATTACAAAACCAAGGCTTGTCCAGTCTACTAAATATGATGTTACTCAAAAACTTTCCTATTAATTTGAGTAAGAATGATCTTTATCATGTAAGAAATAGAGCTGGTTTCTGGTTGGATAAGGGTAGCTGTTAAACCTAATATAGAGACAACCCGGTGCACACATACGAGTATGTATACGAGCCGAGTATCCCTAACTAGCCTTATCTACCTACCTACTCCTACCTACTGTAAGGATCACCTAGTGCTATGTACTTGACCCTACGTGTGCTGGTAGATAATGTACGCAAGGGAGTACAAGAACTAAGAGTCCCTACCTCACTCTACCTACCTAATGATATGTCTACCTTAACCCTTAAAGTGCGTGTAATGTACCCTAATCATGTGGTGAGTAACCTAACATGTGTGTGTGTGTGTACCCTAGCCCTAACCATATAAGTATATAATGTAAAATATATAGATAAGTATGGATATCTGTTACCATGAGACCTAAGGCAACAGACGGAAGTTGGGTAGGAGCAAGGGTATGTGTACGGCGTGCAATGTACACAGGGGTTGGGGTTTTCTCACTGCCGGTCAAGCAGACTCACAAGACCGATCTACTGATGGCGAAAGGTTTCTTGGCCACAGTGAGAGGAAGCTGTAAGTCATGGAAAGATCCGGCCAGTCCCCACAGGGCTGCTCCACCAGCGGTTGCTGGGAGCGGTTGGCAGGCACCTCCAGCGGTTGCTGGGAACGTCAGGGGGGCTTGGGTCCTCTGTGCTGGCTCCGGCAGGAGTCCCCCAGGACTTCTGGGCTGGCACCTCCAGCGGTTGCTGGGAACGTCAGGGGGCTCGGGTCCTCTGAGCTGGCTCCGGAAGGGGTTCCCCAGGACTTCTGGGCTGGCACCTCCAGCGGTTGCTGGGAACGTCAGGGGGCTCGGGTCCTCTGAGCTGGCTCCGGAAGGGGTTCCCCAGGACTTCTGGGCTGGCACCTCCAGCGGTTGCTGGGAACGTCAGGGGGCTTGGGTCCTTTGAGCTGGCTCCGGCAGGGGTTCCCCAAGACTTCTGGGCTGGCACCTCCAGCGGTTGCTGGGAACGTCAGGGGGGCTCGGGTCCTCTGAGCTGGCTCCGGCAGGGGTTCCCCGGGACTTCTAGGTTGGTTCCGTCCTGGTGGTCTTCTGGCCTGACTCCGGCAGAGGTTCCCTGGGTCTTCTGGGTTATGTGGCGTGAGGATAAGTGAAACTCGACGACTGGTTGGTAATTGATTTATTTTACATAAAATACACTATTTATACTACTTATTATCTACTTGTGTGCTGTCGGTGTAATGCCGACGAAGCATTAATATTTTGGTCTTTGAACTGACCTGAATTTATCTTGTTGAGGTAATAATAAAGATGCTTATGCTACAGTTTGCGTTTAAATTAGGGTTCTGTTATAAAATACTTATTCTATTGCTAGGTACTAATACATTTTTAATTTAATATATTTAGGATTGCTAGGTGTATATGTTCAATGGTTTGAACATTCTGGGGCCTCTCCCGGACAGGACTTTAATTGATATAATTCTATTTCGATACTGTTTGTTGAATTTTCGTCTGTATCTTTGTAAGCCAGGTTTCGTATTCCTCTAGCCGACTGCTTTGGTGTTATCAGGCCACGAGGTTGGCTGGTATTGTTGGTTGATGAGGGTGGAAGTTCCGAGATCTTGGTGGGCTGGCTGGTAGAGGTCGCAGTTCTACTGGTGTGACAACATCGCTGGGTGAATGCTCTCATCCGTTGTGCCAACTGTGGACCGTAAAAAACTGCTAGTATGATGGTAAGAAATAGTAACACTGCGCTGATTGCGCTGGTTGTATATGTGTGTGACGTGATTTGTGTCCAAACGGTGTTGTCTAATTGAGTTTGTAATATGTTTTCTGAGTTAGATATATGTTGTAGGTCTAGAATATCTTTCGAGCTATCTATAACTTCGTCTCGGGTTATATTGAGAATGGCGCTAGTAGAGTTAATAGTATTTAAAGTGAAGTTAATCTGTTTGGAATAAGAGGCAACTGCTTGTACGGAGATTGTTCTTTTGGCCGCTAAAATGTCGGTAGCTGTTTTTATAATACAATCGTCTTCAATTTTTATGACACCAATGTTTCGGAGCTCTACTTCTTCTCTTTGACCATCACAAATAACAGATATTGTGGTGTGGTCTTTCGCAATGAAAAGCCATGTGTTCTGTATATATAGCTGTTTCCACAGTATGCTATTTGCTATGTGAAAGTTTTTGGTGAAGCATTTGGTTTTTGTTTGGTTTTTAAATAGTTGATTAACGATGCAATTTTGATTTAATTGCATGTTCTTCACCGCACTAGGAAAACAAATAAAATGGGTATATCTATGTAAGCAACTTGTAAATTCTTCATGATTTAGGTCAAAGTATAACTCGTTATTATAATCTAGTCCTATATATGACTTCTGTACTTCTATACTCTGGAATGAATGGTTACTGAGTTTTGATGGAATTGCAGTTACGTGAAGTAACATATATTTGGCTATATCTTGTATGGGAAAATACGCGTACACTTGTATATGAGTATCATTTTCTGCTATACTCGTCTCTAGAAGTTGTTCCTGGACTATTCTCAAGTTAGCTGGAATTTTCCTGTCTGCTGATAATATCAAATCACTAACGTTCTTAGGTGTAAGTATGCTATATACCGTTGCCTTAGTTAGATAAATTTCTAACAATCCAGTATAGTAATTCATGATTTCTTGGGTGTACTTTTCTGCTAGCTGGTATGTCTCCATTATCTGTATATTTATGCGATTGTTGTCAATTTCTGCGAGTCTATTGTTTTTTTCCATGATATAGTCTACCACTTGGTTTAGTTTTAGTTGGAATCTCTTTAGTTTATGCGTTATGCTCACTTCGGTTTTGTTTACTTGTGAGATGGTTGATAGCATGAACTTAGTTTGGTGGTTAGCGGCTTCAATTAATTTTCTTTGGTTTTTATCAAGCGAATCAATGTCTCGATAAACTTCATCATTTACTCCAAAAACTGATGTTAAAAATTGCCCTAGCAGGCCTCTTTTCTTTCTGGTCTTGTTAAGTTCTGTTAGGTATTCTTTAGTTCGTTCAAATTTTGATTCTTCTTCCATCAAGTAATGGTAAAATTGTCTACAGTGTGTTTCTTTTATATACAACTTTGCCTTGTCACATAGTTTGTCAAATTGGGAATTTACTGCTTTTATTTTCATGAGGTCTTGAACGATGTGTTCTCTTTCAAATATTGTCTCTATTCTGAAAACTCCTCGATTGACACCTGCTGTTCCTATCTGTTCCACATAGAATCCTGGTTTAAAATTTTTTAATGTATAGGTGGATGCGGTTGTGCTACATATCTGGAGAATTAGTAATAGTACCATACAAATTAGCGAACACATTTTGTACGGCTTTGGTTTATGTCGAACAATGTTTGATTGTCGTATTGGTGTGGTTGGTGGTTCAGTATTGTAATTTACTGTCGTAGGTTCACAAGGTATTGGGATTAAGGTGTGAATTGATCGTTTCTGAGTTGACCCTGATGATTTTTGAAGAGTAACTACTCTAGTGAGGTTGTCATTGCCTGGATGTATTTCCTTCACTTTTGCTAGTGGCCATTTACTGGGACTTATGTTTTCATCTTTAATGAGTACTAGTGTTCCTACTGTTAAGTTTTCCATATCCTTTCTCCATTTGTATCTTTGTTGTAATTGGTGTAAGTAATCTTTAGTCCAGCTTTTCCAAAAATCTTTCTTCATTCGTTGAATTAGTTTCCATCTATTTAACACGTCAGTATTTAAGTTTGTTATTGGATCTGGTATTCCTACTGCTTCTCGTCCAATAAGGAAATGACTAGGTGTCAGTACTACATTATCATTAATATCTTCACTTTGTGCACATAGCGGTCTTGAATTTAGGCATGCCTCAATTTGATGTAGATACGTAGTCAGTTCTTCATAGGTAAGCGTTTGGTCCCCTATTACACGGCGCAAATGGTGTTTCATTGATTTTACTCCGGCTTCCCAAATGCCACCGAAATGTGGAGACGAAGGAGGAATAAAGTGCCACTGTGTACCGATGTTGGTCATAGTGTTTTGGAATTCATTCGATTGAGTTATCTCTAGAATTTCTTTGTATAGGAAATTAGCAGCTCCGACGAAATTTGTCGCGTTATCACTGTACAAGTGTGAAACTGGGCCCCTGCGTGCCATAAATCTGCGTAACGCTGCGATGAATGATTCTGTTGATAAATCACCGACTAGCTCCAGGTGTATAGCTTTTGTTGCTAGGCACACAAAAACTGCTATGTACCCTTTGTAAGACTTATGCCCTCTTCCTTTCATTGCTCTTACTTGTATTGGACCTGCGTAGTCGATGCCTGTGTGACTAAATGGATAAGATTCCGTCACTCTTGCTTTTGGTAACATACCCATTTTTTGCTGATGTGTCGAAGCCTTGTACCGTATACATTTTATACATTTTGTAATATATCTTTTAACTAGTCGTTTTCCTCCAAGTATCCAATACTTCTGTCGTATAAATGCTAATGTTAGGTTATTACCTCCATGTAATGTTTTTAGGTGAGCGTCGTGAACAATTGTTGTTGTAGCGTGATGTTCACTATGCAATAGAATAGGATGTTTCTGATCATACGGAAGACTTGAGTTTTGTAATCTTCCCCCAACTCGTAGAATTCCTTCGGTATCAATGAAAGGGTCTAAACTCGATAGCTTGTTTCCTTTATTAAGCGCTAAACCGCTTTTCAGTGCTTTGTATTCTTCCTTGAAGATTTTTTGTTGAATTAGCGTGAGTACTTGGTTGGTAGTTTTGGTGATTTCTTCGCAACTTAATGGACCTTTGTTCCTTGGTTTATTTTTAAATCTGAGACAGTATGAAAGCACTCGTACCATTTTCCGAAAGCTTGAAAACAGTTCCCATATATCGGTGTGTGGTTCAGTGTGGATGATAGTGTGAAAACTTCGTTTAATTTCTTCACATATTTCTGGCACAGTTTTTGTTAATGGAATGACGTCACCTTTTAACCACTCCGGTCCACACCACCATATTTTAAGGGTTTCAAGTTTGCTAGGTGCAATTCCTCGTGAGATAATGTCAGCTGGGTTGTCAGCAGAAATTACGTGGTTCCATTTAGCTTGGGGTACCACTTTTTGTATTTCAGAGACTCTGTTAGCTACGAATGTCTTCCACCGTTCTGCTTCTCCTTTAATCCACCCGAGCGTAATCATTGAATCAGTCCAACAGTATATAGTAGGGTTTGAAAACATCATCGCTTTAATGACATTTTCCATCAGTTGTGCAAGAAGCAGCGCTGCACATAGTTCTAGTTTGGGTAATGTGGTTTTTTGTTTTTTGGGCGCAACTTTTGACTTGGCTTGTAAAAGCGTGACTTTATATGTTATTTCATCAACCTTTACTCGACAGTATATCACTGCGCCGTAAGCTTTCTCTGATGCATCGCTGAATCCATGTAATTCTATATTGACATTAGGTTCAAAGTGACACCATCTTGGAATAGAAATTCTTTCGATTGTTTTAAGTTGATCTTGTATTTCTGTCCATCTCTTATTAATGCACTCATCCACTGGATGATCCCATTCTGTGCCATTCACCCACAGTTCTTGGATAATTAGCTTCATGTTTATTATAATAGGTGCTAACCATCCCAATGGATCAAATATTTTAGCTACTTCTGATAGAATAAACCGTTTTGTTGGATTTTCTTTCTTATTAACAACAATCTGAAAACAAAAACTATCTTCCATTGGTGTCCATGATACACCTAGAGATTTTCTTGTTTCATCTAATGGTATCTTTAACATTTTGTCGTCTTTGTTTTCTTCTGGTATGTTTTTAAGTAGCTCTGCATTGTTTGATGACCACTTTCTGAGATTGAAGCCACCTGATTGTAGCATTTGAATTAGATCTGTTTGTAGTTTCTTTGACTTTTCAATAGTGCTCTCTCCTGATAGTATATCATCGACGTAAAAATCCCGTAAAGCTACTTCGCTGGCTATTGGAAACATGACTTGTTCATCAATTGCTAGCTGCTGTAGTGTTTTAATCGCTAGGTATGGTGCTGATGCAGTTCCATATGTTACTGTGGTTAATTCATATTCATCAATTGGAGCATTTGTTGAGTTTCTCCACAGTATACGTTGGTATCTTAAATCGTGTTCATGTACTTTTATGAAGCGGTACATTTTTTCAATATCGGCCATAAAAGCAATTTTATGCTTGCGCCATCGTAATAATATTGCTGCTAGGGCTTGTTGTAGTTTTGGGCCTGTGAACATGTTGTCATTAAGGCTTGTGTAAGTACTTGATTTGCTTGAAGCATCAAATACCACTCTTAACTTGGTAGTTAATGACTCTTCCTTAATCACTGGTTGATGAGGAATATAGTATTTGCCTTGGTAGTAATCTTTCATTGGTACTTTTCTCATGTGACCCATTTCTAAGTATTCATTGAGAAATTCCTGATATCTTTGTTTGAGTTTTTCGTCTTTGGCAAATTTTCTTTCTAATTGCAATAGTCGTGCAGCAGCTTTTTGGCGTGAGTTTCCATACTCTAAATCATGTTTTTTAAAGGGCAATCTCACAGTGTAAATTCCTTCTGAATTTCTTTCGGTTGTATTCTGGTAATAATTCTCACAGACTTCGTCGTCATGAGATAGTTCATATTTTTCAGTTACTTCTTCTAATTCCCAAAATTTGTTCAATTGTTGAGTTTCTGTAGTACGAGTCATCATGTTTATAATTTTTAAGGTATTGGTATTTTTGGTACAATAAATTCCGGATAGAATCCAACCAAATTCAGTGTTTTGTGCGATAATTCCTTCTTGAATTTTTTCCAAGCCACTAAGTAATAAATTACTATATTCCTGAGCTCCCAATATTATGTCTATTGGACCTCGTTTATAGTATGTGGGATCGGCAATCATTTTATTTCCAAAGGTGTTTAATTCAAGTTGTGGTACGTTTTCACTTGGTAGGGCACCCGTTAGTTTAGGTAATATTATAAGAGTTACTGGTAGCTTGTATTTACTCGGGAACCTTGGTTCGAGTACGATCTGTACTGAGTAGTTTGACGTTTTAGGTTTTTCGTCTGCAATTCCGATTATTTCCGCTTGAATCTTGTTACGTGGGTATGATAGTACTTGAGCTACTTCTTCTGTGCAAAACGAGGCTTCTGATCCTTGATCACATAAAACCCTCAGCAAGTGCAACGTTCCGTCGCTTGATTTTGCCTGTACTATTGCTGTTGCGAGTAAGGTCGTTTTTAGTTGGTTGGGTCCAATGGTGGTGGACATGTTGGAAACAGTTTTTGGTTTACTGGTAGATGGTGTAAACACATAGTCATTCTTAAAGGTACTTAGTTTCTCATTTGACTTGGCATATTGATGCTTGTATGGACTGTCTTGGTGTAGATAAGAGTGGTGTCCTTTCTTACCGCAATATCCACATCCCTTCGTGCTGTAACAAGTCTGAGTAGCATCATGCATCATGCAATTCTCACAAATCTTTTTTTCTTGTACTGCTATAATGCGTTCTCGGACTATTAAGGCCTTGAATTTGGGGCAAAGGTAGATAGTGTGGTCGTTGTTACAATACCAACATGTACCTGTGTTTTTACGTTCGTACGATGACTCATACCGTGTTTTGTGCAACATTTCATTTTTGTTTGACCCTGTATTTTCCAGGCATCGAAAACGTTTTTCTAGGAATTGCATCATATTTGAAAACATTTGCAGCTTGTTTGGCTCTGTTAATTGGTGCTCATATTTTTCGTCTGTTTCTGGATCCCATACTTTGCACAATATTCTTGTTAAAAAAGGATCCCATGTTGATATATCAATGTTTTGACTCTTTATGGCTTCCAAATTTTCGTTAACTGTGTCATGCAAACTTTTTAGGTTTTCAGCAGTAGCTTTTTTTATCTTTGGTTGGTTCAATATGTTATCTATGTGTTTATTAACGATAATTCGTTCATTTTTGTACCGTTTGGTCAACAGTGTCCAAGCCGTTGTATAGTTCGCATCACAAACAGTTAGGTGTTTTATTAATTTAGCGGCGTCTCCTCCTACATGGGTCTTAAGGTACTGCATTTTTTCTGTGTCGGAAAGCGAATTGTCTTCGTGGATTATTTTCAAAAAGAGGTCATAGAAGGAAGTCCATGACTCATAAGTACCAGTGAATGTTGGAATTATTATCTTGGGAAGTTTCACTTTCTGATTCGTGCTACCTGGGCTCCCTCGATTTATTTTAGAAGTGAACTCTTCAAAAAATAGTTCGTACTCAGATTGGGTGTTCTCAAAGGTATTATTTTGAAAATAAGTATGCTCAAACAAACTTTCTTCCATTAAAATATGTAGATGTGACTCTTCGATTTCCTGCCACTGTTTTTGTATAGATGACAATATTGTTTCCCAGTACCATTCGGGCTTGTCTATATAATTTGACTGTCTTGCTGTTTGTATTTTTTTCTGTAATTGAGTGGTTCGAAATAGCTGTATGAATATTTTGGGTGAACTCTCGAGTTCTTCTTCTTCGGGTTCTACGTCGGCTGGTTCGTATAGTTGGTTTAAACATTGAATGCGTTTTTCACATTTCTCTAAATATTCCATAGCTTGCGTATACAAAGCTCTTATGGCGTCATAGTAGTTAGTAGTTATATATTTATGGGTTTTTAGTATTTCTTCGTCTGCTAGTAATGCATGGTTGGCTGTAGTTCTGGTAATTAGTTCTGTCAGTCGAGTTTTCTTATTATTTATATACGCCTCTGTTTTTCTAATTGAAGAATCTTTTTTTATATTTGTAAATAGTTGTTTTATTTCGGTATGATCCGCCTCTTGGCTTTTGATGGTTTCATTTATGCGCTGTATATCCATAGTTAGGTTTTCCTTTATACCTCTAGCCCTATTTTAGTATACAATTAACGGAATAGTTTAATACACTTAGTTTTTGTCTTTACGTCGATACGGTATTTGCGACTTCTCAAATTACCGGTGAGACCCGCTTGTGGGAGGCCGGTACCTGATCCGCTACCGTACGAAGATAACTAAGTGACTATAGTATGTACGTGCTTTGATATGCGACCAGACTAACGCTAATTGATTACGTTAACCTGACGTACATCAAAGCGTCGGTCAGTCAATACCCAGTGACCTAAAGGGACAAGAGATACGCGAAATTTACCTACTGGTTAACAATTTTCGAAGGACCAAATGTTAAACCTAATATAGAGACAACCCGGTGCACACATACGAGTATGTATACGAGCCGAGTATCCCTAACTAGCCTTATCTACCTACCTACTCCTACCTACTGTAAGGATCACCTAGTGCTATGTACTTGACCCTACGTGTGCTGGTAGATAATGTACGCAAGGGAGTACAAGAACTAAGAGTCCCTACCTCACTCTACCTACCTAATGATATGTCTACCTTAACCCTTAAAGTGCGTGTAATGTACCCTAATCATGTGGTGAGTAACCTAACATGTGTGTGTGTGTGTACCCTAGCCCTAACCATATAAGTATATAATGTAAAATATATAGATAAGTATGGATATCTGTTACCATGAGACCTAAGGCAACAGACGGAAGTTGGGTAGGAGCAAGGGTATGTGTACGGCGTGCAATGTACACAGGGGTTGGGGTTTTCTCACTGCCGGTCAAGCAGACTCACAAGACCGATCTACTGATGGCGAAAGGTTTCTTGGCCACAGTGAGAGGAAGCTGTAAGTCATGGAAAGATCCGGCCAGTCCCCACAGGGCTGCTCCACCAGCGGTTGCTGGGAGCGGTTGGCAGGCACCTCCAGCGGTTGCTGGGAACGTCAGGGGGGCTTGGGTCCTCTGTGCTGGCTCCGGCAGGAGTCCCCCAGGACTTCTGGGCTGGCACCTCCAGCGGTTGCTGGGAACGTCAGGGGGCTCGGGTCCTCTGAGCTGGCTCCGGAAGGGGTTCCCCAGGACTTCTGGGCTGGCACCTCCAGCGGTTGCTGGGAACGTCAGGGGGCTCGGGTCCTCTGAGCTGGCTCCGGAAGGGGTTCCCCAGGACTTCTGGGCTGGCACCTCCAGCGGTTGCTGGGAACGTCAGGGGGCTTGGGTCCTTTGAGCTGGCTCCGGCAGGGGTTCCCCAAGACTTCTGGGCTGGCACCTCCAGCGGTTGCTGGGAACGTCAGGGGGGCTCGGGTCCTCTGAGCTGGCTCCGGCAGGGGTTCCCCGGGACTTCTAGGTTGGTTCCGTCCTGGTGGTCTTCTGGCCTGACTCCGGCAGAGGTTCCCTGGGTCTTCTGGGTTATGTGGCGTGAGGATAAGTGAAACTCGACGACTGGTTGGTAATTGATTTATTTTACATAAAATACACTATTTATACTACTTATTATCTACTTGTGTGCTGTCGGTGTAATGCCGACGAAGCATTAATATTTTGGTCTTTGAACTGACCTGAATTTATCTTGTTGAGGTAATAATAAAGATGCTTATGCTACAGTTTGCGTTTAAATTAGGGTTCTGTTATAAAATACTTATTCTATTGCTAGGTACTAATACATTTTTAATTTAATATATTTAGGATTGCTAGGTGTATATGTTCAATGGTTTGAACAGTAGCCTTGAGGGAAAGGGACGCAGACGCTTGCCGCCGCCGCCGCCACCGTCTCGCCGCCGCCGTCGCCGCCGTCGCGGGTTCAGGTAGGCTGGCATCGGTCGTCGCGGCAAAGCCACTATGGACAGAGAAGACACAAGAACTTTCAAGTCTAAAAGGCATTTAGCTACCCCATATATTCACGCCTTTTATTTTACTATTATAGGTAGGTGTAGGTAGGTAGGTACCTACGCAATAGTTTTCATCCGTGACTTGGTTCGAAAAATTTTCAGGATTAGTGATCCAAGTACCTATTATTCTAGGTTACACAATTACTATACCTGCATGCGCGTCCTATTTTGTTTGTTTTGTAGTCTTTGGCAAAAACTACAAGTCACTCAACTTGCGAGCTTAGGTACCTACTTGTAACCTCACAATCCGTCATTTCTAGAATATTTTTTAAAAGTAACTCTTGGTAGGTAGGTGCCTAGGTAGATAGATATCGAATTAGGTAAGTACTTCTAGGTACTTAGGTAATTTTAATTTAGATAAGCTTTTAGTATCTGTGCCATAGTTATTTTCGTTTCCAGTAGGTAGTACCTTACATAAGTACAGTAGGTACCTACCTAACTGATTCCCTCCCTAATGTTTAATTTCAAGTTAGGCGAGAAAATATTCAATGACAAATAATTTTACCAAAATGTTCGGAACTCGTTGAAGTCTATTGTATGAAAGTAGTTTTTACGTACAAAAGACATAAACGCGCGCACGCAGCTCCAGCTGATCCAGAGCACTATCGAGCCTATGTAGGTACAAACAACCACATGAATACCTAGGTAGTCACTACTGGTTTTAGAGACATAAAGTTAGTCCACGCTATAACTGCGATACATAGAATAAATAGGGTAGGTATCCGAAAATAATTTTGCTACCTAATATCAATTTACTTTAGTAAATGTTAGTCAACATCAAATTTATAGTTGGTAAACTACTCAGATTACCAAAAACACGGATTATATACCAAAACTAGTAGGTACAAAAGTAAGTGTAAATTATTATGTGAAAAAGTTTCTAAAATGTATGTAAACTGACGACTTAAATTACTTGTACCAGTTATTACCTATCTTTAGGCGTCATCTCTCTTAGAATTCAGTCACAAACTCATCACAAAAATGAACTTTCTCGAAACCCAGCAATGAAGAGGTTCTGGCGGGCAGCATCAATCGTTCTTGACTCGTTCAACAGATGGCGCTAAATGTGTCTTTTTGAGTTATTTAAATACGTAGGTAGGTTCGGCGTCCTTCCTATACGTTCAGCGTGGTTATTTCAAATGGCATAAAATTATTTCATTATAGGTATTATGTTATGGCATATATAAAAATAATCATGATCCTATAGTACATTACTGCAGCGGCCCGCAACCGCAACAGAGGCAATGAGGGACGAACGTGCAAATGTGGGCCGAGTCGAAGACGAGCCTCACATACGTGAGTCCATCATTGCCTAGTTGTGGCCAAGGCTTGTTATAGTACTTTTCTCAAATAGGCAAACCTTTTTACCTAGTTGAAAGTACAAATTACTTTACAAAATTAATAACGAACAACGAAGTTACAGTGTTCATTTGTTTTTTTTTTAAATAATCAGCTTTCTATTTGAAAGCCTGTTCGAAATTTGGATAAAACCTTTGATAAGTTACCTCCTTGGTTGCCATGTTATGGAGTAAAAGATCGTTCCATTTTTAAATTACCCGTCAGATATGAGTTTTGTATCTATGTAATTTAATTGGCCGCTAAACACGACAGAAATGGATTTTCATACATTTTTATCTGGCCGCTGCTCGCATGTATTTGGCCAGTACCTACTGCACTTTCGATTTATCTCGAAGAAGGTTGACAAAATAATGCTCTAATTTCCAAGCATATTTGAGAAAATAATAATAACCTATATCAGTAACCGATTTATACTGTACGTTTATAATATGATCTGTGACTGTACCTTGGAGTTACTTCTTCTTCTTTTTCTCTTATTTATGGCCTCTGTCCGTCATTTCAGACTTAACGAATGCTCTGTCTATCATTGTCACTTGCATGGCAACGAAAAGAGATGACAATTTAGCAGCTATTTTAGATAGCGCAGCTTTAAAAATTCTATGTAAGACACAGACCATAATAATACTAATAAAGATTACCAAACCGTTTACATAGATCGTTTATATACCGCGTTCACCACTATGCCATTGCCGCTGCCGGCATGAATGCCGCGATTAATTCCGGAATGATTGCCACAGCAACATCGCCAAGTTCATGCCCTAGCTCCTTGGTGAGAATAAAGGCGATGTTGCTGTGGCAATCATTCCGGAATTAATCGCGGCATTCATGCCGGGCATAGTGTGCACGCGCTAATAGGATATTCTTAGGTCACCGAAACACGTCATAAGCTTCCTACAAGCACGAGTAGGTACCCACAACCTTGCAGAGAGGCATCTCTTTTTCAAAGAACTAAGACCTATTATTAGGTACCTACCTACATCACAGTATTTATAAAACGCAAAACAATTTATACGTCAAAAGAAAACTTATTTATTGTTTATAAGGCGCAGCGCTGGACGTATAATTTTTAACTTATTAAGTCGATGCAGGGCACTGATATAATATATTGTTGCAAACAATATAATAATGGACATAATTCTAGATAAGTATAATAATAGTTGGTGGATAATAAATGCTTGCGGATACTTAATGCGCGGTTTACGAAGTTTATCTGACGAAGATAGATGTAAGTATTGTACATTTCTATGTAAGAAAACATAGTTTTACTTCGCCAGAACTAAAGATTTTGTCGTGGTGGTGAGATAGTGCTTGGGTTAGTCTAGTCATATTTATATCGCGAAGTGTGCTATCGGCTAACCAACCGTCCACGAAATTACCGCTAAAAGCCATCCACGAAGCTTTTAGCGACAGATCTTTTTGACCTCTGTCTAGGTGGTCTACGTTATATCATCAGCTTCACCCACAGCTGGATCCTCCAGCATAGACCCTCATCTATTTATGCCATCCATCCCGAAAATGTGCCATTCATAAAACATACATATTTGACCAGTGTCTAATCTACGTCCAGCACCTCACTACTAGACTTTTAAATACTTAGTAGGTACTACGGTACTAGGTAGTCGGTCATCACATTGTTTTTCACCAGCACACCATCAAAACATCAGGTTAGATTGCAAATATTTACTTATACATTGTAAAAAACCCCACACAGAGCAACCAGGAAAGAAAGAAATGCAAGTTTGAAAAATAACCAAGTCAATAGACACTTCAATTTTTCAATTGCTGCCATGCCGTGGCAATTGCATCACGCAAGTGTTTTTTCAATTACGAATCCGCGGGAGGTGATACAAATTATATTTTAAATCAGCTTTGGGGGCCCGCAGAGCACGCCTTTGTGGTCTGAGAGGGTTGTTCCCCGGTTACAGACTATTCTATGTTATCCGAAGACCCCCGGGGGTCTGAGGATTTAGGGATGAGGAATCTGGGGCGGGTTTTCGCACGATTGAGACTGATTTTAGTAATGTTGGTTGAATTCTTTACTTTCGATTTTGAATTAGTTTTGTTAGTAGATATTTCATTTTATTACGAAAATTATAGATATTTACCGGCTTGTACTTTCTACCGTCATGCCTCATCCAGTCACAAATTGGGAATGGACATCAAATCAAACCAAACGGATTTTAATTTATTTTTGTTGATTCAATGCACGTGGTTATAATTGTTACGGATAATTTCTAAAAAAAAATTCCGGAAAAGATTTGCGTCAGCCGTATCAAGTGATATTTCTTGAGCATATTATTATATCTATAAGAAACACTCATAGCATCCTATCATCTAAGTACTTAAAATTAGCGGTGTGTACCACACTCATGGAAATGTGATGTTGGAGACGAATGCTTGGGGTGTCATGGACTGAGTTCCGCACCAATGTTTCGATACTCGAAGAAGTAAACGTCAAACAGCGTCTATCCAGCTTGATTCAATGTCGCATTCTAAAGTACTTTGAGCACGTTTCACGGCGAGACACTGACTCGATTAAGCGCCTTGTGGTTCAGGGACAGGTGGAAGGTACTAGACCGCGTGGCAGATCGCCTATGCGATAGACCGACCAGATAAAGTCGGCAGTAGGTGGAAACATAAAAGAATGCTCCCGCATGACTGTAAATAGAGAGAAGTGGCGAGAAATCGTGAGGCGTGCCACAGCCATTAATAAAAGTAATACTTTTTTTTTTTTTTTTTGATAAAAGTAATGGAACAAGCTGATAGCTCACCTGATGTTAAGTGGTTAAATAACGACCACGACCGCTCTGCCAAGAGTGTAACGAATAAGAAGAGAGACCACACTCATGTAGTGAAGTAGGTCGCGAATCTTAGACTTTGGTATATAAATCGTAAAGTTACCTCACTTAGCTTTAGAATTACATTTACCTAGTTCAATTTGCTTACTACAACCACGATCGTTGATGGAGCATTTACGGTTAGGTGGCAAGAGGCGATGGGGGATGATAGAGGGGTGTGTGTGTGTGAATCTAATATACTTTATGTGATATCTCATGGATTCTTGATTTTTTCTCTCGAGTGTTTCTGTGGCACATTCTTACTAACGGCTGAATAAGGTTGAATTTGTAAATAGGTGAACCTAAGATTTATTGCATGATTCACAACATAAAAGCTATATTTACAAACCCACCCATCTAGATAAATTATTTGTGCATAACTATAAGGGCAGGTACACATGCAGGCAATCGTGAGGCTGGAGGCAGGAACGTGTAATTCTATCTCATAAATATCAGCAAATAATACGTATTCCAGTCAGCACTGCGTTCTGATTGATGTCGGATGGAGTCTGAGCATTGCTTCCCACAGACTTCGCCAGGGTTGGTGAGATGATGTGGCCGTGGTGAACGAACGTAAAATAGCGGTGATCTGATTCACATTCATAAAGGTAGACTCACATATTATATTTCAGATTAAAAAGAATACTTTTACTTCTAAGCTTTACTACAGCCATTGAAACTCCTGAACGGATTCACAGCATAAATGTAGTTCAGAACCCTAGACGTGCCCTTAGGTGCTCTAATGGTTTTAGATTTCCAAAAGCCTGGAGACATGATTCGGAATTCCGGAATTTCAAAATGAGCATGACCAATCACAAGTGGCCATCTGCATTCCGGAATGCAGTAGAAAACAAATCGCAAACTTGTGATCGATCACTTTGACATTCATTTTGGATCATGTAATCGCAGGCTAAGGTCTATGAATCACTTTACTGTGACATTATCAGTTGCTTTTCGAATTTCCCATAGATTTAGGTGTCATATAACGTAACCTATATTATTCAATAACAAACTCCGTGGGAAATTGTCAAACCATTATAGCTATTTTATATTTGGCAAATCTACATCTACATACATATTCTAGTAAGTACGGGCTGAGGCAATATTAGGTACTACCGAAAAATAACAATAAAATTTTGTGACGTTATTATCTCGTGAATAATTAAAAAACCTACACGCTTTTAAACAAAAGGTCTTGCTCTGTATATTGCCTAATGAAACATTCCAAGATTTTATGTTAAAAACAGCTTCTCATTTTTAAACGTTTTATAATATTTTTATGCCCATCTTTTGCTGATAAAACATCAATGTATACTCAAGTATTTATGTATATATTTTAAATTCGTATATTAATTCCTCGTTGAGATATAAGCTTCTGAACCCAAGAAATTGGCTAGTCCCTGCGTATTGATTAGCATTTTATTTTTCACTTTGCTCTGTCTCGTTTCGAAGGGATCGCAGGACGCTGCTCTCTCATTAAGAATTATAAAAATATAATAAACAGCCACGGTCGCACCTTTTTATTTTTAACAGTAGCCGGTACGCACCGCAAATTGTTATGTATTATGTGGGTTGTGGCGAGACTTACAGAGGGCATATGCCGAGCCTATTGATATATTCCAGAAATTTATATATAGGTATCGAAATCGCGGATTAACTCTGAACGCGGAAAAACTCTGAATTCGTTTTTGTATGGTGAAAAATGACTCTCACTGGTCCGCTCTCACAGTATCTTTATTGTAACTACAAACAATATTATTAGTGACTTGTAATCTAAAAACGCACTCGAATTTCAATCCTCGAGAATTAAACCCAGATTTTTGTCAATTTTGCTTATGCTTTTGTGATTAATTATTTTTATTTTTTGTTTTAAAATTTTTAGCTCGCTCTTGCTCTTGTTGTCTGTCTCCTATAATTATTGTAACACTTGGCATGCCTCTATTTTTATATTCAGTAATTCGGTGTAGGTATATGATGTTGGGGACTCAAATAAATAAATAAAAAAATAAATTAGTGAGCTCACTGTTTTGGTTAACCTGAAAGAACCAAGTCACAGCAAATTAAAGTAGCAATGATCTTCATACAACAAACCGCCATGCCATGCTACGGTTAAGAATGGTGATCGCAGACCGACAGTGTCGGAAAACTCGTAAGGTAAATACGAAATGTTAGATCTGTGACATTGGCTTGTAGAAAATGCATTAGGCAAAATCATATTTGATGTAACTGAAATTGTATTGTATTGTACTGTAAAGTTGATTTGAAGTAACTGATATCAGGTCGGGAATCCGCTAGCACTGGCACCACACCCGGGCCCGGCGGGCTGTATCTTAATTCGTTCACAATAATTTTTGCTCTTTAGACAACTTGTTCTTTCTTATAAAACTTACGAATAACTGAAAATACATTTTTCTAGGTATTGTAACTACTTACGCTGCAGTAGGTAGGTACTTGGGACATTTATTAAATGAAGCAGGTTACCCTCGCATTTTATTATATTAAACAAATAAGTATTAATGGACATTTCACATAATATGAATTATTTCTTTATATACTATCGTCTCCGCACACTGCGATCTTGGGCTATACTTTATCAGTCTGACACAAAATGGCCAAGTTTGTCCCGCTATCTTGCCCAAACCCACTTTCGCTTAGCTTATTCATTAATTAATATAATTAAATAAACTTCTACTGTCATTCGTCAATCTACGATTGCAGGTTTTGCTGGTCTAATGCACCGTCACACGCTTCACCGTATAATTATACCAATTTGTACAATTATTAGCCTGCGTATTATACCACCATTAGTTTCGCCATGCAAATTCTATAAAATGACAATACGATAATAATATAATGTCATTCACATTTTCAATGTGATACAGTCAGTCAGTATACAGTAAATACAGTCAGAGCAAAAATTCCGAGTTATTTAAATATATATATAAAAAGTGATGGACATTTCACACAACGCCCTCGAGTCGCAAACTATAAGTAAAGCGTTCTTTTTTTTTTTTTTTTTAAATAGGTACCCAGACATTGCACAAACATAAAAAAACATCTATGTTTGCCACACACAATTGTTTGTTCTTAGTAGGGATCGAACCCACAACCCACAGCACGAAAGGCAGAGCTAATACCGACTGAGCAGTGACGCATGTCAAAACTTGAATATAATGGAAATCACGAATGGAATTTTTCCTAGTTTATGTGTACGGGTACCTGTAACAACTCTCAGCGTCTGAGAGTGATGGACGCAGTGCATTGCCTTACAGGGCACGTCCTCATTGGACTTGCTTTGTGAGGTAATGCATTATTATAGGCAGAAGTTACTACTTTAATCCATTACTTTAATTAAAAAAAAAAAACTTAACCATTGAAAGTAATAAATATAAAGTCAGAATACTGCAGGATACAATACTGTGATCCGAGTGTGTATTGCGATGATTTCAGCTTTATTTGTGACCGTAGTCATTGTACTCGGGAATGTTTAGATTGTGAAACGACATTCGATACAGTATCGATTTTAATAAGTTTTGCGTCCGGGAATCTGATACCGCATCGACTATCGTATTTTTGATTTGAAGAACACTAACCATTCCATTCCATAGATGTTTGTATTTATATGTGTGTATCATGTTGTAACTGCTGGGTCCGATTTGGATGAAATTTGGAATTTAGGAATATACATAGTTCGTAACCTGGACTAACACATAGCCTACTTTTTATCCCGGAAAATCAACAGGACAATAAGGAAAAAAAAAAACTTACTTCAATTTGCCTATATCTTCCGGCTTCATCTTAAATATTAATTATAAATTGGATTAGGTATAAAATTAAATGGAACTCTAAGCTAATAAACACGACAAATTATACAAACGAATCGAGAACCTCTACCTTTGAAGTCGGTTAAAAATGTATGGCTTTGATGCAGATCGCTATCACCTTTACCAAGGCGTAGGAGCTCGTATGTCGACATTCTACAATCGCTCCAGAATAGAAAAGCTTCCAAAATGGGGCCGATTCTGTTGATGCATTTTTCCAATTTGACAGTACTAAACATGTTGCAGACAATTTTTTGTAGCTCCAGGGCGGTCTAGTTACTTACAACTTGCTAGTTATGGATATATTTAAGGACAGTCGAGAGCAAAATTTTTGAACTGCTTCTAATTTATACTGGATCTGAAACGAACCTAGACTTGTCAACGATCAAGATAAAATGCACGGACTTTAGTTAAAGCGAAGGGTAAAGCCAGACAACCTTCTCGCTCGCACATTTAAACATTTTTCAAGATATAATATAACTAAATGTAATACTAATAAAAAAAGTGCACTTTAATTTATCGCATTGGTACAAGTTTTTTGGTCAGAAAACTTGTTTGGATCAATGTGATATTTTTACTGAACCTTTGCATTGTTATTCTCTCGACCCTGAAGCTCTGCAATTCCACATATTTACATTTAGTTATATTATATCTTCAAAAATGTTGAAATGTGCGAGCGAGAAGGTTGTCTGGCTTTACCCTTCGCCTTAAGTGGTACAAATAGCGAGCTCATCGGATCTGAGCTATTCTTCGCAAGATCGTGAGAAAGTAATATTAAACATATCAATTTGTGTACGATCGACTTTCTCGTGATCCTGAACTGTTTATTAGATGGCCATCTATAGGGCTGGAGCCATATTTATTGAAATTACTTACAATTTGAATGTCGGGTAATGGCGGGGAGCGGTAGCAGGCTAACCTTAAAATTAAATCGCGATTGTTGGAAGTCTCGAATTAGGGCTAAGCTACACTTTCGACAGTGCCTCAGCATTTTCTTCCTGCTGTGGTTCTCCCTAGTGACCACAGTATACGGCTCTTCAAAAAGAGTGTTTTAAAATTCTTCAAGGGACGGCAACGCAAGTGTGGCACCTCTCGTGTTGCAGGCGTCCATAGGCTATCGCTTACCAGCATGTGGATCGTACTAGTAGTATAAAATCACGCATCTTAGTTACCCATAAGAAACTAAAATTATACTTGTTAATAAGTACCTATACGATCTGCTCGTTCTCGGCTCGTGCAAACTTCAAAACATTTAATAAATATAAAGGTTTTATTACGTGCGCGATGCTTAAGAATGCGATTACATGTAGCTAAGGTTTTAGACGTTTTTATATGTTAAAGATTTGCATAGGTAATTTTTGCTCGCAGTGTTTCTTAAAGTCTGTGACCGTAATTTTATCAGCGAAATCATAAAAACCGGAATCTAAAAAATGTTTCATAATTTTTTTTATATATTCTAGTTATAATAAAATGGCCTCTTAAGAACACCTATTGATTTACTAACTTATGGGACTGAAAACATATAATACTTTCTTTTTACTACAAAAAAAATTAAAAGCATGTAAATTAACATGATTAAGTATGAGTTCATCCTCTCCCTAAGTAAATTTACTGCCCAAAAGAACGACTGTAATGTTGCGGCCATTGCGATTTCAAGAGTGCTTTGAGAAGTTTAGAACTCTATATAAGTATTGTGATGAAGGTAGACCCAAAAATGAGTATATTTTGTCTTGGCGTGCATTCTATCTAACTCATCACCCCTAAATTTTAACAGCTTTCCTTACATTGTTTGTGAGCACTATTCATACAAATACCTACATCAGTATACCCGTTCTATGGCTGGTCTCTAAAAAGCTCACATAACAGCAAATAATAAAGCAACTTGTCCTCAAATCAGAAATTATGCACCGTACGCTCCATTACGTACCTAGTGCATGGCGGTGGCGGCTCATCGCATGAAAAACGAGAAATATGGGGATATAGCCTTATTACGTAGTATACCTGTCCACTGACGTCATATCATTTTTATATGCAAAACGGACAAAAACTAAAGAGTGGTTGAATAAATGTTGGTATTTAGCGTTTCATGAAGTACTTCTGTTTTTTAGACTTCGTTAGAACTCAGAAGGAATTACGCTACATAGTCTTTATTGCAGCATGGTAAGTAGGTATCATTCATACTTCTCATCCTATAGGTGTTCTCTGTAACAGTTTCTAATAGGTGTTGTGTCTGGAAAATCCATTAGTCCATTACTGAAGGGACCGACGTGTGGACGCATATTTCACTGCATTTTGCTAGCTCTTTTTAATTCATCAGTTTTTAGAATTGAAGTCCGGTTTGAGAAATGGCTTTACATTTTCCCGAACTGCAAACAAAGCGGAAGACGACCTCCATGAGGTCCGATGGGCTGACGACATTTTACAGATCGTAGGAGTTTTAGTGGTGGAAGGAATAAACTGAAAATTAAAAAAACATATCATAATCTCAAGTCTTTCCGCTCAATTTCTCGCTGATTATTACAATGGTAAGAGACAAAGAGGGAGCGCAAAATGCTTTTCTGATCAACTGTTTTAGATACTTGATGTGACTTGATCGCATTGCTGTGTTCCGGTTTGAAGGGTAAGGGCGCCGGTGTAATTACAGGCACATGAGACTTCAAGATCTTTACGTCTCAGAGTGATGGACGCAGTGCATTGCCTTACAGGGCATGTCCACCTTGGACTTGCTCGGTGAGGTAATGCTTTGTTATAGGCAGAAGTTACTACTTAACATCAGGTGAGCTATCAGCTTGTTCCATTACTATAATCATTAAAAAAAACAGTGTTTTGGGTCATGCTGTAGACCGTGGCAGATGAAAGAAAACACAAGTATACCTACATGAATTTATACACAAACAAAATTACGACTAATATAGGTAGTATTTACAATATTCACATGAAACAGTTGAGCTATCTACAAACCGTTGCAAACGATTTATATCTAGGTATATCGATTGGTACTGATTTGGACCAGGTTGAGCTATCTAGCTCAGTACCTACCAATCGGAAGCGTGCCCAAGACACCGGCTGCATTGCCGCGCTGAACAGCAATGCTATTCAGCGACGTCAGTGAAAGAAAACTATTGAGAGTCCTTGACGTATTCATGATTCCCAACAAGGGAACGATCAAGAAGGAATAGCTACTCCACACCACGCCAAACCGCCAAAGGCAACAAAACAAGCAATAGCTATTACAGCCACCGCAATGAATCACTTCGATAACCCGATGAAGGAAGGAAGTCCGCTACATTTATATTTCGTGTGACAAAATACCTAGTGGTTTGATACGGACGTAAAAACTCAAGCGACCGCGCATAGGGAGGGGCTGCTGGAAATGTTAATATAGTATTGATGAATAATTTATTAACATTTTACATGTTTGATGCTCAGAATATTGAACTTCTTTGGGAAATTGAGATTCATTTGCATTAGATAGATAGATAGATAGAAAACTCTTTATTGTACACCACTTTTACAGAAATTATAAAATAAACACTGAGTTCATAATACTTATGTGAAGTACAACGGGCGGCCTTATCGCTATGAGCGATCTCTTCCAGGCAACCTTTGGATGGACTGGATTTTATATGAACGAAAGTGACATTAAATTACTTGTTAAGTACAACGATTCAGCAGTAGTACCTAGGTATCTTTAAAAGAGCTCGAATAATCAAAAATAAGCAGCTTATTGGTAAATGTTTACACAAATCACGACATTGTAATATACCTAAGTAATTACGCAGGTATTGAAGTTAAAAAAATAGATATTACGTTAAAATATATTAAACGTAATAAAGTTATTTGGCTAATCCCATTTTTGGAGTAGAACTTTTCTTACAAAACATCGACGTCAAAATGGACGACAGTTTTGTTTATATCGATATTTCGTAATATCGATAAAACGAAGTAGTCAATAGACGCCCCATCCCTATCGTTTCACATTCGAGCCTCCGCCACAGAAAACACAATAGTGGTAATATCAGATATTTCACTCCAACGAAATTAAACACAGGGATCCGTGTAGTATTACCTACTTTGGATATTAACCTCCACGTAATATTAAAAAAAGTCACGAGAAGTTCACGAATAGATTCATAAAACTGATTTCCCGAAGTCTGTGTGTATGTGTATATATATCAACCTCCGTGGACGTGCTCTATGAAGTAATGCATTGTAATAGGCATCGCGTGGGCCCCACCTGCTAGTTCCAACACTTAATAATGCTTTAATGCTTAATAATGAGAATGCGATGCCTTAAGCCGGTTATCTATAGCTAACCCGCTTAGGCATCGCATTTGCTAATAACCTGTTAAATCTGCAGCGCCGTATTAATAGGGCGTTGCAGATTTAACAGGTTATTCCGTGTCGGGCCCTATAATATGACATTAATGTAATTTTCAAGCTATAGAGCCAGCGTAATAAAGCTCATTATCCATCGTCAGCTGGTGCAAAGTGATACGCTTCGGTCCGTCGTCGCTTATCGGCTCCGCTTTACATTTTTATTGCAAGCGGATACGAAGCGAGCGTTATTTCTCGTGCAATTATTGTTTAGAGAACTCCGCTCGACACCGCTTCACTCCGGCTCGACTCCTGCTGCCGACTGCGGCTCACAAAATTTTTAGCAGAACTTTATTTATTACGAAATTAACGTGAGATATTTTACGCATAGATGTGCGTACTCTTTATTTTTTTATATATGAAGTCTGTTGTTCCCCTATTCTTTAGAATTTTAAAGCATATTTAAAAAAAATTAACTGATTTGGACCAGTTGAGCTATCTATAAATCGTTTGCAACGGTTTGTAGATAACTCAACTGTTTCATGTGTATTTTGTAAATATTGTAAATACTGTATTAGTTGTAATTGTCTTCGAACTACTTTCGAATAAGAAAAAGTTATTTAGATACTTGCAGGCTGCTTGATACTAAATTCGTGTTTGTGAGATTCACGTTCATTATTATGTAACTAAACGGTCGATTCAGGTCTTTTGCGAAGGACAAGTTCCTTTTCAGATTTTGAAGTTCGGATTGGCTGCAGCAATTTCCGGGGGAAGGCGACGAGACTGCCGTTATCTAGGTGTACCTACGTACTTACTCAACTCTGAATTTCAATATTTTGTTAGGTACACAAGTTGCTTAGACGCGGGAAATCCGACGATGGGAGCAAATTAAATAAAGTCTTCCCCAAGAAAATAAATTGCAATAAGGAGAAACCGCCGACGTCAAGTAACAATATTTTAAATTATATCACGTTACCACACGCCAATAGCGAGGGGTTGTGGCGGATAACCGCGGTTGCAAAACCAATCACGACGTTGGATTTGAATTTGGAATTTTACGGTTTAAAGCGCGGGTAATTGTTGATATCGAGTGGCCTTGGGGCGAGACAAATTGTTGGGTGAAGAGAGTCTGCGCCTCCGGTAGCTAAGTATGTTATATTTGGGTGCATGGTTAAAGTTATATGCATAAATATGTTTAGGTTAGATACTATGAATATGAATACCTACTCGGGTCTTTACGGAATCACGTTTCTAAGGTCAGCAAAACTGACGTTACTATTACATAAACTACATATTACGTAAGTAGGTTGCTACGAAGGTACTACCTATCTTCTAGAGAGTGACTAGATAGAGGACATCTCGATGAGTCTTGAGTGAAAAATATTTGTAGCGGGTTAGTCACTGTGAACATTTTCTGTTTATTCCAGTATATCGCACCGTCTTAGCGTCAAGGAGACAAGACGTCGCGTCGTGTAATAGTTTAGGGAGAGAAAATATTTATTTTTAAAAGCAAGTTTTTTAAGGGCTTTTTCGTTACTATTATGCTTTTTCTTAAAAGCTATTTCAATTATAACTAAAGCAAAACGGTATAAAAGTTACAAACGAAAACAGCTTATGAAGAAAAAATAACGAAAACCCTGTTTTGACAGCATGCTTTTTAAAATAATATTTATTTTCATGTCACTACGGACACGACAACGACGTCTTGTCGTCAGGTGTGCGCCAACGCTTAGATGTCGTAACTTGTATCGTATACAATGTGAATAAGCCTTTGGTGTTACATAAATAAAACATAACATACATACTGGTTTGGACCAGTTGAGCTATCTATAAATCGTTTGTAACGGTTTGTTAATAGCTCAACTGTTTCATGTGTATTTTGTAAATATTGTGAATATTGTAAATACTTTATTAGTTATAATTTTCTTTGTGAATTTCTACATAGTAAAAAACAAAATAGAGACAAGTCAAACCAGACTTGTATTTATAATTTGGTATGGATTTACGGAAACATTCATCAAATTTGATTCAATCGATGTCAATTTACGGTTTCCGATGTTTTTGTTTTGTATTTTTCTTTTGAGCAGTAGGTAAATATCTAAATTTATTTTGTTTTCCAGGGTTCTCTGAAGTCAAACCGTGATTTAGAAAAGATGGCGAGTAAAATTCAGTAAAACATCGTTAATGTGAGTAATATTTCATATTATACATAATAATTGGTTACCTACATGTCATATGTACCTACTAACATCTCAGGGACCGAAGATACTTCCAAGTTTGCCATCACAAAAATCTTTGTTATCGATAGGGATCGAACCCACAACCCACAGCAAAGAAAGCAGAGCGTTACCAACTGCAGTTGCGGTAAATTATTTATACCTTATTTCTTATACTATAAATACGTTTTTACGCTGTTGGGCTGTGTAGAATTGTGCTTTGGGAAGGACATGACCAAATACCAACCATTTTGATCGAAAATCTGCGGCAGATATAGGCAACTCAAGCAATAGCACTTTCTTTCATAGTTGGAAATAGGTTAAGATGCTCTTATCAGACTTCTTCAAGCCAAGACGGGTGGTCTTTGGTCTAACTTCTGCAATTGGCTTCGCTACGGAACAATGAAAATGGATTTCGATAGTGCGGATTAATTGTTATCTTCAAAATGTCTTCATCTTCAGTTACTAATTAAAAATCGGCTTCTCATTGGACTGTTCAATCCCCTTTGTTTAAAGAGATTTGCCAAGAGAAAATATAATGTCATCTCTGTTTTATTCTTGAGAAAAGACGGAGTGAGGTAGTCTTCAGGCACCGTCAGGGCCTGGCAGGAAGTAGCGCCGGCAACCCAATTTATATGGTGGGGAAAATCGGAAATCGACCTTTCCATTCCAGACGCCGCAAATCTTTTGAATTTGCACTCGTGGATATTATTGGAGCCTACTACCTAAGTATCAATATTCCTTTTCATGCACTTAATTACAGTTGCGTACAAAACTTTTTCCAAAAATAAGAAGATGTTATTTATATCTTTTGGTAACATTTATTGTCCAACGCCAAGTAAAGTATGTCAAATTAAATAGGTCATACAATCTTGAATATGTAAAGAACATTAAGACTGTGGGCACACTGAGTAAATACTCATAAAGCGAGGCCACACAGTCCGGCCAATGTTTAACTGCGACTAATGATAAGGGCGGTGGCACAATAAAGTAATAGTTTATTGGCACCAGTGTTTGTCCATCGGTGCGTCATAGGCGCGCCTGCGGTATACCTCCGCTCACATTATATTATGCAACTGTCTATGTTTGAAAGCAGGTAACGTTAACACACACCATAAACCCAATGGTCAAGATCCGATTGGGCCTTGATGTCGAAAAAACTTCTAAACATCATAATAAAACCTTTTTCGAAGATGGGCTTCTTAATTTATCAGTCTTTTAATGTGTTCTAATCGCGCCTAGCTTTCGGAAATTATTACAAACTTGTTTTTAGCCAAAAACCATTAAAAACTTTAATAACGCACTAAGGTGTGGAGAGCTCGATGTCCAGGGAGCTTATTCTAGTAATTTACAATGGTCCACGTTCTATTGAGCCCCTGTAGATGCATTTGACACGCTACACCATGACCCACAAAACCTCGGCATGGCAATGTTAACACTTAAAATCAATCCATACGTTCTTTCATACATTGCCCGCAGCATTTTATATTCTGCTAATTTAAATAGACAAAATGGAACGGTGTTCCGTTACTAATTGGAGTTCATTGCTTACAAGTACCTACAACGAAATGTTATCATGTGTGAGTTTTTTTAGATGTGTACCTGATTTGTTATATTCACACGGCTTCCGACACGACGTATATAACTTGACTGGAGAGCTAATCTGATACATTACAAGAGGCTTTCACATCTTTTCCGCTGCGACACCGATATTTTTAAAAACCGTAAACCGAATATCTACACGGTTTTCGGTAAAAACTGAAAACCGTGTAGATATCGCTGTATCGGCTAGTGTGTAACATCCATTCATGAAAGTACTTATTGTTTCAGTTGGTTGCTTGAATTTGTATGAATTTCAACCCGCGCTCGAGCCTCATCCGTCCTCTGTGTGTTTCGTGCTTTAGAAAATTGCAAACCAATTCGTAATCAGTTTACTCAAGACGAAATCTAATCAACGTCTCATGGTCTATATGTGTCGAACGGGTCGACATAGTATTCCTTCGCTTAGGCTTAAACTTAACATCAAATTAAACCATAGGTATATAGCAATAAAATTATATGTGGGGAAATCACGTAAATAAATTCTAGTAAAAATAGCATTGGGGTTTTGTTAGGGTAACAAATAAAAACAAAGTAATATCATGTCATCCCAAATAAATCACAATTTGATTATTTATCATCACCAATCATCAATATATATAAAACTCTTTTAAAGCTGACTTAGAATCAACGCACAGCCTATAAGTCCTAGAGGTATGCAATTTGGAGGGTAGTGTCCTTATATAGTGTAGGGATGCACTAAGAAAGGAATTTTGAAACGTCACACTCTAAAGGGTAGAACGCGAGCAACGCCGCGGGCGACGGCTAGTTTTATATATAAACCCCGACCAACACGAGGCTTGTTTGTTTGTTACCTTCAGCAGCGTGAACTGTCATGAAAGCAAATTCGAATTAATTAGGTATTTTTTTCTTGTCCTATGTTTTGTTGTCTATGCAAAGTATAGACACTAAGTATATCTACTGTCTCTTTCTTTTTTCTTACGATGCATTTCTAATTCGAGCCGGGAAGAGCCGGAGGGGATGGATGGAGCACTCTCCGACTCACTTACTAATGCTAATTAGTTGACATTCTAAACTAGCGAGAGATCCACTTGACTCAGATTAGTAAACAGTTTATCTCAACAGGAATACAACATCGCATCGCGTACGTTCTTCGTTTGCCCACCCCCACTCAGGAATTCAAGACTATGGTATATTATGGCATTGGTCGGCGTTGCAATCGTTGTCTCATAAAAACCTTTTCTGAAATGTTTTCATACTAAATCATGTAGGTATTTATTCTGTGACTAAAAAGTGACATTAGCGCGTTACATTCAGCGCTTTTTTTGCCGTCAAAAGCTTCTTGTTTTCGTATAAGTAACTGTAGCCACATCGCTTGACATTTATGCTGGGCAGCGAAAGCAGTTCAGAGCTTACGATCGGGGGGCAGATCTGGACTTAGATATTCAAGAACGCCCTGGAGCCAACGTCCATATTCGGTGTTTAATAATACGTCCAGCACAAAGGGAATTGGTGACCGCTTGGTACTAAGTGATTTGCGCTACGGAACCGTAACATAGATTAGACAAAATAGAACTGCTAGAATAATGACATTTCTTTTACGTGTTTCAAATTTTGTTCAATCGAGATGGCCAAAATATGTTCTATCACACTACCAGAGGATGTATCTTTTTTTTATTTTATTTATTTTAACTTACAACTAGGTATCACTAATAATTAGATGAACTAGATAGTGGGTACGTAAGTACTTATTTAAAGCCATACCTATCTGAAAATGTCCTGTAGCAATGTTTTAATTATTTATTTGGCTAGAGGATACACAATATTTTGGGAAAGCCTATATACTCCATCTTAAGTCCGTCCTAGACACTATAGCGTCACGTTCGGGCATGGATAAAAAGTAGCTCCTGTTTTTTTTGTATACCTACTACTAAATAGGCAAACAAGTATACGGCCCGCCTGATAGGAAGCGGTTACCGCAGCCTATGGGCGCCTGCAACACCAGAGGTAGACACACGCGCGTTGACGACCTTTGAAGAATTTTAAAACACCCTCTTTGAAGTACCCCCTACTGTACCTATCACTGTATTCTGTGCTATACCTAGGCAAGTTTTATAAGCAAAGTTTTTGGTTCAGTGAAGAATAAATACTAGTACCAGTTTACTAGTTTGCACTGTATGACGGACGTGTGTCGTTGCTCTTCCAAACTGAGCTTTATGTCATCTGTGGTTCTATAATCTGTGGTTCGATCTTGCAGGTCGTGACTGGCACGTATACTCCTTACAACATTAATGACTCTCTGCGCCGCCGTCTCAGTAGAACCTTAATCATTCAGGCAGACGCCATACCTAGACTAAAATAAATGCGCTGGACTTGAGCTATTCTGAACCATTCAGAAAGCATTGTCGGATCAACATCGGAAACTTTGAAGGAGATTAAAAAAATTCTATTTCAGATTTCTTGGTTTCCGATCAAAAGAAACACCGAATGAAACTACCAATAGAGCCGTTCTTAACCAAGTCACAGATCATATAATACTATCAAGTGTATAACTTGTTGAATTTTTTGGTCATCAATTGGTTTTTCTCAAAACTCAAGTATCAGTATAACACAATATAATATAAAAAAAAATGTGTGCAATTCACACGTGGTAGAAGTGAAACCTTCAAACACCAATATGCAGTACTTATTTAGTTAGAAAAGGTTCTATGCTCATGTTGCCTAAATCAGAACTAGGTAGATGGTGCTGCTAAGTTTGGTCGGATTCTAGAATCCGACGCGAAGAGAGAGAGAATAGAAGAGAACGCGCTGTGTTTTGCGTTTTGTGGCGGTCGAACTGTCGCTTTTTCGTTTCATCGACTTTCAAATCACAAAGAAGCTAAAGAAGTTTTCACTTCAAAAACTCTTTGGAGTATAAAATCCCATTGGCACTTTTGAAACGAATTCACTCGATTGATTGCTAATAATTCTAGAGCACTTAGAGTTCCAAGAAACGGCAATTAAACTCACGAAGCGGTAATCGATAGACTATCATTTAGTTTTTGATTTTGAGTTGGTATCTTGAACATAATTTTCACAAAAAAAACAATAATAATATAATTATGTGAGTTTCATTGCTTCTCGGTATTTTATTTAGCACAGAGCCCTGAGTCTTGTGTATTTGTTTTGACTTTCGACTCGAGTATAGCACACGCAAACGCATTCGCAAAGCAAGAAATTTTGTTGGGATTGCATAATTCCCAAATCTCCCGCTAGAGGCGCTTATCCGATTTTCATACAAAATTTCTCGCTTTGCGAATACGTTAGCGTGTGCTATACTCGAGTCGAGAGTCAAACAAATGCAGAGACTCGGGGCCCAGATGCATGCTTCATGATAACTGGTCTAACTGAAACTTTGCCGTGTGTACTTACCAGACGAATTCAAAAACTCCTGACATAATTCTTCTTAGATCCTCTTCATCCTTGCTGATCATCATCACCTTGGAGTATGTACTCCAGTTCATCAAATCTTTGACATGAAGTAAATGTATCAATTGCCTGAGATTTCACAAAATTTTCAGAGCCAATGAATACCTTTACAACTTGGAAACGGCTCCACCAATTTTCAACATATACCTACTTAGCTAAGGAAGATCCCAGTTAAATCTTCGTTCTTAAAGAAAATCGCATTAAAATCGGAGCCCTAACGTTTAGAGCTACGAGGGCACAGACAGACAGATACCGCCGTCAATGTTATAACACCCCTTCCGTCGAGGGAATGTATAGAGAAACTATATCGCACAGGGTACACAGACTGAGATGTAGTTATTAGACACAGCTCAGGATTTCAAATAATAAAATCTCAGGGAGCGAGTGCACAATGGGTTAGATAATAATAAAATCGCATTTTCCGCCCGCAACCGCTTCCTGCCAATATTTGACTTGGGTAAGGCTCGGAAGCTTCTTTAAAATACGGTGACCGTTGCAAAACGACTGTAATATCACTACTTTTAGCGAAGAAAGGTTTGTAGTTGTCTCTTAGTACCAGAGCTCGTCCAGAAAATAACTCATCACACTGCTGGGTTCCGGTTTGAAGGGTGCCGGTGCAATAACAGGCACTTTTCAACATTTTCCTGTTTACTTTTCCACATTTTCATGTATCTGGACGCAGTGTGATATCTCACGTGGACGTACCCTTGTCAAGATTAAGTTGCCCGATATAATGCGTTGCCTGATGCCTCACCCAGCAATGAGCACGTGGCTCGCAGAGGTTACTACTTAACATCAAGCGGGACATTTGCTTGTTTCATCACTCCCATAAAAAACTATCGATAAAGTGGACCATTATACACCGGATTGTTTCTATTCACATATAATTTATAACTGGTAGTTTTTCTAGCAAGTCCTTCCTAGTTGTTATCAATCTTCATCTGTCTTCCCTCAGAATCGACATCTCCTGTTAACGTTTTTCTCCTGAAGCTGGTTTCTTAGAAAATTCAAGTCCTCTTCCTCGACCACGCGTATGTTGCAGTCGAAGTTATAATACACATAGTGGCAATTGGCAGACATAAGGATTAGATTCGAGACTGTCAAAGTGTTAGGCCTCAGCAAGAAATGTGACAGTCGTAAATGTGATGACAGACTCCTGGTCACACCGGTTTGCTACACCAGTGTGACTACAAGTAATTTCTTTTACTCGTGATGGTATCGTAAGGTTGGCTGGAAGAGATCGCTTATAGCGATAAGACCTCCCATTGTACCTCATACTTAAAACTTATTTCCCTTTTATTGTTTTTCTTCTTTTCTTGGTGTGCAATAAAGAATATATCTATCTATCTATCGTTTGTAGCGTTTGTAGCGTATCCGACATACAAATGTGTCTGGAATTTTTTACCCAGTTTTACAATAAATTATTCTTATTTTTATTCAGAATTTTGACAGTGAAGCGATCAAGGGTTAAACTTACGCTGAATATACATCGGCCTCTATTTCCATACAAACTAAAAACTACAAAATGACAGTTCCCAGTTCTACTTTACCAGTAACATAGGCGTCTAGCAGGGCTCTTACGACCCCTTGCGAGTATAAGTAGGGCATTGGTTATTAGTAGGGGATTATTACTTGTATTACCTACCTGATTGGGTGTTAGCACACTGGCCGACAACGAAACCGACACGACATGACATGACAGTGGCTCGTAGCAAAAATATCGGTGTTGTCACCGGTGTGAAAGCGTTCAGTGGTTAGTTTATAAGGTCTTCCGATATCGTGCAGATGTCGTGTCGGTGGTAGTGTTACAGCCATTGGAAAAACCATTTCCAGATTAAACTCTCATTAATTTTGCGAGTGGACGCGGGACGATCAATAGTGCGCTTTTTCGTATTGATTTTAATTCTTTTAACAATATTAGAGATAAGTACCAACTCGTAGTAAACCCTTGAATCAAGTTGACTATATACTATCACAAAAAAATAGAAAACTAATCAAAAAGAGACTGGGAAAAAGTGGTCAAAATTGCATTTGTAAAAGTGATTTTTAAGATCAGTGAACTTGTAGGTACTATACAAACTTCGCATTTATTAGGAGTATAATGTGTACATATTTAGAATAGAATAGAATAGAAAATGTTTATTTTGAGTCATATAAAGAAACATGCATAGTTACAACAAAGAAATCACAATAAAAATTAAAATCTAATATATGACAACAAAATAGGTCGTCACTCAGCATAAGCTGTAGCAGCAAGTGTACTGCTACAATGCTGGTATTATGTGACGCCAATATTCAATAATATTTCTACCTACTATACAAACCAACTTTGCATTTACTACGTGTGACCTACATAGGTCACGTAGGTGATAGGTACATGTGACCTATCTGGTTTTAAATCAGTTTGCGTTCCATCTCGTATCAATCTTAAGCTGCGTGTACACTTGCATTAACCGCTCTCTTGACAGCGTCATCAGGTTGCTAGTCGTTTAGTCATCTTCAGTTATGACAGGTGTCACGGCTCAGTCAGTAGTAGCTCTCTCTTTCATGCTGTGGGTCGTGGGTTCGATTCGAGAACAAACATTTGTTTGGGGCAAACATAGATGTCTGTTCTATGTGTGGGTGTTATTATGTCATTGTATCATAAGTATGTATTTACAAAAAAAAACTATGTAAGTATTCGGTGCCAGATAAGCAGTCACCGTCGGGTAGGTACATAAAACTCCATGTTTTGTGGCCACTCCCCTAAGAGACGATTTACACAGATATAATATGTACGGATGCGAACTATTGGTAGAACTACTCGCGGCAATAACAACTGGACTGCGAGTGTTGCCAACATCGCGCAGTTTAACTCTACCGCTAATTAAATCGCCGTACTGTACTTATGGTTGTGTAAACGCTGCTTGCACTAGCACCACTGAAAGACAATCTGTACATTTATTTGAGATGAGAGTAAATAGAGTAAGTCATAGTAAAATTTAAATTTTAAACCGCGACGTTGAAGTATCTTCTTCAGCGGGTCATAATGGTCATGGTCAAATCTCCACTTCGTTGAATTAAAATCGAAGCACGAGGCAGGAGGCCACCCTTCTGTTTCAGTCGGGGTTTAAAGCTAGTGCTATTTTCAACTTCAATTTATTCAAGAAACTTGCAAGAGACACATGTGGTAGGTAGGTAATAAATACAATGTTAAGATAATAAAATAGTAATGGTGATATAAGTGTGAACTAACCTTTAGCGGAGTCTGCTAGACGTTCGGGCGTCTTAGTCTCTACACAGAAACTCGATTATATCAGTTCTGATGGACCGGATAATTGGGCCACCCTGCGTGACCACTTAATCCTGACTTGAGGTTAGTTTGTGGACCCATGCGATTGCGTTGAACGAACCTACTATAACATCGTAACAGCGTTCCACTCCCCTTGCGTAGGTACAATATACTTACCTTCTGGTAATAATAGCAGTAAATGTTTTTTTTTTGTGTTATAAATATGCATGTACCTACTTACCTATTTATGTCATGTACACTTTTGTATGAATAAATGTTTTTGTATTTGTATTTGTAATGTTTTGAATAAATGTTGAAATGAAATCTTTTGGGTCATCTATGTAAATTTGAATATCGTGGAAGTCATGAGTGCTAGCTAATTTTAGAGCGTTTTGTTTTATGTGTCAATTAATTCGAAAAGAGAATTATGACTAAGTATATACTACTAATGTACAGTATTAACAATATACAGAGAAAATATAAACAGTTGAGGTATCTATAAACCGTGGCAAATGATTTATAGATAGCTCAACTGGTCCAAATCAGTACCAATCGAATTAAATGTCTCAATTTATTCGGCAGAAATTCTATTCCTAGTTTCGGTGGCCACGTTGACTTGTTATCTAAATCGATACTTATATCTTGTAACTGGCAACAACCGCTCTAGTTAATTAAATAAATTGTAATACTTATGATGGTTATAAGGATAAGAGAAGGTGGACGAATGGAGAAAGCCAAAAAATTGTCTTTCTGGAAAAAATTTAAGACAGCGGATAGAAGCTTAGATGAAACGTCACAGTGCATCGGGATCAAAATAGCTTAAAAACAGAAAAGTTCTGCTACGTTCATCTCATGGTTGCTCTGACTTACTAAAACTCAGTTCTTTTAGCAGGCTGGTGCTGAGGCTGGTAACAAAACAAAACGCTCCTATTTCCTTCGTGCATACTGCGTGCTCCGCTACGTGCTACGGGCTACGTGCCACGTTCTACGTCTACGTGCTACAGGCTACCGCTACGTGCTACGGGCTACGTGCTACGGCTACGTGCAGGATCCAAGCATCACCACGGCGCCAGCCTCCGCAATTCACCAGCATATCTCTAGATGTCTTAAAACCAGGTTGAGTACTGATGACTGACTGATTTTTATAGGTTCTATACTGATCAATCACACAACGCGTGTTGTGTTTAAGTTACACCAAAAATAATTATTAAAAAAAAAAAAAACGGAGTGCAGTTCGTAACTACGAAAAACTAAGCTGTGATTCAAATAATAAAAAAATATGTATAATTATTGTCGCAAAATAACAAAAAATAGGTATGTGTAAATACATAAAAGTGAAATCTCGAAGAAACCTCGGCGGTATAGCATACTATTACACTATCTATGGATACGAGTAGGTTATGTACTGCAAAAAGTTGGCATGTGCAAAATATGTTGGAGGTCGATGCTATAAGGGGTCTCATTATCGTGATTATAGTAATGTCTTTCGCCTCACCTATCGGCTTTTGTCTTTAAGTCCTATGCTTAGTCAGTTATCACAGAGTTGATAATAAACCTTTCTCTTTTCACATTTCCCCCATCAAGTCGTGTGAGAAAAAAAATACTGGTCACCAACAACTTAGTCGCCACGTGTAAGCGTTAAAAAATTATATAAAAATTGATTTTCACCAAGAACTTATTCTTGATTGAATCATTGTTTGCGGGGTATATTCCGGCCACGTCGCGTCGAGCCGTGTAGAAGGCGTTGAAACATTGTCTGGCGAAATTGGAATTTTCCCTGGACAAGCACGCTTACCATGTTTTGATCACGTTCCTATTCCCTATCCTGAGTCTAGGGTAGTCTTGTGTTGAAGTAAAAAAGACGGTCTCTCTCAGTGATGTGTACAAACGAAACTCAAACATATATACCTAGGTACTTTTTTTATCCAACGACGAATCGAGCGTCATCTGTTTTTCTTTTTTTTTATGAGATTGCTCTATGTGCGGATTTTAATTAGAAATGTTAATATCATAAAAGTCTATATTTTATTTACATAAATAAATAAAATATTCATCGGCGCCTTCTAGTATAAGTAGAGTATTACGGGAAGTAGATATTTGCTGATAGTATATTTATTGAAATCCACCAAGAACCAGGGCACATTTTTGACCGGATTGTATTCTGCGATGAGTACAAATAGCCGGAGTCGTGGCAACCCTACTCTCCCTGATTTGACAACAGTGTATGCAGCTTGTTTGAAGGAATCTTTCATTAAATGTGATGCGATGCATTGTGATGGCTAGGTAACAATGTAGTCGATCTAGATTATGTACCAGTGGATGTATTTACGTGGGGGTAGATAACTAGGTCTTGTGGTCCGTGTAAGTACGTACCTACATAGTAGCATAATTCTTATGTTACTATAAAATACTAGACAATGGTATTCAAATCACTACGATGTTACTATGATTGTTACTAGCTGTTACCCGCGACTTCGCACGCGTTAGCTGCTTTTCTTACAACTAGGTACCTATTCATTTCATTCACCTTTGAAGCCTTGACAAAGTTGAAAAGCCAAAAACTTTAATGATTATTGTGTATTTCGTAGCTAAAATTTTCACAATATATCTGACTTGCCAATAATACATTTTTGGTGAATATATTGACGTAGACCAATGCGCCGATAATATTGGGCATCGTAGTGTGCTCGTGAATAAAAAATACAACCAAATTGAGAACCTCCTTCTTTTTGCAGTCAGTTAGAAACTGACATAAACGGGTATCAACACATCAAATTGATAACTATTTCGAGTATTCTCATACATAATTATGTATCTCCAAATATTCCCCTATTTGAATATTATTCAAATAGGGGAATATTTGGAGACTGAATAGGTTTTTGACTACGCTCGCTCGTGCTACGTTCGTAGAGGTGCTACGAGATGTATTCATTTACGGTAAACTTAATTACTTATTCGAAAAAGACATGACTTCAATTGATTATACTAAAAAACTTTATAATACGAAAAATAAGCCTGCGTAGCGCAAAATGTTAGCATATACTACTAATTACCTTGGAATTACTGTCGTGAGCATTGTCCTTTTTATTTTCTACATACCATGAAGGTCACAATTATAATGGGCACTGGTCAAGTGTCCATCCACCGGAACCAAACCTACTATAGTGTATACTGCGGCACTGTCGCGCACCACTCGCTTATTACTGCATGATAATTAATGTTAATCAATCAACGACGCAGAACTATTGAAAAGTCCACGACATTCTAAATGAAAGTGCCATCGTAGCGTATCCAATCACATGATACCTGTGCAGGGTTGCCACATTATGAATAGAAACTACAAATATTTCATAGGCACTCGTTTTTACGTCAGAATTTTCGATGTATTTGTTTTCCGATGTGTCTCATCCGATTAGGAAAGGAAAAATATCATCGGAGGAGGAAAGAAGTTACAATACCTATGTGTACTTATGTGGGATATTAGTTGTAACTAATATTTAAGTTTAACCATTTTCTTATAGCCAAGAAATAGGTAGTTTCTGGTCTTCTAGCCAAGTAGTACTATTCCAACCGCTGCAGAATAAAGAAGCCATTTACATGTAGTAGTCACGTGAATTTTCGATATATAATTCAATTTCCATACATTTTAATCTGTTTCGATACTGGTTGGATAGTAATTATTTACTGAATTGAATGCGACGTTCTGCGTGGTCACTAGTGACACATATCTGAACGCTGTCGTGCTTCATGGGCCCCGTTAAACTGTCGTTCCTGGTTTTGCCACGACGGAGGCCTTAAGGGGGCCTTAAACGTCACCATCCTTGACTCATACGAACTAACTTACAGGGTGACCCAGTTACCAGTGATCCAGAAACTTGTTTGGATGGAAGTCAACCCATCGATATAGGAACACTGTATTATCCTGGCATCAGCGAATCCTTTCTACGTACCTTCGTGTAGGTGTTCATAAAAAATGTAGATCATTGGAATCTGGCAGCCCTATTAGTCCGAACGACAGACCAGAGCCTCTGTTTCATATTACGAGAATTGTCCATGTGCGGACTGGAATCTGTAATGAGTAGCACCGTACGTGCATTAGTACTACCTATACGTCAAGTTACTGTCATATGCGACATTCCACCTATCGATACAGAAATCTCGACTGTTTTTAGTGACTATCGAAGTTTAGTAGTAGATATAGTATAGTAGGACTATCATCCGGGAGTAGTGAAAGAAAGAAAGAAAGAAAATACATTTATTTCGGACACACTATACATACATAACAGCACAACAAGAACAAAACAACATGGGTAGGACATAAAACATAACTTAGGTACTAGTTCTTAATTAAGTGCGAGGTAGGTATATGTATTATATACCTACCTGTCTAGGCGCAAATCATGTCGTGCTGGTGCATGCGTGAGCCAAAACGGGTCACAGCTCAGCCTGATGCCACTTCACATCGTGAAGTGACGCTGGTTTTCAGCTGTGACCACTGGAATGCCCCACGGACGATGAGCAATGCCTACGTAGGCATACGTAGGCCTACGTAGTGGTGCCACTGTGCCTATTTTTATCACGAATTAGTATCACTGATGCTCGCATTACTGTGTTTTTGATGGTTGATAGAAACTAGTTAAAATATCATCGGGATTTGGTTGGGATGTTATTAATGTTACAAATCAGCATTCATGTAAAAACATAATTGACATGAGATTATATCGCGTTGTTATTGTGTTGAAATTGGTATTTTGCGTCTTTTACAACGACGTCGATAGAGTTTGAGGAAACATTGTTGTGAATTATTGTTGTGAGATTATAGAAATATAAATTATTTATTTTACGCAAAAACACGTACAAAAACACAATGAAATAAACATTAAATTATAAAGACAAATGCGTAAAAAGGTACTCGCTCAGCAAATGCTAAGATTCAATCAGGTATACCTACAGGCGTCATGGCTCAGTCGGTAGTACCTCTGCCTTCCGTGCTGTGGGTCGTGGGTTCGATCCCCACCGAGAACAAACATTTGTGTGTTTTCTGTGTCTGGGTGTTTCTATGTATTATAAGTATGTATTTACAAAAAAAAAATGTATTCTATCAGCCATCTAGTTTCCATCGTACAAGCTTTGCTTAGTTTGGGACTAGAAGGCGTTGTGTTAAGTGTCCGTGAATATTTATAATATTTATTTACCCACCCTATCTGAGTTTTATAATATTTTACACACATTACGATAAAAATTGAGATTTGATGTAAATTTAATCAACAGCTGAGTGATCACTTTACCTACTTAATAAATCTATAAGTCAGGTCACTCTCAATCAATCTGTATAGTTAGACAGTGCACTTAGTGCACCATAAAGCAAGGGAAACAGGAGTTATGGTGGTTAATGTGGTTATGGTTAATGATGTCTTACTAGAGCTAAACATGACGCGTAGGCTGCAGAGGACAGTCTAATCATTTCAACAATTTTCCACCAGTTACCAGTTCCTAACAGTTTACAGAAAACAGTGTAATTAAACCACAAATAAAAATAGTTTATTTTGGAACAAAAACAATAACAGAAAATGTAAATTAGTTATAATAAACTGCGTCGTAACTATCAGCGCCCACCTCAGGCATAAAAAGCAAGCTCGTATGAGTTAATGGCTAACTCTTGTTACGAAGTTTTTATATAGGCCGCCTTAAGGCCTCCGTCGTGGCTTAATGACTGCTAGAGTCGGGACCGACAGTTTAACGTGCCCTCCGAAGCACGGCGACGCTCAGATGTAAATGCATATAACGGTCACCCATCCAAATAGTAAGTCACTTTTCCTAGGTAACAAATAGTCTGAGCGCGAAAAAACCAGTGTTCAATATGTTTGTACGAGTATGTTATATATTATTATGTATATAGGTATATAACTTCTTTATTTTCAGACAATGAGATCCATAGTACAATCATTGTATACATAAATAGGCACAAAATACAAGAAAACACATAACAAAAGAAACAATACATGAAAATAGAAACCATTATGGTTATAATTATAGCCACTGAAGTAAGCCTTCAGGAGTGATCGTATCACGCCCTCTATTAACTAGAAGAGCCAGCTATATCTCTGTTAAGCAGACACGGTCATTCAACATGTCTGCTAAAGGGAAATTACTTATAATCGGTCGTCCTCATAACTAGGAGTTAAAATTAATAAGCAATGCCATAGGGGAGTGACAGGGCGTTCTCATACTGGCCGATAACGACGCGTACACGATACCGACATAATGAAATACAACTGAAGCTGATGTAGAGCTGATGATATCCCAAGAACGGTGGTCGCTTCGAGATTCTTTGTTCCGCGCTCGCTAAGAACCTAAGATATCTAAAGAACTATCCCAAAATATCAGCTTTTATAAGACTTTAGACCGTTTTATAAGACTTTAGACCGGACCTAAGACCGGAAATTGCTACGACAACGCCACAGACAAACTTATAAAACCCCTGTTTTTCAGCCCAGGGTTAAAAATTCTCTTTGTTCGTACTCAGTGAGCGTGTGATTAGATCATTTCGATTGGTAAAGTTAATTAAGCAAATTAATCAGGTGCCAATCACTAACACCTTGATATCCTTAAATATAGCGACCGTCATATGGCGATCCTAATATAGCAGGGTATATAGTTCGTAACCAAGATTACCATACTGGCCTAAGTACTTTTTATCGGGAAAAAATCTACGTTGTCAGTTTTTCGCGAGCCAGGATATTACCAAACCAATCAGACAGCTAGGAGGTCCCATGACGTCGCCAATCGCACGTATTTTCACTGATTTTTACGAATAACTGTGTGGAATAAGCTATTAGTAGATTAGGGTTCGGAGATTCCAGACTATAATAAATTTAAAATGTGTTGGATTGTAAAGAGCTATTTTTTTTTTTAATTGCGATGTTAGTATTTAGACTTGTCCGAGTGATGGGCGCAGTGCAATGCCCTCAGTGGACGTGCTCTGTTATAGGCAGAGGTAACAGATGGCCTATCTGATTGTTCGCATTCACAACAGAGAATAGCTACCGTCATCATCATTATCAGCATTATCAGAACTGGACATGGGCTGTGGGCCTTCTCCAGCCATCCGTTCCTCGCGAATTTAACAATATCACCACGCCATTACGTCGGGGCCTTCCTACACTTCGCTTTCCGGTTTTAAGTCGCCTGTAAATAAATTAACAAATACAGCAAATAGTTTAGCTAGTCGAAAGATGTCGCAGTTAACCAGTTGGCAATGTGAATGCTATTATTTCGTGTTTCTCTCTAGTAATTACCGGTGGAGAAGGGGCGAAGTGAAAGCAATAGTGGTAGGTGGCGCCCTCAGCGATTTATTGTTTTAATAATAACGTGAACTCGCAACAAAGAGAATAAAAGTACGCGGAGCGAGCGACGCGGAGCAATAAGTGAACCTCGCTTAGAGACGCGGCAGATACCCGCACTAACTCATAGAACCACAGCCGAAATCAACATACCTACATAAGTACCTACAGAGCCCGTAGTCTAAGTTTTGTTTTGTTGATCGAAACGCATACCTATCGAGAGGCGAGTTGCGAGATATTTTGTATGAAAATCCGGTAAGCGCCTCTAGCGGGAGATTTGCTAACTATTCTATTCTCGCTTGTCGCAAATCAAAATAACAAAACTCAGAGTACGGGTTCAGTGCGGCATTGATTTTATTAGACGATAGAGGCCGTCAAGCTGACCCCCGCCACTTGGCCTTATGAGCCTTATCCACCCCTTCTAGTTTCGCAGCTCATCGGCCCAGCTCCGTGGCAGTCGCAGTGGGTCGGCGCAGCAATATGAACATTCGTATGTTTCATCCTGCCGTAGGTACTTTTTTCGATTATTTCCTAACTTTCCAACTAGTTTGAGTTTAGATCAAGTTTTTTAGTATATTGAGCTGCTACAGCGCTGTTGTCTGACGGAAAATTATATACCTACATCACATGTCCCTAAACTAGTAGGTACCTAGGTATAATGTTAGTCGTAAGTACCTCACAGGGCAAGTCCAATGATGACGTGTCTTATGGTCTGTGGTTGCGTCCATGGTGTTATGTTTCATGTGTCTGTATTGGCTCCGGCGGCATCGATATTCTTCAAACCGTAACACACCAATGCGAACATCTTCTTGGTAGCTTCTTAGGATGAACTCTTTTTTTCACAGAGTCTGTAGTGTTAGTACGAAGACTTAAAGTAGTAAAAATTGCGAGTTAAAATAGTAATTTATTTTAAGAGTACACAATTCCAGCAAATACGTAATAAAATATTGAATATTTTGCTGTTTTTTTCGCTAATATTTAATGAGATATAAACGAATCATATTTTCAGTTGGTAGCGAGCGCTTAACCCATTTAACAAATGAGTCGTTGGAATCTGATTATACTGAAGGTGCCAGTTTTTCCTTCACAAGACTTTGTTTTGTTTTGTTAAGAAAATGTAGGGTTGGTTCACACTGAGGCTTTTTATCGATTTCGACGCTAAAACTTCTCTAATCTCGAACTCAAAGTACCCTTGAATAATGGAACCTAGGTAATAGTTAAGCGGTGGATATGAGCTTGCAACCAGTCGCTTTGTCTGCAGAAAAAGTCAAATATCTTTTATTCAGTAAAATCACAAGGATCATTTAAATAGTCTTATATACTAGGTAACTGTAGGTGCCAGATTTTAGCGCTATACATGTATCTTTTATATACTCCATAACAAATGTATCTATCTATCCAACTGGCACGTGGTTTGTGAGGTTTTATTTTATGGTGTAGTTTTACATACAAATGATTTATGCCGGTAAAACGTTTTCTTTCTAAAAGCCACTGGAATAAATAAATAAATAAATATTCACGGACACTTAACACAACGCCTTCTAGTCCCAAACTAAGCAAAGCTTGTACGATGGAAACTAGATGGCTGATAGAATACTTAAATAATTATTTTTTTGTAAATACATCCATAAAATACATAGAATAAAACGATCGATCCACCATCATGAACTTTGTTATTTTCTTGTCAAAATCATGTACTAAACATAAGAATAAACATTTGTGTGTGGCAAACATAGATGTTTGATCCGTGTTTGGGTGTTACTATGTAATATAAGTATATGTAGGTATTTACAAAAAAAAATAATTATGTATTCTATTCTATCAGCCATTTAGTTCCCATAGTACAAGCTTTGCTTAGTTTGGGACTAAAAGACGTGGTGTTAAATGTCCGTGAATATTTATTTATTTATGTACCTAGCCTCGCGATCACGGAGATCGGTCGCGATTTTTCACGCTCGTTAAAGAAGTGATGAGTAGTGCCTTAGGTGTAGACTGCCCTAAGAGACAAAGTGATTTGTAGCGTGGCTTGCCATCTAGTAATTGAATTATAACATCGATTTGCCATTAAAATGGTTTATGGAATGAAATGTTAAAGTCGGGAGGGGCGGCTGCTCCTTTCTGTTCATAAAACGACATTTTCCTTTTTTTTTCTATTTTTAAACGACTTAGCAAAAAGAGGAATATACCAAGATGGTAGTGCAAATGGCGACTGTTTCAATTGTATTTTATAAATACGGCATTGACCATTCCCAATGCCCTCTGATTTTGCATTACAGTTTAGACTAGGAACTGTTTATTTATGAAAAAAATAGGGCTCTATCTAGCTCATGTTAGCGTTAATTCTTCCTACTGACTAACGGTATTTAAATATGCCTAGAAAACGGTCATAGGCTAGCTCAATCAACGCGTCCCTCAGAGCAATCAGAAGTCCTAAATCCATGTTCGTGTTTGGAGTGACAAGTGGTAACACCTCGGTAGGTGCCTACCGTGTAGAAATGCCACAGTGACGGGCGGCTAATTGGAAACCCACCGACAGGTGGACATCACAAAAGAAGAATTTATGCTTAGTTGGGGCCTATTTTTACACCCGAGAATTGATGTTATTCTGACGTTTGCGTCTAGCTGCTAGAATTTTTAACAACGGTTACTTTCTGAGCTTTCTTGTTTTCATCAAAAAAGTCGAGCCACCTCTAAAGTTATGTTTTGATTACATAGTTACTGAATCTAGTGATTAAAAGAATAAGTAAAAAAAAATTTAATAAATAAAAAATAATATAATAATAAATAAAAACAAATTATGCTAATTTATTGCTACTGTGTTATTCTGTAAAACCTGGTTGTTTGCGATTTCATTTAACGCAAGCAAAAAAAAAGCTTGAAACGTGCGAGCGTGAAATTGTTTGATTATTGTCAGCGTCTTATAAGTACAACTGCCACCTGTCGGCCGCGATCTAGCATCTAAAACTTACAATCGAAATAAACAGATGTCGCTTTCCACTTTAGAAACAAAAGACTCGAAACGCCCTACAACTTTATACCGTCATAAACATGCTAATTTAGCTATGAAGTTTTTATAACATAATTAATAGTGTGTTGGCTTGGCTCACCGTGCCGATGTAAGGTTACTCCCATTAGCACCAAAAATATATATATATTTTTTTAAATTTACTTATTGTTTTAAAAATACATAATAACTTATTTTGTACTATATCACTAAGGAAACCACAAGGTTTATAGGAATAATGCTACATGAGTCTTAGCTTAGTCTTAGTTTTATACAGCTAACTGTTTTTTTTTTATAAAAAAGGAAGTACCTACTGGAAGGAGAGAAGAGGATTATTAGAGAAATCTACAGTATTTTTAACTAATGTTAACAGTTACTAGCGTCTAACTAGTAACTATCAATTTTTTTAGTTTCACATATTAAGTAATTTAGGTAGGTAGGTAAATAATGTCCATAGTTTTTCAACTCTATTACGATTTTCATTTCGCGGTATGTGCGCTGAACATCTAGAGTACTAGAGACTAGCCCAAGCCGAGATTATGATTTAGACCATTTTATATGACACTATTTAACTGTTGAAGTGATTATGTCGCGTGACCGCAAGTGTACTCTTTTGTCGACTCACGTTTTACGAGGAATGTATAATATACCTAGAGAAATTATTTATAATGACAAAAGCGTTACTTTCTATTAGTTTCTATTGATATATATTTTGCAGCGGATTTGTTCGCTTTCTGAGAGCATTTACACACGTAAGAAGGCTAGTGGAAGTAGTTACACTGCGCGTCTGCGTGGCTACGATACGGCGCAGAGTAGCTCTATTATATCTAAATCGGTATATATTGCTTTAACAAATTCAAAATCTGGTTTTATAGGCTTTCTATAGAAATAACTGAAATCAATCAAATACCTATATAAAATGTTTGCATTATTTTATACAAATAATAAGCTTTCTAACAATAGTAAGAGTTATTGTTTCTTGATATCTTTTCTTCTAAATAGTTTTTTTTTTAAATAATTGGGTACACTTATAGAAAGAAGACAGTAACAAGAGCTGGAAGACTGGTAGACAATGCTCTTAGCATTAAGTCCTCCTAGCACTACTTGTTTGTATGAAGTTTTTAAATAAATAAATAAAGAAGGAACGTGCACCTCTCATTGTTGTCACTAGGTATTTATAAAAACGAGAATGCTAGAAAAAAGGTTTTTCTATAACGATACAGAACCCCAAAAATTCCATATCATTTTATGCCACCTATTTGATTTAGGAGTTGTAGTTTTACGAGTGTTGAGTGTATTATCTACATAAAATAGTAATTGCAATCATTGTCGTTTTGCTGTTATCAGAATGTTTTTGTGTTGTAGATAACGAATGTTTATAGCCACATGTCATGCTGAGTATATTGAGACTATTTGGGGGAGCTTCCAATAAGAAGTTCCGAAGAGAGTTTCCAGATTGTCCGACACCGACACGATACCGATGTCAGTGTCTCAAATCTCGATGTCGACGTCGGTACAGATAGGGCCCGTCTCATAATATATTATGACACTAGCCGTCGCCCGTGGCGTTGCTCGCGTTCTACCCTTTAGAGTGTGACGTTTCAAAATTCCTTTCTTAGTGCACCCCTACACTATATAAGGATACTACCCTCCAAATTTCATACCTCTAGGACTTATAGTTTAGGCTGTGCGTTGATTCTAAGTCAGCTTCAAAAGAGTTTTATATAATTAATATTGAAATATTGATGATGATGATTTAGATCTGGGTTCGTCTGCCAGCTGCATAAAATAAAAAATAAAAAAGATTTTCGACGAAGTCGTGTAGGCGTCGCTGTCGTGTCGCGTGAATTTTTTTTTTAATGATTGTGTAGTTTAGGCTTTATTTTCAAACTCTTGGATTGTTAGACTGTTAGAGTTAGGTTAGGTTTCATGGTGATGTCTAGATTTAATTGTCAACGACATATTTTTAGTCGTATTTTTAGTAGTTTAGTAAGAACCAAACACACAGTTTGACTCAAAGACAATGGGTTAGTTTTTAAATAGAATCGTAAAGTAATTCTTAGAAGCCAGTTGCTCTCCAAACGGAGAGGGTACTATAATATACACAGGCCAAGTAAACAAATGTATGCTGTCGGATACGTTGCTGACGAATACATAGACATGGCAATATTAATAATGATTTTTGTGTTTGTATTATTGGATTGAAGATTAAAAACAGATTATAAATATTTTTACTATGTGAAAAATATACTAACTGCTTTGAATTGCTAGGTAGGTAAGTAGGTAGTTTAGGTTAGGAAACAAAGGCACGTAAAATATTATTTAGCAGATTTTGTTGAATCTTACACTTATTTGCTTTTTGTGTGTCATGGGTTCGATACCCACTGAGATCAAAGATTTGATTATGACAAACATACTCGTAGATGTTTATTTTATGTATTATAAGTATGTATTTACAATAAAAGGTAGTTAAGTATTCTATTAGCAATCTAGTTCCCATAGTACGAGCTTAGCTTAGTTTAGGAATAGAGGGCGCTGTGTGAAATGTACAAGAATTGTATTAATATTTAATTCTTATTTAAAATCAAGAACAAGTAAAAAAATATGATGTAACAGTCGTGAGAATCGGTTTATTCCATCCAGTCCTACTAGTAGTTCGATTATCTTACTGTTTGGACAAAAATATTCCTAATAGTTAGACTGACTAATCGAACATTTTGGATACGCGGATTTTCTTCCAAATAGAACTACTATTCCATCCAGTCCTACTAGTAGTTCGATATCGTAGGAGATCGCTACGAATAGTGCTACGCCGCGTAGCGCCGCAGATACTGGTAAAAAAACAGCCAACTGGAAGGAACTGGTTATTTCTGGTGACTGTTGACCAGAGACATTTTATACAATGAATTTTGCATTGGTGTTCTGAAAAGGGAACGGTACAACTGTGCTCGGACGAAGGTAGCACATTTTTTTAATTTAATCTGTGATCAATGATTATCGAACGCTTTGAAAGGATTGAACTGATGCATTACATATTCGTAAAATAATAAAACGTTTGTAATGTCAAAATCTCTTACTCAGTAAAATCACAAGGATCATTTAGAATCTCTTTTTTTTTTTTTTTTTTATGAGCTCTAGCTAAGCATTTGGCTGCCAGCACACCTGGTGGTAAGTGTCGCTGCAGCCTAGGGTGGAGCACGCTTAGCTATAATCCACCTATTCACTCTTTTCTTGAAAATTCCTAGTTTGTATCTTTCAGGAAATACTGAAGAATCTCAAACTGATACTGAATCTCTACCAGTAAAAACCTGTCTGTCTAACTGTAAATAATCTCAGCAGGTACAAATGATTTTTACCAATAATTTATGTGAACGTATTATAAAAACATGTAACAATTAAAACCTACGCTTCTTAACGAAAAAAAAATAAATTTTATTGATTTTTTTCTGTCGACTCTATACGTTGCTGTCTCTATCAACAGGACAAAAGAGACTGGTGGTGTAAATATATTAGAACAAATATTATAATAGTTTTGGTTCAAAAATAGTTAAATAAACAATTTTTCGTAACGTTTGTTAACTTGGACCACCGGGAGGGTTCGGTAGGTACCTACCTATACCTACTAGGTAACTATTGCTGTTCAAATAATACTGATTTTATGTAAGTCTTTCTTTAAAAAGAAATAATATCAATCAGAAAGTTTTTATTGTTGTTAATACAGTGAAATACCTACTTAGGGAGGACAAAACCACATACAAGGCAACACAAACTTAGCTAATGTCGTTGGTGTACCTACCTACTGCAAAAAGTAAGCATGCGTTACTAAGAGAGCCCTTAATCTGAGGTTTATTCGGTTGATCTGCGAAAAACGAGAATTGAAACTCGTAGTTTTTGTATGGAGAAATGAAGTGTCTCAAAAACTGTAAACGCGGTAGATATAGGCTTTGTAATTTCAAAATAAACAACTGTCAAACCAATATACCAACTACCAATGATGTTCGAGCACTGGTTATTAGAACCTTCCATCGACTATGCAGAGTATGCAGGCAGCAGCAGGCGACGTGTCGCCGCGTCTTGTCGCGTCATGACGCTCGTATCCCATGCGACGCAAGGGGTCGCTAATATATCAATACTTTAGCCGTCGCCCGCGGCGTTGCTCGCGTTCTACCCTTTAGAGTGTGACGTTTCAAAATTTCTTTCCTAGTGCAACCCTACACTATATAAGGATACTGCCCTCCAAATTTCATACCTCTAGGACTTATAGTTTAGGCTGTGCGTTGATTCTAAGTCAGCTTCAAAAGAGTTTTATAAATATACTAGCCGTCTCCCGCGGCGTTGCTCGCGTTCTAGTGTGACTTCTCAAAATTCCTTTCTTAGTGCACCCCTACACTACATAAGGATACTACCCTCCAAATTTCATACCTCTAGGACTTATAGTTTAGGCTGTGCGTTGATTCTCTGTCAGCTTCAAAAGAGTTTTAGGTATATATATTGATTGATTTAGAAGAAGATAGAAGATAAAACTAGAAACCAGAGTAGTCTCAATTTAGTTTGGTTGATCGAAACGAATATTGAAAAGCAACTAGCATGATATTTTGTATGAAAATGTACTATGCGCCTCTAGAGGGAGAATTGCAAACGATTTTTCTCCATACAAAAATGTCAAAAACTGCGTGTTTCTCGATTCTCAAAATTAAAACTCAAACGGGCTTAGTAGTTTCGCGGCGAGATGTCGCCTGCAGCCAGCTACGCAATTATACCTTTAATCTAATTCTCAAGGGCGGCGTGTGATGTGAACTCTAGCCGATATTAGGTATGGACACCTCACGACAACGACGTCCGACAATTCTCTATAGCATAAAGTACATGTCAATGGCTCGAAAATACCTACATGTACTCGTATATTATCGTGCCGTTACGGTGTTAAAGCATCTATTATTAGTACCTGTCTGTATTGTTCTAAATATGATGATGAGGTCTCCTCCGCTCCGTCCAATATCGCGTTTGACAGCATGAAAACCGCGAAGTTTCAGCGAAAGTTCAGAAAATACATAATATTTTACTAAGTCATCTTTTAGGTATATTTTAAAATAAATACTTATTTTTTATATTAAAACAACGCTTGAAAAGTTTTTCGATACATACAGCTACCTTAGTAATTAGGTATAGGTACATACATACCTACTTAATTAACAAAATTAAGTAGCTATCTAAATATACCTATACCTAAATACGTCAAAAAGTACGCTATTAAAAAAGTATAAATACTTAGCGTACCTACTTAGGCTAGGTAATATAAAATAAGTAGGTACCTAGTAGTTACTGGGTAGGTACATCAAAGGCCCACCTGTTGATGGTGTACAAATTCTGAAAAGAATTTAAAATCAAGTCCACGAATATGAGTCTAATAAAAAAGTGTACCTACCTAATATTAAGCAAAAAATAATAAGCAAATAAAAATATAGTTCAAGTTTATTTAAAATTAAATTGACAATGCGTAATATGCAGATGCAGCGCTGTATCGTGCACGACGCGCAACACAGTGCTGCAGCTGGCTGTGGGCGCGAGGTGCGCGCGGGCGCAGCATGGTGCGCGGGCGCCGCGAGTGCGTGGCGGGGGGCGGGGGGCGGGGCGACGCGCGCCGCCACTGGCCGACACGTGGCCCCGCCCACTGCCGCTCCGCGCGCCCGCTCCGCCGCCACGGCTCGCGCTCCGCCAGTATCTCGCGAGCCTTCGCTGCTAACGCACGTGTCGCGAAATTCAGAATTCGCGCGTTACGTTTCAGATGCTCGCCGCATACTAAACTCATGCCGGCCGAGGAGGACCCCGCGTCCATGGACGGCCGGGATTCCGGTTCGCCCCAGCAATTCTGCCTGAGGTGGAACAACTACCAGAACAATCTGACGAGCTGCTTCGACCAGCTGCTCCAGAGTCAGTCCTTCGTGGACGTGACCCTCGCGTGCGAGGGACAAAGTTTGAAAGCGCACAAAGTCGTGCTGAGCGCGTGCAGTCCGTACTTCCAGTCGTTGTTGATGGAAAACCCGTGCCGGCATCCGATCATAATAATCCGGGACGTGAAATACTGCGACTTGAAGGCGGCCGTTGACTTTATGTACCGGGGCGAGATCAACGTGTCGCAGGATCAGATCGCGGCGCTGCTGAAAGTGGCGGATACGTTGAAGATAAGGGGGTTGACGGACGTGAGCGGCGAGCACGCGTCTCTGTCAGGGTACGGGTCGGAGGTTGGTCGCGGTCGGGGGGCGAAGCGCGCGGCCAGCCCGGGGGGTGAGTCCGTGGGCGCGAGGGCCTGCCGCCGCGGCTCGGCGGAGGCGTCGCCGCCGGCCACCGGGGACCTGCCGCCGCCGCCGGAGCCACACGCTGCTGCCGCGCCACCTGGTGCTGCTGCTGCGCCGCTGCACGACGACATCGACATCCGCCCAGGCATCGCTGAAATGATCCGCGAGGAAGAACGGGTAAGTCACACTGTTCATACTAACATTACCATCTCCTTTAAGTCGGTAAAGCATCAAGTAAAATAAAATTGTTGGAGTTCCTACCCTACCTAGGTAACCTAGCCAGAAGGCCAGCTCAGGCAAACAAATAAAAACGCTTTGGTAAGGTGATGCTCTGGGGATGACATTTAATTCCAAGTTTCTCCAGTTTGTTTATTGGCGAGGTCACGCCGCCGCCGCGCCGGCATGCAGCTCGCTCGACGCGGTGGTGTCTCGTAAAAGTTTACCGCGGGGCGCCTCACCCCCGACTAAACTTTCCTACCTATCGAATAACGCAATTCATTTATATTTCCTCCCCCATTTAGTTGATGCTAATGTAAAAGTTTTAGTGCACAATGGAAATTATGAGTTTTTAGTTTTATCGGTGCTATAAATCGGAAGAGTTTTAGTAAAATATAATAAAAAGCCACGTTTTATTTTTAAGTTTTCGCTCAGAACGCGGAAAAGTAGGGCAAACATGATAAAATGGGTACTCTACCTAGAAACTTCTTGAAATCCGACGTAGGATCATTTATTTGATGGAACTTATAAAATGGTTGAAGAACGTAGGTAAATTAAATATTTTACAGCAGGTACCTACTAGTTTAGTTAGTGTGTAGGTAGATAACTACTTATCTTAGTAAAGTATTTTTTTCCACTTACACAGATTATCAGCTGTCCACAATGTTTCAATCAGCAATTGGTAGTAGGTAGTACTAGTAGGTAGGTTAATAAGTAGGACAATTACCAACGTAGTACCTACACTACCTACCTCTACCTACTTAGGTACCCAGTTTCAGTCATTAAATAACTCGCGCAAGAACTAGGACTTAAATAAAATAAATTCTTTATTGTAAACTAAAAATTATAATCGCATCAGTAAATATTGGCCCTACAATTGGCGGTCTTATCGCGCACATGCGATTTCTTCCAGACAACCGATTAATTAACCTATAGTAACTTAGGTTGAACTATTCTCTATGTTAAAAAAAATACCTACAAATAATTAATATTAAATTAATTAACTTCAAAAACTTAATTATATTCTAAGTAATTACCTTCGTATTTCAAGCAATTATATTTGTGAATATGCCTACCTACATACTGAATTAAGTATTATATATTATCCATTTGCAAGCACTGCATTTCATCTAGAATTTGTTTCTGATTATATATAGGTATAAGTTTTGCTGATTTCGGGACTATAGGTAGGTACCTAGATGGCGTTGTCTAAAAATGAATTTTAAAACGTAGGTAGGTACCTAACGTTATTAGGTTTCTACCTACATAATATTTAGGTAGGTAGTGAATAAATAGATTTTAAAATAGAAATATTTAGGCTCTTATAGGTAATTATAAGTTTGGAGAAATTTTAAAAAATATATAACAAAATGCAATATTTTATCTACCGTAAAAAAATATAGGTACCTAGTACACATCTTTGAATAAGTGCCCAATTTTGGCGCAGGTTCTTTTTATGAAATGTGAGGTCACGACGTAAGACCCAAAGAGAGAACACTAAATAAACAGTAGGTACTTATACCTAGGTATAGGTACTAGGTAGTATAGGTTAGGTATAAATCAACGGAATTACGTAATGTAGGCAAATGATTTTCTTTGTTAAAACAATGTTAGGTACAAAATACGTTTTTGTTGCCAATATAAATATGTAACGGCCTATTGTTACGCGTGTTGTATGTATTTGGTGTTTTGCCTCAAAAACTAGGCCTTTCTTGTTACAAAAGGATATTGTTCAAATACAATTACAGCTATGCAATCAACATAGATAAAGTTATGTTTGCATTACAGTGGACCTTCCACACGTGCTGGCGCATACCGGTTTGCCGAGCACTAGTATAGTTGTCAACGGCTTGTTGTGCCGTTTTTTCAATTAATTTTCGACACTTACAACAATATACGATACTAGCCGTCGCCGTTCTACGTTTTAGAGTGTGACGTTTCAAAATTCCTTTCTTAGTGCACCCCTGCACTATATAAGGATACTACCCTCCAAATTTCATACCTCTAGGATTTATAGTTTAGGCTGTGCGTTGATTCTCTGTCAGCTTCAAAAGAGTTTTTTATATATTACGGTTAAAGGGTTATAAACCACGAAAATTTTGTGTGTAAATGTAGGTAGTAAGAATACATAAGTAGGTATATTGAAATATACTCGTAAACGAATATAGAGCAAGTATTCCAGTAAGTAGGTATCTAGCCCACCTAATTAGATATCGTTTTATTAACAACAAAAATAACATTAAGTATACGCGCCTGTGTGCCTAATGTAGACTTATTTGGTCTTATTTATATTGATATTCTAAAGCTACGCTAGCTAACATGACTTTAAGTGCCTTTAACGGTTTACGTATACGACAAAGTCGACGTAATCTATATTTGTATGAAGATTTGAGCATCTCCCATAGCCATATCAAAGTAATAATTCAACAAGGTATGCTCCTCGAGTCTGAGGGTAATTTGGTAAGTACTAATATGTGAAGGAGTTCTTAGGCCGCCTTAAAACCTCCGTCGTTGTCGTAACGACTGCTAGAGTCGAGATCGGGACCCACGCGATAGTTAATTCGGTTAGTTTGCAAAAATTGAGCTAAATTTTTTGTAAAATAAAACGGTTTTCGTTTCACTATTTTACTTTTGACATAATGAAACACTGACTACGCTCAGCCGTCAACTCGCAACGACTCCGGCACGTGTGGAAGTATTTTTTAAGTATGACCTGGTTTTTTAAACTTGAATTATTAGAAAAACCGATACAAATTAACATAAAACAAGGAATTTTACTTAAAATATAAGCACTACTTACTGATAATAAAGAACTTAAAGTTTAAAAAATTGTTCTTATCCATTTAGATAGTTACAATGATTAACTATGTGTTTTTCATAAGTACCTATAGGTACCTAAGTAACAATTAAATTATTTTTTTTAATTTATTATTATTTTATTTTATTTTTCAGCCGTGGTTTTCCCACTGCAGGGCAAAGGCCTCCCCTCCCTCCTTCCACTCTTCGCGATTTAACGCCGTTACAGGCCAAGATCTAATAAATTAACTAATAAATAATAATAAATAATTAACTAATTAATTAATTTAATTTAACAGTAATAAATGTCTGTGTAGTTTATCGTCAGACCAAGCGATCTTAGAACGAGAGTCACTGCTGCTTTTCTACTGCAAGTGTTTAGAACCAGCCTAACAACAGGCGCAATGGTAGACACGTTAGAAATAACATCACAATAAATAAGAAGCGGTTATGTTGTAGGTACATGTATAGCCCATTATTTTCTTGATGAAACTTTGTAATTAGTATTCAATTGAAAGTTTCAGAAATCTATCACGGTTTGGTTTCATTTCTTATTCTTGATCCTTATCTGCTATTATTTAATGCACTAATCAGCTACCTACCTCATTTCATCATCATAACGTTATAACTCTGAACAAATTTCAATTAACGTTTCTAATTAAAAATTCTAAGTACATACCGACATTTCAAAAAAAAATGTTAGATTAATTTATGTCGGACGATAAGACTATTTATTATAGGTAGTTTTGAGTTCGATTAGTTCTGTAAATATGTGACCGATAACATTTATGAGTTTGAACTAGCTTCCAACGTCGTTAATGTTGCCGCAAGACAGCTCGGTTTAAAATAGGTACCTATGCAAAAATATCTAGTTAGACAAAAATATTACAAAAAAAATATATTATCATATCACCTTATAAAACTTCTAGGAACATCTTCATCGTAATATGCTTTTTATGCTATCATAAGAGTGCATGTAAGCACACTTTTATCGTTCGATATATTACAGTAATCCATAACTTCAAGTGCATTGGAAATTATCATCCACTTAGAAAATTTGAAAACTTCTGGGTGCAGTAGGTAAAGCAGTTATTCTAAGTGTTTCTAAGTTAGGTCATCCATTACTACGTGTATATATTTACTTAACGTATCGATCTAAACAATTAAATTCGCGTACGAATTTCATTGTTTGAAAAAATATTTAGCATCTTCACTTGCCAATTGAAATATAGAGTTGGCATATCTGGATTTTGAATTGACCACTCTTTGGTTAAGGACTTGTAAAAGTTATGTTCGAATTGCATTTATATATATCATTTAGTTTTTTATTTAAGATTGATAAGGCTGTGTTAGCCTGTGTTACGTCAAATCGGATCCTCTAAATAATTAATTTAATCTAACCGCTTTATTTATATTCAACTGTCATTTTCAAAAAATGCTCTATCATTGTCACTTGCATGATAACGAAAAGAGATGACAACAGATTTAGCAATAATTTTAGTTAGCTCAGCTTTAGAAGACCAATATGAATATACCTTTTTATTACCTAAGTTGTTGCGTATGTAGTTAACCTATCTACAACATTTTGTTCATCTGTGCGTACTGTCTTACTAAAGGTGACGTCACGTGACGGCCACTCACCTCATGACGTCACTGTCCTAATTAGTTGCTATCGTTAGAATATTCTAAAGGTGTTTCCAATGGTCGTAACAAATTAGCAATGGCTAGGTTTTGTTTTGTGCTCAAAGTGAATCAGTGCTTTTAAATCTAGACTAATTTAAGTACCGTATAGCATTTACGACGATGACTGGCCCTTATCGATAACAAACTATTTGTTTGGCTGGTTTTGAGTCATGCAGCATCCAGTTTGTACCAGCTTTATTGTGACTCTTCTAAACTGTAGCGAGTCCGAGTTTGAATATGATTGGTTTTCGAAGATCGAGTTCTTTATTTTCGAAGATCGCTGTTTCGAATAGATAATTATAAATGCTATAGTGAGTATCGATTCTCTTGTTTCATTTTTCTAAACTAACCTAATTTGACAGCTCTAAAATTATAGCCGTGTTAGGGTAGCCAACATTTTTACCTATGTACCTACCTATTCTAATTCTGAGTAAATGACATGTATGTGGGTAGGTATGTATGTATGCTATGTCTGTGTATAGGTATAAATACAAAAATAATTTATCGCTTTGCAACTTTTAATAAAATGAAAACAAGATTATTTTAATGAATTATGAAATAAAATCAATTAATATTTATTTAGGCGTGAAATTAAAAGAATATCGTATATTGAAATTCACGGGCTATAAACTTTTAATTTAAATGTTTTAATATAATTTTAGATAGGAATTTTGTAATATTGTACCTACTTCTGTGCACATCAATGTTTTTGCCTAGAAAGACCGACTACGTCATACGTCATTTCATTTTTTGTCAACATCTGACATTATTTTGTGGCGTTTATGTAAAGCTAACGTATTCGAGTCACAATGCGTGACAACCCGACTAGCAAATGTTGCAGAGGTACCGCGCAGTGTAAATCGGATTTAAGCTACCGTAACGATATCAATTTATGTTATTCCAGGTTCGAACCCGTAGCTAGAATATTTTTCGAAACGTACCTATTTAATTATTAGTGATTAATTTCAATTTTAGTTTATTTATAAAATAAGAATTATCTGGTAGATAATAATTTTGTATACGAGAAAATCCTAATGATCGTTACAATAATATCAATTCAACCAGTTGTACTTTACGCATCAACAATTTTTAAATGAACGATTTTTAAATGCAAAAATGATCATCTTATACCTTGTTACATTCGGAATATAAAATGTAAATTAATGACTGGCCACCACGCATTTAGCGAACTTAATCCTTTATTATCCTTCATATAATTAATGATTATTAATTACGAGTTAAAACTTAACTTTGATGATGTAAAAAACGTTTTATTGAAACCAATTCTTTATTCTTTACTAGCCGTCTCCCGCGGCGTTGCTCGCGTTAGAGTGCGACTTTTCAAAATTCCTTTCTTAGTGCACCCCTACACTATATAAGGATACTACCCTCCAAATTTAATACCTCTAGGACTTATAGTTTAGGCTGTGCGTTGATTCTCCGTCAGCTTCAAAAGAGTTTTATTTATATTGATTGTACACAGAGATACTTAACTTAAAACTTACCTAAACTTCGAAACGGTTATATCTGATAGGTTAATGCGGTCGAACTTACATTGCTCGCCTTTATGTACATGTGTACATAAAGGCGAGCAATGTATGTTCGACCGCATTGCTCGGACGCAAGCAAAATATATAGAAATTTTTCTATATACCTAGTAATATAGAAAAATCAGAATGTCAGAAGAAAAAAAACATAATTCAGTGTTGCTATTTATTTCTATTAGAAACTTTCGCGGCCGAGCTTTTACAAGAAGCTCTACTACTGCTAAACTGTAAGAAAAGAACGTTAAACTAATGAAACAGAGAACTGAGATCTTTAATTAATTGAGACAGCTGTTTAATCTATTCTTACAATGTTCCGTCAAGAATTCATCAAGATACTGAGGGTCCGTTATTTTTATTAGATACTTTGAAAATGGAGGCATCGTTATGACGCTGAATGTCAAGGCAAGTCAGACGATATAAAACATTAAAATCTATTCAAATAATACCACATTAGAGTCATTCGCGGGAATGAATGAAATGAGTGAACGGCATTCAGTGATGTCAAATTTGAGATTTAAATAAGGTGTCAACTGAGGACGCTGACCGATGAACTGCTATTTTATCGGAACAAACTGACCAAGCATTGCTTTCGTTTATTCTGAGTGGAAAAACTTTAGAATATAAAATAGGCACTTTCAACATCATCAATTCAGCCTATTTGCACCTACCGCTGAGTATTAGGCCTCTTCTTTGTTACGCCACTCTTTTCGGTCTCTTGCAATCTTGTCCAGTGATTCCCAGCTAGTTCTACGAAGTCATTTGACCATCGGGCGGGTGATCTCCCTCTTGGTCTACGAGCATCCCTTGGCCACCATTCTGTGACCGCCTTCGTCCATCTCCCGTCTTCACTTCTTGCCAAGTGTCCTTTATTAATAACAATTCTAAAGCTCGTAGGTACGCTCAAGAGACTCAGAATGAAGCCTCACTCAAGTATAGACAGTTTGGCACTTCAAAAAATATGTCCAAATAAAAGTCCTTAAGTTTTTATTCAGACTTGAAAACGGTTTCAGCTTATATGAGACTCTTTTTTTTATGGAGTTCTTAATCTAGTGTCGCATAGACTCTAGCTAGCGAATACATGCCATACTTACTAAAGACGTAGCTATAGGTCATAATAAGAGAATCCTTTACAGTATTATTTTTACTTAATGAAGAATTAGAAGGCTTAATTGGTAATTTATCTGGGCAAACCTAAATCAGATGATTAGGTTATTCAGCGGTCATAAGTGTGGACATTAGTTTTTCAGTCCATTGTGTTTCTAAGTTAGCCATTTTTATATAAGTTTTTATATTTTTATATATATTATATTTTATATTTTAATATTTTATATACTATTTTTACAAGGAAAAATTTATAACACCTTTCTTTTGAACTTGAAAGGAAAAGTTAAACAATAGACATTGTGAGTTAAAAAAAGAAGCCATTGATATATATTCAAACCATACTAAGGAACAAAAAAAGGGAGGTATGTTTATGGTTACGAAACTTAAGTACATTATAAAATTACATTATAAAAAACGTTTTCGTGAAAATGTGTGACCATAATAATTATGGTCACACATTTTCACGAAAACGTTTTTTGTCATCGACAGTTTTATAAAAAAAAAACATACGTAAAGGACGTAGTGGAACATCCTTCACATACATAATCTCGAAAAAACATACGATGCAACTACAAAACTTATTTATTGAGTTGGGAAAATAACTGGTCTTCATACATTTTAATAATTTCCTTTATCGCTTTACACACTTACTAGTAAATGTCAACCACAGAATGCACAGCGGCGTGCAGTAACCGCCATTTTATTATGGAACTTAAAAAAAAAAAAAATTATCGAAGGGGACATTGCTTCAATGAATATTGATGGAGAAGAACAACTTGCGCGTGACACAGTGGACACACGTACGGCTAGTGTACTTAACCAGCGTATACGACTGAACCCAACCCTCGGTAAAGGTATCGAAATGAATAGCGATCTAGGTCAAAGGCATTTTTTTTATGAAATAAGCAATGTTAGTGTAATATAGTTTAAGCATAGCAAAACTAGAGTTAGATTGAACATTGAAAATGGTCATTACACGTAAATAAAACAATAGTCATTACAATTACTAAACAAATGGCTCTGAGGTCTACTATGAAGCTGCTCAGAAAATGAAATGAACTATTTCATGCCTTTCATTTTTGGGCATGCCTCTGACACAGAATAGAAGTAGTACCTACCCTCTGGCTTGCACCGTTATATACCTACAAGGATCTGGTTTGGAACCTACAATGAGCTCTACATTTGAAACCTACTGCGTTGTTATAAGAGATAATTTTTTAACCAATAAAATCCAACTGGTTTAAATAAAATAAAAATATATCCAGTTTGAAGTAGCTGTTCTTTTCAAGCTGTGACAGGCCACAGTTCAATTTTGCTTATAATTTATTTTGCAGTTCCACTGTTTCATTTGAAATTGCAACATTGGCTTCTTCAATTGTGTTAAAACACAATATAAAGAAAATTATTCTTCTTCTTCTTCTTCTCTTCAATAATGGCCTGTGTCCGTCATTTCGACAGACAATTTTGCCAATGTCAAGTGTTAAAATTGTAATAAATAAGTCAAGTCAAGTCATTTGTCAAGTCGGCTGTCGTTTGTTTTGAAAAGAAAATGGTGGATTTTCTCTTCAAAACCTAACACGAATTTTCACATTCAGTAAAACCACTTTACACACATTTATTCCAATGGCTCACACTTTATGTTACGACCTAAGTATTATTGGTTAAAATTCCACCAAAATTAAACAACAATACTCACAATAACACAAGAAACAATATTAAAATAAAAGTGCCAAATGTTGTTTCAAAAAATGACAAAAATCGAATCCCAAAAATAATATTGGAAATTCACTGCCATTTTATAGAGTAGACGTAGGCATCAATGTTCTGAAAATGGACAGGTGCTTTGAAGAAGTTGTAAGCACAGTCAGCGGAACTTATGCCTACTATAGGTATTCTTAAATTAGATAATTGTCACGAGGGAGGCCTTAAGGCGGCCTAAAAACTCCGTCACCAGAGTTGGCTACTAACTCATACGAGCTTGCTTACTTTTTAAAAGTAGGTACACTATTCTGCGCAACAATATTGGTTACGTTGACTAAAAAGTACGTTGTTTTTTTTTAAAGAACATACCTAAAGTATTAGGTCAATTACACAATGCAAATGTAGTTATCTGTTATCTACACATTTGTCTAAGACAAACGTCGGCTCTTGCTATAAAGTCGTAAACACGCCTATCTTTTTTTAATTTAAAACAACACGGATAATAAGTGTCACTTCGCACGAATTAAGGCGGTTGTTGACACGCCGATTCTCGTGACCGCTAGTCTGTCAATAGCTTTATTGTATGTACGGGGAAGTAATGAGATTGTCAACTTTTACTTTGTTTATAGAACGTTTCGTAGGAAAAAAAGTTATAAATTTTTATTTCTTTGCGGGTTTATTTGTTTGTTGCGGGTGGGGGCTTTCATGTGTCAAGTACTTACCTTATATGTGACAACCGTAAACGTATCCAAGATATACATTAAGGGAGTTAAAATATTCATCACTATAACAACTTTTCCTATGAAATCAGCGGTGTTATTGCGAAAAAAAAACTGGCTGTATCTAACATTGAAGCTTTACAAATATACTTATACCACCCTGTACCTATACAACATCTATTCCGTAAAATACTCAAAGTCCATCTGACTTTTTCCCGGTCACACATCGTAATTACAAAATTAATATTCAACTATTCAAAAGTTCCATAAAATGTAGCGATTGTAAAATGTTAACGGACGGATGGACAGCTGAGAAAATTTCGACCTAGTACGGGGGTTTTTCTTACGTCTCCGCGAATATACCTACTTAGTACAGTCATATCGTGCCGTGTTTTATGGAAAATTTAAATTACTTGCAAAAACATAACAGACCGTGTTACTTAGCCCGTTTGTAAATAGATTGTATCGCTGTACAAACATTGATAACTTTTGTCTTAAGTATTTAATCTTATCAATGTATAATACTTTTTCTCGCCGCGGCGGAACAAAGAACGCGCCATTCGTATTAATATTACAGAATATAATGAGTAAACCTGACTGAAATTACCTTACACAGTAATTTCAGTCAGGTTCGGAAACTTATGCTTTTTGAGACTGAAGTTTATGAAATTCCACTAGATTTTAAATTTTCTGAAATAAGGGTATTTGGAAATAAAAATTATCAAAATTCCCTTAAGGAGGAAAACTTAAGGGGGATTTTGAGACTTACCGCTTGTCAACTTCACAAAGACCTAGATGACGTATTGCGTCTTTTATACCATTTTATACTAACCCTGGATTCCTTCGCGTTACACAAACAGGTTCTAACTATATTTACTATTGAACTATATCTATTTAAAGTTTTAACCAAATCAGTCCAGTCGTTAAGGGTCATTGAGTCATAAGGGCGCAATTATCGACACTCATGAAAATCAGATACCTAGTCGAAACTGCATACTCGCAGTACAACCGTGACAACCCTATTTCACGTTACAATGACATGTGACATGACTTCACTCGTGCTCTATTACTAAACCGGCAAAAATATCCCCCGGGTCAATGACCGGGTGACCTTTACCGCTACCCTTTCACGGTCCTTTGTCTACGACTAAGGTCTGGCTGGAGGCATCGAGACTTGTTTTGAAAATGGGCTACTGGTACAATTCAAAAGTGTTGCAATTGTAACACGCGTACACTAAAATGCGTGGGGCGCGCGCTTTATACGCGTAGGTACCTACGTCATCGGTATACCTACCACTTAGGTTACATGCGCACTAGGCGGCCAATGTGGCCTCGCGCCAGTGTTAAGCTTCCAGTTTTACAGATTCTGTTGGTTTCAGTAAAGTAATAGGGTACTTTCCGCTAAACTAATTAGCAATGCAGCTCAAAAACGTTGGATTCAATTTTGACAATCTTAGAACTACCAAAATCCGTTAAAAATTAAAAATAAAGGATGGTTTTAAGTGATCCCACGCAACTTACGACACTGACAATGTCAAACAAGTTCTCGCTAGCACACACGCGTTACAGATCTCACTATGCAAAAATGGCAACTAATATTTTTGATTTCCACTACACGTCACGGTAAAGCAGCTGTTTTCTAGCCTGTAGTATAACCAAGCAATAATAAAAAGTAATTTAATAGGAAAAGCGTTTTGCGCCACAATTATCGCAAATTATCAGGCCGCCGGCCGGGGTGAAAGCGTTGTGCTTCGTCTAATTATTGGCCTCTGCCTAATCATTGGTGTTGTTCGTCTAATCTAATTAATAGAACTAATTGAAAGTACCTACGGGTCAAACCAGCAAGTAGTGGGGTTTTGTATGGTTGTAAAAGATTATACTAGAAAACTTCTGGCGGGTGAAAGTGCCTTCTGATATGAGCAACTGCTTGAAACTTGTGAACGCGAAAAAAACAGCTGTTCCAAAAATGTTTGTAGGTATTGTTTTTTTTTTATGCTGGCACTATATTGGTTACTTAGAAGAAATTGTTTTAATAATTTGTAAAAAACAAATTTTTAAGTATAAATTCTTTTTTTTGTAAACTGTAGCAGAGCTAACAGTTCTAAAGTTACTCTAAATTCTTATTCAGACAAAACCAAGTCTTGCTAAAGTCAAACAAAAAAAAACAAATTAAGTAAGTACCTACTTACATATTATTTAATAAAGGTTACAACAACCAGCTAAAATGACAATTTACGATCTTTTAAAATCTGTGTCGGTGAAATTAAATTTTCATAAAATATCAATATTGCCCTAACTTAAGGTTTTTGAAGATGATCAAAGGAAAAATAATATGTTATGTAAATGTAATGTGCTCAGGTTTTGCAATCATTTGATTAAAAATATAATACTATGTTGTACTGTTATTAATACCGTTAAGCTGTTGAGTATATCTTTATTTATTACAGACTTCTTCACGAAGTTTCATACTTATACTAAAAGTTTTCTAAGTCAGAAAATTGAACGTGTTTCAGCGAATTATTCGTCCTTAAGACGAGAATATCAACTTTAATAATTAACTAGTAATGCGCTAAACTGAAATCTATCGATGTGTCAAAAAACACACTCGATGCGGTAAAGGGTTAATAAAGACTTTCTCAATTAGGTATTTAAGGTGATATCTATAAGTACACCTCAGTCTATGACTCTACACTACATTATCGGGTCGAATACCGCAATGTGTAATATAACAGGTGATATATTGTACTTTTATCTACCTACGCTCGCATTAACGCATAGGTATTAGAAGGATACAACTTGTTCACTACCAAACAACTCCGCCCACAAATAAATAGTCTATAGAAGTTTGGACACCAAACAAACCAATCAACTGTAAGTATATACATACCTACTACAATATTGGTAGAATGGGTGAGCGCTGGCTGCGTTCGAAATAAAAAAAAGTTTATTTATCCGTGGTATGATACAAAGAGTTATGTGTGATATTCGTGTTCGACCGCAAATGGTTGCTGAGAGATTTAATATTCTCTAAAGAGGTTTCTAATGTATTTTATTTACAAGTTAACTACTACTAGTTAATAAATAATCCGAAGTTTTAAAAATAATTGTTTATAGGTACTTACTAACAATTAATAGTGGTTATGCATAGTATTGTGCACACAAAAAAACTGTTAAAAAAAAAAAAAAAAAAAAGTAAGTACATACCTAATTAATGTTATAATGTATAAATATATATAAAACTCTTTTGAAGCTGACAGAGAATCAACGCATAGCCTAAACTATAAGTCCTAGAGATATGAAATTTGGAAGGTAGGTTCCTTATATAGTGTAGGGGTGCACTAAGAAATAAATTTTGAAACGTCACACTCTAAAGGGTAGAACGCGAGCAACGCCGCGGGCGACGTCTAATAGTATAAATATAGTTATAATGAATAAAATAATGTAAATTAAATGTATTCAGATTGTCCTGCTTTAGTTGCTGAGCTAAATATTTTTAACAGTGTTTTTATTTGTCTGTTAGGTAAATTTCACTTATTTACCTAACATGTTTTTCAATGAATTTTTATGGTTTCATAAACAATGTTTTTTCTTTAAACACAATTATAAAATGTACCTCGTAAGTGGCTAATTATATAGGCTCCACGCGTGGACTCGCGTGCAAATGCTACTTCAATTGATTCTGTACAGAAGCTTACTAAAAGCAAACACTTATTCATATCATTTTACATACTTGGAATAATCTTGCTATTTTAACAAATCGGTATGTACCTAACCTATCACTAATTTACCTTTATATTTTGTAACGTATTCGCGAAGGAATTGTATGCGTCATTATAATAATTTTAACTTGAATAAAAATTAAACGAAACGAGTTACACGTGATATTCTGACTACTTCTTTACATATACAAATGATTTACGATTTATTGGTTGAAGTCGGAAGCAGGTTCGTAGTCAAGGACCGGTATTTTAGGTGAGTATGCATATTTGTTGAATTTTCGGACAAGCCGCGTCAATTTTTAGCTTACCTAATTCATTGTTGAGTACCTAAGTAACCAATTAGTCGGTCATTTTCATGACCCCATATTTTGTCACATATATGTACCACAAGTGAAGTTATTTTTCGTGGTCTCATGGCTTTCTGTTATTCCTCTGTTGAGTTAATCGAACCGATTGACACATTATTAGACACAATTATAAGTAACTATTCTAAGCTTACATTGATGTCTGAGGTACTCTTCTTCTCTTCAGTAATGGCATCTGTCCGTCATTTCGACAGACAATTTTGCCAATGTCAAGTGTTAAAATTGTAATAAATAAGTCAAGTCAAGTCATTTGTCAAGTCGACTGTCGTTTGTTTTGAAAAGAAAATGGTGGATTTTCTCTTCAAAACCTAACACGAATTTTCACATTCAGAAAAACCACTTTACACACATTTATTTCAATGGCCCACACCTTATGCTACGACCTAAGTATTATTGGTTAAAATTCCACCAAAATTAAACAACAATACTCACAATAACACAAGAAGTCTATCGCCCTAGTTACAAGTCGGACGGAAGCACATGTAGAAACGCACTTGGTCAATTGGATAGCAACAAACGTCAAACTCCAACTTAATGCAAATACAGTCTTAAAAACCTTAAAATATTCGCAGTTTACCCAATAACGCTAATAATATTCATAAGAGATATTTTAGTAATTATATTTTCGACTTTAATCCGCAAATCTGCTTGAATAATTTAAACATTAAAATATAATTCGATTACAAAATGATTAATAAATATATATGTTTATGTGAAATTCTGTGTTGCTGTTGAAAAACTTATTTTACATCAGATTTCTTTTTTAGATAAACTTATTTTATATCAGATTTCTATTTTAGATTTTTATCTTATCTTTTATCTATCGCTTACCATCAGGTAAGATAGTGGTCAAACGTTTGAAACTATTTAAAATAAGTACAGATAGTGGTGTTGATCCTGTTGTTGTATTTTTCTAAACTAACCTAATATGACAACACTAAAGACATTGCTGTCCCTTTCTCATAAACTGAAACGACAAAGACGGCTATAATTTTAGCGCTGTCAATTAGGTTTGGTCTCAAAATCCCCCTTGAGTTATCCCCTTTCAGGCGGTTTTGAGACCTTTTGTCTCTTTTTCATTTAAAAAAATTACAATCAAGGGGATTTTGATACACTTCAGTTTCGAAATCTCCTTTGGTCAAAATTACACCGTAGTAACTGTAGTACTTACATACTTTTAGTTTACCTACCTAGGTTAGTTAGGAAAAATGACCACATAACCACAAATAAGAGCACGGTACAGAAAACCACGCGTACACTTGTAGTTAAACCAACAATACTCTGTGATCTTAATTTAAATTAATGACGTCATAACTAAAACTGTAGGGCCAGTAAGCGTAACGTTTATTATTTTATCTGTTGCTCAGGTCATTAACAGACCTCACATCACGGCAATTTGTACGTCTTCTACAGTCTTGTTTGTGTGACGTCATAATTGAGACGACACAGCAGCTAAAAAATGGTTAGTTATGACATTTAGTTCGGTTCGAAATTGCAATGTCACAAAAGCTTGAACGAATTATCACACATTTCGCCCAACCATCATCCAAGCGTGGATGAGAAGAGCTGAAGGCCAGGCTCAAGACCGCGGGATCTTGGGAAAGACCAACGTCCAACAGTAGACCAATATAGGTTGATGATGATGATAAAGCCATAGATTTGATTCAGGGGTCAGATACTAGTTAACCAATTATTTTTATATCAATAAACAAATTGAAAAACTATAGCGAACCTGTTGCAAAGTAACAATAGCGTAACAATACAATAACCTCAATAGTCGGCCGCTCGTCCGCACAATAGAGTACAGCGGATATAAAATTAAATATAATTAAATAATAACGATATGGTTTCCGACAAGTAGGCCTGCAGCCCGTAATGATATCAATATTGTGGTGTAATAAAAATTGCTAACAACATGCAGCCGTAATAACGGGCGTGATGTTACAATTTACGAGCTTTGATATCACTGGCCTCACAGCGGAGTGGCTTTGCTTTGTTGATTTTATTTTCTTATACCTAGTACAAGCTATTGCTTAGATAAGGACTAGATGGCGCTGCGTGAAATGCTGTTTTTTTTTGTAATTTTATCATTGTCTTCATTTTTATCGTTAAATGAGCACAAAAATAGGTTACAATACTTTCCGTGGTATTTAAAATATAGTTTTTTATTCGGTTTTAAGCTGTCACTCAATGCTCAACGCATAAAAACCGCAAGCCGCAAAAATATTTTCTAGAATATACATTTTACAAACCCACTGACATTAAATTTAATTACAAGGGTTGTCTAGTATACATGATTTAAAGGAAAACTTGTTTCTTAGCTCCAAAGAATTCTTCTCTATCTTTTTGATAATATATATTTTATTGATGTAAGTGACATGGGAAAAAGTAACTTCTGTATCATTCAAATTGGAAATAATTCTAGGAATTCATAGTATAGTAAGAGCTCTACGTAGTAAAGTAGGTACCTACTACATAATGGAAAGGTGAAACATAGAAAATGAAATCAGTTTAGGTATGTAATTTACATTACAAGTCGATAAGGTAGGTACGTCTCTTTGGTACTTCAAATAGGTAGTAATGCTTCGATTTGAAAATCTATGGTTATCAAGCTATAAGAAAAATACTACAGATTTCGTCATATGAATTTGTAAGTATGTACGTACTTATACATTTTAATAAGAGAAAGTTAAATCTTGACACTTTGACACCCCTATACACTTTCCATAACAGAGCGCAATCACACGTGAAGCAGGGAAAGTATGCACCTATTTACAAAAAGTATACAAGCTAAGTTTGGTTTAGTGAGGCTAGATGGCGTTGTGGTAGTCAGAGTTAAACTGACTGGTAAAAAACTCTCTGGCCTGCCGAACCCACCGGCAGACAGGCGTCGGATATCAGCCCTGATTAAGCCGTCCCAAACCTGCTAAACTTCTATGTAGAAATTCTCAGGGTATAATTGAAGGTAGGTGAATGCAATTTGTATATTATTTATAATATTATCTGTAATTATACGGGTATAATTACATGAAATGTATTCAACGTCGCGCCAGTATCCGTATTGAAGTAACTTTGCATATCTTGTCATCGCTAATGCAGTCTTGCCCTTAGACCGCGGGTATACTGGAGCTAGTACAGAGAAGGGTTAATTAGATTTAACCATTCTAGGCTTACCTTATAGGTTGAAGGACTTAGAAGTCGTCAGAAACAGTGGTCGTCTGGGATGAAGCTAAACAACTGACAATGCGTAAACGATTGCGAATCGCTATGCACTTCCCATCTAAGTATGCATTGAAAACTGATTTTGATGTTTGATTACCTACGTACTAAATTGTATTGTATGTATAGCGACTCTAAAGACTTGTAATTTTACTAAATAATTAATAATAATAATATTCACGGACACTTAACACAACGCCTTCTAGTCCCAAACTAAGCAAAGCTTGTACGATGGAAACAAGATGGATAGAATACATAATTACATACATACTTTTTTTTTTTGTAAATACATATACTTGTAATACATAGAAACACCCAGACACAGAACAAACATCTATGTTTATAACACACAAATGTTTGTTCTCGGTGGGGATCGAACCCACGACCCACAGCACGGAAGGCAGAGCTACTACCGACTGAGCCATGACGCCTGTCATGGGCAAATGGGCATAATGAATTAAAATGATTTTGACTCGTTGAAAAGCACCTCCAGCGCCGAGCTTCCACAACCGTCTGATCGAGCCTTTAGAAGAAAATATAAGTTACTGATATCCGCGTATGTTGGTCAGCAAGACGCTGTTATTGCTCTCTTCTTCTTTTAAACCTATATGGCCTGTGTCCGTCATTTCGACAGACAATTTTGCCAGTGTCAAGTGGTGAATATTAAATAATATAAGTCAAGTCCACGTCAAGTCGGCTGTCGTTTGTTTTGAAGAGAAAATGGTGGATTTTCTCTTCAAAACCTGAAACGATTTTTCATATTCAGAAAAACAACTTTACACACATTTATTCCAATGGCTCACACTTTGTGTTATGATCGAAGTATTATTCTTTAAAATTCCACCAAAATTAAACAACAATACTCACAAGAAATACTATTAAAATAAAAGTGCTATGTTATGTTGTTTCAAAAAATGTCAAAACTAGAATCCTTATTGTTCTCAACTTAACAACTCGAAATATTGTTGTGTCAAGTATTTTAAGGGCAGTGACAAGATCAGTTAAGAATATGACACTGGCAGTCAGTGACATTAAGTAAGAAATTGATTGGACCACAATTACGGGGACACGAGTTTTGACATTTTTTGAAACGACACATAGCACTTTTATTTTAATAGTTTTTCTTGTGTTATTGTGAGTATTGTTGTTTAATTTTGGTGGAATTTTAACCAATAATACTTAGGTCGTAACATAAAGTGTGGGCCATTGGAATAAATGTGTGTAAAGTGGTTTTTCTGAATGTGAAAATTCGTGTTAGGTTTTGGAGAGAAAATCCACCATTTTCTTTTCAAAACAAACGACAGCCGACTTGACAACTGACTTGACTTGACTTATTTATTACAATTTTAACACTTGACATTGGCAAAATTGTCTGTCGAAATGACGGACACAGGCCATTATTGAAGAGAAGAAGAAGACCACAATTACCAAATAAGCCTTAGCTAAAAGGAGAAGAATATACGATTAGTAATTCATAGTCACTACCCGTGTTTTAATATAATGTCGTCCATACATCTCCACCCTATAATGTATTATTAGTGTAACATTTCTCTAGAGTTATATTTTGTCTCCGAAAAGCGCAAATCGAAAATCTCCCGCTAGAGGCGCTTATCTGGTTTTATACATCTCGCAAGTCGTTTTTGGATCAACAAAATAAAACTCAAATAAGAAAAAAGAAGATTACTGGCTCTGGCGGCCAGAGCTGTCAGAATCAGACGCTGCGACTGTTTTGGCCTCTTGTTTTTGACCAACCGCCCGACACTGGAGGGTACCGAGAACTGGCCGCCGCAACTTTGGCGCCGTAATTAGCAGCTTAGAGCGACAAAGTAAAATAAAACTATTGAAACTAAAGCGTACGATCTAATAATGCATGTGAAGTGAAACCGAATATAGCCTTCATTGTATGTTCTTGCGATACCTATCCTAAAGTAGGCTAAGATAAAATGGATTTAATAAGAAAAACAAACAAAACAATAGATTCATTGGAAAATATTTGTTGTTCGATGACGTGTTCGTTCTGGTTTGGTTCGAGTGTAAGCAGACAGGTTATATATTTTAAGCATAGGTAATGCTTTATTATCATCTTTCGTTTGGTAAACAGCTTTTTAGGCAAATCTCATGTTTATGTATACCTAATGCCCTCATTTGCATCTCGCGTAATGTAAATCGATCAAAAGGGTATTTTAATACTCTAGGGGCGTCTTTTACACAAGTGGAGGCCACGAAGAGCAGGTCATATACTTTCAAGAAACAAAAAATACGTGAAGCAAAGGTCGTCAACAAAAGATTTATGCTCTGGTATCTAAAATCTATAGGATACGGTAGTCATTTTCTAGTAGCTGTATAAAAATATTGGATAGGTTAGCAATTTAGCATAGAAAAAGTTAGCTAATTCATAAATCACTGCAGATTTTTATTAACGCTTATATTTTTCCATAATGAAGATAATTGATTGGTTTTTTAATTACCTACATCTTAATTAAAAATGCCACTCAATGCTAATCAAAACACAATTTAATTAAGAACACAGGACTGAATTTATAGTATTGTTAGTCATTAAAATCTTGGGATAATATTTCATTTTTCTTACTTATGCTTTTAACAGTAAGCTAGTCAATCTCAGTTAGGTATGTTTTTTATGAGGTCATTATTCTGAGTTTATTTACCTATCAACTTTGACGTAGGTAAACTTAAAATAGCACTAGCATCAACCTTATCAATCATCAAAATATATAAAACTCTTTTGAAGCTGACTTAGAATCAACGCACAGCCTAAACTATAAGTCCTAGAGGTATGAAATTTGTAGGGTAGTATCCTTATATAGTGTAAGGGTGCACTAAAAAGGAATTTAGAAACGTCACACTCTAAAGGGTAGAACGCGAGCAACGCCGTGGGCGACGGCTGTTCGTTTATGCTATGTCAAACAATTTTTTTTGTATTTTTTGTACGTTAACGATTGTCACATTTATTCGTGTTCAAGGCATTATAGCCTCTGACACTACAGCCACACCCGAAAATGATTCACGATCGGAACCGGCGCGTACGCTCGTAATGTGCGTTAATTTCATCTAAAAATAACACATATTCTTTGTTTCTTAGATTTTTACGAAATCTGACTTCGTTATTATGATATTCTGCTTTTCTATTTTATACTATTGTTATAAACCGAAATGTGTTACGATTTAACTTTTTATTTAGTGCGAAAATATTTGGTTTATCATTGAAATAATAGTAACATTTCTTAACAGTTATTATGATTTTTGTGGCGCTGCGGTGGGCGGCCCCAACCTAGATTTACTTACGGAAAGCCTTCCGCACTTGCTATTGTTCGGATCGTCGACGACCACCAAAATTTTGGGCGTTCACACTACTCGACACGACACCAACACGATATCGGCAGAGCTGTCATTACAGTACTATTAGACGCTTTTACATAGTTTCGCCGACGACGCCATTTTTTTAAAATTTTAATGTCATGACATTTGTGACACAGTGACAACATGGTAAAATTAGGTACAGTTGACGAATGACGTGACTTCTTCTTCTCTTCAATAATGGCCTGTGTCCGTCATTTCGACAGACAATTTTGCCAATGTCAAGTGTTAAAATTGTAATAAATAAGTCAAGTCAAGTCATTTGTCAAGTCGGCTGTCGTTTGTTTTGAAAAGAAAATGGTGGATTTTCTCTTCAAAACCTAACACGAGTTTTCACATTCAGAAAAACCACTTTACACACAAACATACAAATTCATCACTTGACACTGGCAAAATAGTCTGTCGAAATGACGGACACAGGCCATATAGGGTAAAGAAGAAGAAGAAGAAGAAGAAGGTACAGTTTATCAATAATAGTTATTATGTAATGAGAGAAGTCAAGTTTATGCAGAATATTCTGGAATTGAACCCACTCACCCATTCGCCAATCGCGCAACACAATTCGTCAAAAAGCTTGCAGTCAATATGACGTCACTGGACGGTCGATTCTTATGATTCATACCGACTCATAAATAAAAAGGTGGTTTAAAGTTCGTAAATATAAAGGTTTTCACACAAAACTCGTGTTTACAACTTAATGTTAAACTTTATGTTTTTGTTACAGGTACGTACCGGTTTTATTATAAAACATAATTTCAAAGCCGGAAGTGGAACAGTGGTAAGGTTTGAGAAACAGTTGCGGTGTACAGTCTAACACAAAAGGGTTTAAACGATGCAATTTTGTTGCGCTTCGAGTTAGCGTTGAATATTTTAATTGTTTAAATTTTTTTGTGCCCCTGACTACCCCCCATCTGGCATCAAAGAGGTACCAAATAATCTAAGGGAGTGTGCTTTGAATATAAGCTGGAAGCCAGTTATTTTTAGCTTTTTTTCATTGTTTAGTATTCCTTCACTAGTTAGTTAATTAATTTTAGAAAATAACATAATTATTCGCAATCAGTATCGCATCGTTCATCTTGGGCCTAGCAAAAACTGGTTAGTAATAGATACGAGGTTATACGTAGTAGGTTATATTAGGTAAGTATAATAAAAAATCGAGTAATTTAATGATAATGACGTATGTTATCTTTACCTTTTTTTTTTTTTTTTTTTTTTTTTTTTTCTTATATTAGTTTCGGTAGCAAAATATCAAATAAAAAAAACATTTAACTAGATTTGCTTTTAAAATAAGTCTTTAAAACATTTCGTTACGGTATTTAAGATTCCTAAGAGATTGTTTTGTATTCGACTGTACGAATCATAATTTTATTCTACTATTCATCATAACAGAATATTTTAAGTTGTACAAAAAAAGATAATTCTTATTTTATTATGCATTATAATGTGTAATAAAAACGTGTACATCAGTTGACTTGTAATTGCGTTTTTTATCTATCGTTCCATCAAAATTATATACAAAATGGTTTAGTCAAGACGTGAAATTGAGACATGGCTATCTATTAAACCAGAGGTTGTGTTGTAAGTACCTTCGTAATAAATATTACTAGCACCTTTTCTCAGTCGGTTAAGTTTTCAACCACGTGTGAGGTGAAGTTATATTTGTTTTGCTAGTAATGTGTTTTTTTTAAACTTGTCTTTACGCAGAAGTTTTACTTATTTTTTACACTAACAACAAAACGACATCTACTCACAATATATCAGCGGAGAGCTAATGTAATACAATCAGGTGGGCCATCGGCTTGTATCATCCATTTCAGTTGTATTAAAAAAATAAACTAGACGCATTTACAACGTTTCGGCTATATCGTTATCGTGTAGGTGTCAGTGTCCGCCAGTGCGCAGAGCAGACACCCTACGAAATAATCACCTACTCGTATACAAATCTTGTAATCAGCTCTCTGGTGAGAACAATTTGTAAGAAATGTGCAATAATGTAATGGCTAAGGTTTTTTTGAGAGGTACCCACGTTTCGCACTTTTTTTGTACAAGATAACCATGCATTTTTAGATTATCCGATTTTATCTTTCAGCGTACGCATTTAATTGTGGCAAATGCTACCTAGAGCCCTATTCCGTTGACATAAAATCTCAACTCGCACGACAATTAGCTCTAAAACTAGTAGCAATGTAATCTGCGTACACATTACACTGTAGCGACTGTAAACCGTATTTTCTTGATATAAAGTCCAAATTAGCGTGACACCTTTTGAAACTGGTAGCAATTTAACTTATCTGTTTTGTTTCGTAAGCCCTGGCTTCCGTGCGCTAGTGTTTAGTCAGCACTCATATTGTTTAAATCGGATTCACCTTAAGGGGGTGCTTTCAATTTGCACCTTATCGCGTGGGATTTCAAACTGCGGTCTTATATTGGTTGAAATAAGGTTCATAACAGCACGCGCTTCGCCATGGCACTTACGACAACTTTCAAAATGAATTTCGCAGTTTATTTAATAGTATCTCGGAAACAAAAGACAATTTTACTAAAAACTCTAGGTCATCGCTGAACCTATAGATGATATATTTATTCATCCAAATTCCTCTAATAGTTTGAACCATATTTAAAAAAAATACTCAAAATTAGAAGTAATTTCCGCATTCACTAATTTCCATACTTTAAGCGAAGGTATATTATATATAATTATATAATTATCAGACGTATAGTTTCCATCGTACAAGCTTTGCTTAGTTTGGGACTATAAGGCGTTGTGTTAAGTGTCCGTGAATATTTATTTATTTATACCTTTGCTTATATAAAGACTATCCCCCTATCTTATAAAAAGTTAGAGTAGACATCATGTCTTGTTTACCATACGTAATCAGGACATAATGTCTACTCTAACTTTTTATAAGATAGGGGGTTAATTTTTGACGTGCCTAGCTAGGTACTATTTAATTACAAAAAAAAAAAATCATTTCTATTATGTGTCAACCCCAACAATCTACATTTAACAGTAAATCTAACAAGAAAATAGAAAAATGAAGTATTTTGAAATCATACAGTGAATAATATTCAATTTTAAAAGTCTAGTAAAATATTTTATGAAACTACGCTAGCAAACATTTAATTTTCATAGTTACAATGGATTAAAATTATACTTTTAATACAATGTGTATTAAGTTCGTTTTGTTTATAGCCCAGCGTATAAATTACGACAAATTAAAAGAGCGTACAGTAATAAAAATGTAGAACGCTCGCTTTTTATATTAATACCATTTTTATAGACGTTAGAGACTAGGTATGGTTGCCAAATAACGAGAATCTACTTACACGAACTGTTTTTAGGGTTGCACGAGTTTTTTTAAATAGTTTTTTGACTAGGTATACATAATAAATAGACCTTTACATCTATCGAAGATGATGTATACAGCATCAGGAGGCATACTATGCCTACAGTTAACGGGACACTGTAGTGCCTGGGACAATGTTTTAGATGGAGTAGGCTTGTAGCACCTATACCATCCTCTCAGCCTAGTCAGCCATATCCACAGGAAAGACAAGGTCAATACGTGAGGAGCTAACCAAGCCGCGGGTTTCCTCACGATGTTTTCCTTCACCGTTAAGCTCGTGTTAATGCGCATATAAATTTTCCGAACAAAAAATCCATTGATGCACGGCCGGGATTCAATAATATATAAAATATAAAAGCAAGTAATTATATCAATCGTTATAACTAAAAACTATTTATTGCTATAGCTATTCTTGCTATACATATAATTTATGTTATTTGTAGTAATTCTAGTGTACCTACAACTATTTAATGTAGGTAGATAATAAAGACACTGGGTCCGCTGCATTTACACCAGGGCTGCAGTAATGGGTTATTTAACAAAATTTATAATTTATAATAAAATTAGGTACCTACTCTATTACAAATTAGTTTGCAGCAAAGTCTCAAGTAGGGTCATCTTGGTACTGAAATAAATTATCGTTACCTTATAATTTTATCGTAACATTAACTCTACAGTCTAGCTAGAGTCTAGACTCTAGAGTTAATGTTTACAAGACCTCACAGACTGCATAAAATATGAAGTCATTTCTATTAAAGCATAATGCTTAAGTATTCACGCTTGAGATATTATAAATGAATACACGACAATGACGATATCGTGTGTAAGTGTCGTGTCGATCTCCGAAAAGCGAGAATCGAGGAGCTTTGTTTTTGTATGGAGAAGAATCGTTTGCTAACCTCCCGCTAGAGTAGCTTGTCCGATTTTTAGACCGGCGTCAAGGCTCAGTCGGTAGTAGCTCTGCCTTCCGTGCTGTGGGTCGTGGGTTCGATCCCCACCGAGAACAAACATTTGTGTGTTGTAAACATAGATGTTTGTTCTGTGTCTGGGTGTTTCTATGTAACTATTATAAGTATGTATTTACAAAAAAAAATGTATCAATGTATTCTATCAGCCATCTAGTTTCCATCGTACAAGCTTTGCTTGGTTTGGGATTAGAAGGCGATGTGTTAAGTGTCCGTGAATATTTATTATTTATTTATTATGTCATACAAAATATCTCGCAAGTTACTTTATGATAAATTATTTCATTTTTGGATTTTTTTATTCCTTTAACATTTTACAATGTTATTAGGTAGTCACAAAATAGGTACATTTCAATAAAGATAGTAGGTAGGCAGGTACACACAATATAAAACAAAACAATCAAAAGTCAAGAAACCATTCAATATTATTCATTACTTTTAACAAAAAAAACTCAAACTCGAGCTTCTGCTCGTCGTTACGAATCGGTGTGACCGCGTCCGCTTATTTAAGACGCTCGTGAAATATAACTACCAGTTTCCTCTTTAACTTATTTTGTGTTTGCTCTCAATTATTTACTTTAAAGAGTACTTTGACAATTCACCTCGTACCTACTGCATACTACCTACTATCGAGTAGGTACATATACAAACCTGTTCTGTTTGGTTAGGCACGGAGAGCAGTTCACACAGGTCTATTTAAAAAGAATGGTTTGTTATAAAATTTTATGAATTTATTTTTCTTATAAAGGTCGTAATGTATACTTTTTTAATAAACACTCCCAAATACTTTGGGGGTTAAAACATCAATATAAGTAACTTTTTCTATAGAACCAGCAGTGTAAGTAAAACTAAAAATCTGCTGCACCATAGTTGATGCAACATCTACTTGACGTAGTACATACTACATACATTCCGGGGAAGTACTTACCACCGTACCTATTTCTGCCGCCAAGCAGTGATGCTCGCATTGCTGTGTTCCGGTTTGAAGGGTATGGGCGCCGGTGTAATTACAGGCACATGAGACTTCAAGATCTTTACGTCTCAGAGTGATGGACGCAGTGCATTGCCTTACAGGGCACGTCCTCATTGGACTTGCTCTGTGAGGTAATGCATTGTTATAGGCAGAAGTTACCACTTAACATCAGGTGAGCTATCAGCTTGTTCCATTACTTTCATCATAAAAAAAAAACATAATTAATGTAATATAAAAAAAAGCTATTCTATACATTTGGAATAGCGCATTTAATTTTTTTATACTATAGGTATGTAATATGTACACAAAAGAAATCGTCACAGCTCTTCCGTGCTATGGATAGTGGTTTCGATTCCCACCGAGAACATTTTGTGTATGGCAAACGTAGATGTTAGAGTTATATCATCAATATATATAAAACTCTTTTGAAGCTGACATAGAATCAACGCACAGCCTAAACTATAAGTCCTAGAGGTATGAAATTTGGAGGGTAGGTTCCTTATATAGTGTAGGGGTGCACTAAGAAAGGAATTTTGAAAAGTCACACTCTATCGCGAGCAACGCCGCGGGAGACGGCTAGTCAATATATATAAAACTCTTTTGAAGCTGACAGAGAATCAACGCACAGCCTAAACCATAAGTCCTAGAGGTATGAAATTTGGAGGGTAATATCCTTATATAGTGTAGGGGTGCACTAAGAAAGGAATTTTGAAACGTCACACTCTAAAGGGTAGAACGCGAGCAACGCCGCGGGTGACGGCTAGTGTATTATAAGTATAAATTTACCAAACATATCAATCCATCTATCAAGCAATCTAGTTTAAATTCCAAGCATTTTACAAGACAATTAAATCGCATATTTAATCAAATTGGATTAAATAAAATGCCAGTTTTTAATAATCGACGCAGTTTCTATTCATTTCTAAATGAGTTGAATGAAACAACAATTTATAACATGAATAATAATATGTTATTGTGCGTTTCTAAAAGCATAACTCAGTCGTTGTTCAACATAAATCAGGGGACATTGTTTTGGCAAGCTTCTGAGCGAAGACCTTGGTGCCACATTATCGTCTCAAACAATTGCAGGAATGTATGAAAAAACGGGTTTAAATAAAACAATGTAGATTTAAGATTACAACAAACACACAAATTGATCGCGATTTGTGCTTTTATTAAAGTTTGTTTTGCATTGTATCTTATTCATCCAACTTTGAAACGCTTAGTTAATGAGCTTTTAAAGTGAACTAAGTTAATATTTTTAGCATAATAATATTTAATAAATAAATAATAATAAAAAACATTAACACTACTCGAGAAACAATGTAGTACTAATCAAGTATAAAAATACCAAAAGCTGAATGGGTGTTTCAGAAATACTGTTATAAGTACATATTAGTAAATAGATATTGAAGGTATCAAAGACGAAACTAACATGACACCTGTCGTCGCAGCAAAAGTTAAAATACAGCGCAGTCATTTATCTTTCGGTTGATTCGAGTTTTCACATTTTTTGAAACAAGACATAGCATTTTTATTTTAATAGTTTTTCTTGTGTTATTGTGAGTATTATTGTTTAATTTTGGTGTAATTTTAACTAATAATACTTAGGTCGTAACATAAAGAGTGAGCCATTGGAATAAATATGTGTAAAGTTGTTTTTCTGAATATGAAAAATCGTTTCAGGTTTTGAAGAGAAAATCCACCATTTTCTCTTCAAAACAAACGACAGCCGACTTGACGTGGACTTGACTTATATTATTTAATATTCACCACTTGACACTGGCAAAATTGTCTGTCGAAATGACGAACACAGGCCATATAGGTTAAAAGAAGAAGAAGAAGAAGATCTTTTGGTCATTAGTATATAGGAAAATGTGTTAGTTTTTTTTTTTTTTTTTCATAACTGGCATATGAGCATGCGGGCCCACCTGATGGAAAGTAGTCACCGCCGCCCATGGACACCTGCAACACCAGAGGTGATGCTAGTGCGCTGCGGCCTTTTAAGAGGAGATAAACCCGCCTTTTGAAGTTCGTTACAAAATTCCTTTTCAAAAATAAAAGTAAACAAACGAAGAAATAATTTATGTAACGACTTATTCAAAGTTTCGTGTTGTTTGCACAGGTTTATATAATATGTGATGTTTGAAACACTTGTTAGGGAATGGCTATAGCAGTAGAGGGTAGAGTAAGTTTTTGATATTTTGACTACCCGATATGGCCCCTCTAGCCAAACTAATATTTTATTATTCGCTACATAATAGAAAACTAATCATTATGTGATAAGTTTCGTGACTAGTGACTACTCTCATACATTTTTAAATGCAAGTAAGTATAAGCATTGTCATCTAATTCTAAGTCATTTAGAAAAATAACTTAGGCCTTTACATCTATTGAAGATGATTTATAAAGCGTCAGGAGTCAACCTATGCCTACAGTTAACGGGACACTGTGGTGCCGGGGACAATGTTTAGATGGAGTAGGCTTGCCCAACACCTATACCATCCTCTCAGCCTAGTCAGCAATATTCACAGGAAAGACAAGAATAATACTGTCACAGTAATGTATTTTCCTATGAGTTAGGTTGGGTCTTTGAGTTATGTGATATCGTTTTTGTATGCCATGATCGCCAGGGTATGGATGGTGTTGTGGCGTGCGTCTGCTGGTCCTATGGTGGGAAGGTGATGATGGTAGTATCATAGATAAACCACGTAATACAGGAAGTGAGGAACGTGTACGTGGGGGATCGCGCGGAGAGCGGGGAGAAGTTACCGCTGTGCAGTGACGTGTAATAAGAACGTAAAAAACCAAAAAAAAAACTTGGAAAACCTTCATTTCATTCAACTTTTTTTTTTCTTTATGAACCTACTTATAAAGATTCAGCTTTATTAGTAGGTATGACCAGAAAGTTTCCTTTAAGTATTTTTTACAATTTTATAAAAGTATCTTTTCTTTTGTAATAACAGGTTATGTACTTATGTTATTGTGAGAAATTCTAAAGGAAGCCAAACAAAGTTTTTGGTAAACAAAATACTTTTAAAGTATCTACACGAGTTTTCTAAATATATTCCGAGTACGGCTTGTATTATTATACCGAGACGGTTCGTTGTATTCAAATAATGTTTTCAAACAAAAGCTCACTGTGAATGCAGCTTGAAAGAACTGCCTATGTATCGGGACTAATTGAAACTTTACGTACGACTTGCTGGTTTTGATACTTTAATAGTTTAACCGATTTAGACATAGTGGAATAAATCTAGTGGACTTTTTTTACGTAAATTTACTTTTTTACGTGGACTTAAATAAAAAGAAACTTTCTGAAACTTCTGTGGATTCTATTGTTTTCTACGTTAAACAATGTTTTTGTTTTAAAAATAAACTTTATTCGATTTTGTACAGATTAAATGTGATTAGATACTAGAAAACAAAAATCCAGGTTTAGCTAGAAAAATATACGATTAACATTGGACATGGCTTCAAGTTACGAGTACCTACTACTCAATTTTTTTTGTTAATATGTCATTCAAATTATTGTTGGAAAAGGAATTGAACTCGTAATTTTTAAATCCCTAAAAGCAAAGTATCAAAGTTTTTCGAGACCTTCACTTGGCTATCCTTTAAGTTTACTTATAATATTAAGATAAATATTTCACATGGGCATGTGAAACTGCTTTATGGTTTGAGAATATCACTTTTAAATCATACTGTGGTGTCTGCGTTGAAGGATTCGACACGTTCGGAATAACCGTCTTTTTACTTTAACCGGCTTTTTGTATTCATATTTCGCACAACCTTATTGACTAATCGGATTACGAGATTAGCTAAATCAAATTAAGCCCTTTATTTAATTTACCTACTGTCCTACTTTATTTATTCGTAAACTTCCTTGTTTCGTATATTCGTATACTCCATCGGTTTTTAGTCACGTCACTAATTTTACTTTTCAAAAGCAAGAGATTGAGAATAAATTATTATTAAAATAATATTAATACTTTTTTTTTTAGGTTTAAAAAAAATATTAAAAAGAGCCGTCTAATTTTTTCGGCTTTTCTTCCCTCCGAACAGCCCAATTCGTGTTTTTATAACAATTAGATACGTTTTACCTTCTTTTATTGTTATGTAACGTTTGTTAGCGGTAGGTCAATAGGTGCCACACGGGCAGACATTGTTCGGCTGCTTGTTACAAAATATGGACTACTATATTTTTGGGAGCAAACACAGCTAAGTTCGGGAGCTAAGAAGTTGTGCCAACATTGAAACTATTCCGGTGGTCAGATCTTGAAAAGAGTGTGCTCTCCGGCCACACAGTAACCACTAGATAATGGGTTAGTAGTTTTGATCTTTGTCGGCTAACTGGCGGTTAAGTGGCCAGGTCTAAAGTGCCAATGATGTAACTAAATGACGATTTGATTACGTTGGGCCCACTCGACGCGACGACGCGCTTTCGACAAACGGACAATGGATCTTGTTTGATGGATCCTGCATTTTATGCGTCACGTGACGCGTTTCCCCTAATTTGTTTACCTACCTAACTGTACTATAGTGGATCCTGATTCGGACTACCGGTTTCTCGTCCCACTGGGACGAAACACCACCTTTCACTTTGCTTATTTTTTCTATTACTATTTTGTCTCCAAATTCAGTTTGTTTCATCTAACGTAGTTTTTGTACAGTCAGGAACAACAACTAAACTGTTAGTAAAATATTTATTTTTTAATTATGTAGGTACCTACATACTTATGTATATCAAAATAGGTATACTTATTACAATTATATGTAGTACATTATACATATTTTCCCTCTTTTTGCTAAGTTGTTTAGCTAAGGTTTTTCAATCAGAACGTGGGTCCAGTAAGTGATTGAAAATATGAACGGTCCAACTAGTCCTGTGCGGGCCGAGTTCGCTTGGGACGAGTTGGCGACAGACTCTTTTCATGCCATTATCGAGATGATTCCATGGGACAAATTAAATAAATATTGGCAATTTGATATGGTCAGTTGAACTGCCTGGGTGTTCCGTGTACGTTTCGATACATTTACGTGTATTCGATGAAGTGCGTAATTCTTTGTCATCAATTCAGTCATATTTGTAATAACGAGCCAATTAATTCTGCTAGAGTTAACAGTGCAATTAAGTATCTCAGTCAAAGGGTATTTTTTTACATTTGCATTTAAAAATGTATGTTGACAGATTTATAAATGTTTTTAAAAGTGGTTTTCGTGAAAACTTATAATTGGCTTTTCATCGGTAAACGAATGTATACTCTAACTAAGCTGTTGGTTTTCTAAAATAAATAAACCTTTGCCACGTTACTACCATTACAAAGAGTTTCGTATATAGCTATATCGCAATAGTTATAACCTGCCACTTAGTCGAATCTTTCGCCAAAAATAATGGAACGGCCAAGGACGCAGGTTTCCCCTCAGTGGGGCTCATAACAATACTGTTGTAGGTATAAAATTGCTTCGAAAACATCTCAATTGCGTATTAAAACGAAACAAAATAACGCGGAAGAGAAACATGCGAGCGAGCGAGCGAGGGCCGCCGCCGCCGCCGGCCCCGCACCTCACAATATAACACCCGAGGAACTTTTCTCATTTTAATGTTGTTTAAGCAAAAGTTTCAATATAAAAATATAATGGTATCGTACGCATTAGTGACTCATTGAGTTTGAGAGAGTGCGTGCGACCGAGTTTCACCCCTCACATCGCGAAAATAGAAGTTAAAACAAAATGGAAAATAAACTTTTCAAATAAAATAAAAATAACCCTCTTGGCGGCCGCGAGGGTGGAGGCCCTCTCCAATAAAAAATATAATAACTTTTCTTTTTATTCGACGTAATGGGAACGATTGTTCCGTTCTAATATGTTGCCTTCTCTCTCGCTCGCATTATTATAATGGGGTGCGGGGGTGAGTGATACGAACGATTGATAGCGGCGCGACTCTTGGACCGCCGAAGAACCACCAGATGTTTTTGTAGCCTTCGCAAAACTTACCAATATTCTGACTTTGCTAAGATGACCGAACAATGCATTCATTCATTCATACATTAAAACCAACATTTTAGTACACATGTAGGTACTATACTTACTAACGTACTATTTAACACTGATATCATTTTTATTTATCCCTTAATTTGTACTGAATTCTTATGTCCTGTATTAACAAGTCAAGAAGTATATTTACAAATTCGTTCATAAAAGTATGCACCCTAATCGCCGGCGGCGATTAAAGTTAACCTTGTGTCTGTCCTATGTAATTTCCAAATCCAATGCAAAATTTATTCACAAAGAAAATTACAACTAATACAGTATTTACAATATTCACAATATTTACAAAATACACATGAAACAGTTGAGCTACCTACAAACCGTTGCAAACGAACTGGTAAATTAACTCAACTGGTCCAAATCAGTACCAATCTGAAGCGTGATTGATTATTAATGTTAATTAATTATTATTATTAATGCAAAATGATTTTCATTGTTTATTATGAGCAGTATTATTATAATCCCAACGTGCAAATAATTTGGTAAAGAAAACGACGCAAGATCGATACCAACATATATTTTTTCAAAATATCAAATTTTATTAAATTACATTACACTAGCCGTCGCCCGCGGCGTTGCTCGCGTTCTAGACCCTTTAGAGTGTGACTTTTCAAAATTCCTTTCTTAGTGCACCCCTACACTAGCTTAGGACTTAGCTTAGGCTGGCGCTGATTGTCAGTCAGCTTCAAAAGAGTTTTATATATTTAGAAAAAGATTGTTGTGTAGTTTACCTAGCCCTAACTGCTAGATGTTAACTTTTAACCACAGTGACCACTCGTAAGCAATTAAAGATGCTCATACGTGGTCGTTAGAAGACCCCGATGGCTGGCTGAGTTCCTTGAGAACTCAGCCAGCCATCGGGGTATAGTGAGTCGACGAGTCCGTCATCTCGACGCTCTCAAAATGCGGTAGATTTCCCCTGTCAACAAAAAAAAGACCAGTTAATTTATAATTAGGTATACATTCTTATACTTAGGTAGTAAATACACTCATTTATGTTTTTTCGGTCTAAGTTACCAAGACAAGTTTGTAGGTGGTATTGATTTAGGGATACCTATAGTGTGCCTAGGATGCATACCGTGACTTAACCCTTGCTGTGCTAGAGCGGACCTGTTGTACCTATATGTATAAAAACCTAATATTTTAGATCAGTAGGAATACGATAGCAAAAAGTACGAGCAACCTACGATACCATAGACGCATACTAAACTGAAAAACATTGTTAAATTACGAATATAAAAAGTAATAAGATAATACCATAGAAAAAAAAGCGCAATTCTCTCATTGTTTAGACTAGGTCAACTATTTTCTTTAAATTTGTTCGATATAGTAAAACACACACTGCCATTCATAAGAGAGGTATTCAAAACAGTATTATATTAAAACAATGGTTTATTTATTCAATATTAATAAACTAATAGAGATTTAGAATGAGATAAATGTTATAATAGTGAAGTGAACACGTGAACAGTGATTTTGATTGTTGCATTAGATGATATCATTTGGTCATAAAAAATAAGTACCTACTATGGAAATGATCCTGCATCACTGCAAGACTACAAAAATACCTGTAGGTCTAGGATGCGCAATATGCGCATGAGATATTTTGTTAACTCGTTCTGTCAAAATATATACGTATAGATAGGCATATATACCTATTGCATCATTTTGTATACCTTTACGTTATTTGTGGTAATGTTGTCGACAAAACGCATTTGTACTACAATCTTTTGACACGTAACAAGTTCATCGTAATTTTCGAGGGCGAGAGAATGAACGAGAGAACGAAATATGCAAGAGAATTGGAATGTTTTCATCACACACGTACAACATTTTTTGAGTCACGCGTGACTTCAAACAACTTTTATCTGAAAAAACAAGTCTTCTTTTCGAGATTCTTTGTTTCGGTACCTAGGTGTTGCTGCGTGTCAACTGTCAAGTGTTATGTTGCGTTCACACTATGCCGCAGTCGGCAGGGACTTGGGCAGGGAAGTGGGCACGAGCATAGTGTGAACACGATAATGCCTCTGTCCCGGCTCCCAGCTCAAGTTCATGCCCTTGCTCTCTAATGAGAATAAAGGCGATGTTGCTGTGGTAATAATGCCGGCAGCGGCATGGGCATAGTGTGAACGCGGTATTATATTTTCATTACCTACTTTGTATGAGAAAGATCATTGCTTAAAACATATTTATTATCAACTTTGAGACATCTCAAAGTACTAACCGAAAGAAGGCCATGGTATTAAACAATCTTACATATTCTAATAGTTATAAAAATAACTAGTCAACAATGTCAAGCGTACAATTGAATTGAATTGAATGATACATCATTTATTGAAATGGGTTAAGTGGTTTCGTCTCAGGCGATGTATGAGCATTGAAGGCGATAAAATACCTATAGGTAGATTTTAATTCAATTAGTCCTTACTAGATAGGTACGCAAGGTATATAAAGCAAGCTTGTATGAGTTAGTGGCCAACTCCGGTGACGGAGTTTTTGGGCCGCCTTGAAGCCTCCGTCATGGCTTAATGACTGCTAGAGCCGGGACGGTTTGACGTGCCCTCCGAAGCACGGAAACGGTCACCCATCCAAATAGTGACCGCGCCGAACGTCGCTTAACTTATATAATCGGTGAAGATTGACTAAGCAAACCTAGTCACGAGCGCTTAATAATGAATTAATGGTATAATAATAAATAAATATTAATGGAAATACACACGCCCTCTATATGGAAGCTATGTATACCTAGTTTGTATTATAGGAACGAGATTACCGATAGAAAACATATTTGTAAATATAACAGGTACCTTAACACATTATTTTTTGTTTTTAATACAATATAGGCAACCGTTTGACTACAATCTCACACATGGTTAACAAAACACCCGTAAGAAACACAGAACAAACAATTATATCTGCTATCTTACAAAATGTCTGTTGTCGATGGAGATCGAACCCACAACCCATAGCACACACGGCAGAGCTATACCTGAGCCGATACGTGCAGAGTCTTGTAATTTTTTACAAAATATTACATTGACTCACGCAAAGTCACCGGAAGAATCTAGTACAATAAAATTCCAAATAAAACATATCTCCACAATAACACAGTCTGTTTGAACTGTCCGTTTGTTTAGTTGGACGAAACTAAAAAAAATAAAACCAACGAATGTCTTTGGCCGTATTTACACGCACATAATAATATCCGACTTACCGTAACATATAAAAACGTTTACGTTTTACGTCTGTTTAAACTTCGCTGGATTATTTTGATGTGTGATGTTACGTCATAGAAATAACAAACTATTTTATTGAATAATTCCACTAGGCGAGAATTCATGATATCCAACATATTCAAATTCAAAACGTATATTGCACTTATGTGGTTTTAGAGATGTTGTACAAAAGGTAGTGTAGCAAACATTAACCCTGTTATACCGCGTGCACACTATGCCCATGCCACTGCCGGCATGAATGCCGCTTATTGAGAATAAAGGCGATGTTGCTGTGACAATAAGTCCGCGGCATTGAAGCCACCATACATTCCGGCAGCGGCATGGGCATTGGGCATAGTGTGCACGCGGTATTAGGGCACAGCAAATTCAAAGATACACTTAAGAGCAAAAACTCCGGATCATCTATAAAACCTAGGAATATTGCTCTGAAGTGGACTTATACAATGAAACCAGCCGATAGCCCACCTCATGGTAAGTGGTAACCACTACCTATATATATAGCGATGCATTGCCTCACCTATCACTGTAGATATTAGATCAAATTTTTGTCATAAAAAAAACAGAATTCAAAAGAATATTTGCGAATAAAACTAGACTGAGATGTTAACGATGTGTTGCACGGTAACCTATTGTATCGAATAAAAAAAAACTTTTCTTAGCTGACCAATCACACGCTTTCTTTTTATCAAAGCCGTCAAAAAAGTGCGATCGAATTGCTCGTAAACTATCGATAGCTTACAAAAAAGTTTAAACATAGCCGCACCTTCTCCGATAACTAACGAGGATCGATTCTCGTTAATCGCCATGAAAAATAGATAATAATCGAGAAATCTGGCAAATCGATCGATCTATCGACGTCACTGTGTGGATCCTATTACGATATAATTTTTGTACCTATATTGACATGACGAATTGGTAAAAATTGAGAAGGCCAATCGATTAGTAGCAAGCAAGCTTGTGTGAGTTAGTGGCCAACTCGATAAGTAAGAGCTGCGTAGTCTGATTTATCGATAGCATCGATCGACATCGGTGTTGATGACGTAACACCCTCTAGTTTAATTCTCAATGTCTCACTTAGAACTAAATGGAATCGTTTTTGAGAAGAGGAAAAAAAAATTTTTGCTGAAAATACTGACTTTATGTAATTTCGTGGTCGAGTTTAATGAAGAAATATCATTTTTGCATAGAATCGTTTAACACTCCGTTTATCATAAACTAGGTATTACAAAACAAAAATAGATATATTTGGTTGAAGTAGTATCAACAGTGTCCACGTCGTTGTAAAGTTCCATATTTACTCTCAAATACAAAGTTTCTAAGGTTGCCACACACGGGGCTGTAATAATATTTGTACCCAGTATTATCAGCTAACTTTTATAATACACGAAACATAACCTATCCTTATATACTTTTTTGTAAACCTAATCACTTGTCCATCTACACAATAATGAAAACATTATTATTATATTTGTCAATGTCGGTCAATATTCCTCAGTAGGTACCTATCTGCAAAGTTATACTCGTAGATGATTTTATCTACTCCCATTGATTAATATGAAGAGCTATATCGTAAATCGTTATATCAAATGCGATATTATACAGATACATTACAATTATGTACTCCGTTTGTGACAACCTTTATTTCCACAAAACAGTAGGCAGCTAGACGTTCCTTTTGAACAAATATACCAAAGAATTTAACAAAAACTCTTTCTGTTTACACAATCCTCTAGAAAATATTAAACTTTAAATATTTGCATATCCGTCGACCGAAAGAGCCAAACCATTAAAAATAATATTTTCTCAAACATGCTTGGAAATTAGAGCATTATTTTGACAACCTTCTTCGAGATAAATCGAAAATGCAGTACTGGATAAATACATGCGAGCAGCGGCCGGATAAAAATGTATGAAAAACCATTTCTGTCGTGTTTAGCGGCCAAATAAATTACATACAAAACTCATATCTGTCGTGTAATTTAAAAATGGAACGATCGTTTACTCTATAGCATGGCAACCAAGGAGGTAACTTATCAAAGGTTTTATTCAAATTTCGAACAGACTTTCGATAAGAAAGCTGATTATTGCAAAAAAAAAAAACAAATGAACACTGCAGCTTCGTTGTTCGTTATTGATTTTGAAAAGTAATTGTATTTTCAACTAAAAAGTTTTAAATAGGTACCTACTTGGTTTTAATTTCCGCGCATTATTTGAGAAAAGTACTATACAAGCCTTGGCCACAACTAGGCAATGATGGACTCACGTATGTCTGCCTCGTCTTCAACTCGGGCCACATTTTCACGTTCGTCCCTCATTGCCTCTGTTGCGGGCCGCTGCAGTAATGTACTATTAGAGTATATTTTAATTTTTAATAGCAGAACGGTCGCTGTAAATCCTTTTTTCTTGTCGGGGGCTTCCCTTTTGTTTTTATAGGAAACCACTGTGCCTCGGTTCGTAAAATGTCGTCTGTCTTCTATCCCGTAGGTATGACGAGGTAAAATCGGTCGCGTAAAACTGGCACTTAGGATTCCGACGTTTCAAAATGTTATTTTTATATTCTTTATAATATTCAGTAAATGTGAATAATTTTGAATTTCATAAGTTGGAAGAGGTGTGTATGTGATCTGTCGGAGGCTTTGTGGCTCCGAAAGTAGAGGTCCGAGTTCAATGCGGTGTTTTTTGTAAGCTTACTGTGTTTTTAACTTTTATAAATGCGAAGACATCTGAATACGATTAAAAGTAAAATGAGTTGGTGTATCAATTGACATTTAAATAAAATATGCTAGTGATTTTAACCTAAGTGCAGTAAAATAATAAAATATCTTAGATCATTTGGAATGGACCATGTCACCATTTAAAGATCTAAGGGTCACCACTAAATTATATGTCAAAATTACAGTCTTGTATAGTCGCAAATACTTTTAGTGTAAGATTAGGCTCAATGTACTAATACTTTCATTCCGGTCAAAGTATAAAAATATCATAATCCCCTTGAAGGGGACGGCTCAAAGGGGATTATGAGATTAACCCTTCTTTTTTATAAAATATTATTGATAATCCACAAATAATTATACAACTTTGTGGCACGTTACGGATAAGAACTGAACCAAAAGCGCTCAACCGTGCCTATAATTGCTTCACGAACTATTTTTATTATTGTAAAAACCAATTCGACCGGCAATAATATTATATTATAATAAGTCAGAATGACCTCAAATTATTGAGATATTATTCGTATACTATCATTTGGGCCGAAATAATTGGCCACGTATTATTATAAGTAAAAATATACGGTTGGTCTGTGTGAGTCGCCATGTCATTATATCTATAAAGTAAGGTATCAACTTGATTTGAAACGAAATATTTCTAAGAAATTTTGGTATTCAACTGTTGAATATAAATAAGTTCTGGAAACGAGCTAGATTATACATATTTGGCGTAACCTTTTAGCGATAAAGTATTAGGTAGCCCTGCGAAGAATGAAAAACCGGATACCTATGATAAAGCCGCTTAAATTATATCACGGTATTTTTTATACAATATAATAGGTAACTGTTTGACCACTACGATCTATCTCACCTGATATATAACATCATTATTTTTTATGTAAATTAAAACCAATTTTAGGTGCCCGCATCTCTGTCGCTACTGCTCTTTCCCAGGCCATTAGGAATGCTGTATCTAAAAATACGAAGCAAGCTTGGGAACATTTGCTAATATTTCCTTACAGAGTACTTCATGTACAGAATGATTTAGTCAATAAATTATCATTAACAGTTCGGATTAAACAAAATTGTGTTAGGTACAGTGCACGCGGAGAGCACACGCTTATTTTGAATACAAATCAGGACCCACAAACAAATTCAAAATCTCAGAAACCAATTGCTGAGTCTACTATCTACAAACTTGTGGAGAGTAAACTCAGCGATGGTGACATCAAGGGTGCCTCCCGTATTTTGTTTTCTAGCGACACGATAGCTCCAAATTCTAATGATACTCTCATATCTCTTGAGAGTAAGCATCCGCCCGCAGGTCCAAACCTGAACCTCCCCGATCCACCGCAAGATAGTGATGACGCCGTGAACGCGACCAGCCAGGATGTGCTTGGGGCCGTCATGTCGTTCCAGAGTGGCTCTGCTGGCGGCCTGGATGCTGTGACTCCACAGCATCTAAAAGACTTGCTGTCTGGTGGGTCTGGCCATGCCGGTGAAGTCCTTCTGGGGGACATGACGTCTCTGATCAACCTGATGTTGTCAGGTCGAGTCAACGGCGAGATCACAGAGCTCTTGTACGGTGCGAACCTTTGCGCACTCAAAAAGAAGGATGGTGGGATAAGACCCATAGCCGTTGGCACCACCTATCGCCGCCTCGCAGCTAAAGTCTGCTGTCGGAAAGAAGCCGATTACCTAGGCGACTATTTCCGACCTGTTCAGCTAGGCTTTGGCTCGCGAGGTGGTTGTGAGGCCGCGGTACATTCCCTTCGAACCTTTTTAGATCAAAATTATGGGGAGGTTATTTTGAAGGTAGATATCAAAAATGCCTTCAATTCAGTAGACAGGGGCGCCTTGCTAAATCAAATTAAAGAAAAAATTCCCGAAATTTACCCATTTCTCTGGCAATGTTATGCCTCACCTTCTAAATTAATCTACCGAAACAATGTCATTTCGTCTGCTGTTGGCTGCCAGCAAGGCGACCCTCTAGGTCCGGCCATTTTCAGTCTTGCTATTCATCCAATTATTCAACGTCTCCAATCCAAACTCAATGTTTGGTATTTGGATGACGGAACACTGGGTGGAGATGTGGACACAGTTTTTGGCGATCTAAAACTTATTACTGATGAATTTCTGAAAATAGGTTTGGAACTAAATTTTTCAAAATGTGAGCTCTTTGTTTCTGATAAATGTTTGGATAAAAATTATATTATAGATAAATTCAATAGTTTGGCTTCTAACATTACAGTTGTAGATAAGTGTTCACTTCGCCTCCTTGGTTCACCAATTATGGATGAGTCTCTTCCGGCTTTTGTAGATGAGAAAATTCAAAATTTTAATAAAACTTCAGATAGACTGCTCAAAATTAATAGCCATATGGCTTTTACAATTATTAAGTTTTGCCTCTTTGTACCTAAATTTACATACTCTTTACGATGTTGTCAACTGTGGAAACACAGCGAGCTGGTGGAAGGCTTGGACAACATAATAAAGAATACATTATCATCGGTTTTGAATATTTGTTTGGATGACAGGGCATGGTCGCAGGCCTCCCTACCTGTCAGATTGGGAGGCTTAGGTATTCGCAAAATTTCAAGTGTAGCCCTTCCAGCATTCTTGTCTTCCGTCTACAGCACTAATTCTTTGGTAGAAAAAATTCTAAATCCGTCTCGTTTGGCTCTCACTGGCATGAATCTCAAAATTTCATATCTAGACGAAGCTAGAAATGCTTGGCATAGTGCTTGTCCTGATTCCACTCCCCCCAAATCTCTTTCGTCCCAACGGCAATGGGACGGGCCTCTGTGCGAGTTAACACGGAACTCTCTGTTACAAACGTGTTCAAACTCCGCAGATCGTGCCCGTCTGTTAGCCGTCTCTAAAAAGGAGTCAGGTTTCTGGTTACAAGCACTTCCCTCTCATAACACTGGTACTCTAATGGATCCCGTCACGTTCCGTATTGCAACCTGTCTACGGTTGGGTGCGCGGTGCTGTGCGCCTCATCGGTGCCAGTGCGGTACGGCTGTCGAACAGCTTGGTCACCACGGATTATCGTGCACTAGAGCCGCCGGTCGGATATCCCGCCACGCTAGCCTTAACGATATCATCCGCCGGGCTTTTACCAGCGTGAATGTGGCAGCTATTCTTGAGCCGAATGGTCTGCTGCGTGACGATGGCAAACGGCCTGACGGTATGACTCTTGTTCCTTGGGAGTTGGGAAGGCCTTTGGTGTGGGACGCTACTTGCGTCGATACCCTTGCTCCTTCACATCTGCCTAGGACTTCCGTTGAGGCTGGTGCGGCGGCAGATTTGGCCGAGGACCACAAGAGGCGCAAGTATGCAGGTCTTGATAGGGCCTACACATTTGTGCCTCTTGGGGTCGAGACTCTAGGTCCGTGGGGTACCGAGGCCCTCCGGGTTTTCAAAATTCTTTCAGGGCGTCTAGTCGAAGCGACGCGTGACCCGAGGGCTGGTGATTATCTAGGCCAGCGTATCAGCATTGCTATTCAGCGCGGCAATGCAGCCAGTGTCTTGGGCACGCTTCCGATTGGTACTGATTTGGACCAGTTGAGCTATCTATAAATCGTTTGCAACGGTTTGTAGATAGCTCAACTGTTTCATGTGTATTTTGTAAATATTGTAAATATTGTAAATACTGTATTAGTTGTAATTTTCTTTGTGAATAAATAAATTTTTTGAGTAAGTTAAAAAAATAGCATTTGCATATATTACAAAATAATCGCAATAACAGTGAATCCTGTAAAAAACGGGTTAAGCCCGTTCGCCACCCGGTCCCGTACTCACCCGGTCCGTTCTCTCCCGAATTGGTTTAGGTAGGTACGACCTCACCTTAGATCATTGTGTTAATGTCGTAAAGTTTTGATATTATTATGTTTAGTAGGAGTAGGAAGGTAAGGTATAGTATAACTCAAATATTATTATTTAATTTATTAGAACGATCAGCGCCAATTACTCTAATTAAGTAATACGAGTTACCTATATCTAATTACTAAAACAATAACAATAAACAACTTTGCCGATTCTTGCTTATTGTTTGTTTCCAAAAAAAACTAAACTTAAATTTCGACGATATACTTAGAATAAAACAAAAAAAAACTCAAATTTCATCTAAGAATTATTTTTTTTATAAATTGCTGATCTGCATAGTGTTTGCATACAACGCATAAAAATTGCGTAGGCGTCGGCACGCTGTTGATGTACCTTCTGAATTTACATATTCTTTGTTCGCATAGTGTTGTCTGACATAATAATCGAATTTAAGGCCGAATTCTAAAAAACCAAATGCTCTATTCTATAAATTTTTGTCAAGCAAGTTCATTTACATTTTTTTCGCGATCACCCCTGCGGTTTCTATAAAAAAAATTATATATAAAAAGTTTATATTGATGGATTTTTTAATTCCTCGAAGTTTTTGGGAGTAGTCTTATTCGAGCCTGTATAATTGAATTTGGTATCCAAAAAAATGTTCATAGATTTGGCAAACGTATATTTCTGCCAAACACACCGATGTGGAAAGATGCACATAAAAAAATCCCAGGCAGCGAGGTATTCAAAAAAAGTTAGACTCTAGTTTCTATCTCTTTAAGTACGTTTCACTCAGTTTTTAGAAACTGAGGGGTCTTCAAATGTTTCACATAAAAAATTGTTGTAAAAATATATTTTAGTCTTGTCGGTATATAGGTACTAACCGTCCAACTAAGGGACGGGTTGTTTTGTCTGTTGGTAGAACGCATAAAGGGCAGAAAGAATTAGCGAAAAGTGAATCAAAATTTTTGTATGTAGAAAAAATTCTAACCCAAATAGTTTACGTTTCATCAAACTGCTTTGTTCCAATCAAAATTGCGAAATGGATCTCAGAGACAGACTTGCGAAAATCTCGAGCTAGACTCGTATACTTTTTAAAAACGAACAATGTATGAAACGGGGGTCAAGATTTTAATCACGTTTCATACAAAACGAGATTTTCAGTGTGTAATTTTGGTAGAAAGGGAGTCCCGCTTCTTCTTACGTAGGAACTACGTATTCTTTGCTCATAGCCGAAGGTGAGGTCGTCTGTGTAAATGCACCGATGATTCGGCCGAATTTTCGCTGCAACTCTAGTTTATTATACATGAATCAATTTATTCGAGCGCGCGCTGCATATTTTTCAATTATGTCAATTTAAAATAATACTTAATTCGCTATTGTGAGTCATTCGGAGCATTGTGTCACTCGTTATAGACCGAGAGCTGGGTATGTCGAACATACTATACAACATAAATACTACCGACTTAAAATACCACCGGCAAATCCAGTTTTTCAATCGGTTTCATATTTTACTAGCCGTCTCCCGCGGCGTTGCTCGCGTTAGAGTGTGACTTTTCAAAATTCCTTTCTTAGTGCGCCCCTACACTATATAAGGAACCTACCCTCCAAATTTCATACCTCTAGGACTTATAGTTTAGGCTGTGCGTTGATTCTATGTCTATATGAGTTTTATATATATTGATGATGATGATTGATGATTGATGAAACATTGTTCATTAACAATCCTGGCAGTGATGATTGTGTCACTGCGTAAATTATAATCATTATGATGATGATAATGAACGCATGTAGGTACTCGAATAAAAAAAAGTAATTTGTATCGTTTATTTTTATCTATGAGCTGTGATAGATCACAGCTCTAGAAAATACAATGTCTCTGCTTACGTTAGTTAGCTGGATATGAGGTATGTTTTCCGCAGCCAGCTCGGAGTCTACGAGACGGCCTCGGTGTTCGGAGACGCTATTGTCGTGTTGTGAAGACCGTCGGACTACAATACGTGTATTTTACTACTTTATCGTCTCGTGGGCCTTCTTTATGTATTCTTAATAGATTTTCTTCAGTACTACAACGACAGGAAATTTACTATTAGGTTACGGTGGTCTCATTTTTAACCGGCTTCAAAAAGGAGGAGGTTCTCAATTCGGTTGTATGTTTTTTTAATGTTGGTTACCTCAGAATTATACTATTTATAAACCGATTGGACTTTTAGATCAGTCCTATTTTATCGGTTCTGTACTTCCACGAATTAACACAATTTGTAGTTTGGCTTTAGTAATAAAAAAACATTTTATTTTCTTTAGCACTACCGCTTGGCACTACTAGTAAAGTTAACGGAAATTTTACTTTACCGTGACACTACTATTCTTATTGGCTGATTAAACACATATTATAAAATCTCCCGTGGATTACCTCATTACCCATGGCACTACTAATACCAAGGATCTAGTCATCCCACGTAGACGACATTGCGTATTTTGCTTTCCTATTTCTGTGATGGTTACGATCAATAGAAAAATTTGAATGAACTGCAATCATCATCATTATCATCTGATGATGAAGCCGTAATCCGTATCAAATTGAATTCGGGTTTTCTAGTTTTTAAACTTATAAATTATATTTTAAGGGACGCCTGGTGTAACGGAACCCTTATGGTGCGACTTTGTCCGTTCGTCTGTAACAAGGGTGATTATATAGACAACTACTGAAGTTACTCTACTTCAAATTCGAAATAGTTTTTATTTATAGATATATACCTAATACAATTTGGACAAGACTCGCAAGGGACCGAAAAGAATGGCGTATATAATAAAGAGGAGGCCTATACTCAGCAGTGGGTCCAAACGGGCTGAAATGATGATGATGATGATGATACCTAATAGTGAGAAAAGTCACATGCCTGTAGTACTAGGGTTCTTGGTGAAACAACTCATCCGGGGAAGTACCTACTACCACCAATATCTGCCGCCTAGCTTTGATCTCGCATTGTGTTCAAGTTTGAAGGGTATCAGTGCCGCTGTAATTAGAGGCACATGAAACTTAACACTACGTCTTAGAGTGATGGACGAAATGCCTTATACATACAAGCCATATTCTCAATATATCTGTGTTGTGAGGTCAGATGTACCTAACTGTGTAACATTAGTCGCACCATAAGTTTGTTATATTATTAACTTTTTGTAAAATAAAAAGCTCAGAGAGCGGGTAGCAAAAGCAAAAAGTGATTTAGGCAATGGGCACGTCTAACCAAAGATTTTACAATACAAATTATATTAAAACATTAGCAATCGACCCGTATTTAATTCAATATGAACCGTGAGCGCAGAGAATAAGGACGTAATTCGACAACAATGCAAATAACACAACAATTGCAGCTCAAACGATCTTAATTCGATACTTGATGCTGTGAGTCATTACTCGCGGGTAGGGTTGGCACTGGCGCGTAACATTTATATCAATTCGAAAATAATAACATAAAACATCCTAATTGGCGGCAGTTTTATTTAATTAGAAACTTATTTTGATAGCACTGCTCGTATCTAATTATCATAATGTTTTTCTTCTTTTATTCTTTTTCTTTTCTTCTTCTTCTTCTTCTCTTCAATAATGGCCTCTGTCCGTCATTTCGACAGACAATTTTGCCAGTTCCAAGTGATGTATTTGTGAAAAAGTATAAGTCAAGTCAAGTCATTCGTCAAGTCGGCTGTCATTTGTTTTGAAGAGAAAATATAAGCTGAATCGACAAAGATGACACTGACAAATGAAGTTAGCATAGATGTAATAGTAGAATTGATTATCCTAATTAAAAGTTAAAACTACCTGAAGCTAGTAGTAGTAGTAGTAGAGCTTCTTGTGAAAAAGCTCGTCAAGGATATTACTACCAACGTACCTACTTCTGTCAGTAGTAGTAGTGATGCTCGCATTGCTGTGTTCGGTTTGAAGGGTATCAGTGCCGGTGCAATTACACCCCCTATAGTTTTCTTGTGGTCCTACTATATTGTCCTACTAGTAGGCCCACGAGGGAGACCAGTTTACTATAGTCCTACTTTTAAAAAAAAATACTACCACTGTAGATAGATAGAAAACACTTTATTGCACATCACACATAAAACAATTACAAATACACGCACATGAGACTTAACACCGTTGTTGCAATGCATCACAGGGCACATCCTCAGTGCGGCAATGCAGTGGTTCCCGCTTAACATCAGATAAGCCATCGGCTTGTTCCATTGTATTAGTTGTAAATAAAGTGGCAACCCTACCCGCGCACGATGTGAACAAACTCAATATTATATTTATTTTAATAAGTGCAGTGCAACGGTCTTGCCCAAATAGATTTTAATATTTATGAGTACGTTGACATGTACTGAGTTGCCTGGTGTACTTGTATGGAGTTCCAGTGAAAAACTACATTGTTTCACATGGCCATGCTAAGAGTTCAACTTTAATAGAATAGAATAGAATTGAAAATATTTATTTTGTTATTCTTACAAATTAGGTAGAAACATTGAAATAAAAAAAATAATAATTATGGTCGGCGGTGACTACTTTCCATTGCCCGCATCGGTGGCCGCCTGCTCGCCTGCCAGCTATGGCATAAAAAAATAATCATCTTGGTTTTCTTATCACCTAAGCTACCAGGGCTCCGCCTAATAGTAGCAATGATACGTCTAAATAATCATCTGAAAATGATAAAATAATAAAATGGCCAACATTTCAGCAAGGTGCCAGTGCAGGATATGTGAGTGGGTACTCAGTACTCACATACCTGCCCAGGCGCTGGTTTCCAGTGGCGCCAGTCGCGTGCGTGTGGTAGGTCACACGTTTAATAATACTAAGTGCCACCCCCGACTTCATTCCCATCCCGTTGGATGCCGTTTATTTTTCGAAATAAAAAGTAGCCTATGTGTTAATCCAGGTCACGGACAATATATATTCCAAGTTTCATCCCAATCGGATCAGTAGTTTTTACGTGAAAGAGTAACAAACATGCATCCATCCATCCATCTTCAATCATGAAAAGCTATGGTTCAGCTGCGTTTTAGTTGACATAGACTAGTAGTAGTAAGTAGAATTGGCTCCTTGATAGTTGAATTATAAAACGGCCATGAGAAGCTCTCCGCTGGAATTATCAGTCACAGATAGGCCAAGAAAGCAATTACCCTCAAGCAAAGCTGCGGGCAATTCTTTAGCTACGCCAACAAATAAATAGGCAAGTACTTGTTGACATTTTGTCTGCAATGGGTACTCTTAGTTATGATTTCTGCAGAAGCCGGATCGTTGGCTCCAGACATTGTAACCGTCCGTAATTGGCTGCAGCCCAGAAATGAATACAATATTACATCGAGTATCATTTTATAAATGCATAATTAACGTATATATAGACAGGTAATGAAATAAATTGAAATACCGCTCTTACATTGCAAAAGGTTAAGCACTTTAACGTGCAGCTGGCGGAAACGCAAGTGCGGGTTCTCTCCCCGCAGTGGGACAATTAACACTAAATGACCCTCGTGATTTTATTAAGACTATCTTTGGACTCAAAGTTAAACGGTCAATCTTATAAAAAGTAAAAAGAGTTATAAATAAATTAATGTACCTATGAAAAAAAAAAATTTTTTTTTGTATAAAATGATTATAAATTGAAATTACCAGGATCAAACGGAACGCACACGAAGTCGCGGGCGGTAGCTATAGTATGTTAATGAGTCTAAGTTCAAATTGTTATTCATGCGTAAGAAAGATTCAACAGTTGTTTTTCTAGGAAACTACATAGTATAAAGAAAAAGTTTGCTTTTCACGAGCGATCATAACAAGTGCGATGAAAACTGAGAATCTTTTCCACGCACTAGGTTACTAATATAAATTTTAATGATCTGTGGTTGCGGTCTTCTGCGAAACGGTGTCCGTAAATGACGACGTAGACTTATCACAACATAATATCCTTTTTATATCTATTTTGACTTTTTGTGAACAAAATGGCTGCGCTGAAAAGGCTTAAGCAAGGCAGCACACCGATCGCGCCCCAGAATTCTTCGGGTAGACAAAATCCGCCAAGTAATATCCGATTTTAATCATTGGACCATTTTTTAATAAAAAATTATGGCTTTGGTCGAGCTTTGCGCTGTTTTTCTCCTGTCAGGGTATGACCATGATATTCTTATTTTATTTGGTACTAGCCGTCGCCCGCGGCGTTGCTCGCGTTCTACCCTTTAGAGTGTGACGTTTCAAAATTCCTTTCTTAGTGCACCCCAATACTATATAAGGATACTACCCTCCAAATTTCATACCCCTAGGACTTATGGTTTAGGCTGTGCGTTGATTCTCTGTCAGCTTCAAACGAGCTCCACTCCTTCTGTCTCTCAGGGCATGTCAATGAGTGAGTGGTAATGTAGCTTTATATAACTATAATATGTAGCTTTTATAATACAAAAACTTCGCTGTTTTTTATGACGTTTGGTCATCCCGTAATTAACAAACTGAAGGGTACTTTTGAAATTGTACTTAGTGAAACATCGCTCAGTTTTGTAGCTACTTTGTGGTTAGTTTTTAGGTTCCTTGCGTAGAAAGCCGCTAGAGTACCTAACTAAGCTAAGTAATAACAATAGTATCTAATATAATCATCATCATCATCATTTCAGTCTGTTTGCACCCACCGCTGAGTATAGGCCTCCTCTTTATTACGCCATTCTTTTCGGTCCCTTGCGAGTCTTGTCCAGTGATTCCCAGCCAGTTCTACGATGTCATTTGACCATCGGGCGGGTGGTCTGCCTCTTGGTCTACGGGCATCTCTTGGCCACCATTCTGTGACCGCCTTCGTCCATCTCTCGTCTTCCCTTCTTCTAATATAATAAAGTGGTTAAATATAATACTTAAATAAATAAATATTCACGGACACTTAACACAACGCCTTATAGTCCCAAACTAAGCAAAGCTTGTACGATGGAAACTATATGGCTGATAGAATACATAAATACATTTTTTTTTGTAAATACATACTTATAATACATAGAAACACCCAGACACAGAACAAACATCTATGTTTGCTACACACAAGTGTTTGTTCTCGGTGGGGATCGAACCCACGACCCACAGCACGGAAGGCAGAGCTACTACCGACTGAGCCATGACACTTATTCCTATTATGTACTTAGCATTCTATATTATTGTTATTAGGTATTATAATGATCGTTGTTTCTCAATAAGGTGCTATTCTATGTAATTGCGCCTCTTAGTTCGTAAACATCTTTTTGCTTGGTAATTTTTCATCGTTAAATACAATACTTTATGTGCTATAGATGGAGATATCTTGGATAAACATTTTTATTTGTTCTTTTATTCATAAAGTAGTAGTTTTTATTAAAATTATTCCAATCACTTACATTTTTAATTATTATTAGATAAAACAGTTCACTACAAAATTCCAAGTCAAAATTCCAGCCGGCGTCTGTGTTCCCGAATGACTATAATTTGGAAGTTTTCAAGAGTAGAGTGAATAGGTATATTCTGGGTAACCGTGCTACATCGTCGACCACGTCATTGCTTAACATCAGGTGAGATTCTGGTCAAACGGTTGCCTATATTGTATAAAAAAATAAAAAAAAAAAGTATAAAAATATCGTAGAAACCATGAATGATAAATGATATAAATTGTGTTTGATAGACAGTTTTATATTCTTTAATAAAAAAAGTAAAACGTTTAATTGCATTATTAGCTTGCATAATTTCTCCAAGAATTAATGGTTTCAAAATATTATCCGAAATTTTTGCTTTCGAGTGTACATGGTATCTTTTCAAATAAAATAAAAACTTTAAGAAGCTTTGATTACTTTGCAAAAAAATATTCTCCGGCGTGGGATTCAAAGTTAGATTCCTCGTCTCAGTCGGCTAATTCACCAAAGGTCGTTTTTATACTGTTTTATTGGTATTTATAGAGAATTACATTGTAACACTCTCTTAGTCCCATTTAATGAATAATATGTGCGTTGTGACTACTTGTGACTGCTATATAAATGTAAATATAATGATAAAATACCCTCATTTCACATTAACTTGATAAATTGGCACTCGCAACGAACCATTCAATACACCAATACTAAGTCATGTTTTTTTCTTAAATAATATAACTGAATTTACACATAAATATGGAAGTGTGTGTTTCTGCTACACAATAAAACGTATTCACGCAGCAGAATGTATTATTTAAGTTAGGGTTCCGCAAATAGTTCTGACGCTCCTCGTCGTTTCAGGTTTTTAGGTCAAGTTGGGTAAAAGTGTAAAAACATAGAACATTTTAAATGTTATTTCTATTTGATTGGTCTTACCCATCCATGCACTTACTTTAATGTCGTATCCGTACTTAAATAATTAAAAAAAATCTTTTTTTCCTATTTACGTGCTTAGGTAATGTTGGTACTGTGTAAGTCGTATTTTTGTTGTCTTTTCTGCAATTTATTTAGTGTTAGTTTAGCCTGGCACAGCGCAGCGACGGCAACACACTTGCCTGTCACACGTCACTGCTTTGTGTCCACTAAAGGTGGATGCCTATCGCACCTTTAGTGTTGTCAGGCAAGCTCATCCTACCGTCTGAATGCAACTGTCGAGACTCGAGTCATGTTGCAGTGTTACCATAAACAAAGACTCTAAATTGGTTAGCGTTGTGGTGGACACTCTTCTTTTATAACGTTTGGTGAACACAATAACCATTATTACGGTGTGATTTACCGATTTGCATAGTGTTTTCATCTTTCAAGACGATACTCGTTTTTAATTCAAACGAGTTTGATAAATTATGTATAAAAAAATAATAAACTTTATCATATTATATCAATCTTGTAATTTAGAAAGTGTAGATTAGCTCCACCTGTCGCGCTATTAGGAACTATTTTGTTTGTTCTTCGTTAAATGAAAAGCCCTTATTGAAAGTAGCGGATGTACGGAACACAGACGCGCGCGCCGCCTCTAGCTTCGCACGCGCGCCTCTGAATGCATGCACTCGCGTAGCGTGAGCGGTTTTTTATTAATTTTAATTAATCTTACATCGTCTAATTATGTAAATAGTAAAGTAATAACGGCTTTCATTCACTTACAATGAAAGTATAGTTTGTAATAAAATATTTAAAATATAAATCATGCAAGTAATCTGGAGATCTTTTCGTCAAAATCTTAATTTTAATGAAACATTGCAAAAGTTAGTTTACTACAGAGAAATGCATGCAACACTGGCAAGCCTTGATCACAAGATATGATAAAAACTATAATTGCTACCATTTTTGTATAAAATTTATGCATACTTTAACATAACAGTATGGAAGTTTCAATTCATGTCTGTAATTCGAATTAAATGTGCATTTATTTTTAAATTAAGTTAGTAATGGCGTCACTTCTGCTATTATTATAGCACTTTCGACTAACCTTTTTCTTTGACCGTTCTAGAAATGTTTCCATCTCTTTTATAAAAACTGGAATAACAACCGGATACTTATAGCAAAATAAGGGATAATATGACAAGAGAATTTATCTAACTTTATAGAACACTTTTGTACTTGACTGTACTTATTCGCTGACTGGAAATTCGCAACCAGGGTTTTCCGAAATTGTTCCTGAAGTCTGTTATAATAGCGCTTATTTTTGAACAGTTATTTTATTTCGACTAATGTTTAGTTCATATTAACTCCGGCTTTATCTTATTGGGATAAAAGTAAAAAGAAAAAAAAAGATTGTTCATTAGTTTTTTTTTCGAGTATTCTCGTTGGTTGCAGGTTCAATTGGGGTAACTGACAAATGACGACTTCTCATTATTGTATAAGCTTATTTTTTCGTGATATAAGTACCAACTTATAGCAATACATTCATCAAGCTATGCCTGAATCGCAGAATTAATAATAGTACCATGGGTCATTATAAAAACATGGTTTCCACGACTTTCAAGATAAAGGTGACCCGTAATGTTTGCTTGCGGCTGTATTGAAGATGACATTTGAATATTGTGACCCGACAGTTTTTATCTAACTTTAGTAAGTTCATTTAAAAAAAATGCATGTTATCATCATCATCAATATATATAAAACTCTTTTGAAGCTGACAGAGAATCAACGCACAGCCTAAACTATAAGTCCTAGAGGTATGAAATTTGAAGGGTAGTATCCTTATATAGTGTAGGGGTGCACTAAGAAAGGAATTTTGAAACGTCACACTCTAAAGGGTAGAACGCGAGCAACGCCGCGGGCGACGGCTAGTCATCAATATATATAAAACTCTTTTGAAGCTTAGACTTAGAATCAACGCACAGCCTAAACCATAAGTCCTAGAGGTATGAAATTTGGAGGGTAGTATCCTTATATAGTGTAGGGATGCATTAAGAAAGGAATTTTGAAACGTCACACTCTAAAGGGTAAAATGCGAGCAACGCCGCGGGCGACGGCTAGTACAATACAAAGCGTTAAGGCGGTCTTAGGGTCAGGCAATTCTAACCCAAAAACTACATCACCAGAGTCGGTCACTAACTCATACCAACATACTTACTATTAGTTGTACACCTAGGTACGCAAGGTACATTTTACCAGACAGTAAAACCCTACTATTAGGGTTGACGACGCCAAAGTGAATTGTAAAGTGAAGAGTCGACTTAGAACACTATATCAAACTAAATTCCTATTAATAACTAACCATCAGCTCTATTATTAGATATAAGAAAAAGCAAATCAACTTCTCGAAATCTTATACTACATTTAATAACCATGAGAAGTATAGAACCAGCTTCGAAGGAAATAACGACGTTTATTGTTAAAATGTAGAAATAGTTGAGCAACTATGTTGCATGTTTTTCATATAACTATTTGCACGCAATGATCGGCTAACTGTGCGTTATTCTGTGGCAATACACAATAGTAACTATGCAGTGTGCTGTGGTATTGCATATATAGACGAATATCATCGCTATTACAGTGTAATTAAACCTTCAATTATATTTTATTCATTGTTGCACATTTTGCGCAAAAACAATTGTTATTCAAGTATTTCAATTCAATTACTTTGAAGAACACGTAGAGGTAACTAGGCTTCACGAATAGTCTGATAATCGAAAACATTATTGTAATGTAGCGTATTAAAGATACACTGCGCGGTGACCGTACAACGTTCGGAAGTCGAGCTGGTGTTGACGCGCAATGAGACTTGAATAGGTAACGCGATAACTGTCCCAATTGATCATCCTCAAGTAGAATTTACTACAGAGCCATTAGTCTGTGTTTTGTTTAGTTTATTTGCAAAAAGATTCGCAAAGTACAGAAATGTCGGTATCGTTTCACCTATTTTTTTATCCATACAAAAATTATTGCATACAAAAAATAGGAGGCCCTTTGCCCAGCAGTGGGATTATAATATACCTAGTCTAAAATAAATAATAAATAAAAACTGCTAAATGCTTTACAAGACATTCTCGTCTATAATTATGTAAAAATATTCCGTCTATTACCAACCGACGAACCACGCTGTCCACCTAGTTGGACGGTTAGTATATATTTTTCTTACCAACCACCTGGTTTGTCGGTTGATAAATTTTATTCTTAATCGACAACCCAATGGTTTGCAGGCTAATATTGTTCTACCGAGCCAACACCGGCCTGTATCTTCTTTCATTATTGTGTTTTATGTATACTATTTTAGGTAGGTGGTACACTAGGTTTTTTTTTTGCTAAGCATATACATAGGTACTGCGGACATCAGTCTAGGATGTTTTAAGGCATTGCAGACTATTGTATTTTTAAGTTAAGTAGGTACCTTACTTTATTTTTAAACTAATGTTTGTCACCATTGATTAGACGATAAAAATAGTCGGGAAATACTCGAACGTCGGGAAGGTCGATTTCATTTGTGATCCTGATATTTGTACATGTTATTGCTTGGTATATTAATGTGTGCTCGGGCACAACAAAACCAGTACAGCACGTTAATATTACTAGGCAGGGACTGTGTAGGGACAATAACTAAGCCAAACTAAGGTAATAATATAATATAATAATAATATAATATAATAATAATATAATATTCACGGACATTTAACACAACGCTCTCAAACTAAGCAAAGCTTGTACTATGGGAACTAGATGGCTGATAAAATACATATATGCATTTTTTTTTTGTAAATACATACTTATAATACATAGAAACACCCAGACACAGAACAAACATCTATGTTTGCCACACACAAATGTTTGTTCTCGGTGGGGATCGAACCCACGACCCACAGCACGGAAGGCAGAGCTACTACCGACTGAGCCATGAAGCCTGGAAGGAAACCGTGGGGAGAAGCCCCAATTGGCCTTATTTGTGTGGGTTATTTGCTAATGAAAAGTAGACTTTAAATACACAATAGTAATATTGTTTCGTAGATACCTACTGCATTTTTAAGAGTCCATGGAATTGTCACTGGAACCTATAAGTACTGTTAACATACTTATCTATTTTAAAGATCAAATAAAGCTTTTTTTAATCAACTTACTAAGTAGCTAGATTTCATATTACGTGTGCCCACCTGTTGAGCTATCATTTTTATTTTCATTGAAGAAACTTAACCTTATGGAAAAAGTACTTGTGGTTATATGTACATATTAAAAAGAAATGTCGAATCAAAAATGTACTTTACCTTGCTGAATTTATTGCACTGTGGCATTAGGTTATTGTATGAGTGCGAGATATGATTGTGTGCGTGCTCTTGTATGTGTCACACAGACAAGAGTTCGTTGACTTATTCTTCATTATTATTTTAAAATTTATTTATATGTTATGATTTGATAGATGGATGTTAAGATTTGCAGTATTTCACTGTGTCAAGTTGAGTAAAGATTGATAGACATGAAACTCATTGTGGACGATTAATATTTTCTTGGTTGTGGATAAGTAGGTCAAGGTGCGTACATAGTGAAAAAAGAATAAGTGGGTTCATGATTGTCAGTGCTCATGAAAGATAGTTATATGTCTGGAAGAGATATCTTTTAGTTATAAGACCATATTTTATATTTTTTTGTTATTCCATCGATAAAATACTATAAAATCAAGAAGTAGAGTCACTTCAACTGTACAATTAATACTTTATCTGTTACTTATGTACGTATACTATGCCTAATTAAACTGCAGCTTTTTTTTTCTAAAATGAGGGAAATAATGCGAATGAAGCGAAGTTTATTGCAAAAAACCATCGACAAGAGCTTTTGATAAGCCAAATGGTATCCTAACAACAGCATAACAAGTTTCAAATTGCATTACACAGCCTCATTACATTAATTATGACTATGTTGTAATATATTCTGAGTATAGAAAGCGGCAATATTTATGCCTTTATAGAACTAAACTTCTCAATAATTCTCACATTATTATAACCATTGTCTTGTGTGAAATAGTTCGCTATAAAAATAATGTATGCAATTACGTTGTGGTACAAAATGTACCTTTTGTTTCATGGAAAAATAGATAGTTTGGACAAAAAACTAGTTGAGACCACTTAGTTGTGACATTTTGAAAGTTATTCAATTTTTTTAATACAACTTAATGATCGAACAATCTGATGGCCCACCTGATGTTTAGTGGTAACCAATAACATTCTTAACACTCTATTTAATTTCTTGAGACATGTTTTTAACTCCGAATACTGAAACGCTACTTTTAAACGATTGTCATCTCTTACTAATGCATGAGGTAAAGGATTCCACGGCTGGACATAGGCCTCTTCCATACAATTCTAGAACGATTTCTTGTCGTAAATTAAAATTCCTTGTTTCACCCAAAAAGGTCGCCGTCACAGCGTGATGTTACTCAAGCGAAATAATAATACACTGGTTTTACTTATAATCACATGTCAACTTTGTCAAACGTTCATCACCGCTCAAGATAGTGCCAACTAGTTTTGTAGTTTAGATATTGATAAGACAGGGCAGTGTTTAAACATTGTCACAGATCATAATTAATACTAGCCCAGTGGTTCGACGATATTGTGGCCATAGTTAGGCAGCAGTGGAGAAGACTTCCGCAGGACCGAAGAGAATGGCGTCCCAAAGAGCAGGCCTATACCCAGCAGTGGGCAGTAAATTATTTTACAGTGTTTTTTATCTGCTTGTTGAAATTGAGATGTGACAGGCGTCATGGCTCAGTCGGTAGTAACTCTGCCTTCCGTGCTGTGGGTCGTGGGTTCGATTCCCACCGAGAACAAACATTTGTGTGTGGCAAACATAGATGTTTGTTCTATGTCTGGGTGTTACTAGGTTTCATAAGTATGCATGTAGAAAAAAAATGTTTGTAAGTATTATATCAGCAATCTAGTTTCCATACCTAGTACAGGCTCAGCTTATTTTGGGACTAGAGAGCGTTGTGTGTGTGTGTAATGTCCAAGGATATTCATTTGATTCTAAGTAAGAGGATAGATCTAAAACTGTTTTATTTATAAGTATCAGTAGGATATTGCCCGCATTCGACCCCACTTACGTATACGCGACTTATGAATAAAAATGTATAATTTACCAGTCATAAACCTAGTTGCATAAATATTTACTTACAATATAGGTATACACGTAATAATATTGTTATATATCATTGTTACTGAAACAATAGATCGTATCATTTGAATAATTTTATCTGATTTAATATACATTACTTTCAAGTACAGTGACGTACAACATTGATTTCGATAAAATATTATTCATTTTGAATTCAATTTTTATTTTTATTTCATATTTTACTTACCAAAACATTTTTTATTGTACAACAAAAATGTTACCTATATTTTTATTTTTGTATTTTGCTACGGTATTTTTGGACATTACATACAACGCGCTCTAGCCCCAAACTAAGCAAAGCTTGTACAAATCGTACAAATTATGGTACAAATTATAATCTTAGGAGACCTAAGTTCAGCAATGGATGAATATAAAATTAAATAAGATGATGATGATGACGTAAAAAGTAATGGAAATCTTTGAAATAATTTACCTAATTTATACAGACACTAAACGATACATATTTCATCAGAGGTTGTTTATTTCTATACAAAAAATGTCTGCCAAGAGTTTCACAATGGTATTGTATTAGAATAATCGTGAACGCGTGAGTAGTTCATCTACCTTTTCTAACACAGTTACAAAAACTAGATCTGTTTCTCATAATGAAATGCACTGTTTCTTTTATTAAGTAACTAGCACACTTGCTGGTACTGTACCTACATCTACAAGATAGTACGAAGTAAGTACCTTTAGGGGTAATTATATATTGTTGTAGTCTTCTGATCTTCCTACTAATTCTTCAGGATTTAATGATAAACTTCAGTGTTCGACATAATTACTTATTTATTTCACCAACGAAGCTACATGTGTGAGCGGGGAGAGACGACTGGCGACGCGGGACACAAAACTATCGCGTCAGCCCGATTTACTTACTTGTGGCAAAGAAAATTACAACTAATACAGTATTTACAATATTCACAATATTTACAAAATACACATGAAACAGTTGAGCCATCTACAAACCGTTGCAAACGATTTATAGATAGCTCAAATTAACTTGTGGCTAGTCGCCATATACCTACTATAATTTGGTGACAATGCCGACGATGTCACTAGCTAAGCTAGCTAACGAGTTAGTTTCACAGAAATGTTATAATATACCCCAATATAAAAATCTCTTTGGATCCTTTTCAACATTACTCTTCAGCATCAGACATTGGATAATACTTCAGTCATCAAATGTGAATAGGTACATTACAATGAACTAAATGTATCTAACTTCCATTATGCCAGAGATTCCTCAAAACTAGTTTTCAGAGCTGATGACTATCCTCCTAACTTTGAAACGGCTGCACCAATTTTCAACAAACTTAGCTAAGTTTAAGAACCATCTCAGATCAACCAACTTTTTTTACAAAACTCGCGTTTCATTTGGTGCTACGAGGGCACAGATAAACCGACAAAAAGATAACATCCACCAAACGCCGTCAAACTAACTTGATACCTACTAAATGTATGAGTCTAGTACTAAATATATGAGTCTAACACGAAATGTATGAGTCTAGTACTAAATGAATGAGCCTAGTACTAAATATATGAGTCTAACACTAAATGTATGAGTCTAGTACTAAATGTATGAGTCTAGTACTAAATGTATGAGTCTAGTACTAAATGTATGAGTCTAGTACTAAATTTATGAGTCTAGTACGAAATGTACGAGTCTAATACTAAATGTATGAGCCTAGTACTAAATGTATGAGTCTAGTTCTAAATGTATGAGCCTAGTACTAAATATAAGTGTATAATACTAAATGTATGAGTCTAATATTAATAGTATGAGTCTAGTAAGAAATGTAAGTCTAAAAATAAATGTATGAGTTTAAGTCTGTGTCAGAATCGTGTAGGTTCCGCGTCGGTGGCAGTGTTAAAACAGCTACTGATTACATTAATACATTCCGAGCAAATAGGATTTCCTAGCTATATGTGAAAACCGACGAACGTATGTGACATTTGTGTATAAGTTAATACCAATTAATATTTTCCCACAGAGCACGTACATGTTATAAAATTTAGTCATACTGTAGCATGTATTTTTATGTAGGTAACTAAAACCAGTACATAGTATCGATATTCAAGCTAATCGATTGTTCTCATAATTCTGTATTCAAATCGACTCACCCGCTCTAGAGTAAACTTTACAAAGTTCGGTAAGTATAAAGAGCAGTCAAAGCCAAAACGTTTTTGTTCAATACTTTGAACAAAAGTATTGCCTACTTTTGTTCAAAGTGATTCTTGTGATTTTTATCATGATCAAATCAGTTATGACTAGTTTCTAAAGTCCTGCATCAAAGTTGTATTTAAATGCGCAATAATGATAATATTTCGCAAATAGGTAATACAATAAGTGATGAGCGGAAAAGATCAATTAATCACCACATGATAAATTGTGCTCTTGACCGTGAGTCTGACCTTGTGTTATTTCATTGCTGGGCCGGGCAGGACAATCGAGCTACAGTTTTTTGTCTAGCACTCATTATGTTTCAAACAAAACAATAATTAGTAAGTACCGACTGTCGCAATTGTTGTTTTTCTAAGATTTGCATACAAAAGCACCTACAGTTTAGAAGAAAAGTAAAATGAGTCACACAATGAAATTATAAACTTTAATAGAATTAGAACCTATATAAGTACTCACTATGTTTAAAATAATTATATTAAAAAGTATTATATCATGTAAAATATTTTTTTTTTATTACTTTCTTACATTTTTCTACTTGACTGTACTTATTCGCTGACTGGAAATTCGCAGCCAGGGTTTTCCGAAATTGTTCCTAAAGTCTGTTATAATAACGCTTATATTTGAACAGTTGTTTTATTTCCACTAATGTTTAGTTCATAATAACTTCTGGCTTTATCTTATTGGGATGAAGTAAAATGAAAAAAAAAAGAGTGTTCATTTGTTTTTTTTTTACGAGTATTCTCGTTGCTTGCAGGTTCAATTGGGGTAACTGACAAATGACGACTTCTCATTATGTATAAGTGCCTTGATCACGAATAAATGTGACAATCGCAAACGTATCGTAATGCGAGCGTATCCGAGATACACTGCGCGGTGACACTACAACGGTGGGCAGTCGAGCTGGCATTAACGCGCAATATAACTCGAATACGTTAACGCGGCGACTGTCAGATTTATTCGTGATCAAGGTAAAGCTTATTTTTTCGTGATATAGGGATCGAACAAAACTACGGTGATTGTTGACGCTTTGGAAAACCGTCTAGTACTGTCGTGTAGGTATCAAGTGGCAGCAATAAAAATGTGTAAAAATGTCTGCTCAAATCTTTGCTTGGGTAACGATTTCTGAATCGGCATACGGGCCTAAGTGTTGGAATTGGAACATTTTATTTCTGGACCATGAAAATAGTTCACTTAAGTTCAAAGAGTTTTGTTGCTACGAGTTCACTTGCGCTATTTCGTGGCCTTATCAATACTGATTCATACTTTTGTATTTGACGCTCGTAACACGCTGCGACTCGTTACCATCGAACCATCCACTTTTGCGCACCAAGAACTTCCGCACCTACGCTATTCCACTTTTGTGCACCTATCGATTTTAAGCTTGGTGCGCAAAAGTGAAATAGTTTTGAGCGCACAAACTATTCCACAAAAGTGGAATGCTTCTGACCATCGGGTGAGGGTATTCAGGGGCACGTCCAATACTTTTTATTTTTTGAATAGGTACACATTCAGGTGATGCATGGTGAAAAATAAAAAAGATGTATGTAGTAATGTGCGGTCGACGCATGCGCGATGTACATTCCCGACGCCAGTTTTTATGAGTTTATATATTCTAATTTTATTGTTTTCTTTATTTGCGTCCCACTTCTGTTCGGTTCGGGCGAGCATTGTTCGCCGTCGTAAACGCCGATTTAGATGATAAAATAAAATGTTGTATGGAATTTTTATTCTGTACGCGTAATTTCTTTGTCTGTTTCGTTATAATTTTGCATCATTAAAATAATATTGCGTCTGCGGAAAGTCCTGTGGGTTCGTAAGTTCTGCAAAAATTAGTTTTGTATTTCAATGGCTTGTTGTAACGTTCATGGACGATGCAGGTCATGTCATACATCATTTAATTATGATTTGTATACCGACCGGGTTAATAAGACGTCTTCCGGAAACTTCCGTGGTATAAACCATCAATAACTATAGAAAACACTTTTTATGTAGGTAAATATCAGATTTTTTTTATCAAGTAGATATTTTTGCATTATTATGAAATACTTTCAAGGGGGAATCGTTATCTCATAAAAACTTATCAGGTTTAAGCTTTTTGTTTTCGTATATCTGTGACCACATCGCTTGACATTATGCTGGACAGCGAAAGCAGTTCAGAGCTTACGATAAGAGGGCAGGCATAATTGCAGTTTGAAACATTTTCATCACATAATATTCAAATTCGATGAACTGGATCCATACTCCGTGGTTTGATGATGACTAGCAATGATGTAGAGGATCCAACGAGATTTTCAAGGTTGCGTTTTTCTTATTAACTCGTGACTTCCTGATCAGGATGCATTCGTTGTAATGAGTCTACCCTAAGTACGTATTCGCTTATATAAAATGTCACTTACCGTATAACCCCGCCCACCTATCGCATTCACGTAGCAAATTATATTTAGTCGGAGAATTAATAGCCAACAAGGGTGTTTCGCCATGAGATGTTAATTAGCACCGGGTTCGTCGTCTTACACTGTGTGGTGGTTTTAACACTAGCACCGACACGACACCTACACGATAATTGCGGAGAGCTTATTTCATACAGAGACGCTTTTACACAGTGTCGGCTCCGATTCGAGAGCTTTTGTTCAAGCCGGTACAGCGGCTCTAGCTATAACAATGCAGAGGACGTCCATTGAGGACGTGCTCTGTTTGATGGTAAGCGTTAGTTTTTTATCACATTTCCCGAAACCAGTTTGTTTTGGTTTAGACTTTTCATAATAAAAAAACACGATAACTCTCACGTAAACTTTTTATTAAAAAAGTTTTCTAAAGCTTCATTGAAAGTCTAGTTTATTTAATACGTACATTGTAATAGCTTTAGTTCCAAATTTAGAAAAAATAATTGCATACATTCGCTGCCATTGACGGTTCTTAATTATTATTTTATACAAACATCGAGTATTGTATAATTTAACAAAACATATGGGTGTTGAGTTATAATACTCAATAAATAACTAATTATAGATATGAAACTCCCTAAATTCTTCTAGTCGACTACCTGATACTTTAATGTTGATATAAACCCGAATTCGGCGTGATAGTGTTTCCATTCATTCATTCATTCTGTGACCGAACTGGACTCAGGTGATCTCGTTACGGGGATCTCCGAGAATATGCCTCGGAGTGATGAACACGTTAGTTTCACATCTACGCAGCATTTACCCTCCCACGCGGAGGTGTGTGTCTCGGCCGAGTCCAAACCGGTTTTTATCGCGAATTAATATTAATAATGAATACTTGAAACAGGCGCGATTGTGAGTTGTATAGTTGTAATTAAGTGCGATTATAGCGGCACCGGTAATTACGAACAGTGTCTGGTGCGTGCAGTGGTATGTGGTCTCAGAGAGAAACGTATGGAGAGGTGTACCGCCAGGGGGGCAATCGCTATCTCACAGAAAACTTGCTAGGTTTTATGTTTTCTGAACTGTTTTCATACAAAATTATTGGTGTTCCGTGACTAAATAGTGACATTACCGCGTTTCAGCGCGTTTTTTGCGTCATAAGCTTCTGGTTTTCGTACCACATCGCTTGAAGCAAATGCAGTTCAGAGCTTACGATACGGGGGCAGCTTTACTTGAGGTTGCACTTTACGCCTTTTTTCCATACAAACGTCACAGGGTAGTAACTCCACTGTTTGTAAACGTTTACCCGAAGTTAACAAGTCGAACAGCAAAGCTTATGTAAGAAAGATAAACTTAATAATTGACACGAAAATACAAAGTAGCTAATTCAAAAGTGCCTTTTACCGTATAATATGTAGTTCCATAAATGCATATACCAGTTACTATGTTAATATAAAGGGTTTCCACACGTGTGCTGACACCGCTTGGGTTGACGGCATCGTACCCACGAAAGCCAAACGAGCAGTAAATAAAAACGCGCCAATAGTATCACTTTACGTGATGAATGAAGTGATGAAAATCAACCTATAGTATCACTTCACGTGATGAATGAAGTGATTAAAATCCACCAATAGTATGCAGTGATACAAATTCACCTACAGTATCACTTCACGTGATGAATGAAGTGATGAAAATCCATAGTATCACTTCATGTGATGAATAAAGTGATACTATAGGTGGATTTTATAACACTCTTCTTATCTCCGAATCTGCTTCTAGAGAAGTTACTACGTATTTTTACAATTAAAGAGTGATCAATTAAAATTCATAGATATGTATCTAGATTTGATCAAAACGGAATCTTGTCTCATTTTTTTTTTCAATACAAAAACAAAACAATTTACAATCGAATCGATTGTGTTTTGTTAATTTACTCTAAAATATAGAAAGTCACTAAAAGCACCCAAAAGACACTGAAGTAGAGAATGACTAAAAGAAAAAGCATAAATACGTATGGAACATAGAAAAAGAATACTATAGAAACTCGATGATCCGTATCTGGACGCAAGCAAATCTTGTCGTGAGGAAAGTAGGATCCACTTTTTTAATTGAGTAAGTACTTAATTATGCTACAAGTTGGAACTTTATACGCATCTCGCGCCGGTTTTGGAGCGGCGACTTTTTGTAGCCTCGTGTGGATTCACCTTATCCGACCCTCGGAGAATTTTCTTATAATGTAAAACAAGATTTAATCCTTTGAATGAAAGTTTAAAATTCATTGATTCTTATCGTTTTGTTGGTCTACACTGGTGTTTATACTGTCAGCTAGAATTGAGCTATCACTCGCCTAGATTAGGTTTAGAATCGTTAGTTTGTGATTATAATTAAATATGCATTAGATTCTAGAATGAGACTTTGACCCGTTAGTATTTTTTCTGTCCTACCGCATGCAATTTATCTTATTTAATTCAAATATACTGAACGGATGCCAAATGCAAAAGTTACGAGGCGACGCGAAAGCTTTTTATTCGTACATTTTACGCATACTTAGTTTTGCCCGCGACTGTACCGCATCTTGAATTTATTGTGCAAAAAACATATAAATACTGTCTGAGTAACAAAACATGGTATTTTCACATTCTTAAAATATCATCTGTAAATAACTTATTATAGAAACAAAATTCTAGAGCCTGGTAGTTGGCAAATGAAAGTCAACATTTTCGGGAAACTCATAAATACAAACTAACAGACAAACATCCGCAACTCACTATAAATAATATAAATTGGCACAAGAGAATCTTTAGCGTGTAATTTATGTTGTATTTTTACGACGTTTAGTACATAAAGTGACATACGAAAAGTGCATTTAGTATTGTCAACGACATTATAAATTCTGTAGGCTACGGTCCCACTAAAGCTAGTAGTTTACGGCTGATTGTTTTATAATATAAATGTAAAAAAATTGAGGTTTGGATATTTGGATGTTTATTGTTTAGACGTCTGTGTTTTAATCACACTGCAACTTGTGGTCCGATTTGGATGAAACTTAAAATATACGAGATATATAGTTCGTAATCTGGATTAACACACAGGGTACTTTTTATCCTGGAAAATCAACAGGATCAAACGGTACGCGGACGTAATCGCGGGCGGAAGCTCGTTATAAATAAGTAAAAAGTCAGTCGCGTAAGTACTCTTCGCGTAATTAGACTGCAGCTTCAAGGAAGTACTCAACTAGACTAAGTAGGTAAATCGTACAGATCGAATTATAGATTAATAAGAACTTAAGTAAGTCAAGGCTGCCTAAAAGGATACAAGTAGGCAAACAATTGCTTCAAACCGTTCTATTTCCGAAGAAGCGTGAGGCGCTCGGTCCCTAATTGTTATTTTTCTTACAAGAATAAAAACTCTTTTGTAAATAAACTTTTTGGTTTTGTTTGCCGCGTTGCGCGGGACACAGTGCGTCGGCTAAGTGCAGCTTCCGGTTAGATATTACAACTAGCGGGAAGGCCGCAGTTTGCTTCAGTACTTTAGATTGGAACTAGTTTTAGTCTTCAACGTCTACACGGAGAAATATAAATAACTACACTTAATTATTAATACTTCTGGTGTTGCAGGCGTCCATAGGCGGCGGTGACCACTTTACATCACTACTTGCTCGTCTGCCAGCTTTGGCATAAAAAAAAACTAGCTTCCGCCCGCAACATCGTACGCGTCTCGTTTGATCCTACAATTTCTTTCATACAAATCGGACCCAGCTGTTTCAGCGGTATTGAAACACCAACATCCAAACATCTATAAACTTTTACATTTATTATATAATTAGTGGGATTGGAAAGGAAAGGATTGGTCAATGGCCAAGGGGTATGGTATGGTCCGAAGTGGTCATATAGTTTTTGGGTAAGTAATTAGGTATACAGCAGTGAGCAGTGTTACCATTTACCTATATACATGGTAACATTGGTAACCTTTATGTATTTAAACATTATATTATCGGTGTCCAATACGAATAAAAAAAAAGCTTACAATCTTTTTAGTTTTTCGCTAAATCGTGTTGAAAACGCACGCAAAGTCGCTTATTATTTTATATGTTAAGACCACGAGTACTTTGCTATGGCAACTAAATTGTTTGCCGTGTATTGATCCATAGGGGTTGCTGTCTTTGCAATTGACATGGGTTTCTTTCTGGACATAAGTTTATCTAATAATAATCGTTATATCGATTTTTTTAAGGAAATTACCCCACAATTTTATTGCGTAACACCAGCGCACTGGCAGGTACAGTCAGGTTGAATAGCATGTCTAGAAATAGAGTCTAGAACCTCTTGTACTGTAACAAAACCTTGAAAATATTGATTTGTAAACATGTTATTGATGCTAACTGTACCTGTTTTAAATATCTACTTCCTAAAAAGACGTAAAATAATTCATAAGACATACTAAGGTAACAAAATTAATACAGTACATAATAATAATATTCTTGGGCATAATATCAGAGAAAGCCCTATTAGTCCCAAAGCAAAGTTTGAACTAAAGGAACTTAACATCAGGTGAGCTATCAGCTTGTTCCATTACTCTTATCATAAAAAAAAACTTGAATGCTGATATTCAATTCAATTCAATTCTTGTCTATGGCCTTTGCAGTGTTGCCCGCAATTTCGCCAATGTCACGTTTTATTAGACCTTAAGATTGCTGATAGAATCTTCTGACTGACTGACAATCAACGCAGAACCTATACGTCATAAGTCATCATACGATATAATTCATAGAGGTAAGAAATTTGGAGGGTAGTATCCTTACATAGTTTAGGGGTGCACAAAGAAAGGAATTTTGAAAAGTCGCTCCCTAATGGGATTAAAATTATGATCAAAGATTATAGCCAAATAACAAGTTTATTTTATATACCGTACATAGAAGATCCCTGATAATTAGTTCATAGATTCCTTAAATAAATTGACTCGACATCGACACGTGTTTCAGAATTTTGAAAAAATTTCAAAACTGTTTGTATGCTGCTACCACGCGAGCAAAGCCGCGGGCGACAGCTAGTACTTATATATTTTTTTTTGTAAAAAAAAAACTTACTCGTAGATGTAATTAATAGCAATAAAACTGTATATTTTTTTTACACTTCTGCAAAGCAATACCTACCTAGGTATGCTATGCACCGTTCCACAATTACTGACTTCTACTTTGCATAAATTAATTTTATGTTTTATGCAGCGAAATACTAGCCATTTTAATAATATTTTGATTCTGCAACTTTGTTGCAAAGAGGTTAAGATTAAATATGTTTTAAATATGCAAATTTTCTATTCATCATCATCATCACAGGCATATGCGTCCTTGCTCAAACGCCACCCATGTCTAGTTTGAGCCTTTTGCATCTAGGTTTTCCTCTGTAAATTAACTCGTAATTAATTTTGTATAGACTCCACAAAGGTTTAGCTAAGCAACTACATATATGACAGGCGTCATGGCTCAGTCGGTAGTAGCTCTGCCTTCCGTGCTGTGGGTCGTGGGTTCGATGCCCACCGAGAACAAACATTTGTGTGTTGTAAACATAGAAGTTTGTTCTGTGTCTGGGTGTTTCTATGTATTATAAGTAAGTATTTACAAAAAAATATGTATGTATGTATTCTATCAGCCATCTAGTTTCCATCGTACAAGCTTTGCTTAGTTTGGGACTAGAAGGCGTTGTGTTAAGTGTCCGTGAATATTTATATTTATTTTATTTATTTATATCATCCACCTATCGGGCTGTTGATCTGCCAAGGCCTCTCTTGTGCCCTCTAGGCCACCATTCTTACAGGGCCTTACTCCTAATTTTCTTTTAATTTCGATAAATAAGTTTGAAAGTATTCAGCAAAAGTACTCGTACCGACTTCGATCATTCAGGCTCTTAAACATACTTTATTATAAGTAGGGCTAAATCACAGTGTCAGTCAAAAAAATGGTTTAATATAATAAGATATAAAGATACTGATTTGCACCAGTTGAGCTAGTTATAAATCGTTTGCAACTGTTTGTAGATAGCTCAACTGTTTCATGTGTATTTTATAAATATTGTAAATACTGTTTTAGTAAAGAATAATTTGTTACACAAAAGTCTTATAAATCGACATTCAGGAACAATACGTCTGTCACAAGTATCTATCTAACAATAAAATTGGTGAGTTACAAAAAATGCTGAATTGGGAACATTCCTTTTATAGAAGGTTCGTTAAAAAAATACATTTCTGTGTGCTAAAAAGTTATTCCGCACACAAGCGCAGAGGCTTACAATGTCCTTTCAGCCTTCTAGCCAATTAAACTGTATCAATATTTTTTCTGTGCCAGCGTCGTACGAAATGCAAATGGTTATAACTTTGTATAGGCATTAGGCAGCCTTTTCTTACATTTATATAAATAAAATTTCTTAACGATCCTTTGGCTACGGGTAAATTTACATAAAAACTGCGCCAGTTTTATACATATTTTACCAGTTTGAGACACTGGGAGCGATTTGAGTTTGCCACTTGCTAAAGTATAAGACATGTCAAACTTTAGTACCTATGTTGCAAATTGTAAATTCACTTATAACCCATTTTTTATACATAATAGAGAAATATAAAACTTCATGTTGTCCAAGCGGGCAAAGTCGCTAGCTGCAACTAACACTTAAATTGCTATCCCCATAGGTACTGAGTAAAAAGTAATGATTAGGTTTTTATCGTATGACCTTATAGGGTTATAGTGGGTGATGCTGAAGTGTATGACTGGCAGATGCATCGAGTCTAAGAGCTTTCAAACATCCAAAGTTAAAAAAACTTCTTTTTTTAACACAATTCAAGCAAGCGAAGCGATCCCGAACTTATTTATTTATATAAAAATTTCACACAATCAAGTAGTGCTAAACTTAGTGTTGGCCAAACCGACGACGTTGTATGTTTGCACAGATAACTTTCGTATTGCTTATTATACTTGCATAAAACTCAGTTATTCGAATTATATTGATAAGTGATAAGGTTATGAGATAAGTAGATCAAGGGGTCGTGCATTTTTTTTGCATTTTATTTTCGTGAGAACTGCTACATAATAGACTTTTTGCAAACTTTTCACGCAAGATTGTTTAGTTTTAATTAAATACCTTTGTACTCAGTCTTTTGTTTCTGAGGATTTCTTCAAGAATAGTGGAACCTTCAGTGTTCCTGAAGAAGTTCTTGTTTTAGTGTAAGTTTGAATCTAAAAGCTGAACTATAAATGTTATAGGAATGAACTTGAATAGTTTTTGACAAAGCTTACTCAGGTAAATATAGTTCTATCTATTCAGCCTGTATGCGCCCACTGCTGGGCATAGACATAGGCCTCTTTAGTACGCCAATAGGGTTCCAGTGCTTTTGAAGAAATCCTCGGAAACAAAAGACTGAGGACAAAGGTATTTAATTATAATAACATAGACATAAAAAAGTAATAAGTAGGTACAAACCTCACCTACTCATATTTTAAATTTAAATAAAAATAACATATAAGCTGCAGCCATACTATTCATCTGTCGCTCCTTGTTATAGAGCTTGTAAAGTTTATTTTTTTTAACTATATTTTATAACATTAAATAACAGCCACTCCATGGAATAACATGGTAATGTATGATACAATGTTTGACTTATTTAAGTCTGCCGATACAGAATCCAAAAGTTACCTATAATTACAACCGCACTTTCTGTATTTATCATTTATCGGAGGCATATTTTTTATTTCCGATGCTCACTTATTTTTTATTGATTTGTATAATTTTTTTCTATTAAAGTAGCCTTATACAAAGAAGGGGGTGGTTACTTAGCCACATCCGGACGATTACTTTTTAATAGTAAGTACGTTGATACTTGAAAACAACCACAATGTTTCTTAAACGGTTTTTACCGAGAGCCTTTGTCATGGTTAGCATGGTTAGTCTACCTATAGCAAAATTGTACTATAACTCGATACAATTTCTCCACATTGTAACTTGTAAGACAAGATGTTTCGGTCATTGTAACTTAAGTTATTTTTGTTATATGTTCAGTAGTTTTTTTTTCTTGGAATGTAAAAATAATTGTTGGTCGTGTACCTATTCTTCTTTGATGTACTTACATCTGTTTGTGCATCGCTAAACTTGAACTCATAAGAATGAGATAACTATAATAAATAGGATGTTTTTAGTAGAATAATAATAGTTTAATAAAATCTTAGAAATAGGAAATAACTAAGAGCTCAGGGGACATTTCCTGTCGCCTGCATTATTGTTAGCTTAAACCTATTTAATATTATCTATTACTATGATATCTAAAATATATTAACGGTACATACTATAGTCTTGTATTGTACATAAAAATACTTGCATATATATTTAAGGTACTTTGCTACTAGGGACCGAAAAGAGCAGTGTGTGGAATTCTGTGTATCCTATAACATATGGAAGCAATGTCTCCTATTAAACGGTCCGACGAACCGAGAACATAGACTAACATATATTTATATGCAATTTCATTATTAGAAGCCTATTTGTGACTCGTTATTTTCTATTGTCGCTTTTTTCTATTTATTATCGTACAATGTATGATTATAATGTAGCTTACATAGTAACTGTTGGTAGTTCTGTGTGATGGAAGTCAGACGCGTTCCACACCGCTGAATATACCATTTTTGTATGTCATTATTCTATGCTACTGTTTATAAAAACAACGTTACCATAGTACTTGGTGGGCAGTATCTTAACTCGACATTCTGTCATGTTGCCACTAACAAGTACACTCTAATTGTCAAAGTTTAGATGTTTGGATGCTTATACCGCGTTCACACTATGCCATTGCCGCTGCCGGCATGAATGCCGCGATTAATTCCGGAATTATTGCCACAGCAACATCGCCAAGTTCATGCTCTAGCTCTTTGGTGAGAATAAAGGCGATGTTGCTGTGGCAATAATTCCGGAATCAATCGCGGCATTCATGCCGGGCATAGTGTGCACGCGCTGTTATATTTCAATCACGCTGAACCTCTGGTCTTATTTGGATTAAACTTTGAATCATAGATGGAAAAATGAATTATGTAATAATTATAATTACATATCAATATATTACGTATCATAGAAATCGATTGCGCTGACAATTTAAAATTAGAACTCTCGATGATGAATCTGAAGCTATGTTAGTAGGTTTTGTCATTTTCACAGCGTGATTTGCGTCAGGCCAGCTGTAGGAAGCGCTCGTGGCTAGGCTTGCTTAGTCAATCATAACCGATTGTCTGTGTTAACCGACGTTCTGCGCGGTCACTATTTGGGTGGGTGACCATTAGTGGCGTTTACATCCTGAGCGCTTCCGGGCTTCGGAGGGCACGTTAAACTGTCGGTCCCGGCTCTAGCAGTCGTTAAGCTTTTTGCAACATTGTATATTTAGGCATAATTCGTGTCCTAAAACGTGTTTAGTTAATTGTGTGTTTTATTTTTAAGTTCGTGTTGCAAATAAACATTTTGTATTTGTATTTGTATTTAAGCCATGACGGAGGCCTTAAGGCGGTCTAAAAACTCCATCAACAGAGTTGGCCACTAATTTATACGAGCTTAATGTTGTTTTATTAAAACTGTATTACTGCATATACTTATACTATGTACAAATATAATATTCTTTCCGTATTTTTAATTAATTTATCGCGGTCGTCCCGCTGATGTATGGCTGTTGTAATTCAGCCTAATAGATGTTTTCGTTTTTCTGCTACATGATTCCGTGAAGCATTGTTTCAAAAATATAATAGTTGAGGTCGTATATGATACAAATGCCGTATTTCGTGAGAATCGAAATTGCATACTCATAACGTGAACCAATTCTTATTGTACATACACTTACTTACTAAGTGTTGTATAAAAATAAATAAAACGATTCTCTGAGAACATTTTGTGAGACTTCAAACTGTATAATTAAAAAAAAGTTACCTTTCAAACGTTTGTTTAGAATTCCGCACCGAGTTCGTAAAACTGGATATTTATATTTAGATGCGATTCACTAAAAAGTCGTGCCTAAAGATAAAAGTTGAGCAACTTGAACTTTTACTCAAGTTTTTAAACATAATAATATCCGTGGAGTGGGACTCACTTCACTCCTAAATACGCCCGTATATTTTAACGATGAGCATTGTTTTATTAAACAAATAAAATATAAGCTACGAGCTGCTAACATGTAAAATATTACCCCAGGCTATAATTGTCCTTACTAGACAAAAGATATGATACTTCATCTATTGTGCGAAAGTAGTTAGGGGACACGTTGGCAATGCTACGTCTTCTTCTCTCCTATTGTCTGTCTTTGTCTAGCCTACACTCGAGAGCAAAAATTCCGGGTCATCTATATAAAAATAATATCTTTACCATTACAATTTATTTTTGCTCGTGATTGTATTCGATAGTAGGTTGGTTAGTGTAAAGGTATAAAAATTGAAATCAAACTACTACGCTACTGACTGTTTTTACTTAATATATAAGATTTTAATATACTACCTACTTAATGAACATTAACTATACAAAAATGTTTTTTTTTGAACGAAAAGTGTGGTAAAAACTGCTTAGATTTATGTATAGAACCAGCATGCATCTTATCAAACATTGCCATTTTAAAATAATATCATAAAGTAGGTACAGTTTGCTATATGATAATGTTGGTAAATAATATTACAAATAATTCACAACCTTGTCGCTGTATAGAAAGGTATAAAATTGCTTGTAAAGAAATTAGCGATCTTCCTCGAGTGTGTATTGTCAAGAGTTTAAATTTCACGTCATTGAGTTTTATTATTTTTATGTCCATAAAAATAAGGTTTACATTTTATCAGTCAAATCCGAACAAATCCCTGAAACTGAGACAACCATATATTATAATTATTTTTAATATGATTTATAAATATGTCTGGCATCTGTGTAAGAACGATGCATTTTCCTTGCATTTATTTTATTATTATGCGCAGAACCCTTGCCAAAAAGCCTATTACAGTACTCTAAAAGCGGTCACTATAGCACAAAACTCATATTTAAGTGCTACTGAAGTTACTTGACTCGTATAAAATGAAATGAAATGAAATACATTTATTCAACCCATTGGGTACAAACACAGATACAACAGAGAGAAAAAAAGTAAGTCAGACAGGAGACAAAACAGATTAAGTAGTAGAAAAGTAGGTGCAAAGGTACAGCAAATATTTAGTATCAGAAAACAAAAACAATAAGAAATGATGCTAGTTAGTCCTGTCCTGTTCTGTAGGTACCCTTGTGCGGTAAGCAACCAGGCTCGTATGAGTTAGTGGCCAACTCTGTTGACGGAGTTTTTAGGCCGCTTTAAGGCCTCCGTCGTGGCTTAACGACTGCTAGAGTTGGAACCGACAGTTTAACGTGCCCTTGTGCGGTTGAAATGGTTGTTCTCCATATGCTGCCCCACATGCATGAACCATGACATGGAGCAGCACTGGGCAGCGCTCATCGCAACCCGGCGACGTCACGATCCACTCTGCGTTAGTTTTTGCCCACATAACACAAGAAAAACAATGATAATGAAAGAGTTGATGTTTCCCCTAAAAATGACTGAAATTTGAACTCGAATCCTAGAGCAAGGTTTCTCAATGCATATGGTGACCTTGACATTGACAATACTGAAGTAATGTCAGGTAATTTCAGGCAAGGAAAACCTTCCACGTGGATAATAATGAGCTTCGCATTTAAAGGTTAAGGTTTACTTCAATTTGCTTTAGAATGTGAAACGACCTAAGACGTCAATAAGTCCTCATTATTTCCCATTGTACTTATACGAATTAGTTCCTATGTAGTCAACGTCTAAAAGTTTACATTGGCAATCAAAAAATGTTTTATATGTATGTATCATTGTTAGCAATAAGGGTTGGAAATGTCTGACTCCATACTGGCTTGATGCCGATGTAGATAGTGCTTCAAAATGAGCCGTATAACAAATAACTCCGATGACTAAGCACAGGTGATCTCTTCAATCATAAACGCAAGTGGTAATTTGTAATACTTTTAATTAAACACTACAACGCTTATTTTCATGGAAAAATCCTACGCCATGCCGATTCTCATCCCACCTCTATTCGTAACGGTCACTTTAGCGCGCTACTACCCAAGATATTTTTACAGTTTTAGATGCATTACCCGAGATGCATAAATAGCAAGAGAACATTAAGGTAATTGCCTGACCTTTATTAGCTTTCACTACTACACCGTCTACATCACTTTTAGCTTTTCGAGTGTCATTGTCCACAAATTAAGCATATTTTCACCTAGTTATATGTTGCGTTCACACTATGCCGCAGTCGGCAGGGACTTGGGCAGGAAAGTGGGCACGAGCATAGTGTGAACACGATAATGCGGCTGCCGGCCCAAATTCATGCCCTTGCTCTCTAATGAGAATAAAGGCGATGTTGCTGTGGCAATAAGTCCGCGGCAATAATGCCGGCAGTGGCATGGGCATAGTGTGAACACGGTTTCAGGTTTTTTTTCTGGTTGTCTTGAATATTTTTGTAGGATTACATAAAGATTGTTTAATTTTTTGGTACCGTGATTCAGAATGGCAGCGTCGGTCTATTAATAAAACGTCGTTGGTCACAACACAACAGGGGAAAACTGACAGGCGATTTTGCCATGTGTCACTGTCAAACAAAACACCATCATTGGCGATAACAACTGCTTTGGTAAAGTAGTCTACGATGATGACATTCGTTTGATGTTATGCAACTAACCTAATAACTAACTAGCACACCTTGTTAGTCAATCTATATTGTGTTGACCGACAGACCGACTCGCACATGTTTTGTTTTTACAATAGTGTGCTTGAGTGAGACTATACAATATCGTGTTCAATCTGCGATTCAATTTTGATTAGCAGACTCTTTCTTACAATAGACATTAGACATAGACATAATTTATTTATTTGTTAGATATACCTATACTAGTATTTATTATATGATTACATATGCCATCCTATTAATATTATATATGCCTGTCCAGAAAAAAAAAACGCAGTCGCCATGGCCGAAATCGGCTAGGAGGACATCATCATCATCATCAGTATTTATTTTTTCGGATTTCGATTTATTAGATGTTCATCAATTTTAGTGATGTGCTCTCTGGTGCTTTTGGTGAACGATTCCAAGAATGTGCGTTATTGATTATAATTTATTTGAAAATATTTTTTAAAATCTCTTAGCATTGGTTAGTCTAAACAAGTGTATCTCTATCTACTTTTATTAATTGTTACGAAAAATTTTAAGTTACCTAGTTCGTAAATACAACTACTTTGTATTATTAATATAAATATAACTTCAAGTGTTTATATAAATAGCTGCTATTCCAGATCTAAAAGCATCGGGTACAAATAACATTTTATGCAATTTAAAATACGATACACATTAAATATACATTGTCTTCCATTCCATACTCCCTTTAATTGAGAAAACCAGTACTAATATAGAGTTGAACGTTTGGTCAGACATTGCCAGCGAATTTATAATAATTGATATCGAAAAAAGAATAAAAAAGTGTCCTGTCTCGTTTTTACTTGACACAATGTTGCATCGACAAGTCGTGTTGCATACTTACAACGCCCGATACGATTTTATTGGCGATTATTTTTGACAGAACCCACTTTAATCTGTTAATGTGTTATAGTAACATCTAAGACACCCAATTTTAGTGTGTTTTGTAATATATGTATTTATACTGTGCCGGAAAACTTATTAAAACATCACTTACCATTTTCTTCTAGACGTTTATATATACTACGAGGTTTTTCAATTAATATTTGTTATATTTTTCAGGAATTGAATAAAATCTTAAAGGCTCTTCACAAAGTTGCAAGTTATAGTCGTCTAATATAAAATTGCTCGAAGTTCAGTGACCTCCGAACGACGTCGGCGAAGCTAATTAAAGTATATTTTATTGTTCCCCCAACTATTACTATCAGTACTAACATGGCGCTGGCACGAATGCGGGCAAATAATTATAATTACATTTTTATTCTTATTCCATTTTATTAATAGTCGCGACCTTCCCGCGAGTTACAACGTTGTTCTGCGCGTGTGTGGGTGATCGTTGTTATTCTTCACTCATGTGTGAGTGCCTTAAGAGACTTGTACTGCCTGATCCCAAGAAGTGAAGACAGCTGTTAATAACTATAGAAAGATTACAACACCTAAATACTATAATTAAAATAACTTTGTTTCCAGTTTTTCGTTATTATACAATTTTTTGCTTCAATTGTATAGCTGTCCCGCTTACGCAATTCCCATTTGTAAAGCGAGATGACTATAGAATTCCGGAAACAAATTTCCTCAAGACAAATACTTCCCCAAGCAAACGAACCAATGTAGGCCTTTTTTTCCTATCGAGCCCACTGGTGGGCCAGATGGGAAAAAATCCCATCAAGCCCACTCATTTGTATAGTGGGCTCGTTGGGATTTTTTTCCCATCGACCCCACCAGTGCGCTAGCCGGTGGGCTCGATGGGAATAACACAATAGCACCTATCTATATAATATTAGTCATTGATCTGAGCGTAGAGAACGAACAACTAACATTTTAAAACTAAAATGTACTAATACGCCGCTGTGGCCGTATAAAAACTGTCTGTCGACCCTTCAACGTCCCATCGATTTGTTTCGGTAGCATAACTCGCATTTATGACCCCCACCTGCCTCCAATGAAGTTCATTGATACTGACAGTAAGGGGCTTTATCATTGTATTTATTTATGTAAACGTCTACTTTAATAAAGTCGCATTCATTTGCATTCATTCTCCTCTTAATTTGTATGAATTTTTGAGATAAAATGTATTTCACAGTGTTATTAGTGATAAATCCAAAAATCCAAAATGGTAATAAGGAATAGTATATTCAGTTAATAGTTCGTTTCAGTCTTGTCAAAATTTGATTATAAAAAACTCATTTTGTGTTATTAAAACACCATCAAAAAATATACAGGCCTAATTTGTACAGCCGGCAATAAAAGCATTAAGTAAATTCCTAAATAACTTGTCAAGTTTACGCAAAACGTCATATATCAAGGATTGCGTGCACCTGCGAACCAACGGGAGCGTTAATTGACCACGTCCATGTAATGTGCCGTTCAATTCAAGTTACAATTAGATTTTGGTACCATTGTCACAAAGATCTATTGTATCGTAGTGTACAGTTCCGAATGAAAAGCTTTCTACTACTGAAACTGTTCAGTGTTTGTATTGGTACCTTCAGCGACAACAATCAAACGCTTGTACGGTACGTGTTGGCGATTTCATGATTGTTACATTACGGTAAACTAAAATCTTGATTTTGGAACTCGGTTTCATTCAACGAAATTTTATAATCAATCTTTTTATAAAGAAAAAAGAATTATGACTTAATTTTACGTGAGAAAAACCTCCGCAAAGCAATCTATTAGTGAAAACAGTTCAGTACTTTAGTAGATTAGATGTTACAGGCAGACGCGAAGGGAGTTTCTTTTTATTGTATGCAGTGATCCTGTTATGTATTGACTAACGAAATTAGATTTTGAACTAAGTAATAGAAGTTCCAAAAGATGTGAATTTGAAAGGTATAGCATATTTTTACCCAGTTATCGGCTCATCTGCTTAAAAACAATAAAAATATTACAACCGAATTGAGAACCTCCACCGTTTTTTAAGTCGGTTAAAAAATGTGACTCAATCATATTTTAGGGCTCAGTCTGGACTAATTACCGAAAGTTGAAGTGAATTTAAAAGCTCTCTCTACTCTATCCAATAATAGTAGGTATATATTTTAGATAGTCTAGAATCTGGACTGTTACCAAATTATATAATATAATTATATATATAAACCTAAGTTTGGTATCGAGACTTTTAGATGCAAACTAAATCGCAGACAGACGAAAATAGCAAATAACTATTAGTCAATAACTTATGAGAAGTTATAGCACCTGCTGTTTTCAATAATTTATTGTTAAAATTATAACAATGGAATTTTCTTTACGACATCATAAATCATTGGATATTTATTGTATTTTTAAACATAAAACAGCTTTGACTTTGTTCTTTAGTCTTTAAATATAATTTTATTACAAAAGATATAAGAAAATATTAATTTCACAAAATTTAATGCTCATTTTCACAATAAATATTGTGGAGTTTGTTCATCGATGCAACGTTTTATAATATTTACATTGATATTAATTATATAAAACTTTGCGATGAACCAATTTCACAATTTTTATTGTGAAAAAGACTATTTAATTTTTGAAATTAATATTTTTGTATGATCTAAAACTATATAATAATTCGATAATATATTGTTTTACATAAGTAATATGTTCTAGTTACCTACTAGGTTTTGAGTTTTTTATTAACTCTATTTCTTAATATCCTTTCCTTTTCTATTTTTTGCAAATGGCGCGGCCAACGAAGCAATTACCTACTCGATATTATGACAGACATCCAAACCATACATATTATTATCATCGCACAATTGCATGTATGTATGTATGTATAGGTATAATAAAGGCGTTTCAAGACAAAGCGTTTTGTACAATTTTTTTTTTTTTTTTTTCTTTATACTGATCTATCAATCAACTAGTTTATTAAAAATACAAGTAGCTTTTGCACGTGAATGTACTGTAACACTATAAATAGTGTCGTTAATGTGACTCCAATCTATCTCTCTTTTATTAATCTATCACAATCTATCTTTTATTGCGAATCGCGCAAAAACATACTTATTAAGTATGTATTTTACCTACCCAGTAGGTACTTACAGCAGATATAGGTAATACTTAAGAAAAAAACCGTAGGTATTCATACAAAAATAAAAATATGACCCAGTTTAGTAGTTTAAAAGCGTAAATAAAAAAATATCATCTATCCAATTATTGAAAGAGAAACGAAGAAATTCGAGGCGCTGCGAAATAGAGTGCATTTCATTTATATAGCGACGGACTGATTCTTTTATTAGATTTTGTGAAGTCTGCATTGGATTATTGAAGTGCTTCGACGCCGAGGGAAAGCATCTATTAAGTTGTACCGAGATTTCGTTATTGCTACCGTATTGACTGAGTGCAACTGAGTAGGCGTCATGGCTCAGTCGGTAGTAGCTCTGCCATCCGTGCTGTGGGTCGTGGGTTCGATCCCGAGAATAAACATTTTGTGTGTTGTAAACATAGATGTTTGTTCTGTGTCTGGGTGTTTCTATGAATTATAAGTATGTATTTACAAAAAAAAATAATGTATGTATTCTATCAGCCATCTAGTTTCCATCGTACAAGCTTTGCTTAGTTTGGGACTAGAAGGCGTTGTGTTAAGCGTCCGTGAATGCTTAGTCAATCTTCGCCGATTATCTAAGTGAAGCGACGTTCTGCGCGGACAAAATTTGGGTTGGTGTCCGTTAGTGGCAATTACATCTGTCCCGGCTCTAGCAGTCGTTAAGCCATGACGGAGGACTTAAGGCGGCCTGAAAACTCCGTCACCAGAGTTGGCCACTAACTCATACGAGCTTGCTTGCTTAATCCGGAAAAGGGCTTCTGAATGATATAAGTTAGATTGAAATTGGTCCAGTAGCTTAGGCGTGATCCGCGAACAAACAAACAGACAAACTCGATTTTCGGAATCAGAATTATTTATTTAGTAGATCTACATTATTAGGATTATCCATATCTTTAACTTTAGTTTTTTTTTTTTACAGTTCTATAAATAGTAGGTATATATAGATAAATAGGTAGACATTATAAAACCGCCCTATGTGTGTAGGTTTGTTCAATTCTATACGAGGTTCTTCCTATTATAATCGCCTTACAGGGCATTATACCTTATTATACCTTAGTACATAAAGGCTATATTGTATGCTTATTTTTATAAATAAGGGCTACAATATAGCCTTTATGTACTGTATAGCAGTTCAGGACATTGTTGTCTGAAACGTTCCACTTCCTGATTTTGTATGACATTTTACAAATAGACGTGTTATACGCGTACTAACAACAAAAGTGCCGCCTTAACTTTAAGAAACTTTATCGCTTCCAAGCAGTTAACTAGTTAACCCGACTTTTTCTTTTGGACTTAAATATTATGCCTGGAAGAAATCGCTTTCAGCAATAAGGTCGTCCATTGTACTATAAAAAGTTAGTTTTAAGATTTGTACGTACCTTATCCTTGTGTACAATAAAGTATTATCTATCTATTATTTTACCAACTTACCAATGACAATTACATAAAAATATCTACAGTTGGGATAAAAAAGGAAAGTAGGTTAGGACCGTCCTAATATTCACGCCGGTTGCTGGAGCGAGGCAGATACTCGAACAGGCTCTAGACACGTGCAGCTATACGACGCAATTTTGTGTGTGAATAAGGAAAAGTCGGGCAATTACCTTACTAGTATATTTCTCTTACCATTAACAGATAACGCATCTACCACCATAATAATCATAGCTCTTAATAGAATTTTCTATCACAAAAGATTTAATATCGAAATTCCAACTCCAGAACTCATTGTGCGGAAACTGGACACGTGTAAATACTTCTATTTGTGACGATGATTTTATATATCGGTTTTTAGTCTATTGTTTGTATATTCTTTATCAATGTCTTTCAGCTAAAAGTGATAAAAGACATCTTGTCGTTGATGTACGAATCAGCTATAACCCCTGTGAGAGTGTGGCTGAAGCGACAGCGACGCGACAGGGTCGCGACCGCGAGTCGCGCGGGTGTCTGTCGTCCAAACACCAGCTGCAACCCGCGACTATAAAGTCAAAATACGTTAGTCCGCTTCCGCTCGCTTTTATGAATACTTAAACTAATAATTAACGCAGCACTTAGCCCGGCTAAGAACGCTGTTTACGATTAAATTTTCTTAGTAGAGTATTGTTTGTTTTTGTATAATGTCGTCGGCGTCGTGTCGTCGACCCGGTTAGTTTTTCTCGACACGATTGTCGTATTGAACATGCGCCGCTTTTACTCGACATAATATTTTAAATGGCAACATTTTATTCTCGGCTTTTTAATTATTATAATTAATGGTCTCGCTGCACGTCGCTTGAGGCTCGTTCACACTCATTAGTGCGATGCGAGGCGATACATTTTAATCGGCCACTTGATTCTGTAAAGCTGTTGATTTTACTTGTTATATTTACTCGTTGGAAAAGCTCGTGGGACGTCTTTTTGCTAGAGGATCCATTTGTTTTTAGGAACTGATGCGGAAGCAGAAGTATTTATTTTCTCAATTGAATTACCTTCTTTCTATTCGTTGAATTACTTGTACGTTGTTATTGGTTTATTTGGGTTTGATACTTTGAGCTGTAATATAAGTTGGAAATTTCAAAATACCTAATTGAGTTGGCACCTTTTAATTTTACAGTTTGAACAAAGCAACTGATTTTAGCAACGCTATAACATATATCTATTATAGTGCTTACTGGAATGAGGACTTTATGAAACTGTGTCAGTGTGTGTGTGGGATGTTTATACACATTGTCTTACAAGTTAAATTGACCGTTTCATATAAATTACGTGCATTTTATTTTGTTGTGAATCGTTGTGTGAACGATGCGATCTTATAAGTAAATAACTGTATAAGAATGAATTCCTAGTAAGTATTGTAGTTTATTACTTCTGACCAAAACGACCAACGAAAATCGCCCAAAACTTTAAAAAAGAATAATAAATGCCAACATCCGGATTAGTTCCTAATAGGATAAAGTATTGTATTAGCGGCACAATGAGTCCAGCGGGGATATAAGTACGTATTATTTTACAGTACAGTCGCGTAAAAAAGTGCTACACTTAAACGGTTTAGGCCCTCACACTCGAGAACGCTTCAAACTTCAAAGATGGCGCCGAACGGCGAACGCCCTCCGTTCCAAATGCAAAGTTTTACGTCGTTAATTAAATAAAATGTAAGTTATTCGTTAAGACTTTTGTGCGCCGCAGTACTTATACGACAGATTCGTTCTGCCGACGTCCGACAATTAATATTAATTAAGATTTAAATTGGTCTAATTACATAGAGCTATGCCCATCTTCGACGAGCCAACGGGCTGCTCTTTAAAGATTATTTAATATTCTTTTTATATTATTATACAATTTTGAATCTTGTCAAATATAGCAGCACTTTCTTTTCTGTTTCAGGTAAGTTTGAACATTGTTCTGACGAACTGCGAGGCGTATTGGAGGTAAGCTTTTACAGGGAATTCAGAAGCGTTCGTATTCAAATAATCAAATTACAAACACCATATTATTATATATAAAAACATGTCTAGGTATAGCAATAATCTGTTAATTATAATTATTTAAACCCACTTAGCCTAATTATCAAGTCAGCACAGTATGTACTGAGGGTACCTACCTATTAATAAGCCTTAAAGCTCTTTTAATTTATTTTACTTTTCTATGGCTGCTGGATAAAAGCCTTTCCTTCCTTTTTCACTCGTGACTCTTTGGCGCGGGTAGGATAAAAGTAGACTATTAATATTTCCTGGAATACACTTAATCAGTTGAGATCGATAAGCTAATTCAAGTTATTTGATAGCTAATCTCACAATCGAGACTGAGGAAGGTTAAAACTCGCGTTCCACAAGCTTGCTATCGATAAACATAATTTATAAATCTAATGGACAAGAGCGGTTCAGGGTTAATACTATTGCCAATTTGGTTCTTCTTCTTCCCTTCGTTACTGGCCTCTGTCCGTCATTTCGACGGACAATTTTGCCAATGTCAAGTGTTATAATTGTAATAAATAAGTCAAGTCAAGTCAGTTGTCAAGTCGGCTGTCGTTTGTTTTGAAAAGAAAATGGTGGATTTTCTCTTCAAAACCTAACACGAATTTTCACATTCAGAAAAACCACTTTACACACATTTATTCCAATGGCTCACACTTTATGTTACGACCTAAGTATTATTGGTTAAAATTCCACCAAAATTAAACAACAATACTCACAATAACACAAGAAAAACTATTAAAATAAAAGTGCTATGTGTCGTTTCAAAAAATGCCAAAACTCGTGTCCCGCCAATTTGGTTTTTCTAAACAAAAAACTGATTTACAACTGTCAGAACCGTTAGGGCTCTCACATTACAAACTATATTAACAGCTTCTTTTAAGTTTATAGCTTTGGCGTTTTGTGTAGCTATGCACAATTACCGTATTCGCGTCCTCGCAACGGCCGAAGTAAAAGGCTTTTATTTTATGAACAAAAAAGGACGGATTATAAGTTTGACGGCGTTCTGTCTGATGTTTGTGGCCTCTGAAAGCAGATCTCCGATTAAGATGCCAATTTTTTTCTTGAGAAAATTGGACCAGCGATTTTAATTTATGATTATATTCATCAGCTCTGAAAAATAGTAAAAGGAAATTTACCTGTTGTCCTAATAATATCCAGTTAAATTGCGATTGGGAAAGACTTACATTTAACTAAATTCCTACGATAATTTCAACAGTTTTTTTTATGATAATAACTCCACATTAACACACATAGGTACATTTAATACATGTCATGACAAAGTGTATACTTGTATACATATCGCTTTAATATGCAGCATTTGTGCAGCCATTATTTTGATATGGATCCGTCCATTAAAAATTCAGAAAAGTATCGGTAGTCTAATTCTAAAGTCACCTAGAATCACCTAGTTTATAAGCCGATTCTAAGTAATCTTTGTGATTTTACTGAATAAAAAATAATCTGACTTTGACTTGGAATTCTAACAGCCGCTGCGTTACGTATTCCTTTCATATTTTAGTCACACTACGCGTCAATGTAAGCTCGACTGCCGAACGTAGTAGCGTTACCGCGGGCAGTGTATCTCAGAAAATAGTATGCTACATTGACGACACGTTTGCGGTTGTCACATTTACTCGTACTGTGACCTCAGAAGACGTAGATATACATAGAAGGCCTACAATTTTGCTGACAGCAAACAAGGGCAATCACATTCAATGCACTTAGCTTTAATATTTTACGAGACCGACGATTTAATATCGGCATTACGAATGATAGATTGCTAAGAAACAATTTTAAAAGAAATCCAATTTTCTGCAATATAAAAGTACTCTCTAATTATATCGATTGACTACTTACTTAATGCATTGTACATTTTGATTTGAGGCTTGATAAGTAAAGGGATGTCCTGTCTTGGTGACTCATATAATTTGCTTGTAAAATGTTTAGGTACTTTGAATCGTAAGATGGATCGATGTGGAGGAGTGACTAACCTGTATGCAAGTGTTATAAAATCTGTGACGGTGCACAGCCTCTCGGCAAACACTTCAATGGTGCATCAAACCCAGTTTTAAGATCCATTGAAACGCACTTTACCGCCTTTGTGAGCAAAATGGTGTAATTTTTATGGCAAATGCAAACCTAACAGCTTTTATGTAATCAAGAATTCGTTTCTCTAATTTAAGACTTTTCGCGTTTTATTCACAGATGTAGTACATAAAATAAAGTCCGATAGATGACGTTAAAACAATAAAGTCTTACAAAAAAAAACATGTCTGCAATTCACACGCGGTAGAAGTGAAACTTTCAAAAATTTTGGCTTCAAGATAATGAGACGAATGTAAAATTTCATCAGGTAAGTAGGTAAACGTACGCTATGCAATGCAGTAAGTAGGTAGGTAAGTATAAAATCTTGTATGTAAGTAAAAATAAACATTCTACCGGTAGGTAGTCAATTATGACTATACTTGAATCTGTGTCACTATAGAAGCACCTCGGGAAGCTTGCACTAACTTTTAGATAATCTGTTACGCAAAATGTAAATGTAACAGTAACTAGTAGCTTATCTGTAATCGGTCGCTTTTTCATTTTCGTTTTATCGACTTTCAAATCAGAACGATGCTAAAAAAGTATTCACTTCAAAAGTAAGTCGACTACTGTTTATCTAAAGCCTCTTATTTATTTTTTTGAAAATAAAAAAACAGAAGTTAACTCAAAGCAATCGTTTCGCTACCAAGCTACAGATAAACATCAAAGAGTAAGCCTCAATCTTAGATAATTCCTTTATATAAGTCGGTTTTAGCAAAAACAACATTCTACAGAAAAGACAACCCTGTTTTAATAGCTCTTTGATGACACCTTCATAAAGTAAAATGCGAACTGCGCTGGTTAAAAGCAGAGTAATTTTGTTGAGATGAAATATCCGGAAGTAAAGCTTTGAATTCATTTTCAATAGGTATAGAGTTTATCATGAATTCATAGACAGGAAAAGCACGAATCACAAAATATCAAAGGACCTTGCAAGAGTACTTAATGTTCAGTGGTGTAATTTATTTATTTATTTTTTTACGGTTTCGTAAAAATACAAAGCTGGCAACACCTGCTACGGATCGACTATTTCAAACAAAGAATATCGGTTCCCCTTTCTAAGCAGAATCGTAAAATTTGTAAAAAAAAACTATTAAACCATCTTCAACTAAAACCCCAATTCTCGCAATAAAAAGTAATGAAAAGAAAGTTCCGATCTTACCTCGATGACATAAAAGTCACAAAATGGTATTTTCATAAACCACCATGATTCTATCGTAAGTTGGAGAAAACTGGACTGCTATTGAGCCAAAGTATTGACAATCTCATCTTTATAAAAGTTGAGTTAATTTATTTTATTACTCTCAACTTTAAATATCGTAGTTAATAGATAATTTATAATAACAAAGCAAACAAATGCTAATCTTTATCAATTTCAAAGACTAACTACTACCAATAGAATCGTGTTAAACGGAATGAGAAAGCCGAACAAAGCGACACCTCTCAAAAAGCTAAAGATTACGCTGTAGTACTCTAATTATGTCATTTCCATGTAAAGCACATTTTAATGCAACATAGAGGGCGCTGATGTAAGGCACCCTCATTAAATTAGTCCAGTGGTTGGAGCACTATGTTTTATGAGGGCGTATACACTGAAACAGCCACCGCGGATTAGCATTTTATGCAATTTTACAATAATAAAAACAAAACATACAGTTTAATAATAATGCAATTATACAATTAAAAACAGAACAGGTATTTCAATAATAATTCCAAGTATTGAACCTGTCGGGTCGGTGCAAACTACAAAAATTAATAAATTGACTAACTTTAACATGATCTGGCAGTTTGGTAAAATTCCAATAAATCATATTATTATACGTAGTTTGAAGTCTTTTGCACTTATTTTTAGTGGAGCGCCCTCTTAACTTGTACCAACTGGTTCCCGTAAGTGTGAAACTCGCTCTCTCGAGCCGGCATGAATCGGGAAGCTTGCCCGAATGCTCCTCTAGAGGCAATAAACATACTAAAGAATATGGAATATAAAAGAATCATAATGAAAGGGTATGTTTTCAAGTGGCCTTTACTCTTAACGCCCTGGAGCTCGACCTAAGGCAATTCCACTTAGATTTTCCTAGTTTTTGCGGTTTTATGAATGTTTATGCATAGCTGGTTTCGAATAGGTTTAATTTCTAAAATGGTGGCAGTTCTGGTTTTCAAATTCTCAATAAAATTTGCTGTAAGGGATTGACTTATATTCACGACTTAAATTCTAGCCGTCGCTTGCGGCGTTGCTCGCGTTCTAGACCCTTTAGGGTGCGACTTTTCAAAATTCCTTTCTAAGTGCACCCCCGCACGGTACATATATACATACCTATAAGAATACTACCTTCCAAATTTCATACATCTAAGACTTATGTTTTAGGCTGTGCGTTGATTATCAGTGAGCTTCAAAAGAGGTTTATATATATTGATATTATTTATTATTGTAGTTTTAGAAACGGTAATTAAAATAATTTCGTTTTATACGTTTTGTTCATACCTATATTTTTATATTTTATATTTATAATATTTTCTTTCCCGTCGTCTACAATTTGAATGACAATAGCGACGAGTACATTAAAATGCTCGTAGCGTTATGTGTATTCTTTTTTTTAAACAAATTATCTAAAGGCAAATCTTTGACCGCAATCTCACCTGACGACGACTAGACGCCGCTTGATTATTACGGAATTATAGGCATTAGGCGCCGATCAAAAATATGTTTACATTCCACAAATATTGGTTCTCAGTGGGATTGAACTCGCACTCTATAGCGTAGAAAGCAGAGCCACCCAACCGCATGACGGCATCAACAAAACTCTGTCACTAAAATCGCGTCCAAGAACTCATACGTACTTATTATTGGAATAATAAATGCAGTGCCAGTAAATCTAGGTTAGTTCTCCAATTAGTATAAACTCAATCACTTAGTAGATAATTTGCTACGTAACTAATTTCATGGCTCAAATAAATTATTAGAACTTACCGGTTTATCCTCCTCCTTAATCACTCCCCCATCGTTGGGTATCGTGAATCCATGCAAGGACTTTTTCAATATTAATGTTTCTTCAATATGTGTTATATGACGCCCTACAACCCTTATTATTATTATTACTTTAATTTTAAATGTATATTGTTTATTCCAGAAACTTCCAAACGATTGTATTGTAATTAGCTAATAGTCAAATAGGATCCCACAACATTTGTATCGATTCTTAAAACCCATTATCTTAAGGACTTTGTTTTGTACACTGTATTTTTCCATAGCTCAAACCCTTAACGATGTTTGTCTATCCCACACCCTCTTGGTATTTAAGCTTAGTTTTAAGAAACCAACAGGGAGTTCTGTCCTAACTCTGAAACTCTCAACATCTTACTAAATCATTGTACTAGTTCTAAAGTTTTAATTCAATAAAATTATTTTTAAATAAAGTTTTGCCATTCGCTACATAACATTTGGCGCAGACGGTAGGACGCACAAATCGCGAAAAGACGAGGATAACGTTTAGACTCAGTGAAAGTGAAACGGTACCTGAAGGGTTTTAACTTCCTCGCCGGACCGACGATGTGCATCCGCATTATTTTGTTATTGTGGTAAGTGGCTTAAACTTATATGCTCTATTCCTAAATCTTCCTAATTCCAAAATCTCCTAGATCATTAACTGACGACATTTAATCCCTTACAGTTACATTAAATCTATAAAACAAAATGTCTACCGAATCCAAAACCATTAAAATAGAATCAAAAGTAGTAGAATTAGATCTTACGACACTATTGAAATTAATTCCCGAATTTGACACTATAAAATCTTCTGATGTTTATCGATTCGTACGATCATGCGATGCGGCGTTTAAGCTTGCATCCACTGTACAAGAAACAATCTTGTTAACATACGCATTGAATAAAATCACAGGGCCAGGGTCTTCAGACATACACGCAAAGAGTTTTCTGACTTGGTTCGACTTACGAGGCTTTATTATCCAAAAATATTCACAAACAAAAACATTAGGGCATCTACAACTTGAACTTCAATCATTGTTTCAAAAACCTAGCGAATCAATAACGGAATATTTCCACAGAGTAGATTTGTGTAGGAGTAAACTTATAGAAAAACTAACAGCAGAAATCAACGATGAAACTTTACAAGGCCGTGTGGCCACCACCGAAGAAACAGCGCTTAATGTCTTCGTAAATGGATTAAGCTCCGATATAGGAATAATGCTACGCGTGCGATCAATTTCAAACCTCACTGATGCAGGCAACTTTGCCATACAGGAAGAGAAGATTCGTAACATGAACAATGCTAGGCACGCGCTTTACAAACATAGCGCTTCGACACGTTCGTTTTCAAACTCCCAGGCACCAAACAGAGGCAACGATAACGTACCTTCATCACCTAGGACGTTTCAAAACAGTAAAACTTGTAATTATTGTAAGAAGCCTGGGCATTTGATCTCTGAATGCCGCAAACGCGCTTATAACAATGGGAATAGGCCCATCCTCGTTCCTGCACAGCAGCAACAACGCGCAGCACCCATGCAAGCTCCAGCCAAGGTGAATAATTTAAACTGTCAAGCGGCCGAGGAAATGGGTACAACCTTGGGAACCGCTACAAGCTATTGCTCCAGTGCCCAGACACCGACATTGAACCTGAGCCCGAGTCAAACTACGAGTACACACATCGAGACCGAGGCATCCCAGCTAGAATGGTAAACCAGATCAAAACCACGAATCATTACCAAACAGGGAAATCGCTTCATCCAGTCTATCGGAGACAACTTTGTGATGCTAGTACTCAAACTTATCCTCTAAATCTAGCTCAACCAAATCCTAAATCCGAAATCGATACTAACTCTGATTCAAACTCCCAAATCAATGACAAATCAAAATCAACTAAATCTAAATCTAAATGGAAATCTAAATCTAAATCAAACTCTAACTCAAAAGCGAAATCCTCTGAATCTATTACGATTTCCTCACTCAATGTTCCTCCAGAAAATCTTTTACACTGTCAATTCCATGTTGAAGGAAATCCAGTTACCTTGCTGATAGATACAGGTGCTGCCATCTCTGTTATAAACAAAGCTAAGATAGGATCAGCACCTCTAGATGTATCGAACACCGTATCTATTGTAGGTATCTCAGGTAAAGAATCTTCAATTCAAAGCTTCGGAACAGCCCAAATTTCGCTGGACGATTTCTCCAAGTTCAAATTCCATGTAGCCAATCTTAATATTCAAGTAGATGGCATACTCGGTAACGATTTCATGTCCAAATTCAATGCCAGCATTTACGTGCAATCTAAAACAATGAGAATCCGCGACAGAACGTACAAGCTATTTTACATCGGTGAAAAAAAAGAATGTACTAATGAAAACGAACAATTTTTAAGCAAACGGTCTGAAACAGTTATCACGTGTTTTACTAAAAACATTCAAGACGGGTACGCCATGATTGAAAAACAACAAATAGCAAAAAACGTATCCATCCCCAACGCATTAGTTACAGTCAAAAATAACAAATTCTTAATAACTTGTGTGAACTCAAGTAACGTCGATAAAGTATTGCACAGCCCCGAAATTAACGCTACACAACTGGTACTTAACGATAGACCTTTCGAAGAACTCAAACACTCGATTCACTTATCAAACTCCAAGAACGAAAACAACCCAAGCCATAAATTTAACAAAATCGATAAGCTCGTACGTCAAGATCATCTTAACAGTGAAGAGAAAGAATCACTTAACAAAATCGTAAGTGAGTTCTCAGATATTTTTTACGTTGAAGGCGACCCTTTAACCTTCACAAATCACACCAAACACTCAATCCCAACCACTTCAAATATCCCAATTCACACGAAAACTTATAGGTTTCCTTTTGTTCACCAAGAAGAAGTAAAATCTCAGGTTCAAAAGATGCTTGATCAAAATATAATTCAACCAAGTAGTTCTCCTTGGAGTAGTCCTATCTGGGTAGTTCCTAAAAAACTTGATGCCTCAGGGAAACAAAAGTGGCGTGTAGTAATCGATTATCGCAAACTTAATGAAGTCACGATTGGAGATAGTTATCCTTTGCCTAATATAACAGACATTCTAGACAAATTAGGCCATTCAGTTTATTTCACAACTCTAGACCTAGCGTCAGGGTTTCACCAGATAGAATTAGACCCGCAGGACGTTCCTAAAACAGCTTTTAATACACCATACGGTCACTACGAATTCTTAAGAATGCCATTTGGACTGAAAAATGCCCCTGCTACGTTTCAGCGTGCCATGGACAACGTTCTTCATGGTATACAAGGAGAAAGGTGTTTCGTTTACCTAGACGATATCGTAGTCTTTGCTTCAAGCCTCCAAGAACACGAACAAAAACTCACTGAAGTCTTCAATCGTCTCAGAGAATACGGTCTCAAAGTTCAACCTGATAAATGTGAATTCATGAGAAAGGAAGTAGCTTATTTAGGACACATTATATCAAACGAGGGCGTAAAACCTAATCCCGATAAAGTCAAAGCTGTTAGAGACTTTCCAATTCCAAAATCATGTAAAGACATAAAATCATTTCTTGGTCTCGCAGGTTACTATCGTAGATTTATTCCAAATTTTAGTAAACTTACTAAGCCTCTGACAAGCCTTCTTAAAAAAGACGTTCCCTTTGTTTGGGGTGAAGAACAACAACAAGCTCTAGATGCATGTAAAGATATTCTCACAACGGCGCCTATTCTACAATATCCCGACTTTAGTAGGCCTTTTAATTTGACAACTGATGCTTCAAAATACGCAATCGGTGCTGTCCTCTCTCAAGGTGATGTAGGTAAAGATCTCCCAATTGCATACGCATCTCGCACTCTGAATAAAGCTGAATCAAACTATTCCACGATAGAGCGCGAGTTACTAGCCATAGTTTGGGCAGTCAAACATTTTCGACCCTATTTGTATGGGAGAAAGTTCAACATTCTCACCGATCATAAACCCTTGATCTGGGTTATGAATATTAAAGATCCAGGTAGTCGCTTAGTCCGTTGGAGATTAAAACTCGAAGAATATGAATATCACATGGAACATAAGGCAGGTAAAGCTAATACTAATGCAGATGCTCTTTCTCGCCCACCTGTCATGAATTCAAACGTAATCGACTTGACAGACTCACCTCCTAACTCACCTCAATCAGAGGATTACTTACAACTCAACTACGAACATTATACTGCTCTAGAAGACACAGAGCGTAAGTGTTTCGACTCAACCAAAATCAAATTCTCACCCGATCGGTTATTAGATCACAGACACAAAAACGTCTTTATACCTACATCATGTATACATTCAGATCAAAATAACCTATCCAAAGAAGCTCTAAGCTTATGTCCCGGGGTAGAACCCTATGTAAACAAAATCAAGAACCTCTACGACACTGATCTTCTGGTTTCAAACGAAAGACAAAATCTTATATTCTGTTGTACCAGACCCAATCATTTCGATCCATGGGATTCTGAAAGCTATTTCAAAGCATTATTATCCTGTCTCCAACAACATAATGTTTCGCATCTTTTTGTACCTGATCTCAAAAATGATCACACATGCAAATTGGTCAATAACGAACAACTTCGCATCACAGCGTATTTAGCCGAAAGTTATAACTGTGAAATCACAATTTGCGAGAACAAAGTTAGGTATCCCAAACCAGAAGATATCCCTAGTATTTTGAAAACCTATCACGATGAACCTCTTTCAGGACATCGTGGCATCATAGAAACTACTAGAAAAATCAGAGAAGAATTCTTTTGGAAGGGAATGACCAACGATATAAAAACTTATGTCGATTCTTGCATTACTTGCCAACGTAATAAAATCCAAAGAAAATCCTTTCAAGCTCCTATGGTAATAACCTCTCAATCGACCGAACCTTTTGAACGCGTCTCAATGGATTTAGTCTCATATTCAGACGTGAGTGATAGCAATAATAAATACGTATTAACTTTACAAGATGATCTCACGCGATATGTACAAGCATACCCAATCCCAGACAAAGAAGCCAATACCGTAGCACAGAAACTACTTCATTTTTGCCAACACTACGGAGTCCCAAAGAGATTCCATTCGGATCAAGGCACCGAGTTCATGAATAACATTATGAAACAATTAATGAAATTTTTCGGCTCTAATCATACCTTTAACACAACATATCATCCTCAAACAAACGGTTCCCTTGAACGATTCCATGCTACACTGCGCGATCACATTCGCATGTATCACAATCGTAGGTTAAAGAACTGGGATCAAATCATTCCTTTTGCAATTATGTGTCATAACACCTCAGTCAATAACTCAACCGGCTATACACCTCACGAACTCCTTTTCGGCTATAAACCTCGTCCATTCTATTCGATCAAACCAATTCCTGATTATACTGCATGCGATTATCTCAAAGATCTTAACGAACGTCTAAGAGCCTCCCGCGATGTTGCACTAAAGAACATTGAAAATATGAAAGAAAAAGCTAAAGAGCGCTACGACAGCCAAATCAGAAACACTGTCGAATATAAAATAGGTGATAAGGTAATGCTCAAGGTCCCGAACCCAAATAACTTAGATTCCAAATGGGAAGGACCTCATGAGGTAGTGCGTATAGGTTTTAATGAAACCTACATGATCAAGAAGGCAGGTAAAAACCAATTGGTTCACGCCAATCGCCTTCGACCATATTTAGGTTAAATCGGCTTAAGTTATATAGGTAAGTTAGTAATAGGTTTAGATTAAAATTAGATTTTATTTACAGGGTTTGCCACCTTACAGCAGCCCAAACAAACTCCTTATTCCAAATCTTCCAAGATCCAAATTATATTTATAATTTCATGTTTTGTTCTATCATCAAACTCATTTTATGCATTATACTATACAAAGTCTATACATATACTAAAAATTTTATCAAAAATAAGCTAAATCATAATTCAAACTCTAATTCAAATTCTAATTCAGTTATTGTTTCTATTCCAGTGCAACAACCAGAATCGTTGCCCACATAAATCCAAGAATTTATGAACCTCTTAACTCTTATTCCGGATTATTCTATGACGAAGAAGGAAAAGTATCTGTTTCTGACGAATCATGGAAACTCGTAATTTATAAAGATCTTAAACCTTTGTTCATTGCGTTCGATTCCCTAAAACGGCTTTCTGATAGTTTTCAAATCATCTCAAACCAATATAAAAACTTTCCTAGCGTTCAATCAACGAAATCGTATTTAAACGTAAACTTCAACAAAATCGAATCAAGACTTGCAGAACTCAATCTATATCTAGGTAAAAATCATCGTTCTAAAAGAGAACTTCTAGACGGCTTTGGCTCTGTTCTGAAATGGCTCATAGGTACACCTGATGCTAAAGACGCGAAACGCTATGACGAATGCATCGATAAACTCGAGAAGAATGAATTAGATCTATCAAATCTTATGCAAAAGCAATTGCAAATAACATCCTCAACTATAAAGAACTTTAATGAAACTATTTTCAAAATCACCTTTGATGAACAAGTAATTAACGAAAATATAAATCGTCTTAACAGTTACCTAAATAAATCCGACACTCTCATTTTCGACCTTAAGGCCAGCGAAGACATCTCTACTATATCGTTCCAAATCTTAGAACTTGTCACAAGCCTAGAAAACGAAATCGACGAATGTCTATCAAGCATCCTTTTTGCTAAATCCAATATTGTTCATCCGTCAATCATTAGTTCCAAAAGATTATTTGAAGAACTGTTACAATCTAACAAAATCAGAACAAATAAAAGGCTTGTCACCTCTGTCTCTTTAGAAAATCTTCATACACTACTAGAGTCTTCGACTTTAACAGCCTACGTATATTCAAGTCGCTTAGTTTATATTTTAGAATTTCCTCTCGTCAATAATGATCCACTAACGCTATATCACATTTATTCTATACCAATCCGACATCCTAACTCCTCATTCCATTCCACCATCCTTCCCGAGCATATATACCTGGCTACTGATCCCAATGGACAATATTATGCGGCAACAAGCACCCTGGACAGCTGCACCATCTTCGCATCGAGGCAATACCTCTGTAAGGATCTCCTGCTCTACGACTCCTCAGAGCGTCCCATCTGTGAGCAACAACTCCTGTTCAGTACAGAAAGAACAATGCCCGAGACCTGCACCACTACAACATTTCCAGCAGAAGTCCAGACATTTCAGCCACTCCAACACAATAGGTGGCTCTACATCCTCAACTCAGAATCCAATTGTGTTCTCCACTGTGGAGATGAAGTCTCAAATCATAAACTTCAAGGATCAGGCGTCATCACACTACCCCAAGGCTGTAAGCTGCATACGAGGTACAGCACAATCACTGCATCTCAAGAAAATGAAGAAAATACGACAATCCCTATCATCGTCCCCGATATAAGAACAGATGACTGCTTTGAATTAACAAAGAAAATCGAGACTCCGCCATACCTCTTGCCAATCAAGATCAATGAGATGCCTCTAGACTCGCTGACCAGAATAAAAACTCATCTAGATAAATACTCGGAAGAGCTCAAGAATTTGCAAACCAAATCAAAGACTCAAACATTCGTAGAGCGAAACAACACCATATTCACGTTAATCTATTTCACAACGGGCATGTCGCTTATTCTCTACATCTTAATAAGAATCTGCAACCGATGTCCAAATGGATTCATTCGAAACCGAAGACGACGGTCATCGACCAGCAGAGGGTGCGTTCAAATCTTCAACAACTGTTTCGACAATTCCCAGAGACGTAGCACCCAGATCGCCATTCCACTAAGGAACATACATCAAACAACCTCCTGCATAACAGACGACGAGGACAACCGCAGTGACGCTGAGAACGCCCCAGGAACACCTCAATCTCAAAGATCAGGTGTTAACACCCGATCTTTATTCTAAGAGGGGAGAAATGTTATATGACGCCCTACAACCCTTATTATTATTATTACTTTAATTTTAAATGTATATTGTTTATTCCAGAAACTTCCAAACGATTGTATTGTAATTAGCTAATAGTCAAATAGGATCCCACAACATTTGTATCGATTCTTAAAACCCATTATCTTAAGGACTTTGTTTTGTACACTGTATTTTTCCATAGCTCAAACCCTTAACGATGTTTGTCTATCCCACACCCTCTTGGTATTTAAGCTTAGTTTTAAGAAACCAACAGGGAGTTCTGTCCTAACTCTGAAACTCTCAACATCTTACTAAATCATTGTACTAGTTCTAAAGTTTTAATTCAATAAAATTATTTTTAAATAAAGTTTTGCCATTCGCTACATAACATATGCCACGGTATCCTGCTTGGTGGATCGCGACGTTGACCGGGTTTTCCAACAGTTCGCTTTATACTTTCGTTGAAATTCAATATGATAATAAATTATGTTTCATTATGATAATTAGAAGCGAGGGCAATTAATATACTTAACTTTGTATTCAGTAGGAAGTTACTGATGGATTGGACTCTATAGATAGTTAGGGAAGGACGAAGTTTACAAATTAATATTTATTGAACTATTCGGTACATTGTAATACTAATTTATGCGAATGATAATTATTACTTAAATATTGGTACATCAGTATTAAAACCAAGGTTCAGTGATTTCATTTGCCCTTTTGAATTATTAATTTTCAGAGACTAAGTAGACATACGTTCATTTACCAAAGAACCTCGATATCCAAATGCTGATGAAACTATTCTCTGAAATTCAATGTTTAACTTTCTGAAAACTACCCTTACGTCTCTAAAGTTCATTCTGCAATCACTTCATAATTAGAATACTTAAAGCAAACGTCGTGCAACGAATCACCAAAAACTCAGCTTTAATATTTGTTCGGTATCAAAGTTGTCTTACTGCCCCATTTTATATTTTTAGCTATCTATTCGGATATTTAAAACTGAGCCTCGAGGCTTTCAGCGCACGGATAAAAAGTAACCCGAAAAAATTCGTTCAGCATTTGCTCAAAAAGACGTTGGAAATGGAAAAAATTGAAACATACAGAATGCACGGTGACAGAATTTGAAAGATACACGTTTGTAACAGCTGATTGTTTGAGTTGTAACTCCTAAAAATGCTTGCGACCCTTTCGGTATAAACAACGGTCTCGATATAATTGTAATGGGTGCGAACAATACGTGGGGGTGCGGAATTATTGTAAAATATCGTTTCGTGTCGGTGGGGTCGGCCATATTGCGATCAGCACATGCGCGACGTGCCAAAACCGGCTCGCGCGCAGGCGACGAGCTCGACGCGCGCTTCAAAACAGCTGAGCGTGCCATTTAAGGGTTAAGATGAAATCGATTGATGTGCTATTATTATGCGGTCGCGTGTAAAGGGTGCGTATTTAGGTCAATTGCTTTTTTGTGATTTTTTTCATCTACGTCCCTCGTGCAACTGCATACGACACCGACGCCTCTTTACATAATAAATATATTCAAATTTCCCCATGCATAAACATGATGGCTAAAGGCACATTATAAAATAACGATGAAAGGAACACTAGCAAAAAATAGAAGATATAAACACGATGAACGTTTTACTTGCCATAGTCGGTTTAATTCAGAATATGTTGAGCCTAGTTGAAAGTCGAAAAAGTGAGATCCACCGATGTTTGTTCTAGAGAATCCGTAGCAAAATAAATAAATCAAATGAGGCGTTCGAGCTTTTCGATTCGTGGGGAATAGTAACATGAAATATTCAAGCTAGCTGTTGTTTATTAGCTAATTGTCGTGCTTGTGTAAGGGATCGCCTTTTGAAATAATAGATTACCTACGCGCAGGGTTGCCACTACAACCATAGACAGTATCGATACTTTTCATACTTCCGATACTACTATTATTCAATTATACTTAATTAAATATATTTTTGTCATGGCATTGGTTGGAAGTACGTTGAGTAGTTACTTCCCAATAGATAGATAGAAAACTCTTTATTCAACACCACTTTTACAGAAATTATAAAATAAACACAGAGTTCATTATTTTTATGTGAAGTACAATGGGCGGCCTTATCGCTATGACCGATCTCTTCCAAGCAACCTTTGGATGGACTGGATTTTATATGAACAAAAGTGTAGTTATTTGTGAAAGTATTGGAACTGCAAATTTTATTTAATGTTCTTCTGCTTGTATGAACTAATGCTTGTATGAGATTAGGGTATTTAAAACGATTCTATTCCGGTTCTCAGTACTGTGTAAATAGTTTGATTTACGATTTATTATTCTAAAGTAAGCGTCTTTGAGGTTTAAAAATGTTCATACCGACCATAAATTATTAAAGTGGTGTTGTTATCACTTGACAAAATATACCAAAGAGCTCTCTAGCAATATTCAGAAGCCTCTAGAATAGAGGAATATTTTAACGTTCTTATTATTGTAAGGGTAGTGATGCACCCATTTTTTGACAAAATATAAGTAAAAAAGTAATTGCAAATGGCATCTATTGAAAAGTGGCATCGGGTGTGTTTAGCAGCCCTAACATATCAATAAGGGGTGGGCACAGCCCTAGTAAATAATTCACAGATAATTTTGATTTACGAAAACTATTGTTACGTTAACAGTTAATTTACGTTTTGTAATTGCTTTTGTTATTATTAATTCTGTAAGAGTTATTTAAAAATTCGAATAGGTTATTAAACATTTACGGTACTGAAGAAACATTATCCATTGGATGGAAATAGATAAGTTTATTCAACGGTCGAAATTATCGTTTACTCTCTGTAGATCTAGTGATCAAGATCCATTTGATTCCATTGAGAAAACTTTTTCTCTTTAGATCCATTTCTGATGATTTGGTTCTAACAAGAACTTTTATCATCTGTAGATCCAATGATCAAATTGATTTTGTTCTAGCGAGAATACCTTTTGTCTTTAGATCCAATTTTGATGATTGATGTTTATTGTGTACAGATAAATAAGTACTTAGTATTAAAACATCTGGCATATACTACACTTACTGTTATTGTGGACTGTCCTTTTTTGTAATGACATTGGTTGGAAGTAAGTTGAGTTGTTACTTACGCATTTGTTTCTCCGTTTCATCATGTGGTCCGAATGACTATAATTTGGAAGTTTTCAAGAGTAGAGTGAATAGGTTTCTTCTAGGTAACCGTGCTACATCGTCGATCACGTTATTGCTTAACATCAGGTGAGATTGTGGTCAAACGGTTGCCTATATTAAATAAAAAAAAATAAAAAATGTGGTACAACTTTGAGGCATTAGAGGAGGTAACTGTTTATTTAAAATATAAAAAAAACCGGGTTTTTAGTTGCACTTGCCCAGAACTGAATTCAGTCACGCAGTGAATTATTACGCAGTGTCCGGAGCACTTTTCACATATGCACCTATAAACAGGACGCTGTAGTCCTTGGGACATGATTTAGTTAGATGGAATTGACGTAATTAGAGGCCATTATTTAAGAGAAGAAGAAGAAGAACCTGACACTGTTAAATTTGACTAAAAATGTCGCCGTCCCTTTCTCATAAACTGAAACGACAGAGACGGCTATAATTAGTAAAATTAGTTTAGTTTAGAAACATGCAACAACAGAATCGAGGGCGTTGTCTGATATCTTCGCAGTCTAGGAGTTAAACAATACAATGTTTTTACACTTAACTCGTTAGACAGGGAAAGTTCACGTGATTACAAAACTATCATATAATTGCTTCGTCTTACCTTCGTAGGTCATGGTTGCTTAGGTCTTTAACAGATCAATTAAGTAACGGCTAGAGGTTTTATAGTTTATTCGTTGCATGCAATCTATAAATGGCAATCAGAAAGTAAGGTAAAATTAAATTAAATTTAATAATTACCTACCTAAGTTTAAGCGCCCAAAATATTTGCGATACCTGGAAAAGGTGAATAAGTTGTAAAGTGCCTCCTACAGATAAGACCAAATTGTAACACTTATTTATGGAAATAAACATCTTGTATTATCTGCCTGACTTTATTTCGTCGCGCCATTAATCAATGAATTTAAGACGGTTGTTCACTTTTCATTGGAATGACGTGACATCCACTAAAATCTTTCCAAGTGTGCTTTAGTGGGTAGGTCTTCCATCCACAACTCCACTAAATAATGGATCCCAAATAATTCACGGTACTTACACTTCCAAGTTTGATGCACCTAACTTTAAAATATCATTGAATTCACAGAAGCCGTAGATTTTTTTTTGTTCTCGGTAAGTGTCGTGTATCATCCCCCTTGGTATAACATACAAATTCCGGGACACCCAGTAAAACCTAGGATTGGGTGTTTATTTTTACAATATAATAATAATAATAAATATTCACGGACACTTAACACAACGCCTTCTAGTCCCAAACTAAGCAAAGCTTATACGATGGAAACTAGATGGCTGATAGAATACACACATAATTTTTTTTTTTTTTTTTGTAAATACATACTTATAATACATAGAAACACCCAGACACAGAACAAACATTTATGTTTACAACACACAAATGTTTGTTCTCAGTGGGGATCGAACCCACGACCCACAGCACGGAAGGCAGAGCTACTACCGACTGAGCCATGACGCCTGTCAAAAAAAAAAATATCTTCATTATTCTTCATATACAGTGGGAAAAAGGCAAGGAGATGATGATGATCTTCATTATTCCAACAGTTCTCATCTGCAAAGGTAAAAAAATTGTGAACTAATACAATAATTGAATGAAGGAAACGCCAAAGATCTAGGCGCATCCTTTCGATTATAACAAGATGCGGCTTGCCACGTCCTTGAATCTGTGAATTGTGTCGCTCGTGACCCCAGATTAGATAATAAACCGCCTGTGTCACTTTAAACGTACTTATACGACATGAAATATTTACTTAGTATTTTTCTAAGATATTTTAGATATATTATAATGATCTTATTTATTTATATAATAAGGGTATCCAACAGGAAAAACACATGAAATGACAATTTATACAACTAAGGACTATTAATCTAAGTGTTTCTCTAATTATAGGAACCCACAACATGTAATTAACTAAAACTCAACTAAGCTTCTTGTATTGTGAAAATAAAACCATAGGTACACCTGACATGAGCATACAGCATACGGTAACATATTTTTTGTCAAAACTGTTTAAATACTATGAAAAAATTTCCTACGCACTAAAAAACAATAACCCTCTATCTTATAAAAAGTTAGAGTAGACATTATGTCCTGATTACGTATGGTAAACAAACTTTTTATAAGATAGACCTTATGTAGACAAAACTGACTTCTTAATTTTTTTTTTATAAGAGGGTTCCTAGTTATGAAAACCTCAAAAAATTACATCTGGCACCCTTTATTTTGTTATTTTGGCCCACATTTTAAGAAAGTATGTTGCTAAGTTATACATAATACTCCATTCAAATATTGCGGGCCCATTGCATGTACGGCTGTACTGACTATCATATCTTCTGTGTCACTCAACGGAAACAAGGCGAGGATGTGTCCATTAGAGTTATTTAATAGAACACAAAGATGAAGGAACTGGCCCACACGAATGGCACATTTACACGAATTGTCGCTTTTTGCTGGCGCTTCCGTCCTCTCGCGATCTGGGTAATGTCTTAGCGATTAGCTTCATTAGTGACAATGAAGACATTATAAATGGATTATAATCATTTTATTATGTTAGAATCGCAAGATACCTATTAAAGCTTTATCTTCGTTTGAAATAAGAGTCCCATTACATATTTGAATACCATTAAAACTTTTTTTTTAGATTTTTGGCAATTTTTTTTCGGAACTCAAAATTAAACGGTAAATTATATCAAATGCACGTACAGTTCTTTTATATTCCACACGTTATAACTCAATATTGATCCATTAAACCTTATAGAAAATCTATATAAACTTGCTTCCTGCTCCACAGACTACTTTTAATCCAATGCTGTCTGCACAGTGTAAGTTCTAATTCCAAAATGCGCCTAAAAATCGGGTCGTTTTTATGCAATTACAAAACGAAAGATTTCTCTGTCCCACGTTCCGATGCGGATCGTGCATTAGTCTTTCAAAAACACTACGTTATACCTTGCTCTCCGTAATTTGAAGACCGCTATATGTACAACCTAGTTTTCGTAGGAAAGTTCAACTCTGATTAATGTTATATCAGGGAGTGTATATGCAAGTAAGCGAAGAAGTGGTTGGATTGTGTAAAAGATGAGAAGAATAGATTCAGAGTGAGTGGAAAAAGAAAATAGGGTAGCCGACCCCACTTAGCATGGGTAGGGCTGGATGTGTGGGTCAACCCAAGAAGATGATAAAATAGTCTCTAAACCACCGTACCTAATTGTCAAGGTTCTCAATAATTACGGTTGTATTAAGCCGGTGGGTGTTTTATATAAAAGCAAAGTTCAACCGAGTGGAGGTTGGTGGAGGTCCGGCATCCAACTTCCATTAGACGCGGAGAAGGTGCACTGTGCTGCTAGGGATTCCAGTATATGCTGAAATTTAGCCGGGTTTTTTACACCTGGCTACGCATTTCTGGTAAATTTTTTGAAAATGAAACGTTTTTTTTACCTGTTAAGAGAATATTTATAGGATAGACGAACTAATGACAAAAATGGTAATTTTTTTATAAATATAATATGATAGACTGACCTAGTAAGTGAGAGTAAATGATGTGATGAGCAGTAACAGTCCACAAGACACGTTTTCACTCCTTGATACAATTAATCGTATAATTAATTATTGCATTTCTTATTTATGCATCTCATTCAAAGGAATTTTGTGGATCAAACACTTTTATTATGGATTATTTATTATTTATATTATATTGGAACTTCTATGAACGTAACAGTTGAAAGACCAATTTACGTATCTCCTTCTTACAATGAGCATAAGGTTCTTAGTTACACCTGTTGGGCACTATCCATTGGTAAAATAATGTTGGTTGTTGACACATTAGTTGTTCGTACGAATCTAGATATTTTTTGTAGAATGAAGTTTCAAAAATCTTCGTAAATAATTATGTAGTATGTCGATAGGTCCGGCTTTCAGAAATGCTTCCAACTGCAACGGCCAAAAAGCAACCACACGTGCACAAAACAAAACAACCAAACGGGTGCCAGTATTGATTTAATACGGGACGCTTGCAGTCGGGGGTGAAACAAAAAATAAAATTAAAAATATGCATAATAAAAATTTGGTCGATAGCGATGAGTGGGTAGGGGCCTAATACAGGAAGGGGATCGATTTGTTTAGATATTACGCGCGGCGCGCTCGGAATGAGTCTGAATTTTTCAAACGAATTGGTATTTGGAAAATAAATACCGATATAGCATTACGAATCGGACATTCATCTGGGAGTTCAACCAAATACAACAAAAGTTGTTTTTATTACTTTTGTAAATATTACAAAAGTAATAAATACAATATCCAGTAGAGTCTTACTACGCTAAGTTTGCAATTTAATAAAAGGGCCACCCTAAAAATATTCATTGATATAAAAATAATTCATTAATGACATACTTACACATTCACACAAGACATCATCTCTACATACCTACCAGACTTTTGTGGCACATCGTTGTTAAATCGTTTTCGCAGTTCGTAAACGGTGTTCTAGGCTGTATAGGCTGCAGAGTTAGTGCGGTCCGATTCTAGTTTAAAATTATTATTATACGAACGAGAAGCGCTTATAAAGTTGCAGCTATGTCAAAGACGCAATAACGTCAACTTGTCTGCGTTATTACCTCATTGTAAATTACCTTCGACTCATTAATGTTTGAAAAAGTAGCTGGTTTTTTTCTCTCAGAACCAGGCGCCACAATGGGATGAGTTCCATTGGATCGCCCCTCTAAGGGAGGCATTTCTAGGGATTTTTTGTTTGTTTTCTATAATATTTTGATTGTACCTTTTGTGATAACTTATCTATACTTTAGGGTGCAAATACGATTGGCGCTCAAAACGGGGCGGCCGAACAGGCGGCTAGAGAGTTTCCGGCCGGGTCAACTTCAACTTCTTGGATTATGACTTTTGCAACTTGTTGTTACAATTGTGCCAGTGTCTGTTTACTCGAGTGCCACAAACGGGATGGAGGGTAGGGAAGAATAAGAATCATCATCATCATTTCAGCCCGTTTGCACCCACTGCTGAGTATAGGCCTCCTCTTTATTACGCCACTCTTTTCGGTCCCTTGCGAGTCTTGTCCAGTGATTCCCAGCCACTTCTACTATGTCATTTGACCATCGGGCGGGTGGTCTGCCTCTTGGTCTACGGGCATCCCTTGGCCACCATTCTGTGACCGCCTTCGTCCATCTCTCGTCTTCCCTTCTTGCCAGGTGTCCCGCCCATCTCCACTTCAGCTTCGCGATTCGCGTACCCACGTCCACAACCTTTGTGCGACGTCGAATCTCGGTATTGGGTATGTGGTCTAGAAGTGATATTCCGAGCATGGCCCGCTCCATTGCTCGTTGTGTAACTCGGATTTTGTGCATGTGTTCCTTTGTGAGCGGTCATGTCTCGGATCCGTAGGTAAGAATGGGCAGAACACATTGGTTGAACACTTTGGTCTTCAAGCATTGAGGGATATCTGATTTTAAGGCGTCTTCCAGCTTACTGAAGGCGGCCCATCCTAACTGGGTTCTTCTGGAGATCTCCGCTAACTGAGAAAGTGGGCCAAAGGATAAACAATGTCCAAGGTAAATGTAGTCATCCACTGCCTCTATTCGGCAGTTACCTATGGTTATGTTAGGTGTTGGGCCTGAAAGGTTGGTCATAACCTTGGTTTTGGACATGTTCATTCTAAGGCCCACCTTCATTGAAGCTTGATGCAGATCTTCGAGCATTCCTTGCAAGGCATCCACGGTCTCAGCAATGAGGACTAAGTCGTCGGCAAAACGTAGGTGCGATATATTGCGACCATCGATGTTAAGGCCTATCTCACTCCAGTCGAGAGTTTTTATTATATCTTCGAGCACGTTGGTAAATAGTTTGGGTGAGATAGTGTCTCCTTGCCGCACGCCTCGTTGGATGCACACGTGGTCAGAAAGCTTGTGTAACCGAACCTGAAGAGTAGCATTTTTATATAAATTCCGGAGGATATCTACATATCGCTTGTCAATGTTACAACGATGGAGAGAGTGAAACACGGCCCAGTGTTCGACACTGTCGAAAGCCTTTTCGTAGTCTACAAAGGCCAAACACATGGGCCGGTTGTACTCTCGGCATCTCTCCATCAGTTGTTTGACTGCGTGAATGTGGTCCATAGTAGAGTATCCACTCCGGAAGCCAGCTTGCTCTACTGGTTGGTATTCATCGAGGGATTGAGATAGCCTATTGCATAAGACTTTGGCAAACAATTTATAAATTTGAGAGAGGAGGCTGATGGGGCGATAGTTCTCTAATTTACATTTATCACCTTTTTTGTGAAGAATTGTGACAATGGCGTTCTCCCAAGCTTTCGGAGTGACTCCTTCATGCATAACTTTGTTGTAAAGTATTGAGAGAGGCTTTAGAATATGAGGAGAGCCTGCCTGGAGCATCTCCACATACACTCCATCGTCACCAGATGCTTTGCCACGCTTCACTTGGCTCAAAGCGAAACCGACTTCGTCTTCGGTAACCTTTGGCAACGGCTCGTCTTCGAGACGTTCATTTGGTTCCGCTCTTGGATCTTGGTCATCCAGTGATTCAGGTTCCTCTACTTTGGACGCATACAAATTTGTGTAAAACTCTTCAAGAGTATGTATAATTTTGTCACGATCTGTTATAAGGTTACCGGAACTATCTTTTAATTTATTAATTTCTGACTTATTTTTGTTAAACTTTATTTTAAAAACATTTAAGAATATGGCCGGTAAAATTTTATGAGAATCAATGAATAGCCGGGTCAGGGGTCAGGTGACTTTCAAGCGTGACGCGGAAGCTTTTGACATTTTAGTCTTTTCATCGAGGCTAGATTAGAACTAATAAGTCAAAATATAGTTCAACTTCAAACCAAGAAGTTGAAGTTATTTTTTTTATGATAATAGTAATGGAACTTGCTAATAGCTCACCTGATGTTCAGTAGTAACTTCTGCCTATAACAATGCATTACCTCACAGAGCAAGTCCAATGAGGACGTGCCCTGTAAGGCAATGCACTGCGTCCATCACTCTGAGACGTAAAGATCTTGAAGTCTCATGTGCCTGTAATTATATTTTGAATTATTACGAAAATGGAACCCGATGATGCACCCCAGTCCCCAGCCGTTGCCGAATGTAAAGGTTTTGGCAATATTTCTAGAGACAAAAAGTAGCCTGTGTTAATGCAGGTTACGAACTAATATTCCAAGTTTCATCCAACTCGGATTAGTAGTGTGTGTAAAAATCTATAATAAAATCCCAAATGACATCCAAAACGAGAATGTACCTACAAATAAAATTCAAAAATATGTTAAAAAGTATTGAATAAAAAACTGTTTTTATTCATTGCACAAGTTTCTAGATGAAAATTATTGAAATATTTAAAACTAGATACATAAATATGCCACCTAGTGCCTATCTATACCTGAACAAATTGCTGTGCCCTAACAGGGTTTATATTTGCTACACTACCCTTTGTACAACATTTATAAAACAACTTAAGTGCAATAAACGATTTAAATTTGAATTTGTAGTTGCAGCGGGATTGAAACAAACATGTAAACTTTGACATTATAACATTAGTAGGATCAACATAACTAGAAGAGCAACGGTGCATGTGTAAACTACCACTAACTAGCGGAACTTTCACGTGAACTTCGAATAGGGAGGGTACACACATTTATTAGATAGGTGGCTAGGTAAACATAGAGAAAGTTGTACAATGAAATACAATGTACAGAATAGAAGGTAACTTCAGAGCTGCAAACTGGCGCTCAAATTGAGTAGCCAGCTCAGCGCGCATCAATTTAAATAACTTTTATTCAGGGTGAATAAAGTACCCTATATATAACGTATCACTATTGAACAGAGTTTTCAACCGACTCTAAAGAAAATAATGAATGAATGAATGAATGAAAACGCTTTATTGTACATAAATAACACCGAAACATATTCCTATGATATAAACAAAACGGGTTGCATTAAATGTACAATGGGCGGCCTTATCGCTAAATAGCGATCTCTTCCAGGCAGCCTTTGGATGGAGAGGATTTGAATAAGTTTAGAGAAGGGAAAGAAGTTCTCAATTTCGACTTTATGTTTTTTTTGTATGTATGTAACGCGATTATTTCTCTAATTATGAATCGATTCTGATGATTCTTTTTCGTTAGATAGATGGTATCATAATTTTTTTATCAAAATCAGTTCAGTAGTTTTCCAGAACTGGAATTTGTTTTAGGAACAATCTTTATTAGCAGTAATCTTATCGACTCTTACTATTTTCTTGTACTAAATTGTTTAGGTATAGCCACAGATCATATAATATACTATACGTATAGCTATGGATGACGTAAAGGTTATGTACGGATTTCTGAAAAAAAAAAAAAAATCCCCCCTGCTACGACGTAGCCAGTAGGGATTTCTGGAAAAAGATACTGAAATTCCCACTAGTAGGTATTCTACCAAACTGATCTAGAAACGTTCTCACATTTTGCCTTTCGCGTTACCCGAATTAAAATAAATACTCCCGTTATCATAGAATCGTCTAATGAATTATTAATTGCCGAGTAAATAATTCATATAAGTTTTATTGTGAGTAATAAATTTCGCAGTGTTAGAATCAGTCGTTTTTGTGTGACTTAATGCTCCGAAGATTTTAAACATGCGAATAATATTGTTAATTAGAGCGATGTTGGATTCTTGTAATATTATTTCTTATGAGAACAAACATTTGTGTGTTGTAAACATAGATGTTTGTTCTGTGTCTGGGTGTTTCTATGTATTATAAGTATGTATTTACAAAAAAAAAAAAATGTATGTGTGTATTCTATCAGCCATCTAGTTCCCATAGTACAAGCTTTGCTTAGTTTGGGACTAGAAAGCGTTGTGTTAAGTGTCCGTGAATATTTATTTATTATTTATTTAAGCGGTAATTTTTTACAAAGTGCTTGTATTTCAATGTCGTATCGAACTGAGGGATTTTCTTAATAAAATGTAGTAAAAACCCAATTATATTCTTAATATATTTTACTAGCCGTCGCCCGCGGCGTTGCTCGCGTTCTACCCTTTAGAGTGTGACGTTTCAAAATTCCTTTCTTAGTGCACCCCTACACTCCATAAGGATACTACCTTCCAAATTTCATACCTCTAGGACTTATGGTTTAGGCTGGGCGTTGATTCTCTGTCAGCTTCAAAAGAGTTTTATATATATAGTATAATGATTGATGATTAATGAACTTTGAGTGCAAAAACTAATTGAACAAATCATTGAACAGTAGACGTAGTACATAAATACTGGTATGTCATATTATCATCTCGTAAATCGGTCAAAATAATTTTCAAACTCATAAAACCGTAACAGGCGTGTTTTTTTAATCAGAGTTGTGTTAAAATATTTTGTCGACGAGTTTTGAATCGTTGAATTATTGAATTTTTTATATAAATATTTTCGCTATGTCCTGTCGCTCGAACAGACGGACACTCTGAAGTTTGTTCGTTTATTTTCCAAAAAATATTTTGTAATTTTTACTCGACATTTTGTGTATTAAATAACAGCGATTTGTCACGTTGCCGTTTTGTTACGCCGATATTATTTTTTCGGAACGAGTTTACGGAAAAATGATTTTGTTTTCATCTGGTTTTGTGGCTCAAATATTATTGTTTCGGCTTTGACACTTGGACATTTTAACGAAGCGGAAGCTGTGTTCTTATATTTAGACGTTTTTCAAATTTTGAAGTTTTATCAACTTATCATTTCAATTGAGATGAAACTATGGCAAAAGCTGTACCAGACATAACTAAGAACCAACCCAGAACTGATGGAAAACTTTTACAGGGTGTACAAATATCACTCCCTCAACTCTTGGAGCCTTCTCCTTCAGAAAATGACCGGTTGCGAAAACCGGTAATTTTTCATTTCTACGAGCTATCTACTCGGGTATTTTATTTTTATTGAATGGTCTGTAAACATATAAACGCCAAAAAACACGGACATTGGCAAAGTTGCAGCCCTAGTCACCAAACAACCACAACAAAAAGAAGATCATCAACATAATATAATTTAGAGCAAAACAAATCAGTCGTTGCATGATATTTTCGTAAAGTATTGCAATTGCAAGTATGTTTATATTATTTTGACATGTAATATTAATAGGAATATATTAAATTGACCTAGCGTATGGTATTATAATATGATCTGTGACTTAGCGATTAGGCTATGAATCTTACTAATATAATACGGTGTACTTTAAAAAAAAAAAAACAAATGAATAATTGCAATTTATACGGCCAGTTTGAAAAGGTGTTCCTATTATTTTTGAGAGAAGTAATGAGTAATATTACGTTTTTCTTGTACCTATATTAAAACGTCGTATTGAAATGGAAAGCGCTCCAATCGTCCGAATATTTACTGAAATTGATGATATTGCTAAGTTGATTAACAACTATTCGACAGCTACGGACGTGAATATTGATATTTTAATTGAATCCTTGTTATTGCGCTGATATACAATTTTGCATTGAATTTAATTTATCATCTCTGATTTTACTGACATACGGAAATCAGGCAATGAACTGTTAAAAATAATTATAGATCGAGCTGTTACATGTCACGTAGACTCGCCACGCATTTGTCAAAATACCTCTCCGACATATTTGAGGTATAAAATAAAAATTGTGTACCATGCGCTTTATATTTATAATTTTATATTTATGTTTTATCCTTGTGTGAAAATGGCGACAAAAGTTTAAAAAAGAGCAGATTTAGAGTTTGAAAAAACTCATTCTCCAATCTCCATGTACCAACATCTCAGTCAAACCAGGCGGCTTCCACACTGCCAACGACACGACTCCTATGCGATATCATCGGAGAGCTAAATTGTGACGAATTACTATTATTGATAAAGTTTTCTTCGAACAAAATCTGGTTTGGTAGTAGACACTTTCACGCTGAATCGTGAAGTTGTCGGTATCAGGCAGTGTGCAAACCATTTACGGTAAATTATGAAATGCAAAAGCATAACGCCTGAAATCGCCAGTCTTTTTTATAAAGAGAAGGTTATAAATTAGTATGCTGATGAAAATGCAATCACCAGGCGTGGTCATTGACTATCTCATATACATATACGCAGCCTTTGGAGATTTTCATTTGCATGTCTGTCAATACCATAGAGGCAGTCAAAGCACAGATCCTATTTATTAACATCAGGGGCTTTAATCTGTGGTCAAAGGTTTTTGGTTGATTAATTTGCTTTAGAGTCGAAATTCTCTGGAAAGGTAATTTTGCGACCGGCTATAATACATCTAAAATGCTATGAATAAGCTAAAATTGGTAAAACTAATCAATTTGATCACTAGGACGCTTAGTTGATAGATTTAAACTCACTACAATCCTGGCAGCTTTTGCTAAAACTTTTTAATCTGCCCCAAAGAAAGCAAAACCTCGAAACTCAAACACCGGTAAATGCGCCACAAATCGGGATTACACTTAGTTGCAAAAACTATTATGCATACAAAAATCAACAGTTGTTCGCGCCGCCATGTACACATGCGATCACGTTAACTGGCCAACATTATTTGGCTCAAATGCGCGAGTGTAAAAACCGTTTAATTGGCCCCGCGTAGGTATGTGCGGATCATCGCAATCACTATGGTGTCGCCGCTAGTGATGACTCCTGTCGATTTTTGTGATCATCTTGTCGATGTAGAGCGCATGTCGATTGCAGCGTCAGAACCTTGGCGGACGGCTAGACGTTTAAACGTTCGTAGAGGCGTTGATTGGTATGGTGTAGTTGTGTGTGGTTTGTAAAGTTGTAATTGGTGTTTAGTGTTGTTGTAAGCTTTAGATTGAATACCAACTAATTATTTAGAATAGATATTGTTATTAAATATAAATTAACTTGAGGTATTAAAATACGATTTTCTTAACTGTAATTTTGCAATAACACTATTAAATAAAAAATATAACTCGCTTGTAATAAACAATGGCAGCTAGGTAGATTATAATAACTACCTATCCAAGTATTAGTTACAATTTGCTTTGTTAATAATTGTATTACAATGCAACAGTGTTTAATTATTCTTTACACTCACAACTTAGTTTTTTATTCCTTTATTTTTTTAACCAGAAATCTCGAAAGTGATCCTCGAGTTTCAATGGTTTTCATGTTTTTTTTTGTACTATGAAAATGATTAGTGCAATCGACGCCCAACAGGTGTGACATGCCCCATCACTAGGTACAACGTAAAAATAGTTGCAAATCTGGCAACCTGTTAGTGTAGGGATGACAAGCACGGGCCGTACGGCCGAAACCGCAACTTTTACCGCTGAACTTTCAACCCTCGCACACACTGAATTGTTAAAACTAGCTGCCGATTTTTGGCGGGACCCTGTTTACCGATGATGGCACATAAGCCATGTTGTTGCTTTAAATCACTCGGATTATGTTCAGTCAGTGAATTGTTGGCAAGCGTACACGGTGGCGTTTACCTTCGTAGGTACATTATGACTGTGGTGGTGTTGCGTGTTGATAAAGCTTATCAACGGATTCACTCGATTGCGAAAGTTGCACAGATGCTAGAACTTTAATGTTTGAAGTAATCGATGAAAAGAGAACGAAAAGATATGATACAATGCAATTTTTGTTGTTGTATCTTAAAAGATGTTTTATATCTATCTGATAATAAAAAAAAGTGATTAAAAAGCCAAACAAATTCTGAGTAAGCATTATAAAGTTAATTCTGAGTAGGAGCTAAAAGCATACATACATGGAACCCTGCTTGTTATCATCATCAATATATATAAAACTCTTTTGAAGCTGACATAGAATCAACGCACAGCCTAAACTATGAGTCCTAGAGGTATGAAATTTGGAGGGTAGTATCCTTATATAGTGTAGGGGTGCACTAAGAAAGGAATTTTGAAACGTCACACTCTAAAGGGTAGAACGCGAGCAACGCCGCGGGCGACGGCTAGTGATTTAATAAAATTTTATACAAGTATTCTGGTTTCCATCTCTAAATATTAAATCCTTGTAATTTTGTCGAAATCACTGAAGCTGTATTTTGAATCTTTAAAGCATCTGCAAAACCTGAAAGCTCTGCGTAATATAACGAAAAATTTGCGGCCATTTTCATGATATCCTACCTATCACTATATACCGGCTTTAAAAAATATGTCTCACTGTCACTTACATGCATGACAGAACTGACAAAGAACCGAACAGCCATAGCAACAAAAGAAGAAGAAGAAGAACTGACAAAGAAACTTGGAAGAATGATAAACCAATTAAATTCAATTCTTGTCTATGGCCTTTGCAGTGTTAATGATAAACCAAAGAAATGATCCATCATTTTTTTTCGAAACAAACGACAACTGTCTTGACAAATTTGACTGTTACAATTTCAAATAATTCACTTGACACTGGATTAAATTATCTCTCAAAATGACGAACAGGCCATAAATAGAAGAAGAAGAAGAGGTTATACATAAAAGAAAAAGAGATGAAGCGATTTTAGCTACAATTTTAGCTAACTGGCCATACTATTTCCTTTATCTCGTTACACTAAAGTAAACAGACACTGGGAGAATCGTGACAGCTAGATGTAAAAGCCAATAAACCAAGAAGTAGATTTTTAGCTAGAGGCGCTTTGAGCTGTCAATATGAATAATACCATTAACCTGCGAGCGGCACGTCCAAACAGACGTAGCGAGAGCAGAGATTCGATTATAGCACCCGCTGGCCATGTCAATGACTTGAATTTCAATTAGAACAAATTATCAAGGGATACGTCGGGCCAAACTTGATTTGTTAACCTACGTATGCACTATGGGGAAACCGGCCAGCGTTTCGGAGGCACCGCTTGCTTCGCTATTATACTATCGTTTGCTACCCCTCAAGCGTTGACTTAACTGTCGCTAGAAAACAGAACTCATCTTCTTCTTCTTCTCTTCCATAATGGCCTGTGTCCGTCATTTCGACAGACAATTTTGCCAATGTCAAGTGTTAAAATTGTAATAAATAAGTCAAGTCAAGTCATTTGTCAAGTCGGCTGTCGTTTATTTTGAAAAGAAAATGGTGGATTTTCTCTTCAAAACCTAACACGAATTTTCACATTCAGGAAAACCACTTTACACACATTTATTCCAATGGTTTACACTTTATGTTGCGACCTAAGTATTATTGGTTAAAATTCCACCGAAATTAAACAACAATACTCACAATAACACAAGAAAAACTATTAAAATAAAAGTGCTATATTGTGTCGTTTCAAAAAATGTCAAAACTCGTGTCGTTTTTTCATTCTTGCAAAAGCCATAAACCAAGAAGTTAAAGTTGCCTTTTTGTTCAGAAATGTCACTTTGTTATTGTATAATAGTTATTTGTTATACAAGAGTGCAAAGTTGCTTTTTAACCGCGTGTTCAATTTTGATGACCGAGCAATCGAAGGATTCTAAAATTGAATCACGAGCGCAGCGAGTGATTCAAAATTAGAATCCTGAGCGTTAGCGAGGGAATCAAAAGAGCACGAGGTGAAAAATCTTTGCACTCGAGTGCAACACGTAACTTTTCATTCCACCTCAGCGAGGAAATGACTAAATGCAAAAAAAGCAAATTGAAAAAAGAACACCAAGAAGGTTCCGAGTCTGAGTTTTTAACAAATTAAAAAAAAGTTGTATGATATATTCGGCACCATAGAGGTAGCAGTAAATAGGTTTAATGTTTTTTTTAATTCACAAACTTAGTGCACACGATGTTCTAAATTCAATTTACTTTATCCTCTAGAGAATAAAAACGGCTTTTCCACTCAGATATTGAAGATTAAAAATACTCTTTCCGAGATGGTGGGATGAAAAAATATTTATTCATAAAGAAAATTTACCACTAATACATTATAAAATGCACTTAAAACAGTTGAGTTATCAGCTAACGGTTTATAGATGATAGTTCACCTGATCCAAATCCGTACCAATCGTAAGCGTGCCCAAGACAATGCCTGTATTGCCACGCTGAATTAGTTAATGGTTTAGTTATCTTTAGCGTCTGTTTCTACAAACGCTTGATATTCTTGTCAGTTATTCTGTTAATTTTCATCATAGAAGATCAACAGTTTCGTACCTTAATCTCCCCTGGAAATGCCTTAGGCTACAGTCACACTTGTGGCCTTGGCTACCAAATCTAGGGTACAATCCAACACGACCGCATGCAAGATAAAAGTTATATGACTTTGTCAAATCAATGTAAAACTCTCTTGTTTGACCGTGAAAAGTGCGTGGAGCCTAACCGACCAAGCGGCTTTCGATTTTTTTCTTTGAAAATTACTGTCATATTCCTATTCTATCAGAAAATATATGGAAATAACGGTGAGTTTCGGTTCATCAAGCAGCTAAATCAACAAGGTTCCCCCACAGCTGGTCGGCACACCTATTGGGACAAGAGCCGTCAATCGCGACTGGTGTAGCATTGACATTGATTTGCGTCGAGGGTAAAAGCCCTAGTCGCAAAGCACGGGGTGGACCCGTTAATTACACGTGAATCACGTAACCTGTAGAAGCTAGAGGGAATCGGCACCAAAAATGTGATTTGTGACAGAAATGTAAAAAAAAAGCTTTTTCAGAGAAGATCAAAAAGTTAATCCATTGTAAGCTTGGAATAAGATACTCTGTGTTTTGTATCTTTCGATCGATTTGAATATTATGCTTGTCAATGCAAAATGTCAATTATTAAAAATAGGTCTAGACGTTCACAAGAAAGTTTATGAAAAACTAGCCGTCTCCTGCGGCGTTGCTCGCGTTAGAGTGTGACTTTTCAAAATTCCTTTCTTAGTGCGCCCCTACACTATATAAGGAACCTACCCTCCAAATTTCATACCTCTAGGACTTGTAGTTTAGGCTGTGCGTTGATTCTATGTCAGCTTCAAAAGAGTTTTATATATATAATAATAAATAATATTGATAAATATTGATTATTTTGACTTCATTTACTGACAAGATTTAAACTTTACATGTTTTTGTGTTTTCGTTTACGTACTAAATCGTACAAAGCCATGGCATAACAATTCCTCTGTTTACATAAAGGTAAGAATATTTCCTATTATTACCAACGCCAACAGCCTCGAGCGTGACCTTGACCGGTGACCCCCACCGCCTCCCCACCCTCATCTTAATGCTATTGAGGGTGAATCGGCACCTACAGAAGAATCTGATATTCAACATCTATTGACCGATATTGAATGAAATAAGTCAAAGTTTAAATACTTCACCAACTAATCTGTGGGGTTTATTCATATTTGTTTAAGCTGAAAAAGGTTTCATCATATTATTATTGTTTTATGTTCTCTTGCGTGCTGTGCACTTACTGACAAAATTTAATTTTTAATTAGAAAAATGATGTATCTTCAAATGTTATCTAGATGTGAGTGAAATATTTTTAAGGATGAGACTGCAATGTGTACGTTTTCTGTGCAGTTTACAATAAAGTTTGTCTGTTCAAATATTATTTTAAAAACTATATTTATCGATGCAGGGTTCAGTGAAATCCCCTTGAATGCACTCTGTAATTACTGAAATTGCGATTCGATCTACCAAAACTGCGGCGTAGTTTAGGAGTTTCCAATGGAATCCACGATAGTTTCTCTTCACGCACAAATCATAAGCAAACATGCCACGGAACAACGAACCACTCTGGATTACTGTTGTTGCATTCGTACCGACCACTTTACCTATCCAAACTATCTTCATATACAAGGGTTGGGGGTATGCAACACGGCACAAGCTCGCCAAAACTTATAAACGATGATCATTGGAAAACTAGGTAATTAATATTGACTCAGTTTAACTGCAGTATAAAAAACCAACTAAGAAGCTATGGTTCTTTTTAGATGAGTGACCACTAGCTGCGATTTCATTGGCCTTGGTTATGTACAGGGTATCCCAGGAAATTGTGTGAAGTGATGCCTAAATGCGGATTACCTCAAGGAGTACCCTTACCCCTATGTATGTTCCACGATTTTTTATTGAACAAAAGCTTATGTATATACGAGTTGGATTTAATACTTAACAATTAACGAATTAGTAAAGGTCAAAAACTAGTAAGTTCATTACCAAAATACTGTCCAGAAGTAAAGAGTACCCAGACGTAGATACTCGTGTACACCGCATAGATGCAAATATTAAGAGAGAGCCGGGAGCATTTTGCAATTCAGATTGGATGGTGTACAGGCCGTGCGGTGTGTGTCTTGAATGTTTTGCATTCACGTGGGGAATAACATTGGGCTGGGTTCATTAGGTCTAGTTTGTCGTCATTGGCCTACAGTCTCCTAATACACGGGAGACATTCAACCATGCATAAGGTGTACTTTGACTGCGTATATCAAAATAAGTGATGAAAAGTCTTGCTGAATAAACGAATTTTCTTTTCACTTTCCCTTTTGTTATTGTAATCCATTTTCAGGACAATCCCAATGGGATTCACATACTGATAGAGTAATGCCATTGTGTTTTATGTTTTTCATTCTCTAAATGAAATGAGGTTGCACTTGCACAGAATAGATATAGCACTAGTCTGATTTCTATTGAGACCTTTGGGATTATACATTCCGGTTGAAACCATGGAGTTTGATGAGGTTATATAAACAGGTGAAATAGATATCGATGCGGGTACTAGAAAACCAAGTGATACGTCTTGCCACAAGAGAAGAAACCGTATAATTTATTTGATTACGTCGTTTTACATTTCTAAATTTCCCTCCAAATCTTCAGTTACCTAACCGGAAAGGTAATTTCAGTTTATTACTTATATCAATATTCAAATTGTTATCGGTAGCATCACGAAACGGTAGCAGCCGAGTCACGCACGCATCCGCCTTATTTAATATTCGTACAGTTCAGATTGACGGCAAACAACTAAACAGCGAATTCGAATGTTTGCTTGCAGATACGGGCATTGTAATCAATGCCTACATTCTGTGTTACCGTCCACCTGCTCAACGATGGCAAGCACTACTCACACTCACAATGCCAGGGCTATTTCGAAGGCAAACTCAAAACCACAGTGATCACTCTTTGCAAGCAAAGCAGCTTGCATGTGTGAATTCGACTGGCCGAATTAAATACGCCAAGCTCATGAAAAGGGGCTTCACCAACATGTGAACGTCGAGGCTATCCTCGAAAACACGGCAGTTGTAAGCAGGCTTCAAAGAACTAAACATTTTAAACCAGTGTAGTGTTAAATCACAAAGAGATGTACCTACTTAGTAAAAGTGGAAATAAGTGCTTCCTAACGTAACCAAGTGATCTTAGTAGATCTGTAGTTTACTTTAAAAGAGTAGATCATTAAATTACTTATAAGCCTACAGGTTGGCTATATAGATTGTTATAACTTAGTTGACGTTAATTATAAAACGTAAACTATAAAAAAAATAAAACAAAGCAGATGAATTGAAAAGAAACTCTAGAGAACTAAACAATAGCCAAGGCCACGTTTCCCGTGAATGTGGCGGCTGCATTCGACCATGAGTTGTCATTGTCACCGACAACGACCCAAGTCGCCAAGTAAAAGCACTAGATGGACAATAGAAAGTCGCTGGACATCAATGCATTCATTGCTGTCCATGCGAAGTTTACATTGTACAAGTTTAAGCAGAGCTATCGACAGGCAGATAGCGTCAGGGCCGTTTGTTCAAAGGACCTCCCTGTGACGAGAGAATGGCTAATGTTTCCATCTAATCATTGGTTCTTAGTTCTATGAGTTGTTCACTCTTTGTTGGACTTTGTCACAATGCCTGAAAGCTGTGACTGTTTGGTTTTCCGATAAGTGAAAGGGTTCGGTTAATGTGGTTGTTGCAGAAGAAATATTATATAGAAGTATCGATCGCCGATTTAGCATTTTTAACGCAGAGTGTATTTTTTTAGTGGGGTTTTCAATCTAGTACTTTAGTACTACTACTGTATATACTACTCACAGTTTCTGATACCCAGAATACAGGCAGATCCAGTACGTATGCGGTCTATACTTTTCTTATTACCTTATTTGATAAATACATTTAATCAAGAACCTTATAAAGCTTCATAAGTACAATTTATTTAAAGGTGCACTGAAGCAACCACTCGCATCTACATATAACCTCAGGCTTAGTGCGAGAAGTTCAAAATTTTGGGCTCTGGTCACCACGATACAAGCATTTTTTCCTACCTATACTAGTATATTATATTACATTTTAAGTAATAATAGTAGTAAGTATCTAAATGTGGGCATACATAAAAAAAAATAAAAAAAATACTACAACTCAGTCAATAAAAAGTAACCATACTAAATCATACAAAACTTTATGACGATTCAAAGTGAGATTATTATCTTGGACAAATTTCATACAAGGATTATTATTGAAAAACATTGAAAAGCATTTTCTAGAAGCAAGTCCGCCGGTCACTTTTTAAAACAGCAACAGTTAATATTGCCAGCAGCAGCGGTTCGTTTAAAATTAAACGTCAATTGCCGTGCCAGGGTGAGTTTATTTTAATTATCGACAAAACTTATTTTGCTCGGATTTTTTTAAAACCACGTTCCTTGTGATGGTGATCTCAATTTTCCTGTAAATAAATTGAAGCGGGTTTGTTTTGTTTCGTAAGTACTAGTTAATGCAATGCCCACGTGAGTTCAATTTTCTACAAATAGGTACGGCTTTGTACCTATCTTTTTAATTATTTATTTAAACTTATTACCATATATTTTAGTTACTTAGAATTGGGTATTATTATAATAATAGATAGTGACATCTTGCTACAGGCAATTAAGTCAAAATGGAATACAGAAGCAAAATGTGACATCATGATTATAATATTCATAGTAAAATTATTTTCTAAAATATTCGGAGTACCAAATAAAATTATCTTCATGATCATTTCATCCCAGCTCGTGCCGTCACCGTGCAATAAATATACCATGGCCTCCTCCGCACTTTCATACAATATGAACACCATCGCGTATTAGTGTTCCCCGTAGATTAACAGCCCTGCTGAGGCTTGCTTACTTATGTATGCTAAAGGCGAGTCCATGTGCTGTTCATAATTTATATGTTTATAATGGTTTAGTTAACATTTAATGGGCTTTGTCTGGTAACTATTCACGTATACTGTTCAAACTGACGAAAGTAATCAAATTTGTGCTGATTCTGATATTTCTGGGTCTGATGTTTCGCTGCAGTAGAAGTTCAGACAACATCTAAAAAATATGTTTGTGTTCTTGTGTTTGACACTGGTAACTGATATTTGAAGCTTAAACCGTAAAGCTGGCCGCCGTAATGCGTTGCAATCTATCAGCTGACCTGGCGGCCCCGCACCGTAATCATATACTCTCCTTTTTGCACCGTTGTAGTCGGGTAAAAATGTTTTTGTTCAATAAAATCTCACTGATCAGTCCGAATCGTCATAAGGTTTTGTTTAGAGAAAAGATAAGCTCGGCTTGTTCAAAAGTAGGGTGTGTGCGGTCACCAAAAGGTGCTATATCATATACACCACACGAAGCTCGAATTTCGTGCATCTAAATAGAACAACAATTTACGTGGGATTCCAGCATGAACCTTGCTCAAACGCAACCCGATCCACTTATTAAGAGGACATACGAACTAGTCGCCAAACATACTCGTACAATGCGTAATTGTATTGGCACCTGTGATTTCTCTCACAAAGCTAATGACGATACCTACCTAGGTAGGCAAATAGGCATGCATTCTGCTAACAAAAGCCTTTATTACAACAGAAATTCGAGCGACAAAGTTTTGATAAACTTTACCAATAACATTATTTACGCGTGGCAAATACAAAGCTAATCAATGAAATAACAAAACAGTAAACCACGTTACTATTCCCAGTTTAGTAGGTACATAAATATCAAAAATATCGACCAACTTGTCATACATTAGATCGCAATAGTAGAGATCGATTTTTAAGTTTAGTACATCAGTGTGACTGAGTCTTTACATGAACTCAGATATCCCCCTGATATTTCGTTAATCATTAATGAAAATTGCAATACATATAACGCTTTATTATTTAGAGCTGTAGTTTTCTTTTTTGGGCGTTCGGCCGGCATAATGGCGAGCTTGAATAATTTATAACAGTTTTATGTCCCGCCTTGAGACGCGTTTACGCAGAAACTGGGCTACAATAAGAAAGCAAGCTCGTATGAGTTAGTGGCCAGCTCGGCTTCATCCCGCACAACCACGGTTTCGCACGACCACGGTTCAAAAATACCTAACAAAAAGTTCCGCTGGACCACTATTTTATAAAAATGTACTGTTGGAAAGAAAAATGCTAGGCGTATAAAAATACAATACTTATACATATTTATGTTTAAAACTCATCACACCTTGTAATAAAATCTCCTACCATCAGGATGTTTTAGGGTTTGGTGATCATCATCAATCTGGTGATAGAGTTTTTAGGCCGCATTAAGGCCTCCGTCATGGCATAATGACTGCTGAAGCCGGTACCAACAGTTTAAAATACCCTCCGAAGAACGGAAGCGCTCAGATAAAATGTAATACATATTTACAAAAAAAAGTATCTAAGAATTCTATCATCAATCTAGTTCCCATAGTACAAGCGATGCTTAGTTTGAGACTAGAAAGTGTTGTGATAAATGTCCATAAATATTTATAATATTATTTATGAATATTTATTTTATGTACTAAATTCTATTAGCCTTGCATTGAAAGAGGACTTTAAACCTCACAGTCACTGTTTAGTAGTTTATAATCTACTTAACAATGACAAACGGAAAGTTCTGATACCACTCTAAAATAAACTCTCATAAAAGGGTAACTACCACGTTCTAAAATAGAAAACCGTACGTACTACGAGTACGTACAACCAGCACCTTTACCGTGAACTGAAAATGATAATGCAAATAAAAATTTGGGCATCATTTATTAGTACATTAAGAGTTAGGTATACCTAAGGGTATAAGACCTCTTCCGAATATTTCAATATGAAGAGTTTTTTTTGTGGAACCAATAGTGTTAGCGTAAAAAAAAACAAAAAACTGTCACATATTATATTCTACCTATTGCTATATATAATTCTATTTTACACTCTAATACATATATTCTTTTATCAGAAAAAATCGCTGAAATCCCGCTTTCATCGTAATGGCAGTATCGCGCCCTCCTTGGTAAATAATACTTTTGATTACAGACGAATGTGCGAGCCTTAGAATAGAGTGTTATTGTTTCTCTACTAGAGTACAATTTGGCTTGACATCTGCAACCTACCGAATTCAAGATCTGACTGAGAAAAGGCGAAAAAAAAATGTAATGTAAAAACACAGTTTTTGTCAAGTTGCGATAATATTATTTTTATATGCTTGTTATGTTCGTCCATTGTATTTTTTAATTTGCTACTTAACTATGTTTATCTATTTCAATGTTTATATTATTAATACCTGATACCCCACGACTTCGTACGCGAGTGAAACTTTCCACCAAAATATCTGACAACCAGCTTACGATGAACCTCATAGCAAATGGCTACTTTTGATTCAGAGAGTTCAAGCTGTATCTAAGAATCCACGTCTTTCATTTCAATAAAATATAGCCTATGTTTCAATCTGGAAAAAGGGCTTCTGAATAGTATAAGTTTTATTGAAATTGATCTAGTAGTTTAGGCGTGATCCGCGAACAAACAGCAGACAAACTCGATTTTCGGAAATAGAAGTATATCGTTGTGTAAAAAAGTGTTATAAATTTATCTAAACCTTGTCAACCCGAACTTTTAACCAATATAATGTAGGAACAATTGCGTGGAGGAATCAGCGAACTCGTGGTCACCGTCATATAGATCCTGTTAATTATCTGCGACGCCGAGTGCGCCCGTGGGGAGGTTAGGGGGAGGGGTTGTCGAACAAATGCACCTGATTAGACTTGCTTTGTACAGGCGCGAGCTTCGAGAGCAGGCCTAGATCGAACCGTGATAGTGATTGATTAGATGATGCTAATTTTAATCAATATTTGATAGCAACAGAAACGTGCAACGTGAACCGTATATTTGTAAAGATTTTTGACGCTTTTTGAAGTTTTCTTTTAATTAAATAAAGCCTGGAGTATAATCTTCGATGTCAATGGTTCTAGTCTCGAAACGAAAAGGGGCTGGATCGAGTAACCGTGGCCAACAAGTGCTTCTGCAAGCTTCGAAAAATTTGGTCACACATTGTTTTTCATGTCCGGTAACGCTGTCAGCAATCGTCAGACGATTACAACGGCATTTTAGACGGTTCGAAAAATAATAAAAAAAATTGTTTTGAATAGACAGGCGTCATGGCTCAGTCGGTAGTAGCTCTGCCTTCCGTGCTGTGGGTCGTGGGTTCGATCCCCACCGAGAACAAACATTTGTGTGTTATAAACATAGATGTTTGTTCTGTGTCTGGGTGTTTCTATGTATTATAAGTATGTATTTACAAAAAAAAATGTATGTATGTATTCTATCAGCCATCTAGTTTCCATCGTACAAGCTTTGCTTAGTTTGGGACTAGAAGGCGTTGTGTTAAGTGTCCATAAATATTTATTATTATTTATTATTATATTATGATTTTAATTATCAGCAAAAATGTTGAGATGTGCTTGCTAGTTATTAATTGTATGTCAGCCTCACCACTTCGGTTATGGTTGTGTAAATTGGCTTTTAGAATGTATTATCGAAAATAGCCAGGTTTGGAAACCGCAAATTTAAATGAAATACAAATATCATTGATCATACACGTACCTACTATGTATCTACATTTCATTGGGACTGTAAACTAATAGTTCGCACCATAATTAGATATCGTGCGATGTTTAAAAAAAAAAGTTACTTAAATTTACAAAAAAATTTAAACCTACCCTGCAAATCTCCTTAGATCCTCGGCATGGTTACTAGTAATCAGCAGACCTTGCAGTAAGGACTTCACTTCATCAAACTTCAAAACTTTTTTTTAATTTATAGCAAGCAAGCTCGTATGAGTTAGTGGCCCGGACTGGTGACGGAGTTATTAGGCCGCCTTAAGGCCTCCGTCATGGCTTAACGACTGCTAGAGCCAGGACCGACAGTTTGACGTGCCCTCCAAAGCACGGAAGCGCTCAGATGTAAATGCCACTAAAGGTCACCCATCCAAATAGTGACCGCGCAGAACGTCGCTTAACTTAGATAATCGGTGAAGATTGACAAAGTATGCCACGAGCTTTTTAATTATGGAACAAGCCAATGATGTTAAGTGGTAACCACTGTCTATTATAACAATGCATTGCCCCACTGAGCAGTCTGAGCACGTCCTTCTTGAGATGAACTAATCATTTTGGGGTCGTATAGTTGAAACTATCCTACTGCGTATCGTATGATCATGCTAAATCTATTATCTAGAATTAAGCGTAGCTCGGGGTCAGGTGCAGGCGGTGGTACACCCGACTTACTCCTAATTCACTTTTGGCCGATATGGATTTTGGGCGAATACTTCGGATACTGCACTGCTGCAAAATTACATTGATATACCCTCGTAGCTAGTGTTGTAGGTAGGAGTGGAATTTAGGTGATTACCTAACCATTTGTTTGCCATATTGTACCCTATACCGTACTGTAAAAATAACAAAATTCTTGGACATTTCAGAAAACACATTCTAATCCCAAACTTTTTTTTTATTAGCATTTTGCCTATGTATAATTATCACTGCGGCCTAGGTGGCCTATTGTGATCGCTATTGTCACCTTTACTCGAGGCGTTTATAGTTCATCTACTAATAATCCTCGCAGCTGCTAGAAACTGAAGGATTTCTTAGGATCTGGGCTCAGAGTCCCAAACTAAGCAAAGCTAACTACTAACTAACTAACTAGTAAAGCTAAGCTAACTGTGGGAACTAGATTCCTGATATAATACTTATTATGTATAAGTACCTAATTATTTTTGTAAATACATAAATTAAGTACTTATAATACATAGTAACACCCAGACACATCATAAACGTACAGGTTCGACGTACATCAATGCCCCTAATGAATAAAGAATTGACAACCTTCATAAAATTCACTTCTGTTTTGAAATTATATCAAAATTGGCTATCGTTGGCCTCGAGGTTAGGTGAGAACCCTAAAATATCAAAAACCAGTGCTTGCTAGCAACACCACGCACGAGTGGACACAAAAAAACCCCGTTTAGATTGACACTCCATCTGCCACCGACACGTCAAGCAAAAATGAATACATTTTATTTTTCATCGGCCGGTTGTGTAAATAGTGTAAAAAGGGATGTTTAATCTGGCTTCGGGGTGTTTCGCGGCTTTTTCGATAAAACACGGTTTGTATTGACAGGGTTTGTGAGATTGGTTTTTGAATCTGACTTTATTACTATTGAATTAACAAAGTGATTTTATTTGACTTGTTTTTTCGAGTAAGTGCTACTCGTATGTGGTGAGCGATTTGCGGCACGCGACCCGATCATTTTATCGTCTTCGTTCTTCATTCTTCCTCCAACATGCTAAAGTAACATACTTAAATATTTTTTTAACTTTGCTGGAGAAAGGCCCCGATCAAACTATTTCGGGGGTGGGGAACATCTAGATCGCTCAGCATCGTTGTGTTGTACCTACAGCTTTGACTACTGTTCGACTAGCTATTAATTTTCGCTGAAAATAAATTTTCCTTTACGATAAGACCGCGCATTTTAGTGCTATAATGTATTGTAATTTCTCGATCCTTGGTCAAGTCCGCCCATGAAACGCTGCGGAGTTTCCAACCATTTTGGGTAAAAATGTTGGGTGTAGGGAAATTCAAAAGGATGTCTGCGTTTGTTTGGAGATTACAGTTCAATTAATTCCGTCTGAGTTTTGAGGCTTTCACACTGCCGCAGTACGACGATACCTTGATATCAGCGTAGAGCTAATGATTCATTCGTACAACGCATTTTTACATTCTTTATAACATTTTCTGTTTTCCTTTGCTATATTTTTAACTAAAATATCATTACTTTAAGTAGCATTGATTAACTAACAGTTGTGGTTATAGTACCTATACTATACATACATAGACGTTTCTCTGACAATACACCGCTCTTGTTTCCATTTAGTCACAGGCATTTCCGTGCCCGTAGCCGAAGAGTATATTTATCCGAACCGGCTCAAATTCGGCCTATAAATTTTATTGATAAACGGCAGTATTACAGAAAGCCTAAACTCGTGCAGTAGCTACTAGGTACCTTTTGGTTATGCACTATGATTTAATTTACATGTCTACCAGTTTCTGTGTAATTGCGTAGGATGTAGCTTGTTTGACTCGGATCAACTATGCTAAACGTTTTGGTAATCTGAGAGCTAAGCTACGTTCGGCGGTCCGTAACTACTGTATTTATCGAATGGGGTGTCAATCACAGTAAGTCAATGCATTGATATTACAACGAATTATATATAGATTCGCGCGTTTTGGATTATCTACAGAGTTTGTGTTCATGCGTGGTCTCAATAGATTTGAATAAATAAGAAAAGGTAGCCCGCTTGCCACATTCTAAACATTTGCTACGAACTCGTCTGCACTACATAAGTACATATGTGCTACGCTGTTGAAACATAAAACCTTAGGTTTAGTCGCGAGTAGAATCACAGGACGATTTTATCGATTAAAGCTGTGGGTATGATCGACGTGTGCCAAACCTGCCTACACACGTTGTAATTGATGTGGACAGCTTAATCGTTCTGAAATAACTAGATTTTAGACGACATATACGTACGTGGACATCAGTTTCCCCGTGAGAGTTAAATATTTGGTAGAACAAATGTAAATCTATTAACGAAATAATTAAACAGTTTGTAATCCTAACTTATTTGAGCCAGGTATTGAAATAAAGGTTATTTTTGCTGAATATCTATGAAGTAGGCCACCAGCTGATTTCTTCAAGCCGCTGATGAGTCTTGAGATAAACAGTCTAATCATCAAATCATCAGTCAATAGAACTGCAATTTGACATATGAACATGATGCTACGATCGGTTATATCCGCTACTAATTGGAACATATCCGTGGCACTAGACTCAGCAATTGTATTAATTGTCGAATTGCATAGTAATTGGCGCCCCGGACTGAGACAGAGACGTAGCGGGAAAATAAGGTACAAACTGCAGTACGAACAGGTGTAAGTTTGTAAAAGTCTGAATTAATTCAAGCATATGTCATATAACAAAGTAAATCTATAAAAATCTTGAGTCTCCAACTATTCTGTTTCATACACTTTAGTAACTTTGGTTGGAGCATGCCGAAATAAGGCAGACTTATTTCGGGGGTTTTAGAGCAAAGCAAAAATAATAATTGGAGCAATAGCTGGAAATACTTTTCTGGAAATATTTTATCCTAGACTACCTGATCCAGTTAAATAAACATGTCTTAAAAGATCAAAGTTCGTGTTTTTTTTTAATTTATGATGTGGTCAACTCATTCAGGGTATTTCAGGGTGTCTCATTAATTAGTGCCAAGTGGAATTTTAAGTTGGAGCACCTTGAGGGGCACCCAAATTACTCACACGTGCAGTGTTCCGCGATATTAATCGTTGAAAAGTTATTTAACTTTTTTTCGTAATTTTTACACAAAAATCGTGACGTCATGTTTTAAGATGCATACATTAATAATATATCAGATTTATATCGTACATTGACTGAAAAATCTGTAGCAAGCAAGTCAACTCTTATGAATTATTGGCCAATTCTGGTGACGGAGTTTTTAGGCCGCCTTAAGGCCATCGTCATGGCTTAGCGACTGCTAGAGCCGGGACAACAGTTTAACGTGCCCTCCGAAGCATGGAAGCGCTCAGATGTAAATGTCACTAGCGGTCACCAATCCAAATAGTGACCGCGCAGAACGCCGCTCAACTTAGATGGTCAGTGAAGATTGACTAAGCAAGCCTAGCCACCAGCGCTTCTAATAAATCTGTATCTTTATTTTAGACTTAGGACGCTTACTAAAGCTGACCCCCAGGGAGCTGCAGCCTCACGTTATCGAATCGGGGATGCAATTTCTAGTCCTTGATTCAATTATGTGGGTATCCAGGGGATAAATTGACTAGTAGATCTACTAGCAGGCTATTATGAAAACAGCATCCCGGTTCAACGAACAATTTATTACGGAGATTGTATGAACCCTCAGATCATTAAGATGGACAACTTACTCAAGTAAACTCTCAAAACCTATTTATTATACATCATTAATTTATCAAGCATAATGCTATAAAAAAAAACAAAGTAAGTATAGGCATTTTATTAAAATCTCAAGTGTCAATTGGGACATTGTCCCAATATATTTTGTCCGAATTGACAGCAAGTCTAATCAATTTTAAATCATAACGAGGAACACGAGTTTTGACATTTTTTGAAACGACACATAGCACTTTTATTTTAATAATTTTTCTTGTGTTATTGTGAGTATTGTTGTTTAATTTTGGTGGAATTTTAACCAATAATACTTAGGTCGTAACATAAAGTGTGAGCCATTGGAATAAATGTGTGTAAAGTGGTTTTTATGAATGTGAAAATTCGTGTTAGGTTTTGAAGAGAAAATCCACCATTTTTTTTTCAAAACAAACGACAGCCGACTTGACAAATGACTTGACTTGACTTATTTATTACAATTATAACACTTGACATTGGCAAAATTGTCTATCGAAATGACGGACACAGGCCATTATGGAAGAGAAGAAGAAATCATAACGAGTTTCGTAAAAATATCGGTCTAGTTGCTCCTTCATCTTCATCTTTTTTTTTTTGTAGGTATAATTTATTATAATTTCTTGCAATTCTATGCAACGCGAGGAACGCTTCGGCGCAACTACATTTTTTTATGTAAAATTTCCTTGTCATACCTATAATTTTGCAATCACGATATTTTAATATCTTATATTCCAAGAAAAAACCTTTCCGTTGCAAAATTACTAGTAATAATGTTAGAAAAATCGCGTGATAAAAATTATTGTGTTACAAAGTTGCTAGGTATATTATAATCGGAGTTTTTTTTAATGAAAAAAAATGCAACAATGTAGTGTAAATCTTTAACTATCAAGCTGCCTTGAAACGTCAAGTAGGTATAACTGTGAATAGTGTCAGATCAGACATCATTAGTGCTTGGACGTGCCTCTGTGGTACCCTTCTAAAACGTCCTCGATTTTTTTAAGGAAGGTTTGCATGTCTGTAGGTGCTCTGGAAATTTGGGACACCATTCACTCATTGCGTTTCAAAATTTTTAGAATCTTACTGTTCTAAATATCCTTTTTTCCAGAAAAAGGAAATTAAAATAGAATTTAATGAAGAAATGGCAAAAACTCTAAATTCAAAAATCTTAAAAGTATCTAAAGGTTTTTGTGTTACTTCTGAGATCGATTGGTCTCTTTACGCTCGATATCGAAATATTGCGATCGAGAAGTGAAGGTAAAGTATTTTGCCGAAGTCGAGACTGCATCCCCTGAGAATTGGTAAAGTGGCTTTTTGAATCGTCTGCCGCCGTGTGACGGCCATGCTGCGGCTGTCAAATAAAAAATCACCGAATCTAGTATAGTTTCACGTGCGCAACATTCCATCATATTAATTTCACTTGCTAATATTCTAAACAGGCCGGTAGTAAATAACAGGCATTATAGCGTTAAATATTAGCGCATAATTCAAATTGTCGATGGTACATACGGCCGATAAACAATTAATCTGGCAGTAGGAAAGCTTTATCTGCTGGTACGAAACTCGGCCTGAAACTGGGGCCGAAGCGGGGACCGCGTTCTAATCACGCGCGCACTCATGAATTTAGATTCGGCGAGAGTCAGGGCTGTGACGTCGATGACTTTCAAGTATATCTAGTAAGAAGATTTTCAAACTTCGTTTCTGGTTGAAAAAGTGCTGTCGACCTTTGTAAGCTTCCAAAATTATGCACACAACACCTTCAGGCAATGTTTCTTACTCCCAAACCCATATTAAGTTTAAAAACAGAAGGGAAGGTGACCATACTTTAGTTTAGGCGATCATATCATATTCTAGATAAAAAAATCAAAATACTTCTTTAGTGGCAAACGATGCATATATGAGTACTATGAGTTATTGCATCAATATCATATTGGATTAAATGTTTTCCAGTCCCTTTTATCACAATAACATTTCCAATAAAACTGCGACTTCTAGTGGCATGTAAAATTGATTCAAATTGGTTGCGGATAAAATATTTATTGCGTACCTGACTACACTTATTGCTTTTCCAATATAGTACTCTCCTTCCCGCTCCCGTTATATACAATTTGAGTATTATAATTTGGCAACCCTAGCCGCCTATCTATTTGTAGTGCTTGTCCGTGACAAAATGGATGTCCGGGAAATAATTAATTCATAGGCTTTGTTTATTTTCTTACCGACCAATGTTTTGCATATGATTATCTGTGAGAATACAACCTAATGTGGGACGGGGTGTGACCGTTGCAAATAAGATACCTAGAGCAGTTTTCTAGGTCTTCGATGTTCGACAAGCAACATTTATACGACTGGATTTTTCCTAACACACCGCTCATCTGCTTCGCACTTGTGGCCAAGGACAGGACACACCACCCCAAAGTACCTTGATTTAATTTATTTATTATTTTTACTTCATATCGCCGGTTTAAACATAACTAATATACGTATTTGTCATGTATCCACATTTTTAGAACCGCAGTGATATTCATAGACAGAAAAAGCGACAATTTGTCTAGAGAGCTGAACAATTTCCATTCTCTTTAGGATCACACTGGCTGCCCTGACCGGTAAGCACCAAGAATTACACAGGAAATTTTGCTCGCATACATGGTAGCTTCACTATATGGGCGTCTCACACATGTCGACACCTAACCGACACCGACGACATGTAACAAAAATATCAGCGTCGTTGCAGGTCTCCAAGCGTCTAGTCAAAGATAGGTACGTAAGATACTTTTGTTTTCAATACGAAAAAAAAAAAGAAATTAGAAAAATACTATTACAATCAAAATATCTCAATACTTTAGAAATATGCTCAAACTTAAACTAATTTGGTATTATGTATATTAATACCAAATTAGTTTTAACACAGTAAGAACTATCTTAATGTATGACATAAGATTTGTTCAGATATCGTGTCGGTGGTTGTCTGAAAACCGCCTATGCTTTCATTGCAATTCAATCGCACAACGCGTCGGACCGGATATTGCCGAGACCCCTTGGACCCCACACTAGTTCCTACGTCCACAATTTTATTGCCACTATAGATTGCTTTGTATGAAAACTACGCTATAAAAGAAACCGCTTAAAAACTGAAAAATACCTATGAAAAAAGCGACAGTGCCCCTCCAAAATATCAGTCCTAGGAGTCTTTTTTCGTCTCATAATTGGAGTCATTATGGACTATCGTTATGCTAGCAAAATATACCTACACATATAATTAACTTATTCCTAATTATTATTATGCTCGAAGTATATGTAACCCCTGGGTGTTATGTCTGGACATCTATGTTTGTCATCACATCACGTAAATGATTGTTCTCAGTGAGTATCGAACCTACGACCCACACGGAAGGCAGAGCTATTACCGACTGAGTGGTGCCTGTGTATAATTACAAACGTAATTAACAAATAGTGAGAACACTATTCGACTCAGCGGAGTATAAAAACATAACAAAAAAAAAACGCTAGTGTAGTCTATCACTGGCCACACTCGTATACAATCTTCGAACAGTAAATATCGCTTTTTTTCCAGAAATCTCGTATATAAAAGAAAACCCTCTGTAACAATGGTTGTTTTACTAAACAAGGTACACACGAACAATGATAGTTTACAAATTAACATACACTTTGCAATGTTAACTTACACTTTGAAATCTTTAACAAACATAATTGAAAACAATTAAGCGAATCAAACTGTTATAGTTTTCTAAATAACTTGAGGACAATAGGTGGAATTTGTTGCCGTGAGTTTTTACTTGGATTCACAGCGTTGTTTGTTTAATTCGTTCGTGGGATCTGCTAGCATTTCTTTTCAGAGTTCTAAAATAAAAATCAAATCTGGTACCTATAATCATCATCGTCATTTCCCTGCCCTTATCCCACGCTAGGTGGGGTCGGCACAACATGTTTTCTTCGTCCACTCACTCCTATCATTCGTCAACTCTGAATCTACTCCTCTCACATTCATATCCTCTTTCACACAATCAAACCACTTCTTCTTCGGTCTTCCTCTACTTGCATACCCAGCCACACTCATATTCATAACTCTCTTCGTTATATGACTTTCACCCCTCCTCATTACGTGTCCATACCATGCTAATCTACCACTCCTCATCTTTTCAATCTGGTACCTATAATATAATTGGGATTTTGTTGGGATGTCATAAGAGTCAAAGTAAGTAACTTTGTGACTTTTATGATGTCCCTGCAGAATCTTAATTATATTTTAGATAGGTATCAGATTTTGCCAAGAGACCAACTAACGTCTCTTGATAAGCTAATGCTGAAGGCTTTCAACAATATGTTTTGGCAGCAAGGGCACATCTAATTGTATCATAATTTTACACGAGTTTATTTTTTTTATAATGATGGGAATCGGTAATAGCGGTACGCTGTCAAAAAGTTGGAACGATTCTAACAGCATAAAAAAATCACCTAGCAGATTTTGATGTTCAGCTTCACAATTTAAAATTGAGAGTATGTCAATGGATGAGGCGTTATCACGGTGGTGGTCCCCTATTCCAGCATTTCTCTATCATTTTTCTTTAAGCGTTTATGGTAAGAAGAAGATATCATTCAAACAATAGCGGTTGGCTTTTGTTATGTCGAGTCGGAGTCGGTTTTCAATGGATTGTAAAGAACTCAATTAAATATCTAGAAAAGAAAGTGTTATCTTTAAGTATAGTGAGAATCTTTATATTAACTGCTGTACTTATAACCGTTGCGTAACTTTAAATAACTATGGACTTAGTCAGCGTTTATAAGTATACCCCTAAAACTATAGATATCCAAATGGCTTTGGCATTTACGGTTTCTAGAGTTTTGATGATGGTCTCTTTTTGCAGTAATCGTTTGTTCTTTACAATGTCAATCATGAAATAGCTAAATAAATTAAAACACACACGAAAATCAATATTTAAAACATGATTTTTTATTTTAAATATCTGCTTATTGGTAAAAGCTACATAAACTTATGGTAAAAGTTAAATTGTTACAAAAAGTCTCTGCATCGTATGTTTACAGAATAAACCGCAGTCTCATAAAAAAAAGAATGAAACATGCTCCATACATTTTTGTCCCAGATTTGCAGAAACTACAAGATAAAACTTAACTTTGTCGACAGTGCACCACGACTGCTATAGTTTTTATTTCTAGTTTAGAATGAGAAATAGCATACCCATTTGTAATTAATCATTCCGCATAATGGTTAAGCAGCAGAATTAGAATCGCGGTCAGGCCATTAGATATTAAAGACCCAGTTTCATATAAAACGTCTCATTCAGGACGCAATATTGCGGCGCCCGGCTTAATCAAGCCTTTCTTCATCACAAGCTTGTTGTGGCGATATTTAGATATGAACCTTAGAACCTTAGAAATAGTTTAATGCTTAGTAAGAAAGCAGAATAATTTTCCTCTAACACTCTGATAAAATAAGATTTAAACACCCTACGAGGTGATACAGTATTCAACTATGGAATAGCAGTATGTAATGTAAAAAAACTTGACAGGGTATACATACAATGAAGTATGTGTCAGAGTTTAGAAAAGGTCTAAATAGAAGATTTTTTTTTCAAGATCAGCTCCATAGCAATGGCGGAAGAACTTCAGTAAATGCAGTGAAGAGCATCAAAGAATATGTAATACGTAGTTCCTACGTAAGAAGAAGTGGAACTCTCATTCTACCAAAATTACACATCGAAAATCTCGGTTTGTATGAGACTTGATTCAAATTGAGCCCCGTTTCATACATTGTTTTTCGAAAGCACGAATCTAGTTCGAGAGTTCCGCCAGTCTGAAGTGCATCGTTGATGGTGATTTACTTTTTTCTATGTCTTCGGCGACTCCTTCATTTGACGGGTTCCGTTTCTTAGATAACCGCAGCTTTATGGGCCCACATTAGCAGGACGAGCCTGCGAGCACAAATAACATTAATATAAAGTAGAATCGAACGCGCTATCGATTAGACGCCGGCGTTCACAACAATTAATGACCTGCATGTCCCAGGCCAGGCAAAGCTATGGCAAAACAAATACCCTCCCCTACTGACTACGGGGTGTGCTTGAATTTCCGAGCCAATTCACCCCAAAATGCAAACGACGTATTTCGCCAATGCATGTAGCAATCGATACGTTTAGGCGCCTAAATTATGCAATTCGTGTCATTTTGTTACCGAATCGGAAAACTTTCCTACTCTGAAGGAATAGATGGATTCTGAGAAAATAAGTCCCACGCGCGAATTACTGCCGATCTTTTTCGTATTATAAAAAAGCTATTTTGTGAATAATAAAACTTAAAAAAATGTAGGCAGACAAAATTCACATCAAAGCTGATGTATTAAAAATGCATCAATCCGCCAACGCAACGTGAAAATCTACAAAACGAATATACAAGAAAGCTCGCCTCCAATAAAGGCAGCGCGATCAAAGTGTATGCAAGTTTGATGGGAAATAAAATGTTAAAAAAAGAAGCAGGATGTATAGGGTAGGGTGCTACGTTTGAGTGTGTGTGTGAGTACCCGCATCTGTGTGAGGTTACCGGGGGTACCGACTTAGCTTAGACAATTTTAGTATAACGTACGGCTATCACCAAATAATGCACACCAGTTATATCGTATGCATAGCCTGTCGCGAGCATGTTGTTTATGCGCGAGGCCCTTCAGTCTTTTTGTTAGTTGTCTCTTAAAATGCAGAAACTCATTCTGTTGCGAACTTTTATATTTTTCCTTTAGAGGTTTTGTGTCGACACGTTTAGAGCTTAACGGGTCGTGCGTTGCAAAACTGGCAACGTTTACTATAATTTGTTCTGTGATTATTTTTAATCTGTTAGCTAACTTTTAATTTTTTTTTCGTTTTTGTTATTTTTTTAAGGGAAACTTGTTCGCAAACGTCACATTATTTATATGAATATCGAAATTCCGTAGAATTTATTCAACATTGCATTAATAAACGTTCATCCTCGCTAGGTACTTAGGACACGAACAATCAGAGTTGGTTTGGACTAAATGGAATATTCTTTCACCATAAAACAAAGCTCAACGGGCTTTTATATTTTGGACAATAGCTTCTGCATAGAGCTGACGGCGCCGCGTGTACATCGACGGAAATAACGCGTCTGTCAGATCTTGACGCGGAGAAAACGCATGCGTGTACGTCGTGCATCGTTGTGACGTCAGACTAGACCGATTTTATCACGTCATCAATAAATAAATATTGGTAACAATGCACTGCGTCCATCACTCTCAAACGTAACCGTAAGGGTGTTAAGTCTCATATGCCTAAGTATCAAAATAATTTCAAAACGCGGAACGTAACTTTTCGGTTTGGCGCGATATAAACAATAAAATGCTGTTTTATTATTTTGTACTTTTCCTGGATAATATACCGGTAACTTATAGTTTCGATGATTATATTACCCGGGAAATGCAGAAAATATTAAAACCCCATTTTTTTAATTTCGCTCCAAGCCAAAACGTTCCTCCGAGACTTCGATATCGCGTGATCGCTTATACCATTTTATGCAAACATCGCGAGATCTTAGTAATATCATTATGGAAAAATATAATGGAGCAAAATAAAAACTATTGTTATTATAAAATAACTAAGTACCTGCGATTGTAGCATCAATAAGAATTGTTACTATAGTATAATATTTCACTTACAATATAATAGAGAAGTGCTAGAAATATTTGAAACAAGAAACAATACAGTAAATAAAGTATGAAACGTTACATTCTATAAAAAAAAACGATCACGCAACTAATTTTATTTTCGCGGTCTGTTTAGTACGATTATTGTGGCTTTCTTTTAACTAATTTACGAATTAATTGTCTGCAGTACTTTGCCTCTGTAATAAATGTACAAAAATGTGAGGTTACGCACGGGGTTTACTTAAAATCGCTTCTCGAGTTTTGTGACGGAGCCGGCGCCCGCGCCTACACGGTTTGAAAATGTGTAGTTCATAAATGTATGAGATTAGCTCTCCGCCGATATCGTGTATCGTGTCGGTGCCGCCGATGTAAGATAACAGACGGAAGCATTAGTTATTCACAATACCCGGTAGCACATAAGCGTCTGACGTCCAATAACCAGCCAGACTAGCTAGGATCGGTTTCATATTTGAACAATTACTGACACAAATCGAAAACTAAACGTAACGCGTGTACCAATCGAGAAATGAAAATTATCCGCATTGAGAATTCCACCCGTTCAGACGAAACCACCTAAATTTCGAACGTCAAATTCTTAACAAGGCCTCGAGCCGGGCTGAAAATCTCGAAAATCTCGCCGCAGATCGCTCGACAATCGGAATATGTATGGTATTTAACAGGTAATGGACGGTGATCCTGCAAAATTCCATTATAACAAAACGCTTTTTGTACACATTTTGCTTCTGATGACAATTAACATTATTCAATCTATCTCTGGTTTATTGAAGGTAGAATAGCAACGGTTTTTTATATTCTGACAGCAAATTGTCTTTAGCAATAGTACCTACATTATTAACTACGGATCCTAGTTCAACACCTTCACATCACACGCATAATTTGAATGTTTTTTTTACTTTAGTACACGTCTACTGATACAAGAGAAGACCACAGAAAAAAATATGTTGAGAATAAAAACCGGTTATTAGCTTTGTAATGATTCAATCAATAAATAATCTTATAAATAAAATATCATTGGATTCAATGATAAACGCAAATGAGTTATTATCATGTTGTAATAGATAAGGAACACCGATATAAACAATGCAATTTTATTATTCTTCTGTTCTTATTTAGTTTCAAGCTTCATATAATGGAGACAAATAGTTATTTATTTATTTGACTTCAACTTAGTAACAGTGAAATACTTCGTAAGTAATTTAATCTTAATTTAAATAAACTGCATTACCTCGAGTCTCTACTGGACCAAATCGTATTCTTAGTTTTTTTCACTTTTACTTGCTAATGCTTTTAATTAAATACGGTGGATAAATTAAACACAACAGAAAATAAACGTTTTTTAGAAGTAAGAATAAATGAGCATCCACTTTTCGGAAATATACAAATTAAAAAGTACCTGTAGAAACCTGGAAGACTATTTTATTGTTATTTTGTGATTAAAGCAAAGAAGTAGGTAAGTTCTATGCCGAGGACGTAAATAATAACATAGAGTCCCAAACCGCATCTTCATAAAACATTCGTATCATTTAGCTACTAAGCCTATACAGAACGTTTTTCTTAATAAGTGTTTCGAGTTGGAATAGGAAGCCCAATGACTTCTTATTCACAAAAGTAAAATCAAACTAATTTATTTATTTTTCTTTACAGGTAAGTTGGATAAAAATTGTTTGGCATCTTGATCGACACTTCGAGACATCAAACAATGGAACTGAGTAACTAACACCATAAGTATGGTATGTGCAACACAATCACATGTTTTCAATATCGAGTGATACTTGGAATCACCGTATTATAAGCACAAGTTTAGCACAATTCGAACATCAGTCGTATTATTATTAATCTACACATAATAAGGGTAGTTTACACCGGCGTCGTTTTCGCAATATTTTTTTTATAAAATTAGTAGTATATAACAGTAATAAGTAGAGCTCGTTCGGGGAAGTACTACCACCGTAGGTACCTATTTCTGCCACCAAGCAGTGATGCTTGCGCTGCTGTGTTTTGGTTTGAAGGGTATGGGGTGCCGTTAAAGGCAGTGGTGGTGGGTTAATTAAGACGAGCTGGGCTTGTCCCATCATTTAGTAACTTAAAAAAAATTATACCGTCAAATTGGCCTTTTCATCTAATGGGATGTCAAGCCGTCCAATCATTTTATTTTTACCAAGGACCCACTTTATTCAACTGTATAAGTTTTATAAAACAAGTTACTTAGATACTTAGCCATCTAGATCGGAAGTAACCATCGCAGCCCCCTTAGTTGTGGGGGTGAAGAATAATAATTGAGTGTTAATGTCGAACCCAGTGGTAGCTGCCGCAACACTGTCATATTTATTGTTGAAATGTACGTAAACAAGTGAGCCGACGGAAATAAGTTGTTTGCAAGCAATATAACTTAAACCTATAAGAAATAAAGTGCACTTTGGAAAATGCTTTTACTGGTGAAATGTAACATAAAATAAGCTCGAAGGGATAACTTGTAGACGATCTAACCTCTAGTAGCTTTATATTAAAAAAAATACTTGACTAAACTATTAAGAAGCTGAAAGCATGACTTTTTTTTAATCTACTAATGGTGGGCTATAATTAAAAACTCCTTTTAGCGCGCGAACAAACAGAATAAACCTTTCAAATTTCAAATTAAGAACTCTTGGCTGCCGCCATTTTGATTTTCACCATTTCCGTAGCACAAACGAACGCTTAAACTTAAAAGCACAAACGTGCGGGTACCTATTAACACATTACTCACACAAACGACAATGACAAACGAGGAAAACAAAACAACGTTTTTGCGCGTCTAAAATGAAAGAAGGACTCAGTTCGGATAGGTGGAGGTGGCCCAAAGTTCAGTTTAAAAGTTGTCTGATCTGTGTTGCGAGTTCCAAAAAAATATCCGCCGAAAAATCACGAAAATACGTTGCGCAAAAATTTCGTTACATTGTTTTTGCTCTACCGTGCTTTTGTATAACTTTTATTTATTTCTGCAAATAACCACAAGTTTAAAATGTTTTGAGATAGGTTTATTTACAAATCCTTTGAAATGGCAACATCGACAGTAATGGACATTCGCATGAGGAGCGTCTCGAGCGGAGTGCCCGAGGGTAGGCGGAGATAGAGCAGGTCTCACCTTTGTCGCGCCTCTCGTCACACCAAACAAGTGTGCGTAGGTGCATCCGGAGATTTTAAAATAAGCACTATTTTTTTATATTTTAAGCTGCTATGAGTATGCATGTATCACTTGAAAACCCTTTTTACGAAACACAAATCTTATTTGAATGCGTTATTTGAAACGTATCGAAACAAAATCCGACTAAGGACAAATAAAAGATCACATCATCGTTTGAAAATGCTTCCAGTTTGAATTTTAAATACGTTCGATTGCTCATTTATTCCACAGTATTAGCTCCCCTGTTCTAACAGCTCGGAATTGGATACAACAAATTATAAAAAAGTAGAATGTGCTCTACGGCGGCGCGTATTGAATGCAATTTATGAGAGCGATATCGCTGGTTCTTTGTGTTCAATGGTAGTCAAAACAGAAGCACCACGCGGCTGCATACTTCATTATCTACCATAGCCAACTTCCGAGTTAATAGCAGCGATAGTAATTCTGTTAAAAGTTTTTAAAACACACGGGCATGTTAATTATTAACGGTGTCTATGTGTGCGCTTTTTAAAATTTGTTTGCAGTTCAAAACGGCCAACTTTGACGCAGTTACTGTAATCGCACACTTGGAACTAAGCGGAGCCGTTGAGCACACAACTATACTGTGTTTATTCCGAGCAAATGTTAAAATAAAAAATACTGAAGCTCATATTCTACGAACATGTAATAAAACGTTGGATTTGAATTATTACTCGTAGTACAAAATCAACATGTTTTTTTTACCATGGTGATCACATCTATCATCCTTCAACTAGCAGTCGTAAAGTTATACTTCCTTACCTAGAAAGTTAACCAAGGGTTCTATTATGTAATAGGTACTAGCACGTATAATGACTTCGAGAAAATAGATAGGTTGATGTTATTATTTTTCACGTGAAAACGAAGTACACGGGATAACTAAATCGCGAGTAACAAAATACTTACTTAAATTTAAAGATTTCTGATTGCGTCATCGCTAAAACAATGCGTTCGAAAATAATACCGATTAGTAAGAGCAACAATGTGGGAGCCCGCGAGGGGAAAGTGGGGTACAGAGGGGTCGTGTTACACAAATTATAAATTATAGGTGAACGTTATTTTTTCGAATACATATTTCATTTTATATTGTACGGGAACGCGGGGTGGCGTGGAGGTGGGGGTTAAAATAAAGAGAAGCGCAATTGAATTTTTAATATTTCATGAAGAGGGACGCAGGCGAGGCCGAAGCAGTTTTAATGGGGTTACGGCGGGCGGCCGCCGAACGCTTTCTACCCCGAACGGATGCCACTACATCAACCATTTTATAATAATTAAATAAATAAATAAATCATGTACTGTCACTGGTATCGATTCCTTGTTGCATTTTTTAAACTAACCTAATTTGACAACACTAAACATGTTGTCGTCCCTTTCTCATAAATTGAAACGACAAGGACGGCTACAATTTTAGAGTTACTGTTGAATTAGGTTAGTTTAATAATGCAACAAGAGAATCGGTACCAACTGTCACACTTATATATATTTAATTTCAAGTCTAAAACTGTTGGAAAACTATATAAAGCCTATGCATAGTATTTTTATTTTTTTTATTTGCGACAATAATCAGAGTGTCTATAAGCAAAAGTACAGAGTTGGAACAGAGTAACCAACACCGTTATCCACAGCTTACAACGAAGAAAAAGAGATCTCGATAAATAAACAAAACAAAATTTGATTGTCTATTAGGTAGGTATAGAACAAGTTCATAAAAGGGATCTAATGAATGCAAAAGTTAAGTATAATTTAGTAACCTACAAACTAAGAATTTTGCACAGTAACATTGATATCCAGTTTGACTCCTCAAAAACCTAGATAAATCTCACCAGGCTCTCGCTACCGAGTCTAGAAAACTCACAACAATCTTGTTATCGTTCGATGTTTTGTCGTACATGCTCCAGCGTCACAACGTCATTCACTCGAGTCCGGTAGCTTTGTCAAAGGTCCACACCCCACAGTGTTCACTCTGTTATAACCATTCTGTCAGAAAAACGCGCACGGTACCAAAATGCCAGTGGCAGACATGGTGTGAAAGCACCTGTAAATGTATAAGAATTTTTCCCCGATATCGTGTTAGTGTCATGTCGCTAGCAGTGTGATAAAAGGCATAGGAAAAGGGTTCTACAAAAATTTGTACTCTTTTATCTTTTGATATTCAAAGGACTTTCAATATACCTTTACCTAAAAATCCAACGCACTTTCTACCGAATAGAATTTTGCTAATCCGATTTTCGCATCAAAGGATAAAATTCACGTCGCCATGCATTTTTTGTTGGAATCTTTATTTTGCAACGAAAAGTTTGGCGAATGCTTTTTACATTTTCATACTATTTGTATGAAAGAGAAAAAAGCTGACAAAACTATGTAATAATATGTATGCGCTTCTTTACCAATCGAAATAACCATTGAATGTAACTTTTTATATACAAAAACCACAATAAAACATTAAATTAAACATACAGATGCGTAAAAAAGGGACCGACTCAGCAATGCTAAAGGTGCTCGGTGGCTCCTTTAGCGCTGGTTTTCAGAAGTGCCGAAAGTGAAGAGGAGCCCAGCGAAACAAATGATTGAAAATACCCAAATCTATATATATAAAAATGCATGCTGTTCGTTAGTCTCGCTAAAACTCGAGAACGGCTGGACCGATTTGGCTAATTTTGGTCTTGAATTATTTGTGGAAGTTCCGAGAAGGTTTAAAAGGTGAATAATAAAACAAAAATTGATCGATTGAGGCAGTACGAAGTCTGCCGGGTCAGCTAGTTTATTATAAAAATAATAATAAAGAGTCATGAAATCTCCTTTGCTCTCTCAACTGCACGATTAATGAGAAAACTTAGGCTAGCAAGATGAAGTGTCTTGTACATCAACTTCACAACTAATTGGTGTTCCGCAATCAATAAGCGAGATGGCAGCATAAGTGAATAACAAGTTGCATAGAATTCTTTGACTCGCAATGATTACCAATTCAAAACCGGGAATCAAGGGCTTGCTTTAATTAGAAGGAATCGTTGGCTCGGATACGAAAATATAGGAAAGTGGATGTGAGATTTGCTTTATGCCATTAACTATGTACCGGTTTGAAGAAAAGGATTTTTTTTACGCAAATAAAAAGTTTGTATTACCTATATGTAAATAAAGAAGAAATTTATTTAGCTGATGAACCTATTTGATGTACCTAAAGCGTGACCATATCCCTCACCAAGCACGTTTAATGATGACGTAATCACTTTATGGATATTGAAGAGCAAGGTCACGCAAGTGTGTTTTTTAAGAGGACTTAAACATTCTAGGCTGGCCAACTTTATAAACCATTAATGTTTAGTAAGAATACTTACTTACCAAATTCTAAAAAAAAACGCACTTATGTTGAAGAATTAATTTTGGAGCTAACAACGCCACAGACTAAATAAAGGCACGGCGACCCATTTTTTCGGTCAGAATACCCAGGGTTAGAAAAATAGTTCTTATTACAATACAAAGTCTATCACTTATTGATATTGACTCATTATGTTACCAATTTTTCGAACACGTGTACGAAATCAATATGTCGGCGAAAATGGTCCTACTAAATAAATAAGTAGTAACATAATTAAAGTATAGTTGGAGTTCTTAATAATTAATGTAAGTGATTAGGGTGGTAATGAAGAAAATTTTATGGGATGGTCGAAAATTGGATGACACTTTTGTTAATTTTGTTTAAAAACAGCCATATTTTATACGAGTACTAGCCGTCGCCCGCGGCGTTGCTCGCGTTCTATCCTTTAGAGTGTGACGTTTCAAAATTCCTTTCTTAGTGCACGCCTACACTATATAAGGATACTACCCTCCAAATTTCATACCTCTAGGACTTATAGTTTAGGCTGTGCGTTGATTCTCTGTCAGCTTCAAAAGAGTTTTATATATATTGATTTGTTGACCATAAAGACGGTCAACGCATCATGGCGCACCTGATGCTGACAGCTTCCAATATCTTCGTCCAGTGCTGTTTCATTTCTGAAGAATAAAATCCATACTAATAATATAAATGCGAAAGTAACTCTGTCTGTCTGTCTCGGTTTCACGCCATAACTACTGAACCAATTTTAATGAAATTTGGTACACAGATAGTCTAGAGCCTGAGAAAGGATATAAGCTACTTTTTATTGCGAAAAAAGGGTTGTAAAAGGTTGAAAGGGGGGGGGGAGTGAAAGTTGTATGAAAATATCGTAATTTTTAGAGCTAGAAGCTTGAAACTTATTTTTTAGGCTGTTGGTTCGATATAAATAAATATGACATTCAAATTTTGTAAAAAATTTAAAATGCCGCGTGGGGGGGGGGTCTTAGTGCGGCGACTTTTTTTTTATTTAGATAGATAGGTAGCTAAAACTTTATTGTACACAATAGCCTCAATCATTTAAGATGCTACCCAAAGACACTTTTTCACGCGGAAGAAGTCGCGGGCACAGCTAGTATGTAAAAATAAAAAAAAACAAGATGGCTCTGTCTAATTGAATTGCTATTTTGCTGAAACCCCGAATGAAATATGTTTCACTTATAAGATTTCATTCATTTCATTGCCACTGAATCTATAGACTGAAAAATGAAGATAGGGGTTGTATGCAGCAATAGAAGGTTTGAAGAGTCATTGAGATGTACAATTTTTTGCTTGGTTTATTGGTGCCGGAACGATCTTCCTGCTGAAGTTTTTCTGTAGGGCACTTTAAAAAGGGTGTTTTTTTTATATCTTCAAGAGTCGGAAACGCGTTTTTGGACCTCTGGTGTTGCAGACGTCCATGGACTACGGTAACTACCATCAAGTCGCTTGTTTGCCTACTTAGTTGTATAAAAACAAGTTTGGGGGTATCTTGAGTATCAATTAAGTTACAGAACCAGAATATATTTCGAAAAATTGTATACCTAAGCACCTACAAACTTATATAACTACCTAACTAATAGGCTACGGCAGCGCCATCAAGAGGCAAAATAACTTTGTTCTATAATTTTAAGCATATTTTTGTCTCATTGTAAAATAACCTTTATATTTTATGAGATTATATGTTTTCAAACCTAAAAATACCGAAATATCATGGTCAGTTTATATTAAATGAAAATAGTAAACCATTATTAAATGTAAAACATCAATCTGAGTTAAAGGTAGGTGAGATAAATAGAGCGATTCGAGAAAATACTTTATAAGCTTGTATCGATATCGCGGGCACCCGGCGGCGCACCCGTAAAAATATAATATTTTGGACATCGGGGCGCTAGCGATCGTCTCTCTCTCTCGTTACACTTCCTTCGTCCTTTTCTTTTTAATTCTGCGTATTTTTATTCGCTATGATAAATTGTTACTGCGGGAGAGCAGGGTGGGGGTGTGCTTCGCTTTTGTTTCGGTAATTTTCTATGTCTGGTGTTGGTTTAATTAATTGCGTGCTGCGCGGCGGAAGCGTATTGTGCGATGTGGGTCGCTTGCCAGTCCAGACCTTGTGACCCGCTTACCTTGCGAGTTCATTACAGACTTAGGTGTCTTCTAATGACGCCATGGTTAATAAAAAGCACTGTTTACTTTTTAACTAGGTAGATTGGATTCTGAGACTGATCGTGGTGTACACTAAAAAAAAGTTTGATGGTTATGCTATATAAACCTTGTGGTTTCCTTAGTGCTATACTTAGTACAAAATAAGTCATTATATATTTTTAAAACAATAAATAAAAAATTAAAAAATATACAGGCTCAGCCAAAATGTACAAGCCAGCCTCTGAAACAAATAGCACCATGTACCAATTTTTGTTTTGTGATGATGAAGGTTATTTCCAATTCCAGTTGTGTTCAAAAAAGAATATATTCTCTTTTCTTTAAATCTGGTGCAATTTTCGCAGAATTCGTACAATTTTTCCTGCAAAAGTTTGTATCGTAACTTTCAGTACGTACCTAATTTAAAAAAGGCTATGGATCGACTCGTCCATTATTTTCGTTGCTATTTTAACTTTTGGTAAGTTTATCCTTTCGTTCCTAATACTCGAGTGGAGACCGCGTTTAGGCAAGCGTAGTGTAGGACGCCCTCCGGCTAGGTGGGTTGACGATCTGAGACATGTAGCTGGCAAAAACTGGATGAGAAGAGCCGAAGACCGGGCTCAGTGGCGCGTCTTGGGAGAGACCTACGTCCAGCAGTGGACCGATATAGGTTGATGATGATGATGATGATGAAGTTTATCCATTCGTACCTATCTATGCTTAAGTTTTTCTTCATTTGCTCCGAAAAAATGAAGGTAAATAAATGTATAAAACAAATTTTCCAAAAATTTATAGATACATTATTTACGTAAAGTTTCATTATACTTCATATTATAGTTACTCGTCGTATGAAATATTTCAAACCGCGCCTTACGATCTTATTCAAATTTAGTTGCTCTATAATACAGTTTCCAGTAAAAAGTAAACACAATATAATACGATCCAGGATATTATGATCTGGTATCAAAACTATCAGTGGTGAATGGAGTACTGGTAGGGTTGTCAAGCCAACTTAGATATAATTAACGTTGTGTGTTTTAAATAACCTCCGTCTTATAAAAAGTTTTGATATCTCTTTCGATCGTGTTTGAATCGGCTTATCAATGCAATATAACCCAAGCTTTCGTAAGCTTGGGTTATATTGCATTGATAAGCCGATTAACTCGATGTACTCGTGTACATCGAGTTAATTAAAAGCAGAGTACCTGTTATACAAATACTGTCATGTGGTAAAGCGTAGCAAAGCGTTTTTTACATCGCGTGTATTTGCTCTTGTCGTTTCTTACAAATCAACCAAATTGAACAATGTGCAGCACGGGAATGGGTGCTGGTTTGAGGGCACGGTGTCAATTTCAAACTAAGTATAAGTACGTCTTTGTTTTTTGTCAAAATCTTAAATTCGTTAAGAGACGTTTACACTGTCCAGTTGAACGCCAGAAACCAGAATTCATCATTAAAAAAGACAGAACCTCCTACTGATATTAAAAATGCAAACGTGTAATAGATTTTCTTGATGTAGTTAATATAATTATATACTTTTAAATAAGTAATAAAAAAAATGCTATTTAAGACTGCTTTGAGTGGATAGACAATTATTAAATTTTTAACACATTAATATAAAAAATAAATAATTGCAATCTTGTGCGTCTTGCATAGGGATGAAAGCCGCACAAGATCGCTGTGAAAATTTATTAGCTGGTTTTATCTCTAAAATAGAATGATTATGATTAACTGAGACTAGTAAATCGAGTGCGTGACAACCCTGCACGCGACGGACACTCGACTCGCGGATATGAATGCAGAATTTACACTATGTTACGTCTGCTTCAATGAAAATGCGGTTAGAAACAATAACACAGGCTCAATTACTTCAATGCAAGTGTAAAACAACCTATTATGGATCGAGTCTGTCAGAGCGCGCCAGCATAACGTGGTAATCAGTGTCTTACGAACGCCTACGACTGTTACAATCTGTATTTAATTGCAACAAAGATAATAAAAGCCAAGTTGACATCGTACAATAAATAGAATAAATAAATATTCATGGACCTCTAACACAACGCCTTTTAGTACCGAACTAAGCATTGCTTGTACTATGGGAACTAGATTACTGATAGAATACTGCTTTTAGATATTTTTTTGTATCGCTAGAGAATAAAAATCTTAAGTCGCCTTGCACAAAAGTCGCTAGACGTGTGTAACGCAACGGCTAATTACATTTAAATCTGACGGACTAATATGACTTGACGACTCGCTAAATACAAATTAGCTGTTTAACGCGTTTAGCGATGGTGGTGCAAACTGATCTTAATGTGTGGAAATGTCATTAGGTAGGTACCGAACGAAAAGTCACGTGACCATATACAAATGTATTTTTTGAGACGTGTTTTTTTTCTACAGTGGTTGTAAAATATCAACTGGTCTAATGGAGGCCAAAATGTAATCTGCACATTTTTGTATTAAAATTTATTTTCTTGAAATATCTTCAAGAAAAATACTTTACATTTTCCTTTCATTTTTAAAACAAAACGTGTAAAAATGCCTTTTAAGACGTCTGAGTGTCACAAAACCAGTCGGCTTGTTGAACAGGTTTCTATTCATCCATCTCGAGTGGATACGAGGGGGCTGCGGTGGTTATTTCCACTAGGGAACAATGATATCACGACCGATGTACACGTACCACTTACGCGGCTTACAATATATTTTTTAATTTTTTTTATTGTATTTATTCTTCTAAACATTTTCTTTTCTTAATTCCTACTTTAACCTATTTATGTGCGCAATGCTAGTGCTCTCAAATGAAGGAAAACACGTAACAAGTGTTAGATTTTTTTTGTAGAGAATCATTCAGTGTAACTTTTCTCAGACCGCTTAAATTTTTTTTTATGATAAGTGTAAGCAGGCCTCCTACCACAGACACCGGTGGCCTGCGACAGCCACTTTTTATAGTTTTACATGTAGTGGCCGCCACTCGGGTCGAACAGAAACACAAAATGGTCGTAAAAACAAAACCCCATCACGCCTAGATCCCAGAAACCTAAAAGCCTACGTCATGGTCCACAAAGTCAGAATTATCTAATACGGCCCCACTAACCATCAAGGTTCTACGGTTTCACGTTTTCAGTTGCAGGTATTTGCTAAATACCGTGTACTAGTTTGGCATATACTGCATGTAATTGAGGTACACATTTATTACCGTTCTGCTGGAGAAATTTTGATGTGGTAGCAAGTAAATATTGATTTCCTACCAACATGAATCCGTGTGAGAGCAAATTTTAATGTATAATACGCGTACCGTTGACTACCCTCTTTGGACATCCCCATTCATCTTGGGTAGTGATAAAAGATGTTTACTATGCTCGGGCAATACAGTCGTGAATCTAATAAAAATAATACATCATCTGTTACATATCGTATACATGATCGGTTTCCAGTTCGTAATATCAGCTGAAAACTAACCTATAACGTTCCACGCGTACTTTTTTCGCTAGCTCTTCCCATTCGCCTGTTGGATCAATAGTTTTAAAACATCAGGGCCTCCATTTGACGTTCGACTTAACTGACATCTCCGAGACTCCCGACTATTTCTTAGAAGCAAGGTTGAAAATCTCGCTGAAAAGACGGCCGGTATACGACGGCCGCTATACCGAAGCTTTACAAAACAGCACATAGTATTGTTACACTCTCAAAAGCTTTAACTTTGCACTCGTACCAAAGAACTGTATTGTTCTTCAGGCGCGTATTTCGTATCAATGTTTTTCACATTTTCTTTTTAGTGTTACGTCTGACGGCTCAAAGATGCAATGGCAAAAGCACTCGTATACGATATTCAAGCGCAGTTGATTCAATATACAAGTTGAAGCACTTGTAACTAAAGTAAGTTTTTGTATATTAGTGCCTTCTGGTAAGATCGGCGTAAGTGCAAGTCCGGATAAATCACGTAACTAAGCAATTATCATATAAAAATATCGCAGAATTGGTTGGCATCCGGACTTCCACTTACGCCGATCTTACCAGGAGGCACCTTACATTATGTATGTCTATGAATATGCACTAAATCCTTCAATAACATAATAAAACAAAAACTAGATAGGATTCTTCATAAAATGCACATCAAAACGAACACAAAATAAAGAACAATCACCCCCAAAACAGCAACACAGAAAGTGGGGACAAGGGTGCATCTGTACCTACAGCTATTGTTACAAAAGTGGGGCATTCCCGAAGGTACGAAAATCGAAAAGCATCTCCACGCCACGTCATTAAACCCGACGACAGGCAGACACCTCTAAAGAATGCGCTGTTAATAAGTCATCAGCTAAGTAGCGCCGGGCGGTGGGGGGCGGACGGGGGCTGACGCGCCGGCGTTCGCACAAAAATGACACAAAGTATAAAATCTGCATACAGTAATGGAAGACTACGTAGTAGCCTCTCAGAGGTTCCTGGTGCACAAAGATCAAAGGTGCCGCGGCTTTTCTGCGCGCTTGTTGAGATTTACACTATAATACTAACTAAATGTACTCGCAGAGTAGACTATTCTGCACTGTTTGCATGCTTAATATGATTTCTCATAATCTCTTCTACTTTTTTATGGTTATTTTTTGCCATATTTTATTACAAATCGTTTTTTACAGTCATTGTGCGATTTTCCAGATGTCAAAAATCTAGTTAGTAAATCAACTCTTGTAAAAAAGAAACAAAAAGTATTTAACTGAAGTTCCGATATGGCTTTGATGTTATAAAAGTCACAAATCATTGTGATTGCTATGTTTTGTACAGAACGTTTAGTTTAAAACGCTTTCAATCTAAAAATCAAATTCTAGCTGACTCTGAAGTTTAGGCAAATTCATGCAAGACTATAAAAATCGTCTATCTGCCAAGTTTATACTCCTGAAATAAAAACCCTTTTTTGTTGAAAGTTTCATCGAATCCAGACAGTGATGTTATTAAATGATGCTAGTAAATATTATGTAAGTAAACTTATAAAATTGTGACAGTGTTTTGTTTACTTCAAAAATAGTATAGGCAACAATAAAAGTATACTCTCAGCTTTTCATTATACACTCGAGAGCAATAAATCCGGATCACGAACACAAACCTCATATTCCTGGAAATGGCGCGCCTGCTAATTTGAAACAAAAAATAGATCCACTGTTTTTATAAAATTAGAAAGCTTATCATTAGATTGAGCTGCCTTTATTTATAGCCAAAACTCTTTTTCGTAGAATCAAGGTTATAATACTATTTTCGATAGCAGCTTTAATAAGTTTTTTTTTTATATAAAACTAGCTTCGTTCTCTTGGCTCAGCTCCATCATCACATCAGCTCGCTGTCACCATATTATTGCATTGTCACCAAAGACTAATAAATATGCCAAATTTAAGTTAAATCGGATCAAAAACTTGCAAGATTTAACATAAATAAACACAAACAAACATTGCAAGTTAAATAAAAGCTTGAAATAAAAAAGTGTCGTGTCTAAATTACAAGTCAGGGTTGTCAATTTTTGTTGTATAAGCCGCCTATCAGACAATGACGCTGGATTAAAAGAGGGGTCGCTGTTAAGGGCAAAAACACATTGCCGACCTCGATGACGTCACAGTGACGAAGTTTACGTTATTTGTACAATACTGATCGACATACTTATGAAACATAGCAAAATGCATTGTTTTATGTAATACTAGCCGTCGCCCGCGGAGTTGCTCGCGTTCTAGACCCTTTAAAAGAGTGTGACTTTTCAAAATTGCTTTCTTAGTGCACCACTGTATAAGGATACTACCCTCCAACTTTCATACCTCTAGGACTTTTAGTTTAGGCTGTGCGTTGATTGTCAGTTAGCTTCAAAAGAGTTTTATATATTTAAAAGATATTGTAGTCCACTGCTGAATATAGCCCTCAAGCATAGATTTCCAGGAATAATGATTCCGGGCCTTCGTCATCCATCGACCTCTCATGTCATTGTTTATCGAGTGATGGCTGGTTGTTGCTATTACGGCTCGTATGCTACTGAATAGACGAGATACTGAATAGTCTCTCACAGGCATACAAAGCATCCAGTACGCGACGCGACGTCCTAACAATATCGTATCGTCACGCCGTCGTATCAATGTGTTTTGGCCTTTATCGCGATACGCACGCAATGCCATATTCGCATCGCTTTAACATTTTGGGTAACATATTTTAATCAAGCTTCAGTACCTCCTTTAATACACATCTACGTAAAGATTGTTGGATAGATGAGGCATTTGAAATTTAGTTATTCCATACCTCGGTGCCATACATTTCAATGGATATGACAATGCTTTTAATAAGAATCACATACTGAGTGGGGATTTCTGGATCCCCACTGCTACACTGTAACATGCTATGACGTAGCCAGTGGAGATTTCTGATTTCTGGATTTCCCATTAGTAATGATTTCTTAGTGTGGATTTCTGGAATATATCGAAAAAAACTTGAATATACCAAATAAATACCTAGAATCATCTAGATTTTGGAATAAACCAAGAATAGATGGTAAACGAAAATCATCAAATTTTCATTTTATTGTTTCATCATCAACCTATATTGGTCCACTGCTGGACGTAGGTATTTTATTGTTTATCATTTACTTATTTTGCTAAATACTCTTTTTAATTATTTGACGTTTACAACAGCTTTTGAAATTGTAGACAGTAATAAATACATAGTTTACTGTACATGGTTTGAAATGGTTGTATTATTGAAACAACAGAATCGTTGGAAAATTATACAAAGTCCATTAGACCGTGACTTTACCATACCGGATCGACCGCTGACAGACAATCTAACAAAAACACAACTGTTTTATTATCACCTCTAAGCCGGGAATAATACGAATCGAACCATTAGCGTTTTCAAAAGATCGTAAGAAATGAAAAGAAAAAGCTTGATGAATGCAGTTTAACGACGATTTTAATAGGTCTGGTGTTTCTTGTATGCTAAATTACAGCTCATTCGTGTAGATAACGTCCAATAGGCGGCATTTTCTTTCATTGAGTGCGGAATTGTACTTTTTTTTGCAATAATTGCCGCCCCGTGTTTATTACTGTTGACAACCCTAGCGAGCCTTAATTTGGTATTACATAACACGCCACTTGATGTTATGTACTCTGATTTTTACTTTTATGTTATAAATGTTGAAGAAAATAAATAAATGTATAGCATTGTATAGTGGTTTATTATTCTGAGAAAATGAGTCTTTAGTCTAGAAAGTGGCCACTATTTTCTATGCGTTTTGAGTGGAGTTAGGAGAGGTTTCTCATTATTTTTTTGCTGTTTTCTCCAAGTAATTTTATTTCAAACTGCTAATGTTGAAGCTCCCTTTAATCTAAAATCGATACCATTAAGGTAAATTATTTTCAAACCTGCATTTATCATACATAATAATGTATGTTTCCTTTACATAATGTGCTACGGTTAAAAAGTTTTATCTTTATGGCTTCTAATGGTTAGTTTTAAGCATCATGCGATGAGTTTTTTTTAACTTAGCACAGCTACTTAGAACGCGGTTACTTTTTGCCTTGGAAAAAGCACTTTTTGTATTGTTAACACAATGTAGAAATAAGAAAAACTGTTTTACTTATGTGAAAAAGATAGTTATAGTGTGGCACTGTAACGTTTTTACTTCTAATAACCATTTGAAACAAGATGTCACCTCAACAACCGTCGAACAACTTCTCGCTTGCACGTTTCAACATTTCTGATACCGCGTGCACACTATGCCCATGCCGCTGCTCGTTTGTATGATATGTTTGTTTGCGACATGCGAGAATCGAAAATCTCGCATTTTTGTATGGAGAAAATAGTTTGCAAATTTCCCGCTAGAGGCGCTCATCGGATTTACATACAAAATATTATCTCGCAAGTCGATTCTCGATAATGCGTTTCGATCAACAAAACAAAACTCAGTCTACGGGTCCGAGTTCAGTCGCGGCGACACGTCGTTGCCTGCTATAGCTGCCTGTAGTTGGCTACGGAATTTTACTGTCTTTATTTAAATAATTAAAATGTCATACCAAAACTCGATATATTCTGATCACTCTTTTGTGCTCATTCTTTTTTGTAAAGTCATAACTCAAAACAAACGTACGTCTACGCATCCGGTCTGCTCCAGCCTTAAATCGAGCATTAGCACCTGCAACTCATTGTTGTCCTTTAATTCACGGATCGCGTGCTACAAAATGGAACTCTGTTTTTCACGGTTTTAGAGATCCTTGAACACGAATAAATGTGACAATCGTAAGCGTATCTGTTCTAGCGTGTCCGGATACACTGCGCGGTGATGCCGCAATAATCCGCAGTTGAGTTGTAATTGCTGCGCAGTGTAACGATACAATTGTGATTGTTTCGCGCTTACGCGTCCTTTATTTTCCCTTGGAACTCTCAACAGTCTAATCGGACTCGCACTTAGCGTGACTTGTTTCACTTTTTTGTACAGCCACGTAGTTCAGTTGTGATAACGTTTGACGACATATTTTGAATGGAACAAGTGGTTTTACTTTTTGTGGAATTTCTGCGATTGTTGAATGGCTTTTGAAGTTGAAACATAATAATATGAGGAATTTGATGTTTTTGGTTTTTTATGCATTTAGCTAATATTGCAGTTAGTATTTTGCTTGTTTGCATTTTATGATCTACCACTTCCGCACCTTCCTAGAAACACTATTATGGAGTGGTGGCATTTTTTATTTGAACAATTTGAGTTGCAGTTCTTACTATTGACACGCAAAAATAATAAAAACATCCATTCAATTATACAATGCCACTTAAAAAATGAAAAATATCACAGAGAAAGAGAAAGAATATATAAAATTACATGTTTTTCATTCATTTATTTTCCCACAACTCATTATCATATTCCGTATATAAGTGTAAAACTAAATTTATTACAAAAACTGATTACTGATAAACACAAAAGTTTACACATAGGTAGTACAAAAGACTTACAAAGTTATTTAGATTGCAAACTCATTAAGAGCCGTCTCCAATGACCGACTGCGGACATACGGTGTTCTCACACGGCCGACACGATATCGAAGCTGCCAACACCGATACTGCTTGAGTTACTGACATTGTTATCGTGTCGGTCGAAGTGTGTATCGAAGCGCTCGTGGCGCAGCTTGCTTAGTCAATCTTCTTCGATTATCGATGTTCTGCGATGTTCTGCGCGGTCACTATTTGCATGGGTGACCATTAGTGGCATTTACGTCTGAGCGCGTCTGTGCTTCGGAGGGCACATTAAACTGTCGGTCTCCGCTTTAGCAGTCGTTAAGCCGTGACGGAGGCCTTAAGGCGGCCTAAAAACTCCGTCACCAGAGTTGATTACTAGCTCATACGAGCTGTTGTTGTTGTATCGTGTCGGTATCGGCCTGTGTGCGTCATTCATGAATTTTCATTAAAGAAGTGAAGTAAATACGCTAAAACAATGGTTAATTAAAAACTCTTTTATGTTTAATGATTTATAATAGAGGCGTGAACGAAGAGTTGTCACGTGCAGACTGATGTGTGCCACAGTGCGTGGAGTACAGCTAGTCTACTCTTGGCGTCACTGTTTAGTAGGTATAGTTCTGCCCTCTGCGCTGTGGCGTTGTGGGTTCGATCCCCACCGAATACTTTGTGAGATGGTAAACATTCGGTTCTGCGTCTGCCTGCAAAAAGCAAAATCCAGTATTACTATTCCTAATCCCTACAATTGAAGCCATAAGTAAAAGAAGAAGAAGAAATATTATATTTCAATTGTATTAGTTGATTTTAACTGATTTTATTTAGTATCAAGATGTAAAGTTTTTTTTCTTAATCAATAGGTATACAGTCATTTTTAGATCTTTTTGAGTTGATCTTCATTGTATGTAGTGACCTAGCTATCTTTTTGAGTTGATCTTCATTGTATGTAGTGACCTAGCTAACAACACTTTGCGCTATGCTGCAGCTCGGATTAAGTGTTTATTCAATATTAAATTAACTATCGCTAGAAATATCTTGGCCTTTGTGATTTTATTGTTTATATACAATGTTTAAGTTTTTTATGTCTCAGGTCTCAATGCATTACAGGGCACATTTTCAGTGGATGTGCTCAGTGAGGGCATGCATCGTTATAAGCTGTGGTTACCACTTAATATAAGGTGGGCCATCGGCTTGTTCCATCATATAGTGCAATAAAAGAAACTAGTCTCGAGCTAAGCAAAGCTAGTACTAAGTATGGGAACTATAAAATACATTTTAAACAACGTTTACATTGTTAAAATTATCATCATCATCATCATCATCAACCTATATCGGTCCACTGCTGGACGTAGGTCTCTCCCAAGACGCGCCACTGAGCCCGGTCTTCGGCTCTTCTCATCCAGTGTTTGCCAGCTACATGATTCAGATCGTCACCCCACCTAGCCGGAAGGCTAGGTGGTTAAAATTATAAAAAGAGTTTATATAAATACTAACAAAATTCTCTGCAAACTAGGCTAGTAATAACAAAGTACGTAATATATTTTCTTTTGTACTGTTTGTACGTTAAGTAGCCATGAAAAAACAAGCAACCAATCCATAAGCGACGGAATTGAGTTAGAGACATTGTATCCGATTACTGTTCGATACATTTTTGTATCGATCAACTCCATTGTTCCCAGAGTTTTATGGCTTTAATAAAGTGATTAAATACCGAAGTTCATGGCGTAACGCCAGCGCGGAGTTAATTTCGAAAACTTGCACCGCAGCCCGTTTTCGCGGTTTTGTAGAGGTCACTGACTTGGCGCTACGCCGTAGCTCGTAGCCTCGTAGCTTCGTAGCCTTTTGCTACGAAAAGTTTTATTATGCTAATTTATAAGAAGGTACTTTCAATCAATGTACGTCCAAATATTTGTATTTATTGTCCTTAAAGTAATAAATTTATATTAAATGTTATATATTCTCAAATTACAAGCTTTGCTCATTTTGGGACTAGAAGGCGTTGTGTGATATACCTATCCATGAATACTTACCTATTTATTATTCATTTATTTAATGATAAATAGCAATAACATAATACTAAAAGCATTTTTCCGAATTGCTCCTGGTTTATGCCAACGTTTATCCCTACTAATATTATAAATGTGAATGTAGGTTTGTTTGTTACGCTTTCACGCGAATCATCATGAAACTTTGTACACATATTCTTGGAGGTATTAAAAGTAACATAGGATACTTTTTATCCCGGGAAATGAACGGGATCCAACGGGACGCTAACGAAGTCGCCGGCGGAAGCTAGTATTTTAATAAAAATATATAATATTTTATTCGTTTTGTGGAAGAGGTGGATATAATAAAAGAGCAGCAAAATTCCTTAATACTTTAGTAGTTAAATAACCGGCATTTTATCGTAAAAGACAAAGAATGTGAAGTTGAACGATTTATAGTGACTCGACCACAGAATAAAGATACTACCCCAATTACAATTACAAGAATGCCTGTTACTTTTGAAAACAAGGTAAAATTAAGGAGACTTCTTGTTTTTACCCCGTTTTCAAAAGTTAGTAATTGTAAAAGTACCAAAAAAACGAAGAAAGAAAGTTATATTGTTAGTCAGTGCATAAACAAAATATAAATAAAAATATTTTTATGAATAAATATGTGGGTTTTATTATATTTATACTGTTATGAAATATTATTTAAAACCACAAGCGTTGATTTAGCAGCGCAAAAAGTCAAACAAATTTATACTGTGTACTTCATCTTTGGGTGCCCACATTATACCTATCAGATGATGAAGCTTGTTCAAATATGAGGTCAAAGCTTTATTTTTACCATAAAAATATGTTTGCGGAAGAACTTACCGACAACGTTTCCTAAAGTTCACTATCGCAGGCCTAAATCTTGAAAGAGTTATAAACCGACATTATCTGTACAGTCAGGATCAGCAGTTGATCACTTTTTCAACGTGTTTTTTACTTTTGCAAGTGTTTATACCCGGTGATTATTTTGAATAGATAGATAGATAAATAGTTTATTTGACATACACACAGAAAATACAGAACGGACATAGAAAATGTAGGGAACATAAAGATACCTACAAGAAACAAACAAATAGTAATAACTTACAGCTATAGGTAACCTACATCAGGTGGTCCACCGCCTGCTTGTCTACCAGACGTGGCATAATTTTTTTTAATGGCGTACAAGATGAGAATCATAGTCGGAAACATTCAAGGCACTACGTTCCAGTCGTAAAGAAGAAAACAACACAACCACGGACTAAACCCTACGTATAAAATTAATTTGTATTTACTAACCTACTTTAGAAGACCGATCTACTAACTTACCTACCTAGTATTACTTCTAGGTATCTTCTAGGTAACCGTGCTACATCGTCTTGTATTTATTTTCTCATGTAGGTGACACCCTTATCTAGCCTAAACATGTTATTTTTAATCATTTTTGAACTTGATTGTGTTGAGCGTATGGCCGATACAATGCGCGCTAGCCCATTCAAATTGTATGAGCGGTTGACCTACTGATGTGATGCCTCCCTTGTGCCATCCACGATCATGGGCTTCATTTATTTGGTACTATAAATGAGTAGGAGATTCGTATTTTATTAACACCAGGTAGATGATGCAGGAGATGTGACACTGCACCTCCAGCTTCACCTCGCATGGGGGCTGTCACAGAAGTAGTACTTGTGCTACTTTTTCTGTTTTCTAAATGAAGGTCCACTCACTTATTCATGCCGGCGGAATTGTACATTTTTGTCTATTTTCTCCATCCCCCGGTATATAGATATTTTGGCCACCTCCTATTTTTTCGCGACTATAAAACTCGGCCTGGGTTGTGTGCTTTTTTCGCGGTGCTCGCCCGCCGGGGGTTGGGTGCTCGCAGTTAGAGAATTATTCATTGCCGACCCCCGTCGAACCGACTTTCCGTTATTTCTGTGTTTGTTATGAATTATGTCCGATGACTTTACCCGCGCGCTGTTTCTTTCGGTTCCACTAATTAGTTTGGGGAGTGATTGCGCGAAAGTCGCGCGCCGGTCGCCTTTCCCCGCAGCCAGATTCACCCGCCTCCAATAAAACATTGTTTTCCTGTATAAACTGACGTACTAAACGCTAACAAAAGATTCAAATTCACACTCTGCTGCCTACTAAAATATGTAGAAGAGCTCGCTCCCGGCCCGCTACAAATTTGAATTTCATATGTATGTTTCGCCTATTACGGATGCACTCATTAATATCTTAAGTGATGTGTGGAGGTGCGCGATGTGGGAATGTGGACCTTGCGCGCTCGTGTTGCGGGCGGAAGTAGCTTGTCGCGCACCCTTGTCTCCGTTTATACTGAGTACGCGTTAAGATTATGTCAGATGAAAAATGCTGCAAACTGCATGACCCCCATGAAAAAACATTATCATTACACATCTGGCTATCTTTTCACATGTAAATGTCGGATGCGATGCGGCCCGGTGCTTGTCTTTAGGTACAATTTGTAATTGTCCTCAGCCCACCGAGAAGGGTCAAGTGCGAGTCGGCGTTGTTTCGCAGGTGGTTGACTTTGCATACATGTCGCGTTTAATTCAATAACCTCTTGTGCACCCTTATTTTTGTCCCTTATACGTCAATTATTACGAGTCGCTGCGGGTGCTTTGACATTCAAATAATAACGTTTTAAATGTTAGCACCTTGGCGTGGTTTATTTTTATACCTATTAACGTAAGTGTTTTCGCTTTAATGTGAAACGTTATCGTAATGTTAATATTAGTAACAAACTATTAAAACAAATTGGCGTGGCTAAGTTAATTTGTGACAAAATAAACATAAGAAGCGAAACCATTAAAATAGTATAATGAAAACTGTTCTCGTTTACAACAGCGATTCATTCCGCCTCTATTTCTAGTGTACTATTTTCCTGTATAGTATTTAGTTCTCGAGCGCGAATTCAAAGACATCCTTTCATAGAAAAGACCTTATGGCTGTGTTTACATTCTCATATGTAGAGCGAGGAGTGAAAAATTTCGCATGCACGTCGCGATTTTATCTCAGAGACGAATTTCGGAATACCTATTTGTTTACAGGATCGTGTCAGTCGCTCTGTCAATAGGCGTTTGTACACTGGTCAACCGTAACCGTACTGACACGATACCTAATGACGATACCGGCATGTCGTGGCACGAAGAAAAATGTTTGCGCCGACACGATTGCTATCGTCGTGTGTAGTGGCATTGTAAATAAAAATAACTTTGGATTTATGGTGGAGTTTTAGTATATGAAGACAAATAGTCGCGCAGAACAATTATTATGGCTGCTATCATTGAAAAACATGACATATCCGACTACCCGTATATATATTATATAATTATATACACTTCGATATGTTTTACCCTATTGCGGTTTGCAAAAATTTGCAACAAATAAAATCGACAAATTAAATTATGTACAATCTATGACATTAAGAAACGTTATTACTCCGAAAATGTATAATAATAATAATGTATTCTTTATTCAAGTAAAGTAATTAACTAAGCGCTTATGAACCAAAGACTACACATTACGCAGAATGTGTAGCCATTCATAAACACTATGGGGAACCCTGAGCATCGGACAAGAAATTCTGTATAGAATAGAATAGGTACGAATAAATGTACGCCTAATATAATTTTATTTTTTTTGTATATTATCCTGAACAAGGTGTCCCTAATCCATCCCTGTTCGTCTTAGGCCCTGCACTAATAGAGGTATAGTGCAAGCTCCTGTGATGTTCGCACAAAGAGTGACGCGAGACGACTATTTTTATTAAAACCTCCGTTGGAGGCCTATAGGGCAGACTGACGTGTAAACTGTTTGGTTAGACTGTAAGTAAATGGTACATAAAGAACCAAGTTTTGCAGACTTGAACGTAGAATAAAAATAATTACCACAGATACCTATAACTTATTTTTTTCTTTAATAATTAAAAACGCCGGTGGTATAAATCTTCTTAGATCCTCTTCATCATTGTTGATCACCATCAGACTTTAGAGTATGTATACTCCAGTTCATTAAATCCCAATACTTCGTGATGAACTTTTTTATTCTGCAATTATGCAATGCAATTATTATGTACAATGGTTAAAAATGGATTTAAATAAAAAACTTAAAACAATAAAATACTGCTTGGTAAGAAATAGTAATTACCTATACCTGTGTTACTTGTATCTTATTTACATGAACTTGCTCTCATACTATGAGGAAATTTATCTAGAACATGATATTGACACAAAGAATTTTTGTTTTGAACAAAATATTGCGTGGTGACACCAACGCCAAGTAAAGTGGCATCACTATCAATATGTTTTCTACGCAATGGATTGTCAGTCGGATGAGCCCACACTAGACTGCCGTGTAGCCAGCCTCCCTTACTTTTTTTAATAACTTATGTACGTGCAGGTCGACTCATTTGAATTGCGGTGTGGAGGAGTTTTTTTTTTTTTTAGAAACTGGAGTGCGACCTTTTGTTAAACCTTGAGATTGCCGCCTTGAGTTGTGTTTTGTTTTATTGCGTTCAAAAGTGGAACTTTGCCACCTCCCTTTATGTACTGTTGCCGACTAATCAATGAAAAGGCTAATAATTAGGCAATTGTAGTCTAATATCGAAATAGAATGTTTTTCTCACCAGTTAATTCACTGTTCTGTACATTTTCAGTACAATGCCGGTATCAATGCCGAAAAACCACCATAGACAACTTATAAGCTTAAAGGAAGCCTCCCATTTGGCTTATAAGAGTATTTTGTTACACGTTGTAAAAACATACTCTGTTCTTGAATATTTTCAAAAGCTAAACGCGCCTCGTCCTTCTTAATCACATAGTAATTAGTATTTAATAAAGTAAATTACAACTAATACAGTATTTACAATATTTACAAAATACACATGAAACAGTTGAGCCATCTTCAAACCGTTGCAAACGATTTATAGATAGCTCAACTGGTCCAAATCGGGACCAATCGGAAGCGTGCCCAAGACACTGGCTGCATTGCCGCGCTGAATACTTTAATAATAAAAATAATAATAGTTTAATTGCATCTGAATACTATCCAAGTTAAAATAGATTTCACAATAAACAAGCCTTTTCATCTAACCCAGAAAATTTAGACGTCAGAAGCCATTTTTAACCATGACCGATGAACGGAACGCTGCAATGCCTGGGACATGATTAAGATAGAGTAGGCTTGTCCTTGTCTTACGCGTGGATAAGCCTAGGCTGAGAGGATGGTGTAGCTGAATTAGTTATATGACGTATAAACTTAGTATCTGCTCCATAACTCTAACAATATAATATCATATTATAATATGCTGCATAATATAATAGGAAGCGGGATGGGCAGACGACATCGTCATCGCCAGCCATAAATGGGAGATACTAGCTCAGGACCGCAGTGGATGGCACAAACATGCCTATGCCCAGCAGTGGGTGAAGATGGTGATGAATATAATGTAATAATACAAGCTTTGCTTAGTTTGAGACTAGAAAGCGTTGTGTGATATGTGCAAGAATATTTATATGATTTATTTATTTATCGTGATGAAAGAAAACAATGTATATACTTTGAAACTCATGGTTATGGCATGCCAACAAAATCCAAAAGCCAATTTTTTTTTTTATTCGACAAAGTAGACTAACAAGCGTACAGCCCGCCTGATGGGAAGCGGTTACCGTAGCCTATGGACGCCTGCAGCATCAGAGGTGCCACAGGCGCTTTGCCGACCCTTGAAGAATTATAAAATATCCTTTTTGTAGTGCCCCATACTGTAGTCACTAGGAAAACCTCAGCAGGAGTTCAGATAAACCTAGTAAAATGTACATTCATTAACATTTTTGGGTAGCGTGTTGTGAATTTCGAGTCCCGTATCATCATGTACAACATGCTGTTCTTGAGTAGTACATTTTGTACTAAAATCCATTATTTACGAGGAAATAAAGTTAGCTGAATTGCCCTTGGCATACATTTTGGACGTAATTCATTTGCTAAGCCCACCGATACCAAGTAAATAAGTCATCATCATTATATTAACCGGTAGAAGTCTATTACTGGACATAGGTCTCTAGGAAAAGCGCTTTTGAGTTTTCTACGTGCCGGTTTTCCGTGATCTTTACAATATCGCAAGCTCATCGGGTGGGGGGCCTGTAATTTACGCTTCGCCGTCCGGTTTGGTAAAAACATTGGTTATCGCATAAAATTCGACTGTAGTTACAACTTACCTATTGGATGAAACGTTATATTATTTAAGCCGCAGAATAACTATTTCATAATGCAAGACAGACAGGGTTTCCGTCACACTCAGAGACGTCGTTTAAACATAAGTATACTTTTAATATTCTGGTTATTATGTAAAACTAGCGATGTCTTTGTTATGTACGTCAATAGACTAAGCGTTATCTTTAAATGTACCTCTCTGAATGTGGCGGTTTGTCATCTGGAGGCATGCGCAGCGCACTCTGACTGCTAAAATATTTACAGGTGTCTGATACGCCTCAGACCGGAGGATGCTAATCCATCATATGGTATGGAGACATCATTTACCAATGCATCTTCTAATGCTGAGCGCAAACAGCTCACCGACCACAGCCACCGGTGACCTGTGACAGCCACTTTGTTTGATTTTTATTTATTTATTTATGTTTCACCAAACATATTCACATATTATTTAAGTCAAAAGTTATCACTATTCTAGGACGGTGTAATATTATAAACATTACATAACAGGTATAAACATATTATGTGTAGTTATACATATTATTAGTAGTACATACTTAGAAAAAAAATAAGCAACAATTGCTATTTCTTATTGCTATATGTAAAATAAGTGTGTTTAAAGTTTGGACGCCGCCGTACTACCGTACCGTAATCGAACGGGCGTCGAAACTAGCGTTCTTTGATCGCAACCCTGATACGATACGGAGCTACGGTACGGACAAAAGATCAGATGTGGACCCACCTTAAGGAAGAAAATCTGCCAAGAATGGTTTTAAATGATCGGATTGGAAAGCTTCTATTCTTATATTACATGTGGCAAATTGTATCCCTTTCAAAATTTTTAGTATAGTTACATTGATCTTTTCGTGCATTGTAGAGACTATGGCACACGTGTAACCAGTGGCGGCCACTTGCTACACCACATGATACTAAAAAGTGGCTAGAGTTGATGTCTCAGGCCACCAGTGGTGGCTATATCGGTGATTAGTTTGCGCTCAGCGTAATTCTTTATTTACCTACTGCACTATTTCAATATCAATGGGAATAACTCAAAATGGCTATCTGCTGACCTATATTACTAGTTTCTAACATTGTTACTAACAAAAATCACAAAAAGTTACGTTACACCGTCACCCATCATAGGTACAAAAATATAAACCAATTTCAACAGTTTCGTTCGAACGACAGAACCATTTAAAAGTTTTACCGTAGTGTGGGTTGGTCATTTCAATTTGCCAGGAAATAATGCATACTACAGAAATATTATGGTTGTAAATACAAATTGTAAAATATTTTACTTGTGTTAGAAGAGTACTTCAAAAAAAGCATTTAGCAGTGTTTCATATCTCTGGTGATGGTATCGACTGTTTACCTGCTGGTTACTGCTCATCTGCCAGATTGTCTGCCCATAAAAATCGCGACGACGACGCCTAGAATGTGTATACACATTTTGTGATAAAATCTAGTGAATAAAACATAATAGATCATGCTTTAAATCTACTCCTACCTTTGATATTTGTACAAGAATATACAGAATTCAATAAACTAGTACTGTATTCGGAAATCACAGGAACAGTATGAAAGACGTACAGAATTAAAAGGTATCAAATATGAAAGGGCTTGCATGTTACATGAATCGGGAGGTTCTTGCGAGCGCTATTGCTCTAAAACTAAAACTTATACATTAATAATAGGTTTGCTTACAATGCGCTTTAAATGTAGATTCAGAGTGTGTCTCACTCTGTCCCATTTTGTCCCGCTCTATCGCAATCGCAGCGCACACGACGGCTTCATGCAAAATGTAGGAAGTAGCCGCTAAAGGTATGGTTCCGGAGTCGACTGCAGGCAGTAGCAGACGACGCGACGTGTCGCCGCGACTCTACTCGTTTCTATATATCTCAACCAACCTTGAATAGCATTGCTATTCAGCGCGGCAATGCAGCCAGTGTCTTGGGCGCGATTTGGACCAGTTGAGCTATCTATAAATCGTTTGCTACGGTTTGTAGATAGCTCAAATGTTTCATGTGTATTTTGTAAATATTGTAAATACTGTATTAGTTGTAATCTTCTCTGTGAATAAACCTTTTATCTTTTTGTTCTTATACCAACGTCAACGTCGTCGTCACTTTAGCGCCACGAATCCGTCTATTGCCGCTTGGTCCGTAGCGCTATACGACGGTGGTGTCGCTGCGACATGACGCGGCGACACCAGCGTCGGTTGTCGTCTACTGCTGCCTACAGTCGACTGCGTGCGTAACCATACCTTAACGTACCCTTTGCTCTCAAGATAATGCTTTTGCTACTATTGTCAACTTTAGTTGCTTTTTGAAGATTTTCCGTCTGTTTTTACGAAAAGGTTTTAGTTTCTTGACGTAATTTAAAAAATATTATAGTTCTGTCTGTTCTGATAATTAATATTACCATTATGTATAGACAGTTTTACTAGTATTGTATTATATGGTCTGTGGTTTTACTTTTGTTTTTTTCATATATTTTTTATACAATATAGAATACTAGCCGTCGCCCGCGGCGTTGTTCACGTTCTACCCTTTAGAGTGTGAAGTTTCAAAATTATTTTCTTAGTGCACCCCTACACTATATAAGGATACTACCCGCCAAATTTCATACCTCTAGGACTTATAGCTTAGGCTGTGCGTTGATTCTCTGTCAGCTTCAAAAGAGTTTTATATATATTGATAACCTTTTGACCACTATCTCACCTGATGTTAAACGATGATTTGCTCTCATATAAGTGTGTATATTTCACATTTGTAGACATTTCACTCAACAAAATCTCAATTAGCTGTATTAATGTTTGCTAAGAGAACTACCTGTATAATACGTAACCAATAAATAAAAGGTATGGTTGGCTATTTGCCCCGCCCGATTGGCGATTGGTGGTCTCGTCGGTCCCCGTCAAATCGTGCAGTGATTCCGAGCTCGTGATCTCACAATTTCCAAGTCTCACCTCATTTACATATTCTGATGCTATCGTCTATGATTTCGAATAGAATTTAGCAACTCTACGGTCGACTACAATGAGGTTGAGGCATTTGAAGCTCTAGTTAGATGATAAAAAAAAAAGATAATTTTAATTTGAAATCGTAAACCTCTTTTTACTTATTGTCATGCGTTTTCTAGTAGAAAGTGGTATTTCCATCAATAAACTAATTAACTATCCATGTGAAATAGCTAAGAAGCTATGTAAGCATTTTTCTTTATCGGAAGGATTTTTAATCATATTGTAACTATTATGTATTTGACTAGCCGTAGCTCGCGTTCTACCCTTTGGAGTGTGCCGTTTCAAAATTCCTTTCTATAAGGAACCTACCCTCCAAATTTCATACCTCTAGGACTTATAGTTTAGGCTGTGCGTTGATTCTTTGTCAACTTTAAAAGAGTTTTATATAACAATAAAAAATAATAAAAATTGATTAAGGCAATTTTCCTCCACAAAAAAGACTAATTAGATTTCAGTTTTTACACGAAAACTGAGGTCACCAAAGTTGGCCTGAGAGGCCTTGAAACTAACTCATACGAACTTACTTTTTTTATAACAATTATTCAAATAACCAATGTTTTTTTCCAAAGTTACCTTCCACGTGCTTTTGTTCACAGGAAAAAGCAAACTTGAAACGTAACAATAACGCTTTACAACAGCGAAACAAACTAACTTATTCATTTTAGGAACAGCCATTTTTAGGCAGTATACAACTATGTAATACATGCATTATGTACCAGTCAATACAGCCTTCCTGAGACTTGGGAATTACTCCTGAATAAATCATGCAGCACCGCGCGTTCTACTAAAATATGCAATAGTTTTGTGTAACTTGAGCGCCTCGGGTGGGTGGCGCTAACTACTCACTATAATATTATATATATTTTATTAAATAAACTAGAAACACGGCAGCTTAGCAAAAAGGACAGCTGAATCACTTGACCATTCCACGTTCTAAATGGTCTTGGACTATGAGGTAATGCATTGTTATAGGCAGCGGTAACCGCTTATCATAAGTAGGGCCATGAGCCTGTTCTATTACTTATTCTCATAAAAAATGTTAGACATTAATGTAGCTATCAGCACCCCGCGTTTTGTGGCCTTTTTGTGGCTGAATTAAAACGGAGTCCACTTAAAAAAACACGTGACTACCTAATCTTTTTTTGTAAAAAAACAAAAAAAAAACTAACTTTAAACATAGATGTACCAAACACAGATAGAAATGATACGGCAATGGACAAATTTTGTACTAAGCTTTGCACTGATACTGATCAATGTCAATGCAATGGCGTGAGCTGTTCTACCTGGTTATTATCCAACAAAATGTTGTCCACCTATTTGTATAGTGCCGGATAAATGTTAATGACCGGACAAACTACCCTTGCTGTTTAACATTGTTTCACCCTCGGATCTACAACAAGCTTGTAAAATATAGAGGTGGCATTACTGACACGTACGCGTGTCACTATTAAGCGCTGTATCTCAGGACTTCGTTTTCTTAAAAAAACTTTAAGATGACGTGTTTTTGGTTTATTCATTGACTTTTGAATTAAATGGAACGACCAATGACGTCATCTATCGAGATAAGGACGCACTGATGCGTCTCAGTAACACTTTTGCTTTTTAATTACATTTATTTTATAAGCTCCTTAAAAAGCCTAAATTTTCGTGTAAATAATCCTTATTCCTTACAAAATAAAAGCACTTCCATACCTTATTCTTTATCACTTATTTGTCAAACCGAGAGCACTTGCATTTTTAAATAATACGAGTAGCATTCCGTCTACATTGTTTTAGGATAAAAGTATTGAAACTAAGCTCGATAGCTCTTAAGCCTGCGGATTAGGGATTTAAATCAAATAACGTTTATTTATTCTTGTTCTGCTAACACCAAAGTGAACGTTATCAAATTATTTACCGGCTGAGTACACTCGTGTGCAGCTTTGAATCGCAAAGGCATTTTGCAGTCTATTTGCACTCAAAAGTAAATTTGGACGCAAGCCTCTTCTGCGATGGACAGTTTCAAATAATCCTACTAATATTATAAACGCGAAAGTTTGTACCTATGGATGCATGGATGGATGGATGGATGTTTGTTACTTTTTCACGTAAAAACTACTGATCCGATTTGGATGAAACTTGGAATATATATTGTTCGTGACCTGGATTAACACATAGGCTACTTTTTATCCCAAAAAATTGACGGGACCCAAAGGGGCGCGAACGAAGTCGCGGGTGGCACCTAGTGTAGTAATATGGTTTGGCTCTACTTGCAAGCACTACACGGAAGTTATAGTACACATTTCGGTATCGTAGGGGTCGGCTACTTTTCTCTAATCAGTGCATGCATAATCTTTGTTCAATTTGAAAAAAGGTAAATCTAAAAAATACCTAAGTATGCTTCGAAAATCTTGTACTATATAATATTCAGATTTCGAGTGTTTGACTAACGTGCTGTGTGGAATCACGTAAGGTGCTCAACTCGATCCGACAACCAATCAAGTCGGAGAATCCGCTTTTGAAATTGAAATGATAGGTACACGGTAACAAGTTTCTCCTAACAAACGAGAACACTCAGCGGCTACTATGAAAATCGATATTCGAAAGTTCGTATAGTTTCGGGTTCACTACTCAGTTGCACTGTCACTTCGCAAAAGCCCCCGTGAACGGCCAAGCCGGCTGCGTAGTGTAACACAAATTTCACTACCGAATCTTTAATCAATTTTCGGAGTAGATACCCTGGTCGGTAACGAAGTCTAGCTTTTAATTCCACGCCTCGTACAGTCGCCAACGAAAGTTCCCGGCACTTGACACTTTATAATTTCGTGTAAAGCGGTCTCGACATAAAAAGTAAGGTACTAGGTGTTGCTCTGTTACGTAAGTTCAAGTGGATGTACCTAATAACCGGCAAATTCGTGCCGTTCGCGTATACTCTTTTTAATTGCTCTCGAGTTCTTTTGTTGGAAAATGCATGTGTTAGAATACTTTTCTACATTTCTCTTGTTTTCTGAAAAAGGTGCATATTTTTGAACTAGCTGATACACGCGACTTCGTACGCGTGCGAAACTTTCCACCAAAATATCTGTCAACCAGCATACGATGACCCTCGTAGCGAACGGTTGCTTCTGGTTTAGAGAGGTCAAGCTGTATCTGAGAGGGCAAACTCGATTTTCGGAATCAGAATCGTTTATTTAGTAGATCTGCTTATTTAGTTTATCCATATCTTTAATTTTAGTTTTTGGCTTTTTTACAGTTCAATAATAGTATAGATAGATAGAAGTGTTTTTATTACATTCGGGGTGATATCTGATTTATAGATCTTGTTCTTTTTCATCATCTACGAGTGTCTGATTGCAGAGGCTCTACGCAGGTAGGGGTGGCACTCGTAGAACTGACCTAAGCGACGCGACGACACTGGTAATCCTAGTTACTCGTAGGATCATGCATTTTAAATGACAGTCGCTGCATCGTATGCGACAGAATAGGATTATGTACGGATGGTAACAGTTAATTACGGGATAACGTGAATCAAATAGAGGGAGATTGAATATATTGCTAATGCATATTGCGATTTCTTAAAGAGTAAAAATGAAAGTCAAAGTTACAATGCTTATTTCCTTATTTAATCTAAATCTTTAAAAAGTTAATGTTACATAAAAAAAACTTAACTAGTAAGAAGTTAAATAGTGTATTTCTTTCATTGAGTTTTTCTACAATTTCGAAATAAGATTTACTTATATCAGGTTAAAAGATTTTGCTACATAATTGCATTGAAAATTGTTACGAAAACAAGGAATATTTGTTTTTCTTACGCGACATAATTCTTACCCGATTTTTTTTCTTAGATTATTTTAATTTGAAATAATAATTTAAAAGATAATGTGTAGCAGTGGCAGCCCTAACCGATGCACCATCAATCGCCGACAGGTGAACCTTTAACTTCATTGTGACGGTGCTCTTGCTCCGCCGGACATTTAGAAGGTCGAGAGAGAGAACACTGAATCACATTATTTTTTGTTTCTTTTTAACAGACTGATAGCTCACATCTGAAATTGCCTACGTTTCAGTTGTATCTGTAACTTTAACTATGTATAGAGATCTCTTTTTATTCGTGTGAGTGTGTGCGCACACTAAAGACCTGACTAACCGCCGAATACTGAAACGATGACCTATGAGTAATGTCGTCATCGTCCAGATATATCACTGCTACTATTAGGCGGAGCCCAGGCAGCTTAAGTGATAAAATAAGCAGCTGAATTTAATGCCAAAAGTGATGTCAATTTTAAGTGGTATTTTAAGGAGTGATGTTTTAGTATTCGTAAAACTACAGTAGTATAAAATAAGATCGATAACTATTCAATATTTCAAGTCAATAACTCTAATAGTTTTTGAGATAATACAGTTTGTGACAGACGGTTGGACAAATTCGCACCATAAGGGTTTCGAAACCCTACGGGACCGTAACCCTAAACAGCCATAATATAGGATCTATCGCGACTGGGCGCAAGGAATTGGTACCTAAAATTACGCATATAAAACGATTCTAAAAGATTCTTGTGATTTTGAGTAAAACATTATTTGACTCTTGACTTTGAGATAGCAGATACTCAAGGTTATTACTTTAGATCATTAAGATAAGAAAAATCTTTAAAATACTAGTATTGCAGTTAAGAGGCTATCTGACCAGCAACGTGAGACGCGCATGGATCTGCACCAATTCATTGAAAACTCACTGAGTCATTTATTTATCCCTCGACCACTCACTTTTCAACTCTAGCACGCTCAGCTTGATTGGATTTCAAATTCGTTACTGCAAGTGACTTTTTCTCTTTGCAATGTTAGATTTTTTCCGTGGTGGACAATCGCAACTATATTGGAGTCAGAGTATTGCGTTTTGAGTTGACACTTGTCTGCGGCCTCGGACGAATGTTTTATAGCTTTTGTAATATCACGCGGGGATGCCGCAGATGAAAAACTGTGTGTAAACGAAATCGTTTATTACTGCACATTCGAATGGCTGGTAATATATTCAGTACGATGCTGACTTTGCACCCATTTGCTGAGTGACTACCTATTTTGCTGTCATACAATAGGTATTCTTTTAATATTTGCTGCAGTGTTTATGTATTTTATTAGTATCATAGTTTGGTTTCACTATTTTTCATAGCCATTTCATAATAAATATTGCAATGTTCAGTAGGTAATCCGAATAATATTATAATTTTTATTGTTTCCTCAAACACATCTCACAAAATCGGAAGGTGCCAACTCGCACGCACTCGCAAGTTTCGCGCTCGCGAGTTGACGAATAACTCCAAAGTCCTAGGTATATTTATTCTGACATCGCAACGAGCACACTAATTTGTATGTTTATCTTAAACCCTATATATAATTTACATAGGTGCGCAACTAGTTATATTTATTCCTTTATTTTATAGACTTTATTTTTTTTTAACAGCCAATTAGCGTTTGGTACATTAAAAAGGAAACTGCCATATAGATCTAAATGGGATATCTCACGTAGATTTTTGCAAAGGTGTTAAAGTAGCCAATTAAACCAACTACTTTTACGAACGCATCGCATTCAATTCCGACTTTTTTGTGACATGAGCCTAGAGCGCTGATTTATTCCAAATCTGTTACCGTCATATAACGTCGGTGATTTTAAATAATATGATAACTTTATCACTGGGTTTTAGTTATTTGAATACATGTATTGTAAAAATTCAGTAAAAATATTTTGACAACTGATTTGAAATCGATGTGTTGATAGGTAGATAATTATTTATTGATACATCGATTAAATCAAGCCTTTGCATCTATAGATAATTTATACAGTGTCAAACCACTGCCCCAATGAACGGGACCCTGCAATTCCTGGGACATGATTTTAGATGGAGTAGACTGTCCAGCACCGAAATTTGTAGGTATTTTCTAAATATTAATAAAAAAAAATTTTGGTTTTAAAACGCAAAATAGTTATTTTTGTGTTCAAAATCCAATTTATCGTCATTTAAATAAACCTGAGACAAAGTACTTGACTACTTGTATTACCTACGTGATTTGACAGGCAAAGTTTTTAGAAGATAGCTTCTGATTGTCTGCAGTATTTCGCAATTAGTTTTCATTTTGCAGGTACCGCGTCATGAGGCTAGACGTGCTCATGCCGCCCTGCAATGTAAAGCCTTGGTCTCGCGATCGTAACGCACAACGCTGCGGTGTGCAGCACAACGCAGAGTACCGCGTTTTGCTCCTCGCCGCTGACGCAGACTGCGACGTAACAAAAGACCGTACTAGACGTTTTCTATACAACTATGTGTCCGGCGCTGCATGCTGCATACCGCTGCGTTGTGCGTTGCGATCGCGAGACCTAGGCTTAAATGAGCTCTAACCGCTGGCAATAATAAATTCAACCGTCAAAAGTCGTAAAAATGAACAAGAAGCGTTAGTTTAATTTATCAGTTGAGGACAAGAAGCTCAATTATCAAAGTAAAGAAATAAATAGTATTGTTACCGAAGGTTGAGTAAAGAATTCAAGCTGATATTGCATGTTATTTTTTTTTCTAGTCAATAATATCACCAGTAGGTATTCTATATTTGCATTAAAAGAAAAATATTAGTTCAATACGAAATAATTAACAGTTTTTTTAAACTTCTAACGTAAGACGCAAGTACACGCATGGACCGACTAGGATAAAAGGAGTTGGTTCATGACCTGAAAGAGGTTTTTTGCTAGAATCACAAGCAAAGCGGAAGGCGGTAGCTTGTTTGAAATTCAAGCAAGTGCAGTTACAAAACTGTGGTTGTCGGCCAAACCACCCTTTTAGGTGTTGCGGTAAATGTCGGAGCAAGATTGAGATGTCACTAGCACGGCTCAAACGTGACATTTTACTGACATGTTTACTGACGGCTTGACGGTAGTACAGCGACGGGAATAGACGCGTCATACTCATACATAGCTATTTGCATGGAACATAACAATTGGAAACATGCAAACATGAAATCGGCAACGAAGTACTTATACCTACCACAAAATAGAAATAAGTAGGTACTTTCAAGATCAGTCAGCCTCAAAATATAATCACTTCTTAAGAATTTATCTATAAATCGATTGCAACAATTTGTAGATAGCTCAACTGTTTCACTGTGTATTTTTTAAATATTGTGAATATTGTAAATACCGCATCTATTAGTCTTTATTTTCTTTGTGAATAAATTTTCTGTGGTTTAGCCATAATTTTTTTAAAGTCGTCTATTAAAATAAGCTACAAAAAAAATGAAACTAACATTCAATAATGTTTCGAATATTAATTTGTTTATGTGAAATTTTCGCGTCAATAATAATTGGCGTCGATACGATCGTTCAAACTGCGCTGAAAAATTCCGCCAATATTGCCTCCACGATGTGGGTTATCTTTAATTTGTAAACCAATAAATGTTAATACATCAGTTGGGACAACCGGTACGGTTTGGGTTCAATTAAATTTTTCCGAGGCTTTCAAACTAATTTGTTAACTACGGTTGTACGTTTTGGGTCGCGATTCCTGTGTGCGGTTAATTGTTTTGTTTACGTAAATGTTTTTCCGTGTGCAATTGTAACGTGTTGATCTGTGGTCAATATTTGATCTGGTCCGTCGTTGGCCACTTTCGGTGGCTGTTATTTAAATTTGATTTTATCACAGAATACTCAATCGTATATTTTGGTGCTTATCGAATTACTGAGTGCGTTCTCCACTATTATTATTCATTTGTAGATCAGATTTTATTGGTGATTTTTGCCTTTCGTTCGTTATAGTAGGTAGCTCCTGTGTACAAAGGAGATTCATTTGATGTGTAATAGTTTGTCAGCTACACCTGGCCTCCTGATTAAGAAAATTAAATAAATAAATAAATATTCACGGAAACTTAACACAACGCCTTCTAGTCCCAAACTAAGCAAAGCTTGTACGATGGAAACTAGATGGCTGATAGATTACATACATACATTTTGTTTTGTAAATACATACTTATAAAACATAGAAAAACCCAGACACAGAACCAACATTTATGTTTACAACACACAAATGTTTGTTTTCGGTGGGGATCGAACCCACGACCCACAGCACGGAAGGCAGAGCTACTACCGACTGAGCCATGGCGCCTGTTAAATGCGGTTTCAAAGTCATTTAAAAAGCTCGCGTCGAGTTTTTTGGCAATTTCTATAATATATCCTTCATGGTTTATTTACACAGTTGAGTCACACTGCGCGGGATTACGGTAACGCAAGCCAATGTCATACACAGCGTTACTTAAAAATCGATTGATGCTCAAGACCGTTTTTTTGGAAGATCGATGCTGTAAAACTTGATGCAGTAAGAGGATTGCATTTGACTCTATCGTCTTAAAATCACTTAGTGCGTAAATCGGTCACTGAGACGATTAGTCCGATCATCGTACTGAATCATCCAACTACATAAACTAGGCCTAAAAAGTCTAAAAACACTGACTAAAATTTTTGCAGAGGTTATCGGTTTTATCTATGTGTGTGAATATGAATTTTATTAGCCTTTTAAATACAGCTTTATACATAATCTATGTAGTTGTCTAAAATAAACGTATCAATGTGTTGACACCGCCGTTGGTTGTTTAGTGTTATTTTAGGTAACGTCAATTTCAATTATAATATTACTCAGTTTAGCCTGTTTTAATATTGGCAATATTTCAAAATCTTTGTTTGAATGTTCGAATAGAATATAAAGTGTAAGAGAACTCTCGAAAACTACTTTGGTTAAAGTATTTTATCAATAAAATCAACTTTTTCTACAGAACATGGAAAGGTGAAAAAATCTGCTGTGTCATAAAAAATGCTATATTTTTACTTATAACCATTTATTTGGCAAAATATTTGCGCAGCTGACTTTTCTGAAAAAAAATCTGATCTCAAAAGAAGTTCATATTGATTGGTACCTAAGTACTTTTAGCCCAAAAGTACAGTAGTCTTATTACATCTGGTATTATGAAATAGTAGTCAAATAATTTGCTGCTACATTGATCAGCTCACTACCACAAAGCTTTTATCGGACAAGTCCAGCTCATTATCGACGTGATCCTCGTTACATTGTTACAAAATCCTAATTGATTTCATATTGTCAAAGGGATGGCGTTTGCCCAATGGTCGACGCCGACACAATCCTAATTATAACTACCGACATGCCAGTTGCTCAAACAAAAATATCGGTGTCGGAGCCGACATGCGATCAGGGGCCTTATGCTCACTACGGCAAAGATTTTAACCCTTAACCAACTAGCGTCGGTCACAGTGACCCCAACGTTTTTTGTTTTTGAATTATTCCGTTATTACGCACGCGCCTGTGTGTGCGTCTGAGAGTCTATCAAAAACATAAAAACGCAAGCGTGTAACTGAAAAACACGTTAGGTGGCCAAGGGTTAATCTAATAAGGATGTCGTTATATCTCGGGCGAAAACTCCTTCAACCACTGGGTGAAATGAACTTTTGACGTCATTAGAGTAAAACTGGCGAAGTGAGCATAAAACACCTTACCGCGAAGCTCAATGGTATGTTTCAAAGTTCAAACATGTTAGTCGTCTTTTTAAAAAATTTCAGTATTACAAAAATCATTTCGAACTGAAGAATAAATCGTGTGTCGTGTCTGTGGCAGTGTGAAAATAGCCGATATGACGCATTCATTAATAATTGATCCTCTTAGTTACCAAATAGGTGATTTAAGTAGATATTTTCAAATATAATTTACACTTTAGGAATTAATGTTGGAGTCCTAACAGTATAGCAAGTTCGTGGTAATTCTAACAATCTTAGCAATAAGCAAACCTCTGCTTTTCCGGGATAAAAAGTAGCCTATGTGTTAATCCAGGTTACGAACTATATAATTATATCCCAAGTTTCATCCAAATCAGACAAGTAGCAGCGTGATTGAATCACAAACATCTAAACTATGACTTTTATAATAGTGAGAGTAGTGGGTAGGGATGAGATTACTTATGTAAATTCTAAATGAGATTTTTCAGATGATAAAATGCAAAACTTTGTGACTGTTAATAGCACGATTAAGTCGATTATCGGTTTGTAATGACGGTTTTTCTTCTTCTCTTCATTAGTGGCCTCTGTCCGTCATTTCGACAGACAATTTTGCCAATGTCAAGTGATATAATTGTAATAATTTACGTCAAGTCAAGTCATTTGTCAAGTCGGCTGTCATTTGTTTTGAAAAGAAAATGGTGGATTTTCTCTTCAAAACCTAACACGAATTTTCACATTCAGAAAAACCACTTTTCACACATTTATTCCAATGGCTCACACTTTATGTTACGACCTAAGTATTATTGGTTAAAATTCCACCAAAATTAAACAACAATACTCACAATAACACAAGAAAAACTATTAAAATAAAAGTGCTATGTGTCGTTTCAAAAAACGGTTTGTTTCACGTTCGTGTAAAATGACGTTGATTTGTATTGTATCTCGATTCGGTATATTCCGATTTCTAAACAATAGTCTGGTTTGATTGCGATGCGTGTTTGTAAATCTAAAACAATGTGGCTGCAGTATATTTGTTCTATTGCAATTTGAGTCATTATTATTTAAAACGGCGTACTTGTCTTCACAAGAACTTACAGAGAATGTAATGCAAAGAAACTAGGTAATTTTTTTTTTTTAATAATAGGTAACTTTATTCACAAAGAAAATTACAACTAATCTATCTATTATAAAACTGTAAAAAAGCCAAAAACTAAAATTAAAGATATGGGAAAACTAAATATTCAGTGCTACTAAATAAACGATTCTGATTTCAAAAATCGAGTTTTTCTGTTTGTTTGTTCGCGGATCACACCTAAACTACTGGACCTATTTCAATGAAACTTATACCATTCAGAAGCCCTTTTTCCGGATTGAAACATAGGCTATATTTTATTGAAATGAAAGACGTGGATTGTTAGATACAGCTTGACCTCTCTAAGCCAAAAGCCGCCTTTGGCACGAGGTTTATCGTTGACAGATATTTTGGTGGAAAGTTTCGCACGCGTACGAAGTCGCGGGTATCAGCTAGTACAGTATAAATTTACAATACTTGACATTCAACACTGTTAAAGGTGACTTACTGATTAAAATAAATTACGTAATATACATTGCGCCGTGGCGCCCTGCATTCATGAAGTCAGTATTTTACAGCTTATACATATCCACTCTGTTAATGAATAACCTCGACCGGGGCTGAAAACAATTTGGTCCCGACCACGGCGATAATGCGAATTTATTATATCATTTAAATGTCGGCACGTTTACAATACAACGCTATAGTTGTTAGTTGTGCACTCGTGGAGAAGCCTGGCCTGCTTTTCAAAATATTCAATCTGTTGGTTTAAAGTTACACTACTACTAATACTATGTTCTACTAGCCGTCGCCCGCGGCGTTGCTCGCGTACCCTTTAGGGTGCGACTTTTCACAATTCCTTTCTTAGTGCACCTCTACACTGTATAAGGATACTACCCTCCAAATTTCATACCTCTAGGACTTATAGTTTAAGCTGTGCGTTGATTCTATGTCAGCTTCAAAAGAGTTTTATATATATTGATAATACTATGATACATATATCATAAGTATGTATTACAAAAAAATATGTATATAAGTATTCTGTCAGCAATCTAGTTCCTATAGTACAAGCTTTACTTAGTTTGGAACTAGGGAGCGTTGTGTGATATATTCAAGGCTATTTATTTATTATTTATTTTATTCAAACAAATCATTAAATGTGCTAATCCAAAGATTTGGATATGAAAATGATTGAGTCAATTTGCAAAGATAGTAGTCTGAATCGATGTCCTACTATAGCCATAAATGCTTAAACAAGAACTCTTATCATGCTCTCGAAATAGCAGTTTAATTTCATGCTGTAGTTCTATATTGCATAAACCGCATAGACGTAACGAGAAATTGCAACTATCGAAATGAATGCTTCCCATTTCGTGTTTGATCAAAGTCCTTCGTAAACGGCCACATGCAACAATTTGCAAACGTCAATTTGGTACAAAGAGAGAGCTGGCTGTGGTCGTGGGCGTTTACCCAATCTCTGCAAATGCACGCCGAAACAAAATACATTTTTTCAAATTTTATTTTCCGACTACCTCCGATTGTCGATTGTCCACACAGCGGGTGTGATCCGATCACAGGTTAAACTCTGTACAGGAATTAACTCAATGGGTCTGCGTGACCGGCTGACGGTATCGGGTTAATTCCCACGACCAATTATTACAGCGGGATATCACTGTTAGTTTACAATATTTCAAAGCCTTTTCTCGGCACCCGCTGTCACTGTAAATGAAATGGTTTAACTTTTAACGGTGTATCGTATCTTGTTTTATTTATTTCTCGAATTAGTGAAATATTGTATAGGTATTTCTTTGGAAAAAGATCATACGAAACAACGAATGAAACCAAGCCGTAACTTACGTACCCATTCTTCTCTGGTCACAAGGAACTGGTACTTACAGTCAACTAGTCTAAATAATCAAAATGGCAGTTTAATAGCTGATATTTTGATATGATTTTGATGATGATGGTGAAGATCACAAACGGAGAAGCACTAGTTTTGTCGTACAACGACGTCCTAGACTGTGGCCGCGACGGCGACGTTGCTAAGCGCTATAAACTCGTGCTAGAGGCACTACTAATGATTTTAGCGATTTTATTCGAGCTCTCTCGCAACAAGTGATTGTACAAAATGCTGTACCTATTTAAATCGTGTGGACTAATCTGCTCTACAAAACGGGGATATTTTTGCTGGTGGCGTTCGAAATACACTGCGCAATCGCGAAACTGCACGTAGCGTAGTGCTACCACATACTGCGTAATGTAACTCAAATGTCAATAACAAGTCATAAGTTGAAGAAGAGCGTAGATTGCATTTCATCCGAGCTTCCTTGCTTCGTACGCTACGTTGATCTGATCGTCTTGACTAATTAGTGTCATTATGAATATCTTTTTTCTGCAGCAAAATAAGTTATTTATGTACAGAAAGCTTCTCGTAGCCAGAGTTGGTCACTAAATGGCGATCACGATTTTTTTTGTCGTCTGGCGATTGCTAACTTTATGAGTATAAGTATTTCCTTATATTTTTTCAAATTTAGTTTGTAGCAGCACCTCTTCTTTAATTTGGTGTAAAAAAATGTTTTACACATATTAGGATCATAAAAAGTTTTCCCAATACCCTAACATATTATGTTAGAAGAACAAAAGTGACAAAACGAATCGTATTATTAATGCGATTCGTTTTGTCACTTTTGTTCTTTAACGACTTTTTGCTGGGGACAGTCATCTGGGTCCCTCGGGAATATTTGCATACATTCCGTTTTGCATATATTTCTACCGAATGAATTCGACAATAATCGATGTAGCATTCACAAAGATGTTTTAATGATTTTGTAATAAGGATACAAATTGTTTCTACTAAGGGATTTAAACTTGTATCTAATGAATCACGAAAAAAAATTTGGGTCGTTCGCGGCGACATTATACCGACTACAGGTTCGAATCAAAATATCAGTGTCGTGTCGACTGCTGACGACTCGGTGTGAAAGCATCTAGTACCAAATAACATTCTCTGCCGATATCGTGTCGGTGGTAGTGTGAAAATACCCATCGCACAACACAACCGGCCGCTGCCACGAGGCTGCAAAATTCTATTCACAACAACTACATGCAGTCAAAAGAATTCTCCAACTGCAATTTACTTCAGTTAGTAACTAGCTCTTGGCCGATATCGTGGCAGCGTGAAAACGTCCATCGTAGCCGTAGCACCACTCAATCGTTCCATTTTTAAAACACTAAAAGGGTAAAAAATGCTATTGATGTTGACATCGTCAACGATACAGTCAAACGAATTCTCCTGTTGGAATTGACTTGAGTTATAAAGTGACATACAAGTGCATGTTTTTTTTTTTTTTTACACAATTCAGATTTTTTCCCGAATAGCTCATTCATTGACGCCTTTGGCATATTAACTATAGGTACGTACTACATGCTAGCTCCAAGGTTGAGTATGTGATGCTCACCGAGTAAACCAATTCGATATTTCTGTCGAAGTATGCTATATCATACACGTGGGTTCTGAATACTAAAAGTACACTGAAATGTACAGTCATCGAGAGAAATAGCAAACTTGGTTTTTTGATACCAAGCTCTCAGGAAGTTTTTGAGATTACACTCTTAGCCAGACCGTCCCAGAAACCGATTTAGAGTCTAAATACGGAAACTAGAGTCTATTCTAATATCCAATAATGTTTTTGAATGCAAGCTGTTGGACCACTGGACGCTGACATTTGATTTTACATTACCTCACACTGCACGTCCATCAAGTGACATTGCACTGCGTTGCGTATACCAAAAGTTAGTGGCTTGAGCAAAATTAACGGTAGCAACCGTCTTTAAGACTGTCGCCTAATCTCAAACTCAAATAACGAATCTAAGCTTAAAATACAGTATTTTGATTTTGCGCTGTTTAGGCCGTTTTTCGAAATCGAGTTTTACTAAGTTTGTATATTAATATAGAAGTTGATTCTTTGTAAATCATATGTATGAGGATTTTTTTAAATAGGACATCTTTTATCTGAGTAATAAAATAATTTGTAACACGTGTGCTCGTAAATCCAATATTTATCAAGGAACACAATACATTTTCTGTTATTCAATACAAAGTGACACAAGTTACGTCGCTTACGCCATTTCTGACTAGGCAAATAAAATTCGTGTTGATGATATATGGCTTAATTGTTTTAGCAATTATCTGCGCGGGGTGGGTGCGGCGTAATTTGTGCTTTCTGGTTGCCGATCGCATTTGTCGCCTAAGCTCAACTAACCAGAGTGTAATTCTGTTATTTAACTCTCATCAAGTTTGAATGTTATCCCAATTAAATTACACGCTCAGATAAAACAAAACAAGATGACAAAGATCAGACAAAACAATGTTCATAATAAACTCTTCTGATGTTTTTTATCTAAATAGGAGAACACCAATTTTATTCGATAGCATTGCAGGATATAATTATATGTTAATACTATACTGTGACTTCTATGATCTCAACAAATAAGTGCTCTATCGCACTGGCAATTTGCGAGCGAGTGCAAAGCGAAGCGGAAACGCAACGGTTTCGACGCGTGTTCGCAACGAGCTCGCTGCGTTCTCGCTTCGTTCTATACTCGCTCGCAAATAGCCAGTGTTAAAGACTAAGAGCAACTATAGGAGAATTATCCCTCAGTTCAATAAACTAATGCCAACCAATTATTACGTTGATATTGCTGATTAGTGTATCTAAAACATGAGTAAAGTAGCACACGAAACTATACTACGAAAAAGAACCATATTGCAATATCATACAGGGTGGAGTTTTGAGGTGGGACAGTAAGGAAGGACATACCTTAGTTTGAGTAGGTATTTATATAAATATATACGTTTTGTAAAGATATTGACGAAAGGTTACACTAATGTGACTCATTTTGGTGCATATTTTTGATAACTTGTTTCGGTCAAAATGATTATTTTTGCTGTTATTTTCTAGGTCGTGATTTTCATTGACGTTCTGTTATTTTATATTTTATCTACAAAACACTTCAAAAACGTTGAAATGTGCAAGCGAGAAGTTTTTTGACGTTGGGTGCGATCTCTTCAGACAAAAGGCTTATAATATATTTTAATGAGCATTTAAACCATTTCTACGAGTATATATAAAATCTCATAAAAGTAGAGTAAAATTATCGAGGTTATATTTTTACTTTGTGGTGTGATGACACAAATTCTTTGTTGTTTTATCGTGGCGATTGCCGGCAACATTATTTAAGAGCCATTCGCCTTCTAACAGAGGGTTGACATGCGATTTGCTAGTTTTTTGTGTAAAATAAACACGTGCAATGCACTTATGCTTATTTTTTTTGTTATTACTAGACTCCACCTTTGACTTCGACCGCGTCCCGTTTGATCCTGTTGATGTTCCAACTGTGGTGACGAGGTTTTCAGGCCGCCTTAAGCTCTCCGTCCTGGCTTAACGACTGCTAGAGCCGAAACCGACAGTTAAACGTGCTTTCTTAAGCGTGGAAACGCTCAGATTTAAATGTCAATAGCGGTCACCCATCCAAATATTGCCCGCGCAGAACGTCGCATAACGTAGGTAATTGGTGGAGATTAGCTAAGCAAGTTACGCCGCGAGCGCTTATTTTGAGAAGTCCGGGAGATTACTGTTTAGCATTTATAATAATGAGGTTTGTGTATCTGGGTAAGGGCGATTTCAGACTGTCATCATCCCGACACCTAACACGATATCGGCGGAGTGCTAATATCACCGATATTTTGTGGTTTGGTGTAAGTTTTTTTGTAAACTCTAAAAACAAAACACCGTTACAAAAAGAAAACATTATGAAAACATGTATGCATAGATAAAACATTTTTAAATATGATGCTATCTTTTGCATGAATAAGTTATTTTTAGAAAAATGCAAGGAAATGCATATTTTATGAACTTATCGCTAGCAAGGTTCAAAAACATACAGTTTTTCCTGTACAAAATGTCATGAAATTAAAACTTAATACTACTTTGACATAACGCGTACCTAATACTCAATATCCACTCTTTTAACATAATATCTGCACAGGACTGTTAAGTTAGTTAATTAAATAAATAAAATTAAAAAGCCTACATCCTCAAAAATACTAAGTAGGTATCAAAAGATCGGAGGATCAAGTACACACAAGTTTCATTTGCGAAAAAATTGTTGCAATATTTGTATGGATAAAAATAGAATCGAACTACGGCTCAAAGGGCTCACACACGCAACACGTACAGCACATCATCATCATCATCCACAGCCCGACTTCACCCACTGCTGAGTATAGACCTCCCTTTGTTTGTGCCACTCCTCACGGTCCTGTGCCGATTCGACTTCGGATCTATGATCTTCGGATCTTCGACGTACAGCACAGACAGGAGAAAACAATAAGGCCCACAATAAAATTCCTAGCAAATAGGTAAGTACGACGGTAGGTAGGTACCTGGGTACCTACAATGTGAGCAAAATGAATGTTGAGCTAATTTGACTCTATATGAACGATCAGAATACCATTTCTGAACAAGTTGACATCTTTTTATAGCGAAACCCGATCGAAACAACTCAAAACATTACTTCGGCAACTTTTTTTTTGGGTTTCTAAAAAATACTCGTTATAAATTTCCTCTATACAACGAGGTCAATAAGAACATAATATGATTTAACAATGTTTATCGATTTTATTGCATGATTAAACATTAATTTACATCAACTGTAATTAAATTTAAATGGGCGACTGCGTTTCTAATTATACAACAATGTAACGTGAGGATGTATTGTTTTCTAAGGAATAATCAGTTTTTTTAATAATGTCTGTTTACATTTTACTACAAACTAACTCTTACCCGCGACTTCATTCGCGTGTGAGTAGCGCTATTCATACATCAGTGACATTTCACACCTTCTAGTCCCAAACTAAGCAAGCTTGTACTATGGGAACTAGATTGCTGATAGAATACATTTATATAAATGGTAACACCAAGACAAGGAACAAAAAATTATGTTTGCCACTTACAAAATGTTTGTTCTCGATGGGATCGAACCCACGACCCACAACACGGAAGGCAGACCTTGTACCAAATGCGCTGTGTGTGATGCCTGTCACTCATTCAGTTATAAGTAAACTCATATAATATTATTATCATTTGCAGCTGTTTGTAGGTAGCTCAACTGTTTCATGTGTATTTTGTAAATATTGTAAATACTGTATTAGTTGTAATTTTCTTTGTGAATAATGTTTAGTAACTCATACCAAGGTTAAAACCACAGCATCTCCTCACCAGATCTACAAAGGCTGTGATAAGTCTATATCAAGAGTGGAATAGCATGAAGAAGACCTATACCCAGCAGTGGGTGATATCGGGCTAAGATGATGATGATGTGCAAGTGCGGTCGGTCAAGTCGTCTATTCATTTGTGACGACTGTATGCCTGAACGCGTAATCGAATCAATTAAGTTGCAAATAGTGTTGGACTACTTCGAGTCCTTTCGGCTTCGGACAACATCAAAACCAGGTGTTTCTTGCAAACTTTCGGGTCAAATTTTAATACCTCTTTGCACAAAGGTGCAGCTGTGGTATCCCTACATAAATACCACTTTAGTATCGCGGTTTATTCATAGATCACATCCCATAGAGATTTATCTAGTTTCCTTGATTACATTACAGTCACGAACTCGGTCATACCTATGAGTGATAGCAAACAGTGACCGGACATGTTTTATAGGAGCAAGAGGCAAGACGAATTTCGCTTTTTAGAGCTGAAGTCCTGAAAAGCGATCCTATAGGTATAGGTAGGTATACTGAAGTTGTATGACGTGTGGACTGACATGTGATAGATTTATGCGCTTTGTAGATTTCCAACCTATATTAGACTGAATTTCTGATCGTTTTGGTTCAAACCAAAACTTTCTACCATCACACTGCTCGCCAACGACAGGGAATTCATCCACACACCCTAGAGCCAGCGTGGTCGCGCACCGTCCAGTTTCAGAGGAATTTCCCCCCGCGAACACTCAGGTTGTGGAACGATCTTCCTGTCGAGGCTTTCCCTAGTGACTACAACATGAGGCACTTCAAAAAGGGTGTTTTAAAATTCTTCAAGGGTCGGCAACGCGCATGTGATGCCTCTGGTGTTGCAGGCGCCCATAGGCTACGGTAACCGCTTCCCATCAGGCGGGCCGTACGCTTGTTTGCCTACTTAGTTGTATAAAAAAAATAAAAAAAAAACTACAAAGTTAACCGGAAGAAAATATTGTACCGCTATAAAACGTAGGCCGTCTTCAAATTTTTACTATAAAAAAACATGGCGCACACACATTGGTCGATAGCAGCCGACAGCTACATACAATGTCAAAGGATCGAATGAAAATGTTGGTTCCGACATAATGTAAAAGAAAAGCTTTTTGTAAGTATTAAATGTATAATAATACCTCTCAGCCGATATCTTGTGAGTGTCGTGTTGACGGTAGTCTGAAAATAACCACTAAAATTTCAAAATTCAAAACGGTCTAGCTCTTTAGAAAAAAGACACCATTTTCGGCTTTCGGCTTCATAATCGGGCTTAAATTTATGGTAGGCACTAGTATCGGAAGTCGCGGTTGGTTAGTTAGCCTATGGGAGACCCTGTCTACGTCACGTTGAGATGCGGTGCAGCCAGACATCTAAAGTGGAAGCTCTAGGACATTTTAGCATTTCTCGAGATCTGAAACCGGAAGCAGTTTACTTTTATTATAAGTTAATAAGTAGTAAGTCATATTCATCTAACTTAAACCTTTTATTCACAAAGAATTTTTTTTTCTTATAGTATGAATATTTATTCACAAAGAAAATTACAACTAATACAGTATTTACAATATTCACAATATTTACAAAATACATAATAATATGAAACAGCTGAGCCTGTAGTTGTAACTAGCTTTTATAAACTTATTGAAGATAATTATGAGAATATTTTTCTAAGACATTAAATTGGTTTGCACACTGGTTCTGTAGCTGGAACCAAAATATCGGTGTCGGAGCCGATACGGTGTGAGACCATCAGTACTAAATGTTTGAGATCTTTCCGCCGATGAGAATAATCTCGATGGCTGTCTGAAACGCAAAAGGACTTTTCACGTGTAGGTATCATCCGCCTAAACGGCGTATGCATGCAGCACTTTATATACAGAGTGTAATTTTGCCAAGTAAAACTAAATAAGTTTTTTTTTTGTTTTTTACCTACTGACAGAACGAAATCAGAGTTCATTTTAATATTTAGTTACGTTTTTTTAATGTTATGTTCATGTCTGAAAATAAATAACATTAATACGACTTGGTTTTGAGTTATGAAAAAAAAGTCAGTCTCATTTCAATTCGATTTAAAAAAAAAAGGAATAAGATTTATTGTTGCTTTTTACTAAATACATAATATCAGCATGTTATTCAAATTTAGCTACGAATAATGAATCAAAATAAAATCGAGTGCTTCTTTTGGCGCGCAAATATTTTTGTATCGCTTTTTTGCATTCCGTTTACTGTGTCAGTGATACAATGCGATGACGTCACAACGTGGGCAAAACCACGTAAAACTATATAGGAAAGGAATAACCAAGCGGACAGTCCACTACACAAATGCGTTTTATTTACACTTAATTTAGTATTGTCCACTGAAGCGTACTCGTACCACTATGCATTATGCATTGCACTGTTCATCAAACTGTCTGCGATAGATGTGTTATTATAACACTAACTTATAATGCATTTTCTAATCGAAACTTGGATAGATATTTATGGTTATCAGCACGGTATCATAATTATTAACTGTACTTACTCTAGTGTTAACCCTTTAATATGCCTTTTTTGAGAACAAATTTCTTTAAACCTTAACCTGTTTTAGCAATAACAGTAGACATATTTTCATTCGTCTCCCTTTTTAACCAACTTCATAAAAAGGAGGTTCTCAATTTGATTGTTTTTAACTATTTCAGAACTGTGTCATGTTAAAAATGATTCGGAATTTGGTTTTTATTTATAAGTAATACCTACTTGTCTTATACTAGAATTCTTAAACAGGCTGGCATGGCACCCCTACTTACATGTTTATGAATTTCAGCATTAGACTTTCAGATTGGTCTCATGGAAATTTCATGTTTTTAAATAAGTTCGGTACCTAGGTAGTTTGGTTTTTAAATCAATATACCTAACTGTAAAAATATCATCAAAATTTATAAAGTACTAGCCGTCTCCCGCGGCGTTGCTCGCGTTAGAGTGTGACTTTTCAAAATTCCTTTCTTAGTGCGCCCCTACACTATATAAGGAACCTACCCTCCAAATTTCATACCTCTAGGACTTATAGTTTAGGCTGTGCGTTGATTCTAAGTCAGCTTCAAAAGAGTTTTATATATATATTGATTAATAAATTTATTAAGTAGTACTTTTTTTTTTTAAGTATTTTAGTATTTTGCTTTTCTAGATTATGATAGACACAGAAACTCTGAAGTAAATAAATAAAACAATGTTAACTAAGTGTATGTATGTGTTTGGGACGACGACGGCGCACCCTTCAAAAACTTCGCCGCCATCACCGTGCAAATTGTTGCACAAAATAATACTAGAAGATGACGTGTCTTTTACTATATGTAGGTTACCTTAGCACAAATAGATTAGATAGTTACAATAGTACCTACCGATAAGAATTTTTTACCACATTATTGCATTTGAGACTAACAACAGTATTTTTTATTTTCAGGTAAGTTCCTCGTGAAATTCTGTCTGGAAAACAACATTGGCTGATTGTAATGTAAGTGGGTTACAAAATGACAATAATAACCTTTGCCGTCGTGATAGAAAACAAAAAACGATGTTTACATCCACGAAAAAATAAGCTTGCCATTTGAAAGTCCTCTGGATTTGGTATTGATGATGTCCATTTGCAAATTTTGCATGTTTTATATCCAGTAATTTCAAAAAACCAGGTGGTATTTACCTTTGTACAAGTAAAAGTTCATTAAAAAAGAATCGCAAACGCACTTACGGATCGGCGCGCCCCAGCGCCGTCGCCGCCCCCTTCGCATCAAAAACTCAAAAATACTGACCTGCGGCATACCATTAGGTATCTCCAGCGCATCGTCTGTCCCCCTCAAAAATCTCACAACTCTCACGGATTGCTCTATTTTCTCATCGACCTGCTCGGAACGGCCCCCAATTACCCAACGCCACGTGTGAAGTAAGAGCACGGATGCTGGACAGATAAAAACTCACTCCTTTACCGAAACGATCGATGGTGGACATAAAAAGAACAATTCGAAGTGCATCGCCTTTTTTCGATGGGGACGAGGCGGGGCGGCCCCCTTCGAGTGGTTAACGCGCCGCAAGTGCTTTCGGGCCTTGGTGATGGGCGCGCGTCACCGCTCGCTGGAATTAGCTCGGAGACGGCTCTGAGAGGCTTCCTAGACAGCCTGCCGCTGCGTAAGTAGCGCTTTGTTCGCGCCCGCGCCCGCGCGCCCACTATTGTACCAAATAACTTTCTTTTTCATTCAAAAATGATTATGAATACCCTCCCTTGCTGCAAAATTTTACTACTTTACAGGCAGCTTTTAAGGTTTTTCATTGTTTGGTAATCAAGCCTTTTGTAAGATGAAGGTGTTGTTTTATACTACTGAACAAAAAACACATTTATTGTGTCGACTATCCAGAGTGTCCCTCGACCTGACATTTGTACGGAACGTTTGTTCCTACCACACTTTGCAATTCAAACTAAAGTCACATACCTATTTCCTTGTTTAGTAGGTCATCATTTATTCAGATAAAATGTATGGCAAACATTTCACAGCGCCATCTTACTCCAAATTAGACAAATACACAGTCCCTTGCTTCGCATCCTCGTTAGTGCGAAGCATGGCCCTAACCCTAAATGCATTACACAGTAGACACCTCAGAGTGCGCACCATATCCGCCTTGAATGCGCTTAGGGTTGCCGCACACTATGTAGACGGAATAAGGGGCGAATAGACGATGCGTTTTAGGATTGTGGCCGTGTACCTTGAAGTAATCCCTGTGGGAACCGAACGTGAATGCATTGTTGTAGTTTAGGATTAGCAATGAATCTATTAGCTAGGATGCAAGAAATGTTGATTTTATTCATGTTGTATGACTATTATTTTTCTTAGTTCGTGGAAATCAAGAATAAAAAACTTATTCTGTTTGAATGAATATTAATACAATTTTTTTTTTTAGAATGTTCACTTCAAAGGTAATTCTGTTAGAATGAAACATTTATTCACAAAGAAAATTACAACTAATACAGTATTTACAATATTCACAATATTTACAAAATACAATTTATTTAAAATTAATGCATCTTAAATAGTTTAATGCGGAAAACTTCGAAGATCTCCAAGACATGCTACAACAACTTTATGATGCTTCTTCCGAAGTAGGCCTTAGGATGAATATGTCCAAGACGAAGATTATGGCGAACATCTCTGACCTCACGGATCCGACCGTAATAGTTGGATGTGAGAGGTTAGAGTTGGTTGACCGGTATGTTTATCTTGGACATACTCTCTCCTTTGGCAAAGAACATCAATGCAAGGAGATCGCTCGAAGAATACAACTGGGATGGGCTGCGTTTAGTAAATTGGACGACATTCTTAAGTCAGCTGAGATACCACAGTGTCTGAAGACCCGCCTTTATAACCAGTGTGTTTTGCCTACCATGACTTACGGTGCCGAGACGTGGACGCTCACGAAGGAGGCTGTGTACAGGATGAGAGTTGCACAGAGAGCCATGGAGCGTGCCATGCTCGGCATCAAGCTTATAGACCGTGTTCCCAATGTTCAGATCCGAAGTCGAACAAGGGTCAAAGACATTGGGAATCGCATAACGGAACTAAAATGGAGTTGGGCAGGACACCTGGCAAGGCGAGGTGACGACAGGTGGAGTAAGGCGCTAGCTGAATGGCGTCCAAGAACCGGTCACAGAAACGTCGGTCGACCAGCAGCGAGATGGGCAGACGATGTTGCGAACATCGCGGGCAGGACGTGGATGAGATCGGCACAGGACCGTGAGGAGTGGCACAAACAAAGGGAGGCCTATACTCAGCAGTGGGTGAAGTCGGGCTGTGGATGATGATGATGAAATAGTTTAATACATCTACATAACTTTCCTGGTTTTGTGCAAAATATTAATTATGAGTAAAACTTTTATAAGCAATACCTTATCAAACACAAATAAACAAAATTTATTATTAAAATCTCGCGTATGCGTCCATTGCAAAGTCCATACAAAATGACAGTGATCTAGTTTCTAGCCCTCCTAATTCATCTTCATTGTTACATTATGAAGAGCGATGGACGACGCACAACTGAATACATTAGTGCATTCAGCGACATTTGCATCCAATTCTGAAGTGCTGATACCGAATCGTAATAAAACATACCATAGTACCATTACAGGGTGTACCAGAACTAGTAGGAATGTTATCCAAAATTCCTCCATTCACACCACGAGAACAGCCATAATGTCTACACCTGGGTGTCTTGGTGTTACTAGGTATTATAAGTCTGGATTTACAAAAAAAGTACATAAGTAATCTTTAGCAATCTAGTTCCCATAGTACAAGCTATGCTTAGTTTGGGATTAGAAGGCATAGCGTTAAATATCCATGAATATTGATTATATTTTATAACTTTTGTTAATTGAGTATTTTCATTAACGAATTGTGCGTCGGAATAAATGGGATATTGTAGTTCGTAAGTGGATTGATACCGTCCGCTCACAGTGTTGCTTCCATAAAAAAAGTTGTTCATAATGATGCCAACTTTAAGCTCCAGGAGTTTACAGCATTGGTCTTGTTTCACCGTGTATAGGAAATCCATATTCCGTGAGCAGCCAGACTGGTAATATTTGCATTATACAAACATGGTTTCCGAGGCGAGAAACCGCAACTATTCATTTTAGGGTGGTACTCGTCGACATTAGTAAATCAAACTAATTTCACAGAGTTGCTAAAATATTTGATAAAGCTAGCGAGGGGTTTCAATGAAAGGTATGTCATCACACAAATATAACCATAGACCAACAAAGACCCGGTGCAATCGTTGTCTCATCATAACCTGCCACGTCTCTGAACCGTTTTCATACTAAATCATAAGGTACTCTGTGAGTAAATAGTAACATTAGAGCGTTTCAGCGCGTTTTTTGCCGTCAAAAGCTTCTTATTTTCGTACACACATCGCTTGACATTATGCTGGGCAGCGAAAGCAGTTCAGAACTTACGATCAGGGGGCTCAAAAAATATCTATGACCATTATTTTTCGCTTAGCTGACTATGGAACCTTAGTCAGCCATGGTGTTTTATGAATGGGGCAGTCAGTAACCTAACAAAAACTTAGTTTTTTAGTCATTAGTTAACGTCAAAAATTGTATTATGTAAAATTACAAGAATTATTTAGAATCGTCTAAGTACTTATACTAACTGATTCTAGATATCAGTTCTAAGCCTAGAGCTTGAGAAGAACGGGTAAAGAACTACAGTCTGGTTCCAACCTTTTTTTTGTATACAATCCTCCTTACAAAGAAATACCTATACGTTCCTAGTAAGTAGGTAGGTACATATAAAATACACAATAATCATCATTTATATCTACCGTCTTAACATAATAAAGGGTCGTGCAAAGGATTTCTTGGTGAAAAGGGTGCTTTTATTTTCATGTACTGACATAAGTAGGTAAGGTACTTGTAAATTATAATGTGCAGTTCCGTCAATAGAATGTGCGACGCCGCCGCCGACGCCCTCTGGTGACAAACAGGACTTTTGTAGAACTTAGCAGTAGGGCTATGTAGGTACTTAATAAAGTGAGATTTCATTTTGAAACCTATAGAAATTATGTGAAGGCGACGACTGTTGTATGTAGTTTTCGTCTCCGCTAATATCAATTATCGCCACCCTGTATAAATAAAAAAAATTACTTGTAATACTTATAAGTACTTTTTGATACCTTTCTAAAGAATGTAACCTAATATGACCACAATCTAGCCACAATGTGGGCTAATGAATATGTACACTTGTCGTATACTACGCACCTACCGACTTACTCAAAAATTATCGAATTCTTCTTACAATATGGAAACGGAACTCTGAGACCGTAAGAGCGGTTACGCACTACTCTGATCCGAATCCGATCCGAACCCGTGAAAATATTTCTGTATCTAAAATAATATACAGAAATCGGATGACGGATGACGGATCTAGTGCGTAAACTACCATAGAAATATAGTTCTACGCCTACGCCGGATTCGGATTCGGATCGGATGTAGTGCGTAACCACTCTAACTGTAAACGGCGGAAAACTCCACCACCGCCCTCTCGCGTCTCGTCTCAAGGTGAACGACCGGAGTTACTTACCGCCCGCCCGACCACGTGACCCGCCCAGCACTTGAGCTAGGTCAGGGTCGCGGCGACATCTCACCCGATACACTCTGACCCCTCAGATCGTACCTCCGCAAGTGGAATGCAGCTCAGCCTTGACTGGCGGCCGGCGACGACGTATCGCCCGATTTTTTCGTTCGGTTAGTTCTGATATCCGATGGGTCAGGTCGATGACCTGTAGGTCAAGGATATGTGAAATTACGTGTTTGCGTGCGACTTTCTCAAGAGAGCAACTTTGTCGTCGGAAATAATTTTATTCTCTTGTGGAACTCTACTAACGGCTCTATCTGGCGCTATTGTAGGTTCTAGACACGCGTTTTCTAATCAAGTATTTGTGTATTATTCTCTTTTAGAAATAAAACTAAGGTAGGTTAAGTTAATAGGTATTAATCGGTAAGTTGGTAGGTGTAGGTACGTAAGACTCCCTACGATTTTAAACGAGCGCCATCTCTTATTTAAGAAAAGAAGCATTCTGACAAAGCTCCCATTTTTGTAACTGTAGTGTTTGCATCTATTCAGTAGATGCGTTACCTACCCTGTCTCACGTGCACGAGTGGTTAGGTAACTGTCAGTGTCAAACTCCCGACCTGTCAATGTCACCCGTACGTAAGGGCGGGAGACGAGGGGGTCGAGGAAAAAGCCGACGGAGACGGTCACAGACGGCAGGTGTGGAAGACCAGCTTGGTGTATCAGTGAGCCAGGGATAATATGAAATACAGTATTTTACAGTAACATTCTAGGGATTTGTACTAAAAAATCTGAACCATATTGAATTAATATAAGTACCGTGAAAGTAAGTAGGTAATGTGTAATAAATTATAGGTATTTTATTTAAATCCCTTATAGCTATACATTATTGTATGTAGTGTAATTAGATGCTTAAATTACCTACACTTGTCCCACGAAACAGTTAAGTCATATTTCCTTCGTATAAGTAATATAGAAGAGAAATAAAACGTAAGTACCTACCTAATTACAATAGAAAGATAATGGTAGTACCGCGCCTTGCCAGTGGGTTGGGTACTTTGGGTAGGCACAAAATGTTTTATTATCATTTTATATTATTAATTTATATATGGGTTCCCTCGTGCTGAGTGTGCCGGGCCAATTTCATTATTATTTCAATCAACTGAATGTAAATTTATTCAACAATCTCACGAGGTAATTGCGATGTTGCCGTCTCTATAGGTACGTACGTCTCTGTCTGACGTTATTATAATATTCGCTAGTCCCCGCATTCTTATGCGTTCAATCAAACCTAACCGTCGGCGTACGGCCAGCAACCAAATGTTTTTACATTGTTTTACCAAATTGAATTTATGTATTATCCTTCAGATATATTATGAATAACTCAGCATAATCATAAAACAATCCGTTTCCTTTATTTTATAAACCATTTGGTGACAGTATTTTAAGTAGGTACAATTTGTACGGTACCTACTTGTAAAATACATTATCGTGTGCTCTAAGTACCTCTAGAAGTCTAGATAAAGTTCAAAATTCTTAATAATACATATTGTCTCTACTAAGATATTGACAACATAGAAACTAAACTTTCCCAGACAATTCACTAAATATTTTAAGAATATTATTGCTGTAATTTCTGTATATTATGTATTTTTTTACACCAAAAATAAATATCTTAAAATATTCACTGAATTGTCTGGGAAAGTACAGAGTCTTGTATTTCAGCGCTCATTAGATATAGATGCGGCACCATCATAATTCCATGACTCGCTTAACAGATGTACTGCATACTTAATGTTTCAGTTTCAGAGCGAAGTGTTGAGGCTCTTTCACACGAAGCGGGAAATAAGTCACGCTATGGGCGTTTGCACACTAGCAGAGCCCGTAGTCTAAGTTTTGTTATGTTGATTTGTATTGATGATGGGTAGCCTCTTCAATGAAAAGCTTCTTTGATAAAATATAAATTAACTGTTGTTACAGGATACAATGGAATAAAAATTATTTTTAAAGTCAAATCGACGCGCGTGCACTTTTTTCTTGTCTCCAGTGACACCGTTTGCAATTCTGCGCTTATCAGCGTTATTAGGCGCTTATCGTATTTTCATACAAATTACCTCGTAAGTCGCTTCTCGATATGCGTTTCGATCAACAAAACAAAACTCAGACTACATGATCAGAATATAACGCTACTATAGGTACCGACAATCGACATGTCAGTTGTTCAAATAAAAATGTCTGTTTCGGCCTTATTAGCTCTCCGCTTTGCTCGGTAGAGCTGAGTTGTCAGATGGCCACTTGAGTATACCTGAGACGTTTCAAAACAATCTTTGTTATTTTACTCAATAAACGCATAACAAACATTTTATGCGTCTCTGACACCTTGCAGCGGCATATCGCGACACTGCAGGAGTCGTGTGAAAGCACTGCTATATATAAATACAGAATAATACATGTTGATGCACGCTTATCCGTTTTCATCGTTAATTATTCAATATTAATTCGCTCGGCACGGGTATATATTTTAAAACGTCCTCGCGATAAAAACACCCTGTTTTATTAATGTGTACAGTACAATGGATTCTGTTGGTGTATCAGATTTGCCTTTCCAATTTGTGCTGCTTATTATGCATGCAGTTATTTCTGTAAGAATAAATTACTGAGCTATATTAAAATTACTTGTACTTAGGCTGGAAAGAATGTTAAATTATTGAGTTTTCGTGCATTGTATATAGGATCGTCTAGTCTGAAAACCAGGACCTATAGGATAGCTTTACCATCAGAGCTGAGTTAAGTTACGTTGCTAAGGATGTGTTTGACATCAACCAATAGGAATCATCATCATCATCAATATATATAAAACTCTTTTGAAGCTGACAGAGAATCAACGCACAGCCTAAACTATAAGTTCTAGAGGTATGAAATTTGGAGGGTAGGATCCTTATATAGTGTAGAGGTGCACTAAAAAAGAATTTTGAATAGTCGCACCCTAAAGGGTCTAGAACGCGAGCAACGCCGCGGGCGACGGCTAGTGTAATATGAAAACAAACGATCTGAACTTGGACGAACTATTCGTCCAAGTTTCGTATCCAATTATGAACACTGAGCAAGTAACTGCATCAAATTCAAATCAAAAGCTCAGATTTGCATTTCCAATTCAGTTCGACCAAGCAAGGTGGTTTACACAAGTTCAGGAACTGTGCAACCGAGCGAAGTGAGTGCAAACCTCTAACTTCGTGAGAAACTGCCATCATATGCTCATTTCCAGTATCCAATAGTTTTACCTCAGTAAAGGCATTGTATAATAGCAGCCTTGTTTTAACCCCCGTCCAAAAAGGGAAGGGTGCTATAATATTGACAACGTTGTGTGTGACGTTTGTTAGTCGCCCTCGTAGCTCTAAAAGTAGGGCTACGATGTGAATGCTGTTTTTTTTGGTTTTTTAAGGTTGATTGTGTGGGATATTAGGGTTAGTTTTTTAAAAAATTGGTGTATCCTTTCCCAAGTAATGAGGATATTCGTAAACTATGAAAAATTATTTTGAAGAATCTCTGTAGAAATCTTAAATTTTTTTTCAGTCTTGTTTCAGTAATCTCAGTCATAATTGTATTTTGATACATTACTCTACATACCTAAGCTAACCTCAAATCCATCGCAGACAAAGCCAATACAAGATCATTTCTCAAGTTCAATAAACAAGATGTTGGGATGGGGGATTGTATTGCGATCGAAAGTGACAATAGCTGCCGTGTCTTGCGTGCCTAACACCGATCCGGGAAGATATTGGATGCCAGTCTTGTCATGCGAACAGCTGGTACACTTTCGTCCGAGACAAAGCTATCTATCAATAAAATCTCGCTTTGTCCGACATCTCTGAGTAATCTGTCTAAAGTAGAGACGGAAACATTTATAAAATTATACTTAATAAATGATCAGCTTAATCATGAGATTGTGAAATAGGAACTTAGTCTCATTGACCGTACTATTAACCACAAAACCATTCTGAAACTAAATACTTACTAGTAGTTCTATGTCGGGAACATGCATAAAAGAAAGATCTATTGCCACTTAACAAATTTTGATGGAAATAGTCAAGGGGTCGTAAGAAATGTTACCGACATAGAGAGGTCTATATGACATGTATAGTATATGGTATAAGTTTCATTGAAATTGGTCCAGTAGGTATGGCGTGATCCGTGAACAAACAAACACACAAACTCAATTTTCGAAATCAAACACGTTTATTTAGTAGGTAGATCTGCATATTTAGTTTATCCATATCTTTAATTTTAGTTTTTGGCTTTTTACAGTTTTATAATTAGTATAGATTCTACTGCAGTGAGCTAGCTGAATTGTTCGCACTAATGGTTGATTCACTAAAACTTGAGCAATGTATTTGCAATCCCAACTCAACACAAACTTGACTTTATGAAAATTGTTTGAGTGACGTTGCCACTCCAAGCCGCAAAGTCCTCCAACTTAGTCACAAACAATTTGTATTTGTAATACTCGTCGCTATACATGAGATACAAAGATGATATACCTACTATGTACATTATACAGAGTATAGCAGACGAATTAAAGTGTAGAAAATATATTATTTTTTTCGCGAAGCACTGTCAAAGGCCACCAAATTTCAATTTTGTTTATAAACCCGCCTTTGAAATAGCAAAAAGATCGAATCGCGACCGAGGCAAACGAATTTTTCATAACTACACGTCCCACTCTCAAAGCCGTGGTTGTTAAACGTAAGTGCATGCCGTCCAACGAATATTGGACTTGTACGTACCCTCCGAACTCGACCAATAAGACATTATTGGAACAGCGGAAAACAAATTGAGGTTCTTTGAAAAGCTAAGGAGCGCTGAAATGCCATATTTCAAGAATGTTTATGCTTGATCGCTCTGTTTGTCCGAAAAATGCAGCTATTGAATGAGATTTGGTGCCTATGGAATATTGAAAGCTGCAAGAGGCGACGCACGCACCGCCCGGCGGGGGCCACCCCCTGCGCGCCTCCTTTCCTAAACCTCCACGCAAACACTACCTACACGTTTGCTTGGCAACATTTCATGCTTAGTGTATACAAATCATGGCGCTGCAGCAGACCGCGCAAAGGGAATTTGGTCGGGAGCAGCGTACGACTCATCAAATACCTATACGGTAATAATCATTAATATCTCATGATTTTTCATTATTATCTTGGCGTACCTACCTATTCCTTAAATTAAACCAAATGACGGTGATTCAAATGCAAGAACTCATTTCCAAAAGTATGTATCTATTATAACTCCAACCATTAAATCTAAACGCGCTGAGGTCAATCGCAGGAGTTCTTTTGGGATGGTGCTAGTTAAGCAAAGCTGTGTGTGAGGGATGTAAAATAGGAACCGAATACTACAGGATGTAGGACAATGCTTAAACATAGTTTACCACATTCTAAGAAGAGTAGGCAGTTTTTTGGTTCTTCAGTATAAAATCTGGCAATCGTTACGGGTAAAGCGTTTTATTTTTTAGCTTTTGCGAACACTCCGTAACCGATCAGAAAATGTATCTTTACTTACCAAATATTTTTGGTATGCAGATTAAAATATAAAGCGTGATGGAACTCCTATGGGAAGGGAGAAGTGCGTATTTTACGTGTGTATAGCCGCGGGCGGGCACTAGCTCTGCATAAATTAGGTAATTTAGATGGTAATGCCTCGACCAGCTGTTTAGAAGTGTTACCATGCATATTCTACGCGTAGGTATAGACGGGATGCGGGTGCTGTCAAGAATTAACATTGTCACCACAGGTACGTGCGCGCTGCCGTTCGAAATGAATATTCTAAAGATACTTATAGTGGCCAAAAACTTCCTCAACAGAGTTGACCTTACAAACTTACGTATCGTTCGGCCATTTTTACTATGAATAATCGCCCGCATAAGTTATAGTGCAGTGGGTGACTAACCCGAAAAACTGAACCCATCGAAGCAAACGTCACGTTTGATAAGCTCTACTAGCACACGTGTGATTTAATCACTGTCAATCGCAATCAATCCAAGCCGAGCCGGTCAAATTAGGCTCCCGTTGGCTGACTGAGTACCTTCGTTACAATAATTAATTCTGTTTAGACGGTACCATCTAGGAATCGATGTCCAAATTAAAACAAACATGCAGTGTCATAGGATTAGTATTGTTATAAAAACGAGCTCTTACAATCAAGATATCACGGACACGCGAAGAAAAATGCTAACACGAATGATAAACAAATAAATAAACTGAATGTAAAATAAATGTTATACAAGGTGTAATATGACCACTCCTGAAAACTTCTGGATGTTAAAGTACGCGTCAATTCGAACAACTTTTATTAACTAACCAAACATTTAGTGCCAAAAAACACCGAATCCATACATTTTACCAAAAAGATACCTATTATATGTGGTACGTAGAAAAACGTGTGTTCATATTGTTGGATTATTTTAACTTTCGGGAGTGATCTTCTAACACTACCTACACGACATCTCCAAAAACTCGATTCTAGTGCCACATGCTGTTTTAGTCTTCAAACACACTCCTTTGTGTAGTTGACACGCCATTGTGTAAACTACCCGTAGTTGTAATACTTGCCTACCGTAAGGATCCCCTCGTTGCAAGCTAGTTGCGGTGGTAGTACTATAAAATATCAGATTATTTAGAAGACAAACAAGCTTGGGACGAACTAGCTCCAACTCATCCAATAAAAATAAAATTGTAATCATACCTAATCATACAAAACGTAATGACGTATCAAAGTGATCAGTGAGATTTTATTGAATAAAAGCTTTTTGACTTTGACTTTGAGTACAAAAACTACATTTTTCTCATGACGTTTTCATTCACAGTTAGTTTTATAATAATATATCAATCCATTCAAAATACATAATCATAATAACGGAGGATGTTCAACACATAAAATAAAAATTAAATTTAAGAAAAAGAAAAAATAAATACATTATTATATGCATAAAATATATTCATAGGAAGAAATCTAAATGCTGTAACTTTGTTAGTAAATACTTGCTTATTCATCGCTGTAATCGTTTTCTGAGCTCATCATACATTTGATTTAGTATGGTTTTTTTCTTATTCTTATGCACTTATTGTTTTATATCCTATACTTACTTTAGTAATTTCGACTGTCTGTTTAAAAAATTATATTTTATAAAAATTAAATCCGTAATTGGCTATAGGACTAGTCTAGTAAGATATTATTTAATAGTATTAAGGGCTGTGGGTTTTGTTAAATAAATAAAATAAAATAAAATAATCACTTATACGGTTGGTAAAGATCTTAAAAATAGGTGCACTAAAATCCTGTACAGGCGTATGAATGGGTATTACTATACACTAATCGTAATTTGAAGGTAAAAAGAAGAGTTGAATATATCCCATGTCACAGATATTCAGTTGTCTGTACAATTCAGCAAAAGACAGAGGCCACAATCTGCCGGCCGACGTCGACGCATAAACACCGCATTCCCTCGAGTGCCGCTCGCACAAAGTCAGTCTGATTCCGAATGCAAAACGCGTAGGAAGCGCACCTATCTAATATTGCCCGATGTATTTTGAATAATTGCGGGGCAAAGCCTGTGCTGATTGCGTGCACAAAGAGCGGACAGCACCACGGAAAGTGTCTTCTTTGGATTTGGCGCGTCAACCGACGCTTTGTGGTGAGGAGTGTGAGGACGCCAAAACTACGACTTGTTTCACAAATTCAGGCTTCCAGTCCGGTGTTTGCAGGTTTTGTTTGTGTTCTTGTGGGATTAGTACACGTGACGTGTGCTGACTGCATACCCTTTCACACCTTCTCAAGTAGGTTTATGAGATGGACGTCGAGCTTTTGATATACACACACACACCCTTACAGTTGCATTTCTTTCGATAAATAAATAGTTTTTTTTTGTACCGAATTTTTTCACAAAGTTTCTACAGAATGTCATTCATAAGAAAAATATTGTTTGAGAAGTAAGTTCTTGCTATCTCTTAGTCACGATCCTTCAGGATCTGAAAGTACCTTGCAAAATAATAATACATCACCAACTCCAGATCCGTTAAAAAGGCTGACAGTGAAAAAACTGTAGAGTGAAAGCAGTTATTATGACAAATATATTTCATTTTCCATTCATATCATTGAATGTGGAAAGTGTAGGCGTGGTGGATGCAAAGGAAATAACCAAGGAAGTGCATCACTGCACAATTCAATGCTACGACCTATATGCCACAGAGCAACAAGCTAAGCTCGAAAGATAGAGACTTTTATACTAGCGATTAACACATCAGCATCTCTATGAAAACCAGTAAAAAAGACGTAAAAGCTATAAATAAACTAAAGATGAAATTCAATTGTGCTGTTTTCTCTATTTCATTCAGCTGATTTGTAATCAGTAAACATCGAGCCCACATTTTGTACACATACAACACAGAATAAAATGCTAGCTGAGCTATAATTACGAAATTAACCTATTTCAAGGCCATTTGCCACACTTATACACATACCTACGAACAACGACAAAGTTAAAGATAATGAACACTTAGCTTATTGAAATATTTTACCTTGTAATGACAAACAGACACCGCTAATTTTAAATAGGATTAAGGTTATGTAAGTAAATGAGCTCTTTGAGTGTGGCAGTGAGTAATAGAAAAAAAATTGTGGCGTCTCCATAACGGCGAATGTTTTTCGCTCTGTGTGGAATTCTAATCACTCGCTTAAATATTCATAATGTCCTTCCACTTAGCGCCCCGCTTTTTTTCATTTTTCTACCGTTTTGTTGAAGGCAAAGGCTGTGGTGTGGACAGTTACATCCATTACCAATCGGTTTTCTTTTGTTTCGTTATGTCACTGGGCTATGGACACGTAAACTGTGAGGTTTTAATAGTAGATTGATTGATACACATGGGGTTAAAGCAATGAATCCAAAGCGAAAAACTATTTTCTTGTATAGGTGCCACAGCAAAATGATTTTTCTCTACCTATATACATTATCATATCATGATCACCATTCTCCTGGAACAAACCTGGACGCCCTATTACTTAATGTAATTCAAGGTGGAATGCTTTCAGTTCAGGTAATGTACTTTGTCTACACTTAATAACAATATCATCGAACTCAAAGCAGCAAAAATGAGCAGTCTCCTAACTAACTTTCAGTTCCATGGTTCACCTTAATAGGGCCTAATGGAACCGGACGTAGAACCAGAAGAAAATTTTCCGTCCCCTAACTTACTTTCTGTTCCACGGGATACCTAAACAAGGCAGTAATGCAATTGTGTAGCGACCAGACGTGCTGATATAGGTACAACCTGTAAAGATTGATGACTATGCCTTCAACTGGTTAATGCAGCCGTCATAATGCTGGGAGCAATCAAACCTTTTTACGTTTGAATAAAACATTTTTGTCTTAGCCAACCACATTTAATAAAATAAAATCATAATAATGCTGCAAGTTAACGCAAGGGCATGAAAATTGTAAGGATGCCATAGTTATCCTTTGTAACATCTTTTTTCTCCCAGATTTGAACTGTGCCTTGATCACGAATAAATCTGACAGTCGCCGCGTTAACGTATTCTAGTTATATTGCGCGTCAATGCCAGCTCGACTGCCAACCGTTGTAGTGTCACCGCGCAGTGTATCTCGGATACGCTCGCATTACGATACGTTTGCGATTGTCACATTTATTCGTGATCAAGGCACTGGTGTACTAGCGTGTAGCACCAGTACAATGTGGTCTTGGCATCGTACTGTGTAGCTGATGCTTTATTTAATCAATTGTCATTTGTGCGATAGCGAACGTCAAATGAATGACGACTCTAGGTTCTGCGGGCTCCCGGGAGCACACATCGAAATATAATAAAACAGGAGCACACACGTATCTATGGTTGCCAAAACCCACCATCCTGTCTTAACCTATTTTGCTGGACATTAGGTTCTCAGGTATTTGCATATACTTTGTATTTCGCTGGTTGACGTTCTATTTGGTTCTATTAGATCTGCAGCTTAGCTGAAACGTCATTGTTCAGCTGGATCAAAAAAGCCTAAATACAGATAAAATAACGGTTCAGCTGCGTTTCAGCTATCAAATTGTATAGTAGACACGAAATAAAAGATAAAAAAAATCGGTTCAGTTGCGTTTTAACTGACAAGATTGTTAGTGGAATTGGCACAATTCGGACATAATTTTTTGACAGTTTTGTATGAGAGTGAAACAGTGAAGGAAATGGCCTTTTTCGTAGCTAGTTATGAAAATGGACCAGAAGAGAATTTCTACTCAAATGTACGCTTGAGCCTGAATTCTTTATCAGAATACAGACCTCAATCCCAAACTTAGTAAAGCGTGTGCTCTAAGGACCGATTACTTATATAGGATACAATAAAATTTGGCAGGGTCCAAAATCTGACAAGCTCTTAATTTAGTTAGGCAGGTGAAATACTTATAGAGTGTATTATGATCGTTGTGATCTATCAATACCGAAAATTTGGGTTGGGTAAAGTATCCATAATATTACCTATTATTGTTAATATTGATGAAAACATTTTTTATTGAACCAACACTACAACAGGACAAAAAAAAATCGTTTCATAATATATCACTAGTTTTTCTGGCGTTAAGAGTACCTACTTAAGTACTTAACCTCAACCCTAAATTTTACACCTGGTATTATTTTGCAAGGATTTCAATTAAATCTTTGAGAAAAAATATAAAAAATTGCCTGAACATTGTCAGTCAGTTCTCGGTGTATTAATTTTCCAAATAACCGTACTTAGCTTTTACGAAATTAATTCAAACGAAAACAAAAAAATACATTATTTCTTGAGTAATAAACCACGTACCTATTACCTATTGCCAAACTGGTATTTTCTAGACATTTCTAATACATGCCTACAACCCTAACGGTAGGGTGGCGGGTGGTCTCTGGGTGGTGACCACTGTTAGATCGATTCCTATCGTGGTTATTATTCTGTGGTAATTAGAATGCGCGCTTCTAGGTACCTACGCTGTTAGACGAGGAGCACCAAATTTGCAATGAAAATTTGCTTATAATGATATTTTCGGGAAAACCGAATAACATGCACAAGGTAGGTAAGTTAATTATGAAGCGTCGTTTTATTTACGACGCTTGCACTTTGAACCTTGTTTATTTTCAAAATGATCGGTTGTGAATTGTGATACATTTTGGGGGACTAAAAGAATTTGGGGCAAATTGGCAGCAGGTCCTAAATTTTTTTTAAACTTGCAATTATGCAATTTTATTTATTACATACAATGCAGTTTTAAAAAACTCTTGAACTTCTTGAAAAAGGGAATAGATATTCCACTTCAAAAAACCCAGATTTTCAGATAATATGCGCTATTTCCAATAGTTTAAGGTGCGTTAGATTGGAGTGTAATTGCAGATGTAATTACTCCTAAATTTTGAATTTATGTCTACATATCTTTGCATATCTACTAAATACAGCGTGTTCGCAGCGTGCGTTAAATACATTAAGCACGTTTGGTCTAACCCTATTAAGTATGTAGAACTCGCATGGCAGAATTTCATTTATAGTTGCAAGCCTGTCTGTATGAAAACGATTTGATAACCTATGTACGAAAGTTACCGAGGTATACCTTACTCGTACATACCAATTTTACCATGTACAAATCTATATATATCCTTTAATATTATAAACGAGAACGTTTGTAAGGGTGTATGGATGTATGTATAGATGTATTGAAGTATGTATGTATGTTTGTTCCTTTTTCACGAAAAAACTATTTGGATGAATCTTGGAATATATATTGCCCGTGGCCTTGATTAACACTTAGGCTACTTTTTACCCGAGAAAATCAATGAGACGCGAACTCTTCAGAAACGCCTAGAAGATTTCGCATAGCAAATTGCACATCTAATCCTGCGTTGACGAAGTCGCAGGCACCAGCTGGCATGATATAAAGATAATATGTACTTAGGTTAAGGGCGTCGGTGTAATTACAGGCACATGAGACTTCAAGATCTTTACGTCTCAGAGTGATGGACGCAGTGCATTGACTTACAGGGCACGTCCTCATTGGACTTGGTCTGTAAGGTAATGCATTGTTATAGGCAGCAGAAGTTACCACTTGGCATCAGGTGAGCTATCAGCTTGTTCCTTTAATTTTATCATTAAAAAAAAAGGTTATTGAAAAGTTACGGTCTAAAAAATGTAATAGTAAGGTAGGTAGGTGCCTAATCTTTCAGATTTCTAGTTTTACGCACATAATTTTAAACTATATTTTTCTCAAGCATAAACATTGAGATTATATCGGTCTGTAATATGAAGTAAAAAAACTCTCCATTGGCTCCTCGAGTATTAGTATACCCGGTGGGTAATTTATAACTGAATTAATTGTGTGTTTCGATGCGAGTTGAGTTCTTAGTGATGTTTGATAGGGTTAAATGACGTCATTAATTTACATTAGTAATATTTTAACAAACATTGATATTGAGTCTTCAACCGATGCCGTATTAGTAATTACCATTTTGTACAAAAAATATTAGTTTTAAATTGTATTTTTTTTGTTTCGGATATTAAGGAAAATTAATTCAGCAAACGCAGATAGCAGTTTCGCAATACGCGCCCACCCTGTGAGCATTTGACTCTGCAAAAATAGTCGCAAACGAACAATAAGAATAAAGGAAAGTGGTGGGCCCGTTTACCCCTCCACGCGACTTCACACCGGCTTTGTTCAAACCAACACACGATAGTGCCAAAGAAAAGTGTACTTGTATTGGCGAATAGTGACACAAAGTTCATTAAAGGCGAGCTGAGCGTGTCTGAGTGGACGCTAGCGAGAGGGAGATGCCCCCTCTCCCCACGTGGACCTAATAACCGCCAGCCTAATATTTTATAAATGAATATTAACGCGTACATTTGCTGCGTATTGTCAAATTTGGAAGGCGAAATGTCGCACTTACCTACTTCACGCGCGTAATAATAACGTACAGTTTGCGGACCGAATATAGATATTATTTTGATAATTAATGGGCAATGGGCATTGCGGTTAATAACGCTACCCATCGGTTTAACATTCATTTGTTTTTTACAATTTTTATATCATTTTTCTAGCACTTTATTTTAAGTAATTTCTCATAAAATAAGCCGGACTACCATGTTAAATATGTAAGAACTTTGTCCTTTGACTTTATGCATTCCCCCAACTCCAAGTACTGACCGCTGCTAATGGACTGACTCCATACCTCTCGCCATCAGTTAGTGTTTCCACCAGCGCTATAATACTCTTAGCACTGGTTTGTATAATGAACTTTCAAACGTACATACATAAAAACTCATAAATGTACGGAACAGTGTGCTGTGGATTTGAAGTACAACTTATACTTCCACGGTAAACATTATGAATGAAAGTCTAATAAAAGTCCAGAGACACATCTAAAAATACTTGCTACAATGCCCGCTTGCAGTCAATGGATTGCATCTATGTATAAGTAATAATTATTATTATTTAGGTCGATGCGCTTTCCAATGCGTGTTCAGTACGACACGAAAAAAAATTTAATCATTTAATTACTTTATCGCAGTAGTGATCGATTACGTTAAAAACTAGTGCTAATAGCCTTGATAATTAAATGAAATGCTTGCTTAGCTGTGTATTCGTCCTATTTGAATATGAATATTTTGTCGAGTACATTTTAGGGTCAATTGCATCCTGCTTCAACTAGCATCACATTATCAATTAAATATTATGTTTACTTCTTAATAGATATTTTTTTTTTATATTTTACGTTATTTTCTTCTTTGTCGTATCACTCTTGGCAGAGTGGTCGTGGTTGTCATATTGGAGCAGTGGCCCATCTTATTTTTCCTTTCATGACTTTAACGTACTTCTAGAGGGTCCTAAATTCCCGAAGCGCAAATTTTTGTAATAGGTGACTCTGATTTGATTGGATTTTGATCTCGATAGTGTTTTTACCGTCGTTTAACTCGTTCCCTGCCATACGAATATATTCGTAGTAAAAAAAATCTATACCTATTGCCATCCATACAAAACTATCATCCCGAGTATATACGTCGTTTTTTGTTGCCATGAAAAAAAAAATATGGTAGAGTTCTCATTTTACTTTGAAAGTTTTATTTTCAATGCCAACTAATCGATTCCCGTCCTGTTTACACTGCCAACGCTTTTAATTGTATAGGTAGCCTCAACTAAACATCTGTCTCTGGATCCTAGATACGCTCCTACGTATATTTTCGTAGTTGGCAAGGAACGTGGTAAAGAAAAATCTCCTTGAAGTCTAAGAAAATATAAAACTTATTCAGTTTCATACTTTCTGAAACAAAAACGTGCTTAATTAAATACCGGGTGTAATAGACCAATCCCAAATACTTCGGGTGGTTAAAATACTAATCAATATTTAAACACTTTACCGATATTGTTCATGCTGATGAATACCCCCCGAAGTTTGCAGGAACGGCCTTATTACACCCTGCATATAGGTAATCGAGTATATCTACCTACGTGCGGGCATCGTTTTCAAATTGAAGCTGATACTTATGAAGTAATCCCTCAATCGCAAGCTGCTATACGACGTTTACCTTTTCTTCTTTGTTTGACACAGTAGCTAATCAACGTTGAGATCGGGTTATGGGATTTTCCTGATCATCTGTATACTTCTCTCAACTTTTGAGACTTTGAGAGATGATTCTAGCTTAGAATCACCTCTCAAAAGTATGCAACTCTTCAACCGCAAGTTTTTGAAGTTGATTAAAGTTTTTTTTTTTTATTTCCTATAAAACTCGAAAGCAAACGAAAGCAATCGATTCGGCAAGCAATTTAAAATCCACTTTAAGACGACCGCAGACTAATCGAAAACTTCGTTGAAACTTTGCAATCCAACGGGAACCTCTAATTGCCGATATTAAAATAACTGGCTTGTGTCAAACATATCTAGGGCGGAAGGCAGGGGCGGGCCTAGACGGATCAAAGTTAAAGATTTATTCGGTAAAATCACCAATATCTTTAAGAATCGTCCTATATACTAGTGGTCTATATTATAAAAAGTTAGAGTAGACATTATGTCTTGTTTATCATACGTAATCAGGACATAATGTCTACTGTAACATTTTATAAGATAGGGGGTTAGTCGTTAAGCCATGACGGAGGCCTCAAGGCGGCCTAAAAACTCTGTCAATTTAGCCACTAACTCATACGAGCTTGCTTGCTATATACCTTCTAAGTGATTCTTGGTGCCACTTTTTCGCAATCAGAGCCTAGAAGAAACAGTTAAGAAACTACAATCTGATTCGTATTGTTTAAGGGTTCTGATCCATGGGGTGTCGACGGGAATCTTTATGGTGCGACGTTGTCCTTTAGTCGGTCTGAAAACAATTGACAGGACTTTCTTCTAGATTCAGCCCTCGTATTCGTATCGCAAGTCGTCAAGTGACGTGGCTACTACTTTTGACAGCAAAAAACGCGCTGAAATGCTCTAATGTCACTATTTACTCACAGAATACCTATGATTTAGTATGAAAACAGTTCAGAAAACCTGCCAGGCTTAAGCAAGGCAGCACACCGATCGCGCCCCAGTCAAATTGCTTATCGTGAGTGAAACTGCTTTCACACTGCCAACGACACACCAGCTTTTCGTGTCGCAGTTTCACACCGATAATTTCGTAACGGCCACAAATTCTCAAAACATCGAATCATTTATAATTTCGTACTCTATAATATTAGTTGAGGGTATACCCTAGCTGCCTCCCTGTGAGTGGGCACCTCGCGGGCTGGCACGGTGCTTCACATGTTAATAATCATTATGATAGCATCTAGTATGCGATAGCCGGGTCTCTCCTCGCCCCCAACCTCACCCCGTACCCTTAGCACGACTTAAACACAATTTCCTTATCTCATATTGTGCTGAATATATTAATTTACAAGAAGGATCATACATTGTAGGTAGATAGAGAGGTAGGCCTAAGAAAAGATGGATGGATTGTGTCAAAGATGATATGCATAGGAGAGGAGTGAACACTAGAGAAGAATGGAAGAAAAGAACATGTTGTGCCGACCCCACCTAGTGGGATAAGGGCAGGAAGAAGGATCTTACAAAAAACTATAGAAACCAAGCCGTTTCTTGGCCGTTCTAGATTTTGCTCGCAAGGAACTGGCACTCAGAGTTACCATTCACTGAATAAAACTTATTGACTTCGACATACATTTAGTAGTAGACGCTTTCAGGCCTTGCTGGTGCCAGACACGTCTTCTAACCTGTTGGGGTCAAAAACGTATTTACTCTATCATCTTAAAGAGTTTCACTCTTTGACATAATCTCCCGCTTAACCCCACCCCAAACCTAAATTAATCCTAAACAATTGGAAAGCGGCAATCCTATTCCGAGACTGACTCGTCGTACAACCGGTATGTCCCACTGGTTGCATCAACGGAAAGTAAATAAATCTGGTACAACTGATTTAAAAAAAAAATAGTTCAAAAATACATCTAAATATGACGAATTCGACACCGACTCGTTAGCGTCAGTAACGAATGCTTAGGTCACAAAGCTAGCAAGGTAGGTAATGTTTTGTTCAGTTACTATTGAAATTACAGTTCACCGTTGTAGGGTTGAGCCTATGCACATTACTGTTTAACCCGAGGCCTATCACGTCGTATTGTAATTCGGCTGGATACTAAAACAGTGGATAACGTTTGACAGGTTTTACTCGTTGGTAATATGCTCTGTTTTAGGTAACCTTAGTTTATTGCTATCTAAAAATTTACGGCGATTTCTTTAGATGAGGTACGTGAAAATGCCCAACTATATCATGAGGGGTGATCGAACAAATCTAACAGTCGCCTCGTTATAACCTAACGTACGAATCATATTGCACGTCAACGCCAGCTCGACTGTTATACGTTGCAGCATCATTCGTGATCAAGGATCTTGCGCTAAGATTCCGATGTAGATGAGAATCGTACAAGCACCATGTCCTACCAGTCAAGAGGCATATAAAGTACCGTGTGTTTTAGGACTAATGAAATCTTGGAGCTTGGAAGTAAAAAAAACAACAAAAGGCATAAAAAACAACATTTTCTATGTATCCAATATAGTGTGAGTGTAAAAGAAAAATCAGCTGTTTCATATGCAATACTTGGCAAAAATATATTTGTCACACTAAAACCCAAATCAGTAAATAGTTCACTCACTTTAAAAAAACACTTTTATTTTTCCCATCCCTATCCTCCACAATCCACACGCAGTAAGTAGTTAAAAACAAACAAACAAATACAAACAGACAAATCAACCCTAAAACACCTGGGTAGAGTATATTACTGAAACCCGCAGTTCACCCAATAACAGGCCGTTAAAAAACTTCAGCTTCTGTCAAAATACAATTTTCTTAGGCCCGAATACTGAAACGTCACTCAAATTTAAGGACCACTTAAAATTGCTCTGCCTCTGTTTGACATTACTCATTTATATGAGATGGCAATAATTTAAGTATGAACTTAATTTAAGTGGCGTTTGAGTATTCGGCCATTAAGCTGTCAATTAACAGCCTAAGAATATTGTATTTTTACTGAAGAGCCACTTTTCTAGACAGGCTGGGGAACTGCAGTGCATTTTCACCTCTAAATATATCAGTTGCAGAGCATTCTAAGCTTGTCGTGAATTTTTTGTTTACATTGTGGAAGTAAACTTTGCTTATCGCATCGATACCACGATCTACCTAAGTACCACTCTTACAAAGTCATTGAAACTCTAAGAAATGGTAGCTCAAGTTGTACTGGTTAACTTCACACTTTTCCACTTTATTTTTTTATCATGAACCCTCGTAACTTTACAACCAATGTATCGATTTAGCTCATAATCTTACCAACAAATTGTGGTAGCACTGTCGAGCTACCAAATTGTATGTAAATCTGATAAGTGGTTAGAAAGTTGACAGGCGTCATGGCTCAGTCGGTAGTAGCTCTGCCTTTCGTGCTGTGGGTCGTGGGTTCGACCCCCACCGAGAACAAACATTTGTGTGTTGTAAAAAACATAGATGTTTGTTCTGTGTCTGGGTGTTTCTATGTATTATAAGTATGTATTTACAAAAAAAAATGTATGTATGTATTCTATCAGCCATCTAGTTTCCATCGTACAAGCTTTGCTTAGTTTGGGACTAGAAGGCGTTGTGTTAAGTGTCCGTGAATATTTATTATTATTATTTATTATAGTTATGCTTAAACAAACATACAACGCCGATTCACCCCAGATCTTTCACTTCGTTAACTCTGTCAATACTTTAAGAATTGAATATCAGCAACACAAGTTCTTTTTTTCAGCCGTGGTCAGTGGTCACGCTTATAAAGACCAACCGTACAATTTTAACTTATGACGTGAAACAGTGTACCTACTTTAGGCGCCTCACACGCCGCTGACACCGCGCGAGTTACAACTTACACAGTTAAGTTTCAAAGTTACTGTTTCCCGTGCCGCTCTAAACATAAAGTCCCATCACACAGGTGTTATCGTAATGTATTGTGCCAAGTTCTTGCGCGTGATATGCGCCTATGTTCAGTTCAGGCTACTTTAGACTACAGAAACACAGTTCTAAGACAAGATATTGTCTAACAAGTTACCCACTTGCAACATTAAGACTATCCGTTTCAGATTACAGATCAGCCAATAAAGATTAAGCATCGTGAACGTATTCAAAAAGATAATAGTATTTATTCAATGCATATCGAGTCGGATTAACGTCCGAAGGGTTGAATCGAGTGAACTGTGCACATGGAGTCGGAAAATCGGAAAATAATCGAGATTTGAACATCGAGTGGTACCGGAAATTGTCCCATTTGCTGGCGTTTAAAAGGCGTCAGTGCGATGATGAAACACTGACGCTCCATTATAATTACTTTTTAATTTATTGAAATCGACTAGTTGATGGTTGTCTGGCTACTGTTGATTGCAAAATTAAAACTCGTCCAGTCTAGCGTGATACCTGACTGCATTACAGATTAATCTAGTAAGGGATCAAGATAAACTGGGACCTTGACTTACAGACTTTATAAGAGGTAATACACGTCTTAAAAAAATGAGGACACATTCGTCGTTACATAAGTACTTTGAAATTGAATAGTTATTTTATAAGTTTTAATCTTATATTCAATTTTTTTTATTATTGTTTATATTATATAACTACTTATATCGTTCATGTCAGATCAATTATGTAGAATGCTTATTAATTGTTAGTAATAAATGTAAATTGTCTATCTATGTAATTACATTACCGCGTGATGCTAACCGACGGTGTAGATTTAATTGAATAGCTTATTAGTCCTTAGTTATCCTATTAAATCGTGATTGAGTAATAGTTAAATTTGTTAAATGTCAGTGTAATAATCAAAACTCAACATTTTTATAAGAACTATGCTCTGTAGAGATAATTAATAGTGCAAGTATTTTTGTATTTTTGTAGCTAATGCAATTGATGCACACAAAAGGAACCTGTGTTAGATAAATAAAATTATTTGTCTTCCAATTGTCCAAAGTATAGACGGATATTTATATGGGATGCGATTCTAGCAGTCGTTCAGCCATGACGGAGGCCTTAAGGCGGCCTAAAAACTCCGTCGACAGAGTTGGCCACTAACTCATACGAGCTTGCTTGCTTGATGGATAACGTAATCATAAGATGTTGAAATAGGTGATTGATACTAATGAGGCACCTTTGAAAAGCCAGCTTGCTGTGTCTTGATCACGAATAAAATGTGACAATCGCAGACGTATCGTAACGCTAGCGTATCCGAGGTACATTGCCGATCAACTGTGATCGCACTGTTCAGAAAATTTAGTCGTTAGGAACGACCCATAATAACTACTCAGTATGTGCGTAAATAAGTATAGTACTCGGACGTGCTTTTACCCCTTTATAAATAGCTACGACTGCACGTATCAAATCACAGACACGACTGTAACATAGTAAATTGCGTGTGCTTTTTGTTGTACGCTTTCATTAAGCTGGTTACTGATTCATTTATCATTGCAAGACCCCTCACATCCGCTCTAGTTCCACCTTCACGATCCATAGGAATTTAATTACCTATGCATTCGCAAATGTAGCTATTTAACTTTGTTCCGTAGTTCCGCGTGTTGGACGTTCCGATCGACGGGCCCTAACAAAAGAAGTAATCGGTTTTATAATTTGCGAAAGAGAATCGCGGGATTGAAAGTACATTGTGCTTTGTGAAGTCATAAACCCGGCAATTATATACAAACGAGTGGGCTCGAGTGTCGCGTTATACTGCCGCTCGCCCGTACAGAAGCAGCGCAAATGTGCCGTTGTAAGTGGTAATGTACGTCATACATTGCGTTTTGGAAAAGTTTTATAGGCCTCCCAAGAAGGCAAGCGAACCGTAGAGATATAAATCAACTTCATATTGTGATTTAGCAAGACTCGTTACTCTAACAATACCCCATATTTACATATAAACATTATTTTCGAGACTTTATTTATCGTTTGTTGTAATCCAATATGTTTCTTTCCTTCGCTGTAGCAAGGGCTAATACGCGTACTCCGGTTTCTTGGTACAGTATTAATTTATAACGGGTCTTATTTTCTTATTGTTTTTTTTTCGTGTTGTATTTTTATTGTGTGCCATTTCCTGCGAGGTTTAAAAATATGCGTGTAGAAATGTCGGCTGGATTATTTATTACTACTGTATAAGCCTACAGATCGACTCTTTATTGCTACTATTTCGAATGAAAACGCTGAAAGGTAACTTTAATTTTGTAAAAACAAGCACTTTTTTGTGAAGTGTTTTTTTACTGTGCTATAAATTAGCGGTGACGTAGTAATTATGCCGCGAGAGGTGTTGCCTTCACCGTAGATAACAGAAGCGCGGTATACCTGTGTAGTGCTAGGTATCCTTTAATTGAAGGAAAACATCGACAATTACCCATGGTATTTCTAGTGCTACTTTTTACATCTATAGTCGAACTAGCTATCGCCCGCGGCTTTGCTCGCGTGGTAGCACTATACGCATCATTTGGTTAAAATCTTTGATCCTAATTTTAGAGCCTTTAGGGTGGGAATTTTTAAAATTCGTTTCTTTGTGCATCCCTACACTATCTAAGGGATACTACCCTCCAAATTGTTTACCTCCAGAATATAGTTTAGGCTGTGCGTTGATTGTCAGTCAGCTTCAAAATAGTTTTATATAGGTATCTAAAAAGAAGAAGAATATAAATTATTATTCATCGATCCTCATGACGTCGCCAATCATTGAGCCAATTATGTCGCATTTTATCTTACTGGACTAAGAACTGACCTAACTAGACTTTCCAAGGATAGAAACTCCTATGAATGATTGATTACTCTAGTGAACGACAACTGTTATTATGTCGTCTATGTTAAAAGTACCTGCTTTAAAAGTTAGTACTTATTATTTTTCCATTAAACATTTTATATTGTCCCACTGTAATTATTAAATTCTAAAACACCTGTATTTAAGGGTATGTACGGGTGATTTAGTAACAGTTGTCAAGTAATTGAGCTGTCCTTACAATGTAATTGCTTAATTTTTTATAATTGTTGGTTGGGGCTGCGATCAATACTTTTTTTTTATCAAAAATTATATACCTTTTTGTGCCGACCAATGACGACGTAGTAACTATTGAGTAATCAACATCGGGGACAGAGCAGTATGGGGTCAGATAATTCTAATCCGTTTTTGGAGTGGCAGTGGCACGACGCACAGTGAATGAATGAATGAATGATATCACAAAAGAACGAACTTTACTATTAGTTCACAAAAATCTCATTAACTCCTTTCATAATGATGTCGGGTTTTGACTCGTAAGCCAAGCCTCGCTAGACTGAGTCTAAACTAAACTCGTTTTAGAATATTTTTCATAATGAGGCCGAAAGTATTCGTGTGTGTGTGCGTAAGATTCGTCTGTGTACACGAATAAGCGGGCGAAACAATACTCTCGGTTCCGTCTTGCTGTCTACTTAGAGATATGCTATGTCTTGATATAACTAACACGTGTCCTTTTAACCCCTGAATAACGAAGTACCTATGTTATTATAAGTTTAAGGCCTTAGTATATCAATCTGTCTGCGGCCTCGCTTCATAAGGAGTTGTCCGATTTCAATGCATTTTTTGCCTATGACGTCAAAAGGATGTCGAAAACTCGATTCACCAGTGGGTAAAACGAGTTTTCGGCAGAGATATGACGTCATCCCTATTAGGTTAAAATCTCTGCAGAACTGAGCATAAGGCCCTACAATATTTTTGTAGCCAGTAGGAAATCAGATAATCCAGCTAGATGAATGGTCAATATCAATGCGCACCTCGAATGTGGGGTTTTTAGGATTATAATAATTTGTATGTAGATCTGCCTGCACGTCAATATTTTAAATGATTAGTTTTTATGAATCGTTCTATTTTCAAATAAATAAATAAACGCTTTATATTATCGCGTAGCGTGTGGTGTGGCGCAGAATTAAACATTAAATGCATGAAATATGCTCTGATTTGAAACAATGGCGAAATATACATATAATAACATCAATGAATAACAATGGAGTATAAATTATCATTTAAACTGTTGTATATTTTATAAAATACAGCCTTGTGTTTTGTGTACGCAAAAATACCTACGTACAATTTGTTGGAATGTGCGTTAAATACGGGTTTGCAAACGAACGTCCTAGTAGAGATCTGGCAATCCCATAATTATCTAACTTGGCTTCTCCTTCGTCGTATTGTTCATTACTGAAGGTCGTGCTAGTCTGTAAACACTTGGCTTCAGGCAGACCTAAACCAAATACACTCGAAATAATCAACTCCGATAATAATACTGGCATTGGATTTAAGAGTTTGGAATATAACTTGTAATAGATATAACTTTTTACCCAATTTATTTCTTGTGAAAAAAACGGCTTTATTATTGTGAGCTTTCGCCCGCGAGTTAATCCGCGTCCAATTTGATCCTGTTCATTTACCAGGACCAAAAGTAGCCTATGTGTTAATCTAGGTTACGAACGATATATATTTCAAGTTTCATTCCAATCCGACCAGTCACGCGTGATTAAAACACACATCCAAACATCCCAACATCTAAGCTATAACATTTTTTTAATATTAGTAGGATACAACAGTACATCAGCAGTAGCTTGGCTGTAGCATTGATCGATTCTTCCCCAAATGTAAATCATATTTTATCACATAGCTTTTCACTCTACGTCAGTGACGATGTACTTTTTACACCTTGCAAAAAATGCGCTCCCGATCCACTGAAATAACCGTCAAGGGTGTGAAGAACAACTGGGTACTACTACACCTTCATCTTTGAAGGCCTCTGTGCCTCATTTTACGTGCAGCAAAAGTAGATTCTTCTTCTTTTTTAATGGCCTCTGTCTGTCATATCGATTAGACAATTTCGTGTCAATCGTGTATTTAGTGAATATTGTAAATACTGTACCTATTAGTCGTAATTTTCTTTGTGAATAAAAATGTTTTTTTTTTATGTATATTATTTGAAATGTCAAGTCAGTCGATTTGTTATGTCGGCTGTCATTTCTTTTTAAGAAAAAATGGTGGATATTCCTTTCAAAACTCACGAATACCTAAAATAAGGAAATCACATTACACATTCTATTTCAAGGCTTACACTTGTAATCTTTTTGATTTGACGGTACCCTAAAACTAAAAGTAAAAGAACCACGTTGTGACGAACTAAATATCTGGCTCGAAGCCGACAGCCTCGTTGTAAAATACGACTCCGGCATGGAGTGAATAACAGTACCTACTTGCTCAGGTATAGTATAGGTACATAAAGAATCGGCATACTCGTAGTCGCCCAGAATTGTTGCCTCTTTCAAACAAACCCGTAGACTTGTTGTGAGAGACAAAAGTTGCTTGCTACTCCAAGTAACGCCAGAGAGTTTGCTCCTGTCAAAGTTTCAAAATCCGATAGTATAGATACGTTTATGTTAAAAGCCTCGAAAGAGGCCACTCCTGTGAGTTAAGCCACTCGAAGGCCTCCAAATAATATTAGTCAGAGGCCTTTGCCCTGAATTGAGACCTGTCACTTAAAATTTATAGCAGACACATTAGCCATCTTATAACTGTGAACAAGGAATAGATGTGATAATCGCAAACGTATCGTAACGCTAGCGTAAGCGAAACACACTGCGTGGTGATCCTACCACGTTTGGCAGTCGAGTTGGCGTGGACGCGCAATAAGATTCGAATAGTTACTAGGTTTACGTAACGCGACTGTCATATTTTTTCGTGATCACCCCGATGGTTTGTAAACTTTACTCTTGGCGGCGCGTGGCACTCCTAATTTTCATTGTGCACTCGCTGTCGCTTCAAAATGCCAATAACGAGTGCTTAGGCTGTACCTCTGTCTACCCCCCGGATTCCGCACAATACACGACTTCCGTGGAGCGACCTCACGACCGGCTTGTAAGATGATTTTTTCGTGATCGAACTATTCATTGTTCAGTAGCATTTATTCAATTGGATTGAAATTGTTAACATCGTGCGCTGCCGAGTATATTTCGCTCACGTACCTATGTAAGTACCTAGTGGACAAGTTCTACGTGGCTCGCAGGTCATGCTGCTCGTCTAGTGATCGTGATTTTTGACACTTGATTAAAGTTCCGATTTGTGAAGGATTCGCCCAAACTGGGTGTTACCACAGTGTTACCTATTATAAAACCTCAATAATGTTGATTCGATACTTAATACGTAATAGTGTGTTACAGCCTCTAATGAAAGTATTTTCAGGAACTAGTTTGCCGTTTTTCTCAGTACTACTCGTAAACCAGTTTCGACAACTGTGTCAAAGCGAAGGGCGTAACAGGATTTTCAAATTATACACAAACTTTCTAGAGTGCTCCTCTACCTTTGACGTACCTAACATGCATGTTATTAAAAGTTACATATCTCTTTTATGTGAATTTGATAGAGCCAAGAGACGCCCGCTCTAGACTTTGATCACGAGGATCTGCCACCTAGAATAACCTATAGTTTGTAAGACGATTCTAAATTTATTATTCTTGTGATTTTATTTATGACTTTGTCCTGTAATTGCAAGGCACCATTCAAACCGGAACACAGCAATGCGAGATTACTACTTCGTAGCATAAATAGATGACCATGAAAATTAGTTTTCGACGCTCGGTTTTACTTTCCTAGTTTACCTATTAGTACACCCTATAGGCAGTTCACACTGTCACCGACACGATAAATACACGATATCAGCGCGGACATAACCTCATACATTTGGTACTAGATGCTTTCACACCGTCTCGGAGCCGACACCGATTTTGTTCAAGCCCCTCATGTCGTGTCGGCATGCGGCATAGGCTCATGTGCAAATGCCCTATAATATGTACTTTTTTCAACACAGGAAGCAGTTACACCGATAGCGTAACGGCCTCCACGTTATAGCGAACAATACAAACAATTTGTTATCGCAACAATTCTAGGCATCTTCGAGTAGCAAACTGGTTTTGCTGCATGGACTGTTAAATCTACACAAAAACCCTGTAAGATCCCATTAGGGAATAATTAAAGTCACTTTCATATGCTGTTCTATAATTTGAGGTAGGTGCATAGTACAAAACAGCATGGTCGTAATGCTGAGGCATGCAATCGTGTGTAGTTCGTCCTGTATGTAAATATGCAAGAAAGCAAGTAAATTATGACAGATTAGGTATTACCTATGTATGTTCGCGACAGAAATGCAAGAGAATGCGATCGAAACATTATGTATGAAATGTTTTGCGTATTTTCACGCTGACACTTTTTAACCCTTTTTTAAACTCTCTGAACTAACAAACAGACAGACCATTCATAGATAGTTTTTACTAACGTTTAGAAAAAGTTCTGATCTTCGAAATGGATGAAAAAAGTATTTTTATAATATTATTACTACCTGATACCCGCGACTTCGTACGCGTGCGAAACTTTCCATCAAAATAATAATATCTGTCAACCAGCTTACGATGAATCTCGTAGCAAATGGCTGCTCTTGATTGGGAGAGTTCAAGCTGTATCTAAGAATCTACGTCTTTGATATCAATAAAATACCTATAGCCTATGTTTTAATCCGGAAAAATGGCTCATGAATGGTATAAGTTCCATTGAAATTGGTCCATTAGTTTAGGTGTGATCCGCGAACAAACAAAAAGATAAACAAACTCGATTTTCGGAATCAGAATCGTTTATGTAGTACATCTGCAAATTTATTATAATTTAGTGGTAGAGAGCTCTTTGTGAGAGCTCGTCCGGGGAAGTACTACCACCGTACCTATTTCTGCCGCCAAGCAGCGATGCTCGCATTGCTGTGTTCCGGTTTAAAGGGTAAGGGCGCCGGTGTAATTACAGGCACATGAGACTTCAAGATCTCTACGTCTCAGAGTGATGGACGCAGTACATTGCCTTACAGGGCACGTCCTCATTGGACTTGCTCTGTGAGGAAATGCGTTGTTATAGGCAGAAGTTACTACTTAACATCAGGTGAGCTAACAGCTCGTTTCATTACTTTTATGATAAAAAAAACAAAAAAATATTTAGTTAATATGCATAATAAGTAACAAAATTGCACTCAACAAGTTGCATGGGTGCGGCTCGGCTAATACCTTAATTCTATCTCATGCTCTAAACGTACCAAGTGGAAAAAGAATTCTAAAAGGAAATGAGGTGAGCTGCAAGTATAAAACTGGCACAGTCAAGCCTTGAATAGTTCTTTCAAACTGCTGACTGGATTTTTTCCACGTTTTTATTGAAATGCTAAGTGACTGTTCGTGTTTGCAGACGTTTTGTTCTGTGTTTATTAATATTATCTAAATAAAACTAATATTAATATTTGTTATGGGGAAGTGCTTATTAATATATCGTTTCTTTATGCAGATTACAAATTATTTTTTCAATAGTAAAATAACATAACAGATTGCTCCAAGGCGTTATTCTATGTATGACTAGAAAAACATTACAAAATATTTCATAGAAACATGTTTTATATAAATCTTAGAAAGAATTGTTAAGTCGTGATATGAAAACTTGCTTACTGGGTTTATTTATACCTTTCCACTTTATTAATTCCGGTAAGAGGTCGGCCAAAAAAGTCATCAAAAGTACCATTCTTTTATAGTTTACCTACCTCATAGAATACCTACCTTAATTAAATTAAAAATGTTACAATTTCTTATTTTCTAGCAGGTACTTTCTACAGGGGCCTACTTATGCAAACATCATCGTCCGGTGTATTGTTGAATGTTTTTACAAATTTCGACCGTTTCTCTGGCAATTTTCCACGCGGCTGGTCCCACTTAGTGCTCCTACTGATGGGAAAATAAGTTTTTGCAAGACTTGAAAGTTGCATTGAATTTCATTGTTTTATAAAAATTTTCTTGCTTTAGTTCCTACATCGATCTAACCGAATTCTGCAAATATTCGCTACTCATCAGGTGCTGTTGTATTCTACTATTTTTACTTCCATCATAATGTAGCACCCGCTAATATGAGAGCAAAACGGGGAAAGTATGTGAAATAAATTTCAGTAAGTGGATTTCAGTATAGGCATTGTATACTCAAAACTTTGGTGGGCTAGTACTCGTCAATATGAACGACTTTTCCTCCGTGACGAACAATACCAACATGGATCTATGAGCGACTGTTCATATATTTCTCGACGACGTCTTGCAAAGGTCTGGCATAAAGTTTGATCGTTTGATTGAAAACAACGAGATTAAATTAGTCGAGCACAATGAACCCGAGAAGGGTCAGTGGGGGCGAGTGGGGGGTGAATCGAGTTATAAATAAGGTATAATCGGCGAAACAATAAGTCGTTGGAATTTCGCGCAGCTAGTCAAGCGTAATCTCAAACTTTTTTGCCTTCTTAAGTCTGCGATTAATACGTTTGGTTATGCTTTTGTTTTTGAGAAACGGTGACCGTCATATTATGACGTTGATAACTCATAGTATTTATATTTTGGAACAACCTTGCTAAGTGCCTTTCAAGTGCGTTATAAATAAATAAATAAATATTCACGGACACTTAACATAACGCCTTCTAGTCCCAAACTCAGCAAAGCTTGTACTATGGAAACTATATGGCTGATAGAATACATACATACATTTTTTTTTTGTAAATACCTTATAATACATAAAAACACCCAGACACAGAACAAACATCTATGTTTACAACACACAAATGTTTGTTCTCGGTGGGGATCGAACCCACGACCCACAGCACGGAAGGCAGAGGTACTACCGACTAAGACATGACGCCGGACGCGTTGATTACATGTTGAGATCTTCAACTGTTAGATGAAAAATTCAAGTATTATCGACTGATAAAGTATTTACAAAGTACACATGAAACACTTGAGCTCTTAGGAACGATATAAATGTAGCTCTGTAACTATTTGACATAACCTGTTAGTAAGAAACATCAATAATTTAAACAGCTGCTTAAAGTTATGCAAAGGTTATAAGTGAGCAGGTTATTTTTAGTACTGTACTTAAAGTACCCGACGGAATAAGATCCTTTACTCGGAACAGACTAGCGAAACTCTCGAACTAGACTCCTGCTTTCGAAAAACGAACAATGTATGAAACGGGGGTCAAAATTTGAATCACGTTTCATACAAAACGAGATTTTCAGTGTAATTTTGGTAGAATGGGAGTCCCGCTTCTTCTTACGTATGAGCTACGTATTAAATTTTCTTTGATTCGGAATAGAATCCTTTGATAAAACTCAACGATCACCACAGATTGATATCCAAAGTCACTCAATTTTTTTTTCATCTATCACGATTTTTGTTTTGTACAATGACAGCGACTATTAATCTAAAGTTAGCACATTTAAAACGCGCCCTACTCCTTCTCACACAAACGCAGAATTCATAACGCTCAGAGAGAAATAAAACTAAATATTTACTTTGAATAACAATAAAACATGACTCGCATTCACATTCATCGTTGAAAACGGACAATGTTTTGTCTGACAATAAACGTACAAGTTCCTCAGACCTTATCATACTCAAGATCTTTAGGGCATCTATAAATAATTCATAAGTACATTAAAAAAACACAATTACTTAAATTAATTAAATTTAAGATTGGTACTGATTTGGACCAGGTGAGCTATCTATAAATCGTTTGCTAGGGTTTGTAGATAGCTCAACTGTTTCTGTGTATTTTGTAAATATAGTAAATTTTGTATTAGTAGTAATTTTCTTTGTGAATTAATTAAATTAGAAATGTTATTAATTTATTTAAGTTATGTTACTGATGGTTTCAAAAGGGCGTAAAAGATAAAAAGGAAGATATTATGTTATTGCAAGATACGAACAAAGCCAAGGGAAGCGTCAGTAGTGTTTTTATATGTGATTGAGACGGCTCCTTCCTCGGAAAACTGGCGCCTGCCTCCTTTTATCTACGCTAATAATAGGTACATTTGTTTAACATTATATCAATGACGCTGTATGATAAATGAATATCTTTTATTGTATGTAATGCTTTTGTGAATTGTTCAAGAATATTATTTAGATTAGATTGTGTGTGCGTCATAGCAGGGTAGATGAGACTGAGTGGATAAACAGGAATATATATGGTTGAGATGTTTCTAAATAACTAGGTAATATAATACTATAGCCTTGTGATTTTATTGATTACCTATAATTTCTGCTTCTGACCAATCGTTTCGTAATTGCTGCGATTAGTACCAAAGTTACAGGTAAAGTTTTCAGCAGTGAAATAAGTTCAGTAAGTGATATCCTAGTATGGCACATGAAAGGTTCCCGTCTGTAGACCATCAGAGGTGTATGTGGAGATCGGTTGGTGCACATTGGCAGCCCTAGCACGGCGCCGCGGGAGCCGCCGCCGCCGTCCACACAAATATAACAATACAGATGAGCGCGACTCTAGATCAAAGAACACGCCGTTTGTTTACACCTAAACCACCATCGACTAATCAACTGATTAATTTAATTAAACATTACGAGAAAGTTCTGTTTACTTTACGTTTCCTCGGGCCTACGTGCGAGTTCAAAGGAAATGGATGTAAACAGGCGTATGTGGGCGCGAGGCGTCGCGACAATCGTCTTGTCACGCGCCGCTGGGGATTCTTGATTGTGAAACTTTGACTAGACTGACTTGTTACACTGTTGTTATGCACTGGGGCCTTTTGTCGCTTACACTCTTGCCGATACCGTCTACCTACTAGTGCTTATCTACACGATACCGACACGATATATACCGAAAAAATATCGGTGTCGGCGCCTACATGGTGTAAATGTAGTATTAAATGTATTCGATTAGACGATAGCGGCGGACCGGACCGCTATCGTGTAGATGTCGTGGCAGTGTGAAAACATTCAGACTAGGGCCCAAATTTAGCTCGTATTCCAGACTTAAATTCAGGGAGAAGTGAGATGGATGAGGGGGTGCGGAATATTTGCATATTCACATTTCCATAGATGGATGTGTAAAGTTCACATGCTTAGTATTATTTTTGGTAGTAGAGCTCTTTAAAAAGCTCCCCCGGGGAAATATCACCACAGTTTAACTGCCACCAGGCAGTGATGCTCGAATTGCTGTGGGTGAAAGGTATGGGTACCAGTGGCTATTACAGACACATGAGGCTTAATATTTGCGTCTCGAATGATGGACGCAGTGCATTGCTTCACAGAGCGTATGGTATCACGTTATTACTCTTGTCAGTAAGTTTGCTGTGCATTGCAGGCTGACACATTAGCCTTTTAGTGTTCGATGATCAAATGTGCGCACACCCTCATCTAAGCACATTTGTACCGTTCCATTTTCAGAGCGCTAATTCAGTCCTATTGGATAAAATGTCGCTAAATATATCCAATGATTCTGTGTCTGGGTGTTATTATGTATTATAAGTATGTATTTAAAAAAAAAATTCTATCAGCCATCTAGTTTCCATAGTACAAGCTTTGCTTAGTTTGGGACTAGAAGGTGTTGTGTAAAATGTCCGTGAATATTTATTTATTTTATTTATTGATGGTCTAAACTTCTAAAGCATAATATACATAGGCCATTCACTCCACTAACATAGACGCACGTAAAAGTAATCTTTTTACCATAGCAGTTGAACGAAACTTAAAGCATTTTTCATGAACTTCCTTAATCTGACTTGGCAACTAGCAGACCGAGTGCATTATTAAGTGGCTACTTAGATAGCTTGAGAAGCTTTGTTGGGGACTCATCCATTACGTAAAGGATGAGACGATGATGGAACAATCTGTAAAATACTCATTGGACTTGCTCTGTTAGGTAATACATTGTTACAGGCAGAAGTTACCACTTAACATCAGGTGAGCTATCAGCTTGTTCCATTACTATTATCGTAAAAAAAAAAACTCATAGTAATTGGAAGGCGATGTGTAGGACGCCACCCACTCGATGTACTGACAATATTGACAATTGTACGGGGATGCTGCTAGCCAAGGTACATTTACTATGATAATTATGCTATTGGAGAGGGGTCGGGTATGATGTAGAGAAACGGCCGAACGACCCCGATGTAAATTTGCAACTGATTTTATGACACCAATGTAAAAAAAACTTTGCAGAAACTAAAACCAAAAGTATTGGCTAAAAGTAAGTACCTATGTGTTTACAAAAAAAAATAATATGAAAGTATTCTATCGGGAATCTGCACCATAGTACAAGCTTTGGAACTAGTAGCGGTTGTGTAAAATGTCCATGAATATTTTATTTATTTATGAAACTGTTAGGTCGTACACCAATTCCGAGAAGGCATTTTTTTTATAACTGAATGATGGAACGCCGATGGCCCACCTGATGTTATAATATGGATGGAGAAGGCCAAAAATCTTTCTTTCGAGATATCAAAGAAGCCTATTTTTTATTTGTACATGTGCAGACTAAACTTTGATGAATAGAATAATTATTTTTCAAAATATTTACTTTGTTCGTTAAATTATTATTTTATTACATTTTTATTAAGAAACGCCACGACAAAACATAAGAAATGTTAAATTGAACGATAACAATTCCAAGTGGCTTTATTTCGACCAAATATTATTTACTTACTAATATACCAAATATTATTATTTAATTATCCTTGTGTTAAGCCAGTGTCTTACCAAAGATGTTATTCCGTCCTCTAAAGGTACATAATTAAGTAAGTGTTTAAAGATATGCGCTTTTGACAAACAATTTACATAAATATATACATACACAAAAACTTATTTTCCAATGAACTAAATATTTCCATCAAGCCCACACGCTGGCCCAATGGTGGGACAGATTGGAGAAAAATCCTAACCACATTTAATTTGACTAATGCAAAGGAAAAGTAAAAAAAAACCCATCTGATGTTTGTTATATATTTTTTTGTTCGACACGTTGCTGTATAAATCTCAATAATTATGGCCAATACAATAAAAAAATAACAACTAATACCTTGTACGTAAATGCATATAGGGATGACTTATACAAAATAGGTATGTATTTATATATTCTCACAGGGTCCTATGACAGTCATGGTCCTAGCAGAATAACAGCGCCTACTGCTAAAACAGTAGGCAAATTGCTGAGCTAGGACCCATTTGCTGCTGTGGCAGGCACCATACATATAGGCACCAATTTATGTTATTTAAGTATATATTTATTTTTCCTTTTAAATCCAGTGCTTTCGATATTTTTATTATTATTATTTCATTTGTACTTGTCTATATGTTTTGTATGTTGTGTGCTATGTTAGTAAATAAATGTATGTCTATGTCTATGTATGTACGCATGAAAAAAAAAAATATATATTAGGTATAATACGGTCGTCTTTAAACGGTCAGTGATATTATAAGAAACGGCAGATTAATCTTTGTTTTGTTTCAATAAGGCGAACATCGTTAAATGTTATTTTCTTAGATAATTTGTAATTTAGCCGGCGTGCGGCAGCGCTTTCCAGCTAAAATTGCGTTGTGATTTATACGTAATTGTGTTATATGTACGAAAGCACTATAGGAACGTTTATTATAAATTTAAAATGATCGTGAAAGTAATGAGTTTGTTGAAGCTCTAGGGGCGTAGCTTGCTTTGCTTCCAGTTGAACTTGGAAACGTTCAGAACGGCCATCGGATCGTACACGGTAAAGATATTGCAACCGCTTTAGTGAAACAGCTACGGGCTTCTACGCGACGTTGTTTGTCAAGAAAAAACTAATAGCTAACCCTTCAAAAATTAATATCGTTATTTTACCCCCTTGATAAATATTTTATGTAAGTATATCAGTAGGTTTCATAAAAAAACTTTACCACTAGGTATATAGGTAGCTTTATGTTAGTATGTTTAGGTTCTTCATTTTTTGGTTTTTCTTTTGTATTTTGAGCTAGAATTGTGTTTTTTTGTTGATTTTTCTTATAACTTTGCTTGGATCCAAATTCGAAATTGCGGGCAACACTGCAAAGGCCATAGACAAGAATTGAATTGAACCATTTTTTTTATCTGTAAATCGCACTAAATGCATAATAAAAGTGATGCTTATCAATCGTCATAGAAACGTAAATATTAATACATAATTCAGTTGTAAGCTATACATTACAAACTTAACCCTCTTACAAAATAGTAATAAAATACCGAAATCCATCATTATATACCTCAGAATCCAGTTAAAGTTTTGTGTTATTCATTAAAACTAATCTAATGTTCAGAATGCACGAACATTTGGAGCTATTCCGTGAAATAACATACAAGTAATAAATTATTAATGTATACGAAAACCAACGTAGCTACCCCTCGGGGTAGGGCTGCGACGAAACATTTAATAGACGTAAATTATTGAGGGATTTAATAAAATATTGAGTTTTGCTTGTCCATTATACATGAGACAGCTACAAGGAAACAAGTTTTCCACAAATCATCAGAATGTTTAATAAAAAAATAATGAAATACGATCGTCAAAAGTACAATTTGTGCCAAGAAACGTCTCCAGGCGCATTGTACACACACACCTGCGCTAGATCATTATATTATCACACTACCTGGAAAAGAAAAACCGGATACAATAGCCGGACAAAATTCCCTGCTGTCCGGCCAAAGCCACACCTATATATAGCAACTACCCCTCTTGGCATGAATTTGTTAGTAGTATTCTTATAATATGCCATCGGTTAATATTTAATTTTCATGGTAGTTAGCGTGTTTTGTTTACGAGTTACCGGGTCTAACTTTCGGTAATGTGGCTGAATAATACAGTTTCCTAAATATTGTATTAGATACCGCAGAACATTAATAATATCTGAAGCCACGTTTCTATTTGTCTTGTGGACGTAGGTCATGCGTATTTTATTCTATAGCTTCACATACAGATGTTTCTTTGTAGGTACTATGCATAAAGGAGCTTTTGATGGGACCCGTAGGTGTGGAGTTTGGTGATGTTCGTTAAAAATTTAAATAACATAGTGCATTATGTGGAAGGAGGGAGGGGAGGCCTTTGCCCTGCAGTGGGAAAAAAACGGATTGAAACATACCATATGAGGAGGCAAACCTAATCCCAACAGATGGCGCTATATTTGTAAGCTAGTGTAAGGTCCAAACCTAGCCACTAGCAAACATGGCGCATTTTTCCTATAAATAATTAATATTCTATGCCGAGTGTAGCGTTCATAAATAAAGAAACGACATTATTACATAAAAAATAACTTATTTTGTGTCACAATAATTTGATCTACAACGCAGATTAATTATCTAGTCAGCTGAATTACACCAAAATTAACAAAATATAGGCATAGTGTGCAAAAAACGTTTTTTTCGTTTATTTATTGACATTTTAAATTGGGCGGCCATGATACTACCAAATTACAAGCGCCATCTACCTTGCGTCTTATTGAACCAGTATTTAACACCCGGAGCGGAACAAAGCGGTCGGAACACCAAGCTCCTTAACTTAACCCTAATTAGCCGGTCGAAAGCGAAAACGTGCGAAAAAAAGGCGAGTTTTATAATTCGGAAGCCAGTTCGCCGTGCGAGGAGCACATTTTCGTTTTGTTTTTTAATTAGTTGGTGCTTAACTTTTTCGCGTTTGAGTTGTTCATAGCTTTTAACTCATTGTATATGTTTTGTTTCTAATTTGCCGAGAGTTCTTTGTTTGATTTGAGGGTCGTGGTTGTGTCCAACTGAGCCTTTCAAATCCACATTCACCACGCATCCGCGGCTTGAAAACATTTACATTCTGTGATATTTTTACTCTATGGATAAGCGGAATGAAGGATAGAATGAACGAACCGGCTTTTGCGAAGAAAAACAAGATGTCGGTGATGCTAGTGCTTTAGACGTGTTCATGAAGAAAACTAAATTATAACCGAAGAAAACCTGGAAATTCAGAAAAGAAAAGTGTTTGAAGCAAACCTAACGCTTACCCGGGTATAGCTATAGCTGGCCAAGTCATCAGAGGATCAGAAAAGGTACGTGGATTTGAGTTGTTGGTTCGCTTCTACGACACAACGAAATCATACATCGAATTAACTCTCGGCAATTATTCATTTCTATTATTTTACTCTCGTTTAATTGACCCATGTTGCATGGTGTGCGATCAAGAGATCCGAAGTTGCGACATTTTTTGGAGGCCCCGACGAGATTGCATGTCACTGACGTGTCATGATCGTCTAATTTCGACACTACATAACGTTTCGATCCAATAACCACGCACCTACTGTTTTCATAAAACCATCATTTTGCTCAAACACTTCACTTTATTTGCTAATTGATCATTCAATCGCTTATTTACCATTCCGTAATTAGCAATTTCTTCCTGGTTTCATCTGATCTAATCATTCTTACAATCAGGTAGGTAGGTACCTACCTAATCCGTTTAATACGAATTCGTATGTTTATGAGTGAGTGACCAAAACTTCTCTGCCCAATCGTTTAATCGAGTAATTTTGTAAGATAACTTAAATCTAAGCTTTCATACATTATTATTACTTCTTCGCGAGCATCATCGTATTTATTATTGGAAAGTAGGGAGGTACTTAGGTCCTCTAGAGCGCCGCATCACGGTTCACGTCCATACTTGTTCATTCTTTTCATTCACTCATTCGGTTGATCACTAGTGATGCGCAATAACAGATCGTGAAATAACGATATTAAAACTAACGGCAGTTCTAATTTCGGTCTCAATAACGGTTATTTTAATAAAAAATGTCTTATAAATTGAATCGGAGGCGTAGCTCTTCTAAAAGGGTTAAAGCCGGATCAGTGGACATCACTTTGGGAGTTGCAGATCTGCCAGTATTAAAACGTAAACGAACTTTGGCTCTGAATCGCTTGAAAAAAACTCTGGAAGTGGCAAAGGAAGCGCTAGCAGATACCTCTTTGTTAAACAACTTCCTAGCACATTTCACTGAAGTTCATAAGTTGCGTGGCAAGTTCGAAGAAGCTCATGACGATATCTTGTCTATCATCGACGATCCATCTGAAGAAAGTGAGGACGCCCTAAGGGTCACCTTTGATGAAGTGTTTTTTGAGGTTGTTGCTATTCATCGTAAGCTCACGTTGCACGATAATGATCGACATAATGATTCCTTTCAATCAACTTCTAACAGCGTATCATTAAAGGTTAAACTTCCGAAAATAAATATTCCTACATTTTCTGGCAATATCAAGGCCTGGCCTGAGTTTTTCGATGTGTTCAGCTCACTTATTCACGACAACAGTGGTTTAACGGACACCGAACGTATGCATTATATGATATCGAGCTTATCTGGTGATGCATTGGGATTAGTAAAAACCTTTCCCGTGCAGGGTTCATTCTATCAAGAAGCCTTTAAAACTCTTGTGACTCGCTATCGAGATAAGCGTGAATTAGCGTTCACATGCTGGAAGGAAATGCTCACGGTTACTCTCAAACCTAACTCGCCACACGACTTCCGTCGAGTTCTGGATATGTTTCACGAAAACCTTACTATTCTTAAGGGAGTTGGACTTCCCACCGAACAATGGGACTTTGTTCTTTGCTATCTTCTTCTTTCAAAACTAGATTCGAAAACTAGATACGAGTATGAACAATCACATCCGTCTGTTGAGTTGCCTTGTTACGTTGATCTTAAGGAGTTCTTGCACTCTAAGTGCGAAGCTCTCGTAAGAGATATTCATTTCGCGAATAACGATCGTACTGCCGCATCCCGTGATTCGTCGAATACGGTTACATCCAATGTCTCAAAGAAGGCTTCTGCATTTGTTGTTACTAAGAACGACGCAGGAAAGCGCACTTCTGAACCTGTTCAAAAAACGTCTCAGGAAAAGGGGAATTCTATGCCATCGTCTTCCATCATGCTAACTCCTAAGTGTTCATTTTGTGACCAACCACATACGGTGTCCCAATGCGAGGAATTTCTAAAAAAGACGACCGATGAGAGAATTGATTATGCGATGTCACATCGCTGGTGTTTTAACTGTTTACGTCCATCGCACAGTCTTCGGGATTGTAAATCGATTTTTAGATGTCGTGATTGTAGTCAAAGACATCATACACTTCTGCATCGACCAGCGCCAGTTGAGGAAGATTCAACCAAGCCTGAGCCTTCTAACCCAAGTACGTCAGTTCAAGTAGATAGCGTGCTCGCAAATCTAGGAGAGAGTAGTACAGTTCTCTTGTCAACCGCTCAAATCGACATTCGTGATTCAACAGGTAAATATCAATCGTTTCGAGCGCTCATAGATTCCGGGAGTCAGGCGCACTTCATTACAGATCGTGCTGTTGAACGCTTGGGACTCCATCGGACACAAACGACAAGAAAAATTCGTGGCCTCGGTCAATCCAAAGCTTCAGTTTCAGGTTCGGTGAAGTTGGAAGTCGGTTTTAATGGCAAAACGTTTATTTACATTGATGCGTTGTCGTTGCCTAATATATGTGGAGACATGCCATGTACACGTCTGAACCCAATGTCGTGGCGTCACTTACAACATTTGACACTCGCTGATCCTAATTGTTATGAACCAGGTCCAATAGATATCCTGTTGGGTGCCGAGGTGTTTTCGTCGCTTTTGCTACCTGGGAACATAAGTGGTAGTTCCAATGAACCCTCCGCAATGAACTCTGTGTTTGGTTGGTTGCTTCTTGGCAACGTAGGTTGTAACAGTGACAACATCAGTAGTTTCTTGGTGTCTTTGGAAGAGGATCTCCTTCATCAGGAAGTTCAAAGGTTCTGGGAGCTAGAGAATATTCCTGAATCGTCTCATTCCTCTCCCGAAGAGAATTTGTGTGAACAATTTTATACTAAGACTGTTTCTCGTGATATTACTGGTCGCTACATTGTGGCTCTGCCATTCAAAGATGAGAAGGAATATGCTTTTGTTGGCTCGAGAGAGATAGCGCTTCGACGATTTCATTCATTAGAACGTAGTCTTATCAAAAGACCTCAATTACGTGAGCAGTATGTTGCATTTATGGACGATTACTTACAGAGTGGACATATGAGCCGTGTTCCAACAATCGACCTTTGTAAAGGTAGATATTATATTCCACATCATTGCGTTCTTCGCCCGGAAAGTGTGACTACAAAGCTTCGAGTAGTCTTTGATGCCTCGGCACAAGATTCCACCAACACATCGTTGAATGACAGGATGCTAACTGGACCCAAGCTTCAAGCCAACATCATGGCATTGTTGTTGAAATTTAGAGTGCATTTCGTTGTCTTCACTGCCGATATGCGGCAGATGTATCGACAAATTTCTGTGCGTGACTCTGATCGTGATTTTCAGCGAATATTCTGGCGATCAGATACGACGTATCCAGTTCAGGAATATCGGCTAAATACCGTCACTTATGGGGTATCGTCAGCTCCATTCTTGGCATGTCGAACCATCAGGCAGTTAGTCGCGGATGAAGGTCATGACTTCCCGTTAGCCAGTCAAATTCTGTCATCGGATATCTATGTTGACGACATCGTGAGTGGAAGTGGCACTATATCTGAGGTTCAACAAATGAAGAAAGAAACTGTAACACTATTGAGTCGTGGCCATTTGGAACTACGAAAATGGGCAAGCAACAAACCGGAGTTATTGGCAGATTTACCATCAGAACATTGTCTTACTGATTTTCTGTCCATGGATATCGGAAAAACCATGGATGTTAAGATCTTGGGATTGCGATGGGATCCAGTTCAGGACGTGTTCACATTCGAAGTTACTCCATTAAAGGTGAATTGTACGAAGCGTATCATTTTAAGTGAGTTGGCTCGGATATTTGATCCATTGGGATTCTTAGCACCCCTGACTTTCGTGGCAAAAGTGCTTGTTCAAAAACTTTGGCTTTTGGGAATTGATTGGGATGCATCTCCTCCAAGTGAAATCGTATCTCGATGGGAACATTATCTAAGCCAGTTGCCTTGTTTGACACAATTGAAAATACCACGTTGTACTTCAGTAGCAAATGCCGTGGATTTTCAATTGCATGGGTTTGCAGACGCATCTGAAGCTGGTTATGGTGCTGTAGTCTATCTTCGTATACAGGACAATCAAGGTATGGTGCGTATATCTCTACTCTGTGCAAAGTCTCGCGTTGCTCCTGTAAAGTGCATTTCGCTTCCACGGCTCGAGTTATGTGCAGCAGTTTTACTGTCAGACCTTATGCAGTTCACAATTCAGACATATCGTTCACTACTCGTGTTCAGCGACATATTCGCGTGGTCTGATTCTATGGTTGTCTTGGCATGGCTCCATTCTCATTCTTCTCGTTGGAAAACATTTGTTTCGAATCGAGTGAGCCATATTCAAACGACTATTCCAGAAGCACGTTGGAATCATGTAGGCACCGCTGATAACCCGGCAGATATCCCCTCTAGGGGTATGAACGCTGCAGATCTAATTGACAATTCGCTATGGTGGTCGGGACCGTCGTGGCTCACGCTCTCATCGGATTCATGGCCTTCTACTCAACCTACCGATTACACAACTCAGGATCAATGCGAGGAACGGATCCAGTCTCTAGTTACCCAAGAAAACTGTCTTGCACTTGATATCTTGCTAGAAAAGTTCTCTTCTCTTCGGAAGATTCAACGAATTCTGGGTTACTGTATTCGATTCATTAAAAACGCTCGTTGCCATGATCAGCAATTGCGTAAAACCCATAGTTTTTTGGCAAGGTCTGAACTTGAAGCTGCTTTAACAAGTCTTGTTAAACATGTTCAGGCACAATATTTTCAAAGCGATATTGATCGTCTACTGGGAGGTTTGCCTCTTCCACGACAACTTCGAAAACTTGGTCCATTCTTAGACGAGCAAGGAGTTTTAAGAGTGGGTGGACGTTTGTCTCGATCTGGGCTTGAATTTGAACACAAACATCCGGCTCTTCTTCCAAGAGAATCAAGACTCTCTTATCTGATAATTGAAGCTATACATTTAGAAAGTTGTCATGCAGGTGTTAACACCATGCATTGCTTAATTGCGCAGCAGTTTTGGATCCTTTCTGTCAAACGCGCTATCCGTCATTGCTTGTCGAAATGTATACGATGCTACAGGGTCAACCCTACTCCTCTTGAACCATACATGAGTGATCTACCAAAGGTCCGAGTCAACCAAGCTAAACCATTCTCGATTGTCGGGGTCGATTACGGTGGACCATTTTCGATCAAGTCCGGGCGACATCGAGGTGCGAAGATTTCAAAGGCTTATTTGTGTCTTTTCGTCTGTTTCACGACAAAAGCACTTCACCTCGAGCTTGCTTCCGATTTATCTACAGAGGCTTTCATAGCGGCGCTCCGTCGTTTCGTTGGACGTCGCGGCCGTGTCAGTATCATACATTCTGACCGAGGCACAAATTTTATCGGCGCGAAGTCAGCATTCGATTCTTATATGAGAGATGCTTCCGAAACTGAGCAAATCGAATTTCGTTTTAATCCTCCGTCCAGCCCGCACTGGGGAGGTGTATGGGAGATACAAATAAAAGTGGTAAAATCGCATCTTTACCGCATCATTGGTAACCAATGCCTCACGTTCGAAGAGTTGACTACCTTGTTCGTCCAAATTGAAGCAATGCTTAATTCACGTCCGTTATGTCCCATGAGTTCTGACCCGAATGACATAAGTGCGTTAACAGCTGGTCATTTCTTGACCTTGGAGCCGCTCACGGCGCCACCGGAAGCAAACGTAACTACAGTGAATATTAACCGATTAAACCGATGGCAGTTAATACAACGGTTCCAACAAGATTTCTGGAAACGATGGAAAGCCGAGTATCTACACACACTCACACAACGGGCAAAATGGACGCAACATTGCAAACCTCTACGAGAAGGTTCAATTGTCATTATCAAAAATGAGAATTATCACCCCTTATCATGGCCTCTTGCGCGTGTTCTAACATTGCACCCTGGCGCAGATGGTGTAGTACGTTGTGCTACAGTGCGTACGCCGCAGAGTACATTGGTCAGACCGCTTATTAAATTATGTCCATTGCCTGACCAATGTGACGGCAACAATTAACCTTACAACGTAATAAATCATATCAACTTAATTTAACTTTCAATTCTTTGCCATAACCATTTCGTTTAGTTAAGTTAAGATAATTTTAATAATTAAGTAGTTTAAGAAACATTCGATTTAAGTTATCCAACATATATTACACGTTTCTATTTAAACTTAAATTATTCATTAGCAGTAACATTATTTTAGTAAGCTGTATCTTCTTAACGAGTACCCGTTAAATGAACAACCCGTTATATCACTTCTCAAAACGATGCACAGCACTATTGGTCATTCATTCAACCATTCTCCTTGTCATTCAATTATTCATTCATTCCCTCTCATTCTTTTGGCAAATCGTTCCACTGATCGTGTCCACTTAATCTTTCGAAAATACAATCAAGTGTATTTTGGTGGCCGGTGTTTTGTTTCTAATTTGCCGAGAGTTCTTTGTTTGATTTGAGGGTCGTGGTTGTGTCCAACTGAGCCTTTCAAATCCACATTCACCACGCATCCGCGGCTTGAAAACATTTACATTCTGTGATATTTTTACTCTATGGATAAGCGGAATGAAGGATAGAATGAACGAACCGGCTTTTGCGAAGAAAAACAAGATGTCGGTGATGCTAGTGCTTTAGACGTGTTCATGAAGAAAACTAAATTATAACCGAAGAAAACCTGGAAATTCAGAAAAGAAAACTGTTTGAAGCAAACCTAACGCTTACCCGGGTATAGCTATAGCTGGCCAAGTCATCAGAGGATCAGAAAAGGTACGTGGATTTGAGTTGTTGGTTCGCTTCTACGACACAACGAAATCATACATCGAATTAACTCTCGGCAATTATTCATTTCTATTACTTTACTCTCGTTTAATTGACCCATGTTGCATGGTGTGCGATCAAGAGATCCGAAGTTGCGACAGTATATGTTTTGTTTTTTAACGTAATGGTCTATGTTTTTGTGAACAATTTTAATAATTAAGTAGATATAAATAAGTATTGTGATGGTAAATGGTTGTGGCGATTTTTTTTAAAATTTTTATTCGTTTTATTATGCATTTATGCATGGTTTGAAGTTTGAATCCACAATTTAAGGATTAGGATGCAGGATAGATAACACTAGATTACCGATGCTCTACTGCACTAATAAGTACTGTAAGATCCATTAGACACGATCAAGGTGTACCTACCTATATTACGTGCATCGCTCAGAGTAGACAGTTCACGATTCTTGATTGAATATAAAACAGGACACGTCAAGACCGTTAGTGTTTGACCCAGTGAGGTAAAACACAATGTTTCATTATTACAAAAACTTCACTAAAATAAATCCAAAGCAAAAACGCGAGGCATAAAATTACTAAAAAAGTTTTAGTCTTATCAACTTTCTTGATTATGTAGGATAGTTCTTTTGTAAAATGTCACAGGCCGTAACAAAGTTGAAACTTCAAAAGAGCGACGCACGAATCGCGACCTTACCAAACAAAACAAAAATGTTTTGTATAGGATTCTGGGGCTGTTTTTACCACTCTGTACGTGTATTCGGTGTACGGCAGTGTGTCGCCGCCTTTACCGGCGTAATTTGTAGTCGTGGGGGTGCGAGAGGGTGAAAATTAACGTGTTTGTCTTGCTCATGTCGCGCAGCTAACACCGAAACTACGCGAAAGTCAAATAAATTCTCTCGTATTTTACATAAGTACCCGCTTACTTGTGTTTAAGTTAAGGCGCGCTTTACTTTGGAATCTTAAACGTTTATTTGGTAGACTTGTTTTAGTAATCGTTTGGGTAAACAAAACCTTTTAACATTATACACGTTTTAACGTTTATTTCTGAGTTTTTATCATAGGTAATATAGTTTTAGTCATTTATTTTAGATTACTAGCCGTCGCCCGCGGCGTTGCTCGCGTTCTAGACCCTAGAGAGTGACTTTTCAAAATTCCTTTCTTAGTGCGCCCCTACACTATATAAGGAACCTACCCTCCAAATTTTATACCTCTAGGACTAATGGTTTAGGCTGTGCGTTGATTCTCTGTCAGCTTCAAAAGAGTTTTATATATATTGATTGATGATGATTGATTTTATGAAACGTTTCATCATCATCATCTTCCTACCCTTGTCCCACGCTAAGTGGGGTCGGTACAGGTCTTCGTCTTCCACTCTCCTCTATCAGCCGTTTAACATTTTATGAAACGTTTCTTGGTAATTGTCTAAGGTAATTGTATCCTAGGCACCAGAAAAAAGTTACATAATAAATGATCTATGCAGACAAGTGTCAAATGTCTAGCAGACTTGTACAAGCACTGTTACTTTACCGACATGTCAGCGACTCGAATACGACATTGCGCCGACACATTAGCTCTCCGCCGATATCGTGTTGATGTCGTGTCGTGGAACAGCCAGCTACTGACTAGCCTCTCCTTAAGCACCCGCGTAATGTGTAAGTCAAACACGCTCGCGACATGGTTTGTTCGTTGTTATTAATGCAAAGAATTAAAACTTTTGTTTGACTGCTTCCCTACTTTGTATTTTGAGTTGTAATTACTCGGAAAGCTTAAAGTACGCTCAAACGGAAAACCCGTTTTAATGTTTTTTTCAAGAATTTTTTTTTTTTTTATAAAACGTGTATTATAAGCTGTTACTTGAGACACACTTATTTATATTGGTTAGTCATTGTGTTCGTCTCTGTACAAAAGCTGTCATATTCGTTTGGTACAAATTAAAAATATTTAAAGAAAGGTCACCAATTGCTGCTTAAGCTCACCACTTACAAATAAGGTTACCTTTTTCACTTATAACAAAAGCTTTCATTTTTCATTTTCATTGCTCAGCAAATTTGAAGTGACACAGCGACACAGCTGGGTACTGGGAAATTGTGTCGCCCTAAACAAAGCATGTAAGAGAGTGATAATTTATTAATTTCAATATTTACCGGCCCGAGGGGCCAAGGGCGGCACAAGTAGGTAAGCTTTTAAAAAAATAATAATATAATACTTTGACACGTGAGGAACATTATTTCGTTTTACGTACCTTCTTGTATTACAAATAAATGATCAGATACTTAAATACAAGAGCATAAGAGTCATAAAAGCAATACTAAAAGATAAACGTATATGTAATAAAACGAATAACTTCGACGCTTCTGCAACAAGATACCCATTTGCGATGACAAAAAAAAAAATCATATCTGGCACAAAGTTAAAAGTAAATAAGCTTCCAACTCCCATTGTCATTATAAAAATAAAGAGGAAGCTCAACCTGTCACAGACATTTTCAGGTTTCAATACCGTAGCGAAGAGTAGAACAATACGTTTGATTTTTAGCTGAAAATCCGCGACTAATCGTACGCGGATCCAAAGATATATGTAAATATCTACATAATTGCTTGACAAATTTCGGCAGGAGTGGAGCAGTGCAGCACAAGACCGTAATGAATGGAAAAAATGAGGGGAGGCGTTTGCCCAGCAGTGGGACAGAGAAGGCTCGTAATAATAATCTACATAATACAGTTCTAATAAAAAAAACGGGACCGGAAAACAATGGTCCACGTAATAGAGGCTATCTACCTTCAGACACTGTAAACACATAAAGCGTTATTGTTCTTCAACAATAAGAGATTTTTCCACAACTGAGTGAGACCAATTCGAGTGAGATGGAAATAATAACCACTGGATACATCGACGCACGCTTAAACAATCAAATGGGGAACAAAAAGACACTAATATGGAAATGGATATGCAGAAAAGGGCGTGGTTTGAGTGCGAGCGGTACGCTACTTTCTATACTCCTTTGTGATATCCGCATGGTAGCGGTTTACACGCTTATTCTTTTGTTACGTAATACAGTCACAGAATAGAATACTTCACAGTGGTAATCAAGCTTGTCGATTGTATGATAGCTTCTTCTTCTTCTCTTCAATAATGGCCTGTGTCCGTCATTTCGACAGACAATTTTGCCAATGCCAAGTGTTAAAATTGTAATAAATAAGTCAAGTCAAGTCATTTGTCAAGTGGGCTGTCGTTTGTTTTGAAAAGAAAATAGTGGATTTTCTCTTCAAAACCTAACACGAATTTTCACATTCAGAAAAACCACTTTTCACACATTTATTCCAATGGCTCACACTTTATGTTACGACCTAAGTATTATTGGTTAAAATTCCACCAAAATTAAACAACAATACTCACAATAACACAAGAAAAACTATTAAAATAAAAGTGCTATGTGTCGTTTCAAAAAATGTCAAAACTCCATATGATAGCTCTATAGATTGACTTAAAGACAGTGACTTTGACACGAGTTTTGACATTTTTTGAAACGACACATAGCACTTTTATTTTAATAGTTTTTCTTGTGTTATTGTGAGTATTGTTGTTTAATTTTGGTGGAATTTTAACCAATAATACTTAGGTCGTAACATAAAGTGTGAGCCATTGGAATAAATGTGTGTAAAGTGGTTTTTCTGAATGTGAAAATTCGTGTCAGGTTTTGAAGAGAAAATCCACTATTTTCTTTTCAAAACAAACGACAGCCGACTTGACAAATGACTTGGCTTGACTTATTTATTACAATTTTAACACTTGGCATTGGCAAAATTGTCTGTCGAAATGACGGACACAGGCCATTATTGAAGAGAAGAAGAAGAAGACAGTGACTTTGACACTTTCTGCGTGTTGGTACAAGACTCTTGGTTCGTAAGGTATACAGAGTCCCTCCAGGTGTTCAACATTATTTCAGGGCGCCTAGTTGAAGTGACGCGTGACCCGAGGGCTGGTGAGGAACTGGTCCAGCGTATCAGTACCTATTGCTAGACAGGCGGCAATCCAGCCAGTTTCTTGGGCACGCTTCCGATTGGTACTGATTAGGATTAGTTAAGCTATCTAAAAATCGTTCACGGATAACTCAACCGTTTCATCTGTATTTTCTATTGGTCGTTATTTTTTGAATACTACTATGTATAGGCGACCAAGAAATTGGTTTACCACTCTAAGGATGAATATCATTTGCACGTACAAAACATCAAGGGCTATTTTCGCTTGACAGATTAATAACTGCTACGTCAGAATCTGTCATTCCTGTTTATTTTTTCCTTAACGAATAATTATGTTACTGGGAGATGTCATCAAAAGTGGTAAACCAATTTCTTGGTCGCCTATACCTACTATATTATACCTACTATGTGTAATCTTTATTGGTTAGTTGATTTTTATAATTGGACTTATCGCTGATCGCGTTCAGCATAGTTTCGGGCGAGACCCACCTCGCCGTGAAGAGAATAGAGGATGTATGATTAGTTTTATCCTTCTCCCCTTCGCCTGAGCCATTCTTTGCAATATCAACGTAACAAATGAATCGGCCGTGTCCCGAGATAGCTGCGATCAATATAACTTAAAGTTACAAAACTACTACCTATTTAATGGAATGCGAACTTTGAAAAGGTAAAGTTCAAAGTTTATTTTTAAATGCACGCCTGGATAAATGGAGGAAGCATTTGTGAGATGTTTTATTAACTATGTTGTTACACAAACAATTTCAAGTGATATAACTTTCAGAACAAAATAAAATGTGAGCAACTTCAATCAATTTGGAAATAAAAGTGTACTTACCTGCTATTATTTTAGAAGTTGCTTTGGTTTTTGAAGTTATACTTTTAATGCGACTTCCAACTGACAGCGTACAACGGGAAGCGTTAGTCTCTGTCTTTTTCTATTCGGGGGAATAGAAAGAGACAGAGACTAGCGAGAGTGATCACATATAACCACACAAAACCCAAAACACTTCGATAGCGCGTTCTAGGATCCGACCAAACTTAGCAGCGCCATCTAGTTCTGATTTAAGGCAGCATGAGCATAGAACCTTTTTTAACTAAATAAGTACTGCATATTGGTTAAATACATTTTGTCTAAGGAAAAATAAACCGGTCTTGTCTCTATTTTCATTTAACAAAAGAACGAAGTATGATTGGTCTTCTCTTCGGTAGAAAAAAAAACGTTGTTTTGAACGCTTATGCTGAGCCATAGTATGAAAAACAATTAGGTATCTATTTTTTACAGTTTTGGGTTTGGCAATACCAGGACAAAAATCGAGTACCTAACTATATATTCAGTTTTGCGGTTTTGTGTATTTTGACAAACCGCGCTAGTCCCTGTAGACGAGGCCTAAGGTATAGGCAGGCAGTCTGAAATTCAATTATAACTTCATCATCTCACAACTTTTGAATGGAATTCTTGAGGTAATTGCTAATACGGAAGCTTATTACGCTCATATGCAGTTTCGATTAGAGGGCGCCACCGCCGACTGAATACAAATAATGACCAAACTAACGCGTAAAATTGCACTCATTTGCTCCGAGGGAGATTGCATCGTCTAATAAAATAATGACAAGAAATTCATAAAATTAGACGCTTAGACAAACTCAACGTTTGGACGTGAAATGGTATGGTAGGGTTTAGAGAGGTTTTAAATAAGTCTAGTAAAAATATTCGAATACAATTTTATTGTTAACTAGATTTTATTACGAAATATTGCGTAACATTTGGCATAAGACAGTTAAGTAATTACGTAAGTTATATACATAGTTTTCTAAGGGTTTTCTAAGCGTCTAAAATTGAAATACATAAAGTAGTTTTTTAAGCGTTGTATCTGCCTTCCGTGCTGTGGGTTCGATACCCACTGGGAAACATTTATGTGTGGAAAACATGTCTGGGTAGACATAGAACAAACATCTAAGATGTGCTATATAGTAAGAACGTTACAAATCATCATATTAAAAATATATGATACTTTTAGTAGGACTATGTTCTATAATTTTACTCGCAGTTATTAAATTGGATAACTTAAGTACGATAAGGCGATCGATACCATGAATGTACAATGGGTGATAAATGGTAAAATTGAAGCAAATTATCAGTTATGACGGAAAATAACTACTCACTTACCTGAGAGCACTTAGCCTATGACAACGGGGAGTAAATAATACAGTTTTGTCTGTATTAAAATAACGTTGTAGTATACTATAGAGTTAGTTATCAAATGAGGGTTGTTTTTCTTAATAAAACCTAGTTGAAATAGGTTTTTGTTGGAATGTAATAAAAGTCACTTTATGTGCCATTTTGTGACCAAAATTCTGCGTTTTTATAATTACAACTGCAAAATATATGTAATTACTTCCATGTAAACACATGTTAAGTACACGATAACCAACCTTGAAATGTAACGTCTAAATGGAATGTTAAATGATGCATGCTTTTGAATGAAGTTATTACTTATAAAAAAACTGCATTGTAACAAATAAAGTTTACATAGTTAAAAAAAATGGTGGGATCTGTGCCTTGATCACGAATAAATGTGACAATCGCAAACGTATCGTAGCGCTAGCGTATCCGAGATACACTGCGCGGTGACACTACAACGTTTCGCGTCAAGCTGGTATTGACGCGTAATATAACTCGAACACGCTAACGCGGCGACTGTCAGATTTTTTTCCGTGACTTAGGCCTTATGCTGACTTCGGCACAGATTTCTCTCTAATAGAGATGACGTCCAAAATCCGCATACAATTTTGCCCGAGAGCTTTTATTTGAACGTGTGTGACCGCTTTAAGGTCAAAATATATTTTTATATATACGTATCACTGGTCTTAGTTTTACCTGCTTATAATCGTTGCATAACTTTATTAAGCTGTTTAATTTATTGCTGTCTCAATAACAGGTAATGTCAAACAGAGCTAGATTTTAATCAATCGTTTAATTATTCAGCTTTTATAGTAGGTATGGCTCATTGTAACAATTTTAGAATCGCTTTGACAACGAACACTAAAGGAAGTAATTAATCGCAGTATTCACAGACACATGAAATATCGCACTTTAACAGACCCTCTAATCTTTCCCGTTAAGGGTATAAGCGCTTTTCTGTAGCTAAATACGCGACCAGCAATTAAGGGCCCACCTCCACAATTTATCTATACCCAATCGTTATTGAACGGAAGCGCACGCTCTCAAAACAAAAGTAACCTTACCTATAGGTATAGGCGACCAAGAAATTGGTTTACCACTTTTGATGACATCTCCCAGAAACATAATTATTCGCTAAGGAAAAAATAAACAGGAATGACAGATTCTGACGTAGCAGTTATTAATCTGTCAAGCGAAAATAGCCCTTGATGTTTTGTACGTGCAAATGATATTCAGCCTTAGAGTGGTAAAACAATTTCTTGGTCGCCTATACAAGCTAATACCGATACCGACCAATACCAATATCGATCGTATAAAGTTTTATACTCGTTTGATTTTTTAATTTTCTATTTGAAAAATCAATAACGTATATGTACAACGACGGCAGTTAACACGTTCCCTGCCAACTACGAAAATATACGTAGTAGCGTATCTAGGATCCAGGGCCAGCTACGAGTTTATTCGTAGATGTTTAGTTGAGGCTACCTACAAAATTAAAAGCGTTAGCAGTGTAAACAGGACGGGAATCGATTAGTTGGCATTGGAAATAAAACTTTCACCATATATTTTTATAAATGAGAACTCTACCATATATTTTTTTTTCATTTCAACAAAAAATGATTTTGTATGGATGGCAAATAGGTATAGGTTTTTTTTACTACGAATATATTCGTATGGCAGGGAACGAGTTAATGAAAGAATAGTTCATTTTTATTTTTTTTAAAGTAACTATTTTTTCATTTACTGCGTTTATTATTTTGGTAATTAATGCCATCGTGTATAGAATCTATAATCTGATTCATGGTTTTTCGCACACATTGTTATTATAAGGGATTTTAAGCCCACAAATGTGCCGGCAGTCTAAATGTACTAGACAAACTAATCTCGCTGTGAATTAGAGAGACTGTGTGCTCTTACCAAAGAGTACTTAGTTAATGCCGGATAGTGAATGAATCGCTGTGATTTTAGCAATACTAGGTAAGTACTTCTATTATGTACGTCAGTATTCGACATGGGTACCGTTTCTAATTAATGGCGAAACTGTGGAGCTTTCGATGGTTTAACCGGTGACCGAAAAAAGTAGAGGTGTTATAAGTTTGACGACGTTGTGTGCCTCCTGTTTGTCTAATTATAGACTACTCCCCTTTAATTATAATCTCCTGTAATTTTTGGCATGACAACAAAAAGAGATGACAACGCATTGAGCAAATTTGAGTTATTATTTTTGGTAGAAACACAGCAATTTTTCTTTGTTATTGTGAATGTTTTGTTTAGTTTCGGTGGAATTTAACCAGTAATACGTCGTAGCGTAGAGTGTGAGCATTGATATTATTTTTTGGAATTTGTTTACCAGTTTTAAAGGGAAAATTCACCATTTTGCATTCAAACCGACAGCCGACCGATAGCCGACTTGACGAATTGACTGACTCAACTAAACACTATTATACAGGGTGTTACCAGACCACTTCCGAAAACTTGGAGGTTCCAATCAGACCATGATACTGAAAAGATTAAGCGAAAAAAATCGCGAAAAAAAAAATTGACTTGACTATCTCTTTTTAATTTTTTTTCTAGTTACATACACACAGTACAACATAATAAGACATATCTACCTAATTATCTCATTTAAAAAGCAAAAAAACAAATAAAATAAATAAAGCAGCAATGTACACGCAGCACGCAGATTACGTCTACTACAACATGAACAGCTGAGAGTTCATCGCGGGTCATTCAAGTACGCGACGTGCGAGCGACCTACGTTAGTACCTACCTACGTTAGTAGGCACTTACGACACAGAATAAATAATAGTACTACGCCTCGACCTTACCTACGTGAATGCGTACATTGCGGGCTGGCGAAATAAATACAAATCTTTAAACATTGTTTTCTCCGGCTATAATTATTTTTCAGGATAACTGATTTTTTTATGGTTGGGTTTTGGTGTGCTGTAGCTCCCCTTTTCGTTTTCGGAAGTGGTCTGGTAACACCCTGTATACTTACTTGACACTAGCGAAATGGTTTGTCAAAATAATGGACGAAGGCCATAAATAAAAGGAGAAGAAGATTAAGCAGTCAATTTAGATAGCGCAGAGAAGTGCCGAACTATAAAGATGTTCTTTAAAAAAAATCGTAAGTAGGTAGATACTTCATGGTATTACATAAGTAAAAAAAGTAAGTACTTAATTGTATTACTTACATATAGATACCGGTACCAGGCTTCCTACTAGGTAGAAGGTAGGTTTACCATCTGACATTTCATTTCAACAAAAGCTATTACATTACTTTTAATAGATTAACAGAACGCCAGTAGTTATATTATTTTCACGATGTTTTATGAATTGATGGTGGTAAAAGGTGAGGGTGGCAAAATGGCGCCGTGCTTGTGCAAACCCCATAAGAAATTCATATTTTGTAAATATAACGTCGGGCTCCGACCTGTAATCAATAATTCTAAAATGATAGACGGGTTCGTTTTTTTGGGTGAATTGTTATTTGCTTCTATAACGGGGTCGATGAACTGTATGATTCAAAACATTGCATAGACTTATTAAAACGTTATTACTCCGAGTTACTTGATAATATAGATAATCTTCTTTATTATAAAGTGCTTGCTTATGAAATTGCAGTCGAGACCAAAAATTCTGGGTCATCTATAAAAACTTTTTTATACTTAGAATCTGGTTTTATTTAGGTACAAAGAAAATTACAACAAATACAGTATACTTAGAGGACCTCTTGATGGCCAAACTTTCAATTTTCTTAAATTGCATGACAGGCGTCATGGCTCAGTCGGTAGTAGCTCTGCCTTCCGTGCTGTGGGTCGTGGGTTCGATCCCCACTGAGAACAAACATTTGTGTGTTGTAAACATAGATGTTTGTTCTGTGTCTGGGTGTTTCTATGTATTATAAGTATGTATTTACAAAAAAAAATGTATGTGTGTATTCTATCAGCCATCTAGTTTCCATCGTACAAGCTTTGCTTAGTTTGGGACTAGAAGGCGTTGTGTTAAGTGTCCGTGAATATTTATTTATTTATTATTTATATTGCCACTTACGCAATACGTCGATTATTTTTTGGATCATCCTACTCCTGCTAATATTATAAAATATCAAAGTTAACTAATATTATAATATAAACACCAGTTGCATAAAACATGTAATATAATAATAGTTCGTTACCTGGATTAACACATACAAAAGGCTACATTTTATTCCGGAAAATCAACAGGATCAAACGGGGCGCGGAAGTCGCGGCCGAGAGCTAGTGCTACATAACTCTTGAAACTGTCAAAATGGTTAGGTACAATGGATTAAACCATTCTTACCTAGTATAAAAATTGTATATTCCACATTGGAAGCGACTACCGTTTTTGTAACCTTATTATCGGCTCAATTAAATACAATTAATGCCTATTAAGTTTGAACAGAATGTAATTCAGTTGACCGAGTGCGCCTAATATTATTAGTCAGGGTTGCCAAGCGAATCAGAAAGTCGGACGATTGTGAAGTTCTTGATAATAGCCGTAAAATAATAGGGGTCAAATAAAAGTCGTAAAATACAGAGAGATAATTTACAAATTCAAACAGTAAAACTTTGTAAACAAAAATTTATTTATAATTTACTTTGATAAGCTCGACTATACTCATAGATAAATTCTTTTTTATTTTGATTAAAATTACAATATAACAATAGTTATAATCAGAACTAGCTTCCCTCCACGGCTCTGCTTGCTTGCTAGTACAAAGTGTGTCGATACTTAATCGTTGTTTTTTTGCACTTACATCCATCTTCATAGGCATTCAGATGATACTAGATTAAGATTAAGGTGTAAAGTCCGGCTAGAGCCGCGCCGCCGGAGCCGCTTGCCTGACTTGAAGTGGCAACACTACGGAGTCGCTGCCCCCGTTCCGGGCCGGCCCCGGCCCGCGCGGACATAAATCTATTTTATCGTACTCCAGCAATAAATTTTATTTCGGGATCTTTAATTCTTTGTTATTGAATTGGATTTTAGTGTTTTATTCGGGTAAACAAACAATACATCGGAACGTTTCAACCGGTACTTAGGGCACGTGCGCGCATACTAAAAGCACCACCCGACGTCGCCCGACTCGATAATAACATTTTATTTGTAGTTTACCCTTGTACTGTGCCGTAAATGCTTTTGTCTGCGTTCACAATTAAAAGTTGGATAATGTTTAGTTGGAACAAAGAAATGCCGCTCTTCCTTCGACATGCCGGCTGGACGTAAATAAACTCCACGGTGCGCACGCGCATACCTACTGTAGGAATGAAATACAGTAGCGATCGATAAAATGTGCAACAGTAAACTTCCTGCTCGAGATGGGGAAATTGTAAATTAACTGAGGAATTGTTCTTTTTCATCTGACCGTTATTATTATTGGCCAGCGATTATGGCTAATTTTAATGATGCGCATCCTGACTGACCTGCGCCTGCGCCGGAGTTAGCTACTTACTCATTATTGCGTATTGTTCGGCATTTCAGTTCGAATCATTGTACGCGGTTTTGAATTTCATTTTAATTTTATGACGGACTTATTCGAACTTATTTTAGTACTTACCTACTCGCTATACCCACCCACCAATTGAACTAGGTATACTATAAATCTATGTACCTACTAAAAAACTATTTCCTCAATTGCATGCATAACATGACATGAATTAACTTCCTCATTGACAAGTGATCTTACAGGAAGTAATCAACCTTTTTTCAGCGAACCTTCCGCTTTGTGGTGGTCAACCTTTTTTGAAGGTGGTTTCTTTCGAAAATGTTTTTGACTACTCGACTCGACGAAATCCGAAGTAGAGTCCATGGCGCTATACTGTACTTAGTTTGAATATTATTTCGTTTGTTTCAGGCTCGGATGCTGGAGAACACCCAGGCTTGGATGGGAGCCGCGTCCACCTCCACCGCGCTGGCAGGTCAGTTGGGTGTGTGACGATTTGTAACCATTGTGTTGTGTTGCACTGACTCGTAGCTGCACTCGTGCTGGCTTGCTTTTTGGTCTTAGCGAGGACGAAAATATTTTTTTACTCACAAAACTTATTCCATTCCGCCAAACGTTGAATTTCAAAAATGTTTAAATCTTAGGGTTGCGTAAATCTTTGAGAGCTCGGCTTCTAAACCACTTTATTTCAAGAGCTATCGAAGTTTCATGCTATATTGTCCAACACGCTAGACTTTTACAACAAAAAAAAGATTATTCTAATATTAATATAGGTACCTAAATGCCTAGTAGGTTATTGTACATGTAATTCTGATTAGCAGACGTGATTAGGAAGAGCAAATGTCTAGAGATTTCCTCCGCGCCAAGACCATCCGCTTCTAATGTATTAAAATTGCATGTCTGCAGTAATATGATCCGAGTTAATATGCAGTAATATAACAGTTTATGCACCGTTAACCGGACCACAGATAATATAGTTGTAATGTCATATTGTCATAGTACCTACTCGTAACGTGGGAATAACGTAATGAGGCCCTTAACGTGACTTCCTGATAGCATACACAATCACATGCACTAGCGGGTTGGTCGCTCGACAGTTTCTTCATTCCTGTCATCATATTGCAAAATGTACCTTATGATTACAATCACCACTGTTTGACACAGTTTTTGGTTTTCATCCCCTGACTTCCCGCAATCTTGCATTTGCAGTCACACGAACACAAAGTTTAGTTAAAAGTTAATATGCAAAATACTACATATAACAACAGATATAACGAAACTCGCTCAGTTGTATTTCACAGCATTCACAATGAAACTAAAGTTAGTTTTAGAACAAAGAATAACGGAGTAGCAATACGGTCAAAAAAATTAATTGGAAAAATAAAAAAAAAACTGTCGTGGTTTACCGGTTAGCTCAATATTGTTTAATGCTCATTACCCTTTGCATACAATACCGATCATCGTACTGCACTTACTGCATTTTAATTTTAATATTATTTTATCACATACGTTGCTCAATTTAAAATCTCTTCAGAAGTCAAAGTTTCCAAAAAACCTAAAACAAATGCCTGACTTGAGAAATTATTTTAAGTTTGGCGCGTACATTTGTTTATTTAGTTGCTTATCTATCAGACTACCACGGTCTCGCTCTCAAGCTGAAAGCACCAAGATGGACAGACGGGCAGCTGCAAGAAGCTATCCAAGCTGTTGTCACGCAAAAGATGCGTTTCACCCAAGCCGCGACACACTACGCCATACCCAAAGGAACGCTTTACGACAACATCTTAGGAAAATCAAAACGCATGGCTATTCTCGATGATGCTGGCTTGACAGCTGATGAGGAACGAACCATATTAGATTATTGTTGCTACACCAGCGTCTCACCGTACAATCGGAGAACGAAAAAGTCGCTCAAGGAGGTCCTCGAGTTCGTAGTAAAGCTCAGACGCGCGCGGGACCCTGGTTTCACGTTTGTAGGACTCACCGGGTTCAGGTGGTGGTGGGCCTTCTGTAAAAAGAACTCAATTGTGTCTCTCTACTATGAGGACTCGGGTAAAACTAAAAGAGAGAGATTGGGGAAAGTTAAAGCGGAAATTAATACAGACGAAGATGAATCTGAGTTACTTATTCCAGACCATAATATAAAACTGTGATTTTTTGAAAACGATACAAATAACGCTGCAGGTGTACGTAAAAGCTATATTACATAAAAGGTGTTCAAGATTTCGTATTGTAGGTTCCGTCTGAAGTGAGCAATATTTTCTCTTGTCGTTGTGCTGGTGTAGCATTTATTATCGTAAAATTATGTGTTTAGATAACAGCTAAAGTATTTTTAGTAATATTAGTTAATAAACTTTGTACTCAGGAAAACATCGTTAGAGTAAATGTTGAGTTAAGTTACTAGTCCGTAAAAGGCACATTTTTAGACTTACGTTAGTACCTACCTAGTTCTTTCCTATACTGTCTCATGATAATGAGCGGTAATTTTTATAATACAGTTTGTACCAGAGATAGCTTCTAAAAAAACCACATGTGTATGTACTTCATCATTAAATAGTTATATTGCAGAATGTTTAATTCTATAATTATTTTTATTGAAGGTTGAATAAATCAAATCTTCTAGATTCCAAGACAGTGGGTGTTTCGTACCACAGTGGGATGAAATACATAGTCCGAAACTATAGAATAATGGTCTATCTTATAAAAAGTTAGAGTAGACATTATATCTTGTTTACTATACGTAAGCAGGACATAATGTCAACTCTAACTTTTTATAAAATAGGGGGTAACTCTTTAGTACATCATGATTAGAAAAATAACACAATTTTTTTCTGTGTAAACTGCAAAATTTTAATGGTATATTGATAATAGAGTTCAAAATGTTTAGACCTACCAGTTGTGTAGGTTGTTGACCTGCCCTATATTTAGAACAGTCATCGTAGACGTTGTAAAAAAAAGGTTTTTTTTAAATAAAATTTTATGTGTTAAGTAAAAATAAAGCCACTAACGAGTAGTTAAAATATGGCAGTGGAGAGTGGCACCTATTTGCATAATACTTTGAATACTAAGTGCTAACAAAAGCACCTGGCCATATTAATAAGTAGCCGTCGCCCGCGGCTTTGTGTCCGTGGTAGCACGCACCATACGCATTATTTGGTTTAAATCTTTAACCCTAATTTTGGACCCTTGAGGGTGCGACTTTTCAAAATTCCTTTCTTAGTGCACCCCTACACTACATAAGGATACTACCTTCCAAATTTCGTACCTCTAGGCCTTATGGTTTAGGCTGTGCGTTGATTATCAATCAGCTTCAAAAGAGTTTTGTATATTGATGATGATTATGTTAATAGCCAAGAATGTGTTAGGTGAATAAACCTTAGTCGTATTCCAGAATTAAACGCATACTGAATCGAAACTCGAGCGTTTATTGATTGCTTACGAAGTAAATCAATGGAGAATTTTTTTATGTTTCTAAGAATGTATACATAAGTATACTTATAGATAGAGTAGCCGTTGCCCGCGGCGTTGCTCGCGTTCTAGAGCCTTTAGGGTGCGACTTTTCAAAATTCTTCTCTTAGTGCACCTCTACACTATATAAGGATACTACCCTCCAAATTTCATACCTCTAGGACTTATAGTTTAGGCTGTGCGTTGATTCTCTGTCAGCTTCAAAAGAGTTTTATATATATTGATGATGATGATGATATAGCTTGCTTACTTGGGAATCGTTTTTGTACACGTTTCTACGAATAATAAAAGGAACCTGGACAAAACTGTTCTAAAAATAGATATTATAAAGATAATACGATAGTAAGTAGAAACATTCGTTCACAAGTTAATTATCTTGTGTTATTAACATTAAATGTAGTGTGACTTGCTCAAAAAAGTGCCTATTTGCTTATATTTAGTTTATTAGTTATTTTTACGTAAGTAGTTACTTAATATAATTATTGTAAGTATAAGATTTAGTTTTTATTTAAAGATTACTGTGCATTAAGGGACAAATTAAATACAATTGAGATCAAAACATCCGGGTTATCTATGAAAACTTAAAAATCTTGAGACTGAATCTTAGTTTAGGGAAACTTTGCAAGCTAATAATGCAGTGAATCAATTACTTTTATTTAATTAAGGAGTAATGAAATGTCTATTACTTTATTTCATAGTTTCCACGATATTCAAGTTTTTATAAATGACCCAGAATTTTTGCTCTAAACTGTAGGTAATTTGTGTATTAAAATTACTTCCAACCGAAACTAAATTTTTTATAAGTAATTAGTACCGAAACTCCAATTCGACTTATTAATTACCTATTAGTGTTGCTATCACGAAATAATAGGAAACGACATGGACTTTTTGCTATAGTTTATAACGTTTATAATACAGCATATAATTGTATGTTATTGTTTCATGTAAATAATTAAATACATTGTGGTATTTTGCTACAGTGTTTTTTGCATTGTTGAATGTCAGCTGCTTCTTCGACCAGCGTTCAATAATACCATCCTGTTACATTGTTTACACTTGACTGGTTGTACGCATATACAGTCAAGAGCAAAAATTTCGGATCATCCATAAAAACTTTAATATCCTGGAAAATATGAATGCTAGCTTAGTTAAATCCATTATGTTATACTGTTTATTAATATTAAAAGTAATTGTTTAACATTATTAGCTGCCATAATTTCTGATTTCCGAGATACTCAAGTTTTTATAGATGACCCAGTTTTTTGCTCTCGAGTATAGAAGAACATACTCGACTATTGGTGCTATTGCTATTGGCCGGTTTCGAATGTCAGTAGATAGATTAACTTAGCAACGCCAATACATGGCAGAAAATAGCATAATTTTTTTATTACAATGTTGCTATGGAAACATAACCGGATAGATCGAATATCCCAATATTCAATGTATCCGGGAATAGCAGTAGTTCTAGACGGATATAGCTATCTAGGATTATTATTCTTTTCTTATTGGCTCAACTTACATGTACAACATACTTTGCGTTGATTCGAAGAGTCAAGTTATACTTTGGTTAGAGGTTCACCTTTTACCTACTATATACAAAAGTTTAGAAAATCTAAGTCAGAATGCTCATAAATTAAGCGTATTCAGAAAGAGATTGTTAAAAGGCTTTTGTAATGTTTTTTTAAAAAATTATAAGACTGCTACTCAATATTAAATGATACCTACATTAACTATTGTTTTATTATAATCAATGAATTTATCTTTGTATTTCTTCCGCAGATTCCTCAGGAGGTAACTATTATTGTTTTAATATAATTTTTTAAAATTTTTATATTAGTTATGCATGTTCTTTTGTTTTCGTTTGCCGCAAAATGCCAATCAAAAGGATATTAAGTTTTTACAAGGAAGTTTTAATATAAAATAATAGCAGCTTATTGAGATCTGTCACTTAGATGCAGGTGGTGTACAGATGTAAAAATTTCATTACTTATTAAAAAAAACTTTTATGAAGTTGTCACTTATTTGATTCTTCCTCTTCTCTTCAATAATGGCCTGTGTCCGTCATTTCGACAGACAATTAGTGCAGAGTTTAAATTGGCTCCATTTTATGTCAACGTGTTGTCATTTAATTTTGCGATTTGAAACATTAATCGATCGTGAGATTCGAGTTTTCACATTTTTTGAAACAACACATAGCATTATTATTTTAATAGTTTTTCTTGTGTTATTGTGAGTTTTATTGTTTAATTATGGTGGAATTTTAACCAATAATACTTAGGTCGTAACATAAAGTGTGAGCCATTGGAATAAATGTGTGTAAAGTGGTTTCTCTGAATGTGAAAAGTCGTTTCAAGTTTTGAAGAGAAAATCCACCATTTTCTTTTCAAAACAAACGACAGCCGACTTGACAAATGACTTGACTTAAATTATTACAATTTTAACACTTGACATTGGCAAAATTGTTTGTCGAAATGACGGACACAGGCCATTTTTGAAGAGAAGAAGAAGAAGAATCGATCGTGAACACAAATTTAAAACCATTTATAGGATAAGTTATGTTTTTGTGGTATTTAGTAGGTACCTAGTTATACTAAAGCTGTTTTAGGCCTGTATACTGATTTTTGTATGATAATCTCTGTTAATTTGAGTTAAGTCTTATTTATCAGCATACGGGCCTTAGTTTACGACTTCCTATTTTTTTTTAAGCCTCGATTATTATTGGGCTTAATTCTATCAGTGCATTTTTACTAAACTAGTTTGACAGCAATAAAATTATTGTTATATTCAAAATGAAACAGCAGAGTCGGGTGCAGCGTCACTGATAACTGTCACTGTCGGTTTTCAAACATTCCACGTATCGCAACATGATACAATATTATAAAATTATGTGTGATATTAAAATTATTTTATTTTTATTACGCACAAGTAATTCATGGATGATTTTATTTATTAAACAATAATAATATTACACTACGAGCTACGCCTAAGATTGTTATTTCTTTATAAACATATGCTCACACTAATCTTGACCTCCACTGGTTGCACACCACAGCAAACGTACTAACTCTCTTCCCGTCTCCTTCCAGCAGAGACGTACCAATACCGGATGCAGTCTTTGTGGCAGCAATGCTGGAGCACCAACCAGAACATGGTGCACAACCTGCGCCTGCGAGAGCGTGGACCTCTCAAGTCCTGGAGGCCAGAGACCATGGCGGAGGCTATCTTCTCGGTGCTGAAAGAAGGGCTCTCTCTCTCGCAAGCCGCCAGAAAGTACGATATACCGTACCCGACGTTTGTTCTGTACGCTAACCGGGTCCACAACATGCTTGGCCCGAGCGCTGATGGGGGAGCAGGTACGTGCATCACATGTAAGTGACATTTGAAACTTTACTTTCGAATGTCATTTGTTTTGCCGGTCTGATGGATGAAACTCACTCTAAATTCACAGTAGATGTTGACTGACTGGCCGGGTGTACGTCACCTACTTCCGACTCCGAGGTCTCGGTTGTGGTACTTCTTTTGGAAATGACCTTATTCTGTCGTAATATACTGGTCGTTTTTTATTTATCATTTCCGGAGTGCATACAATGATCTAGGAAGCTGGAGTAGGTGACGACGCCAAGCTTTACCGACTATTAGACAAGGTGTGAAGTAAGAGTGAGTTTTTCTAAGAATTGTTTCATGCTCGTATTTAGCCTCAGTTCACCAAGCTTAAAAATAGTTTATAATAATAAATGTAATAAAGAAAATCAATCAGTTTTTTTATTAATTTGGAGTGGTTTATTGAGGCTATTTGCGACTGGATTTTCATGTAAATAACTAATAACAATCATTAAAAGATACTTACCTATTTATCGTTAACTACCGCGATGACTTTCTAAGTATTTTTTATGACACTTATATTGAGTATGACTAACCTTTAGAACGGCATCCAGCTGACATTTTGTAGATGTTAATATAATTATAGTTTTAAGTTAAATGTCGTGTCATTTATTTTATGTATAAAAGTAGCACAATTTTTGCTTATAAAATAATGACAAATAACATTATATATTTCACTGGTACTGGATCAAATAATGTAAACTGCATGTAGGTAGATTTTAAGTTGAATCCTCTACCACTGAATTATATATTTTTAATATACATAATATAATATTTGTATATTATTATGAGTGTCAAACGCGAAGTTATTGTAAATTACCTATATACTCAAGCGATGTTGTCTGCAAGGCGATTTTATGTTTGATTGATATCTAAGTTTGCTTTATGTATCTGTATTATTGCTGATTATTAATATTAATACTTACCTATACTAAACTTTGCTCAATTAAAAAAAAATTGAAACACGATAAATTGAATGAAACTCATTGAATGTTAAAACGGGGAAACTTAACTTCTAAAAAACTTAAAGAAAACTCTTGGTGAATTTTGCTTTTAAACGACTTATAGCTTTTATAAAATCCACTTCTACTTTAAAAATACTTTTACTGAGGTACTTTAATAAGAATATATTTTTGATCTAAAAATTACCTACGAAAGACTAAGCCAATATAAATCAATTTGATTAAATAAAACTCGAGATTAATATAATAAACAAAATTTATTTAAGTAAGTATATTATAATAATAGTGTGAATAAATGGTCCTTTGTATATTAAGTATTATTGTAATATAATAAAATAATGTGGAATTCAAAACGTTCAAAAACAGTAAAAGCCTGTTAATACCAGAAATCATAATTGTTGCTCCAATCAAAATGACTATAAAATTTCACCTTTTTAAATTATTAGTTTTATTATCCATAAGCTAAGCATCCTTTACAATTGTTTATTAAGTCACGTGAAAGGAAGGGCTTTTATACGTTTCGAAAACTGCTGCTTTGTTTTTTAATTTAGCAAAGTTTAATTATCATGAAAAATTACACAAAACCTAAAAGATGATCTCAGTAAAATCTAAACAAAAAATTATACCTTGAAACTGTTTTTTTGGGACGCAATAAAATTCGCAAAATGTAATTTAATTTTGTGACATTTCAATAAAATCGCGATAATATTTTAACTAAGTTGGTTTTAATAAGAGGCGTAAATCTTTTAGTCTTGTTTGGTTTGGATTGCTTTTAATTGAGCATGTGCTGTAGAATTTACGTGATGTACCTATAATTATATTTACATAATTAAACATAATGATATTATAATAAAATTATTTAGTAAATGTTTTAAGTTTATCTGTTTGGCTCTATGTAAGATTTTATTTTAAATACTTTTTTAGATTCCCTCTTTTTTTGCAGGGTCGTTACTCGTACTTGGTTAGGTAAGTAGGTACGCAAATCTAGCTAGATTGATAATTATTCAGCCGCTTAGTCCCATTAGCGCTGGGGATGAGGAGGTTCCTCTTTTTAATATATTTTCAATAAAATCATGCATTGAGTCGAATTTTCGTCAATTTTGCGTCGTCGTAAACCGCAAGAATAACCGGTCCGTTCACGTTTTACTATTATGCGTCGTTGCAGATTTGAGACCAAAAGGGCGCGGCCGTCCGCAAAGAATACTGCTGGGCGTGTGGCCGGATGACCACATCCGCGGCGTGATCCGCGCCGTCGTGTTCCGCGAGACGCACACCACGCACACACACATGCGCGAGCTCGAGATGCCCGCCTACCCAGCCATCACGGTCAGTACTGCAGAGGATCCTTGCTTACCTATCGCAGCTAACATTAATTGACCAATCTTCTAAGAAAACCGAGTTAAAGCTGTTTTTGTTTTACTCTAAAATTGTATCGGTAGTGTGTCTGGTTTGATGTGAATTAACTTTGGTTTCCTGCTATCCGTAGTTTAAAGCTATTAGGTAGGTACCTATGTAAACGATACAGTTTGCTAGCGAAGCGAAAATGCGTTTGCGATTTACTGGGTTTAAGTGAATTGTAATAAAAGCGAGGCAACTAATAATGACACGCATTTTAGGTAGCAATGTGCATGTTTCAGGACGGTGTGGGCGGGCCGAACCCGGTGCCCGTGGGGGGTAACGGATGTGGCAACGGTCGCGAGGGACGCGTGTCACCGAACGCCGCCGCCGCCGCCGCCGTGGCCGCCGTGGCGCACGGCCTGCGACGCCAGATGTGCAACATGGTAGTCGCGGCGCAGCGTCCCTCTGACCATCCGCCGCACCTGGGCCTGCCGCAGCTGCCGCTGCACTCGCCGCGCCTGCCGTCGCCGATGACAGCGGGTTTGGAGTCGCCGCTATGCTCGCCACCTCCCCCGGGACATGCGCTCGAACCCAACCGCCCGGTCGAGCCGTTCCGACCCTTCGCCTCCCCGCGCCCCGACAGCCGCTACAGCGACCGCGACGCTGCCGAGATGGGGCCCCCGAAGACTCCCGTATCCCGCAACGGGCAGGGCACCTCGCCTGCCTCCGTGGACGCCGAGACGTCGGTCCCGGACACTGCGCGTATGGATATATGAAGCACGGCCGCGGCCGCGGAGCCCGCTGCCCCGCCGCCGCCGCCGCCACGAGCTCGCCGCGCCCGCGCCTCGCCCGCCGCCCCCGCTCCCGCGCACTCCTCGCCGCGCTCGGTGCACGCGCGCACGCCAGGAGCGACTCCATACTCGCGCACATCGCCGCGCGCGCGCTCCTCGCCCAACATGATGCCGCACATCCATACTTCTCCAAACATGATGCATGCTCGCACTTCGCCTAACATGCCGCAACCGCATAGCGTATCGCCCGGTCAAATGGCATATGCGCGTACGTCTCCGAACACGATGGCACAAATCCGTACTTCGCCTAACATGCCGCAAGCTCACAACATGTCTCCGAGTCAATTGCCGTACGCTCGTACATCGCCGAATATGATGGCTCATACCCGCATTTCGCCTAACATGATGGCGCACTCCCGAACTTCTCCGATCTTGCCGCAAGCGCATAACATATCGCCTGCTATAATGGCCCACGCGCGCACTTCTCCGGGCATGCTGGCTTGTACTTCCCCGGGCATGCTGGCTCGCACATCTCCGAGCATGCTGGCTCACTTGTCGCCAGGCCTGCTACAGCCGGCGCACACATCGCCCAGCCTGCTGATGCATTCGCCGGGCCTACTGCAACCGGCCCATACACCGCCTCGTATGATGGCACACACTCCACCAGGAATGCCGCAGCCGGCCCACACGTCGCCCAACATGTTGCAACAAGGCATGCCGCCAACCATGCAACCAAGTATGCAGACTGATATGCAACCTAACATGCAACAAGGCATGCTACCTGGTATGCAACCCGGTATGCAGCCTGGCATGCAATCAGGCATGCCTCCACCGCTGCCCGCTGCTTACTACTACCTTCAGAACCGCAATGGTCCTGGCAGTTACTTTTAAGTATTGCCGCGTACACCACTATCTGTAACACATCGCATTGAAGATGAAGACTGATGCAGAGTACCCCTTTCTAAGGATTCGATAACATCTAGATAATACCTAAGCAGTAGATAAGGTACCTGCCAATGATCCAGAACATCCGGTGATACACGTTACATTTTAACAAATAATTGAAATATAATTTAATTTACTTACCTACGTCTTATATAACCGACGTGATTCAGAACAAACCAAGCTAATTTCAATTTGACTCTCAACAGTAGTAGTATAATCATCATTTTTATTTAAATTAAAGTACATACTCAACATAAAAGTGGTGTATCGAGTTGTAGAACGAAATCTAAAACTCACGAATCGATCGAAGGCGTTAGTGCTTTAGATCGGTTGGTAAGTTTTTGTTTCGATGCGGTGTATTTCTACACTTAATATTGCCACTCTGTGAGAGGTTAAAAACTTAGTACCTACTATGCACAATGCACTCGATCTGCATAGTATTATTAGAGTAACAAATAATATTATACGTAAAGACGAGACTTGAATGCTGTCGTTCATACTAGAGGCAATTACCTACCGCACCGCGCACTCACTGAGGCTGTCCACTCAATTAAAGCGCAATTTTAGTCCTATTTAACATAACGAACCTAGGCACATCCCTCTGGTCAGCTATTTCTCGGTGTTTAAACAGTGTGTGTGGTCTCTACATTACTTATTACTCTAATAAATACGAGAAAGCTTTATTTTAACGTGTTATTTGCTACGATAAATCTCATAGTAGGTAAATATCGTTTATGGCCGTTTATTTTGATATTGGGTTCATCGGCATTATACGAGCAAAGGATTGAGGAAATGTGTGAGTAGTTTTGGCATTAGAACAACTAGAGGTTGGTACACATTCCGCGTGAAGCCGGAGTCGCCAAGACGCCGCAGGCTGGCGAGGTCCCTCAGACCCTTCGTCCGAGGGACAATTATGAGGCTCTTTATTTGACAACTATAATTTTTTTCGTGCATGATTACAATAATTATTTACATTTTAGTTAATTTTAGCAATCGACATTATATTTCATATTTAATAAATTATTGTGAATTTGCTGTGCAATATGATGCTTGTTATTTAGTTATGATTTTTAATTATTTTAAAGTCGTACCTATAAATTGAATGCTTGTGCTTCAGTAAACGTGTTCTTGGTTGTAGTATGTAGATGTACGAGAGTACAATTAGAGCACTCACTATAATCATTTATTATCTACTCGTAAGTAGAATTTCAACATTGTGTAAGCTTTTGAACATCTTAGACCCATCTGTGACTGTAGGGATATCAAAATTTAAAAAATATTTGGCCCGATTCAAAAGACTGTTCTGTATACCTACCTTTATCACTGTAATTCAGAAAGCATTCGTATTAAGATGAAATTATGTATTAGCTTTAGATATTATGTAACCCCATAGTGAATTGTTTTCTTCTGGTCAGATGGATGTCAATTTGTGTATTATGTAGTAGATGAGCGTGGGGGTGTCTTTCGTTCCACGCCGCGACTCACGTACGTAGACTAAGTGGTCGCCAAATGTATAGATGTATCATTAGCCAGTAGTGATTGTTCCAAATGTTAGGTTATAGTTAGGTGTCTGCGACGCCTCCCGTTCTCACCGCATTCTCACCCCTTCTGCACTCGTAATTATTCTTTGATCAATCTATTGTCGATTACAATCAAACACAATCCTGCCACTTGATTGCTTTCCTTATCGATACATGTGATTTATTTAAATCATAGTAGTTTATATTATTCACCGCGATAATTGATCTGTGTTTTGATGATTATTGCCGCTGAGTTCAGGGGGCGCCGCTTTTATTTAGGAGCACTAATTCGCCAGTGAATGTTCGTCATTTAAGCGTCTGTCTGCTATACTATACTATCTATGCATAGTTAGGTATATAGGATAACGTTTCAGTGGACTTGTAGGTATTAGCCACATGTGTACTATGTTTGTAGCGATCATGCCGCGTGAGCCACGCCCGTGGCTTCATTTTGCGTTCAGGTGTGGATGTACAAATTTGGTTTTTCAGTAACTTCTTTAAACTCATACCTAATTATGTTTATGTTCATAGTTTCGGTGAGATATTTGTATTAGATATTGTTCTTGCCGCAAGGGTATACCATGATTTAGAAAGTTTTGGCGATCTCGTTGGCGTCCTATTATAAAAATGTTTGTAGGAGGGTGCAGCAGTGCAGCACCCGGGTAAGGGCTCGTCGCAACAATATGTTACCGCATCTTTATAATAAGTCTCAAAGTGGCCTTGATACTTCAACTTTATTATTTCGTGTTTGGAATTATCACATTCGTTTTGGAAAAGTAGAGTATAAAATAAAAGACCAAATTATTAAATGAAAAAGTTAACTGCGATTCCTGAGCTGGTGTTAACTATTTGGCTGTCCTTTTGGAAAGAAAGTTTTAATCTAGGTGAAAAATTAAAAAAAAAATATGTATGGCCTATACGTTTCGGATGAATAATGCGTAATTTTGGTAAATGTTACTACGCATATTTTCTATTGTGTAAGTTTAGGCTAATGTGTTCAAAAGGTATTTAAAATTTAAAATTTTTGAAAAGTAGAAAGTGCCTTCCAAATTTTTGACCACAGTAAGTGTTGGGATGGATGCGGCGATGAGAAGGTTATGGCAGTAGCGTGACGCGACACCCGACAACATGTCGCGACGACGGAGCGGCGCGGCGGCGGCGAGGCGGCGGCGAGGCGGCGCTCTCGCAGCTGCTCGCACAGAACGTGCTTAACTATTTAATGTAAGAATATTTAAAATTCAAAATTATTATATAAAAATTGAATACATATGACTATTATATAGTGAAAATATACTATATTATATATTATTCGGCCGATGTGGTATTACCCTGACAGGCAAGCGTTAGGCTATTCGGCGTCAAAATTAAACTTTTAATTTATTTTTGTTGTCTCGATCCATCGTAAGCAATGCAATTATTGCAAAGTGCCATTTTGTTCGAACTGACTAATTAGTTCATTTATTTTTTGTATCACAACGTGGATTTTGTAGTTGTAATTTAATTACTTACTTATATTAAAACATTAATTTATTATACTGGAAATTATAAATTTTGAATTAATTAAATATGTAAGGATGTTTATTTTCGTGATAGTTAAGTATACTTGTAGTATTACCTCTATTATACCTATATCCATCTATAGAGGCGGTTTTGGTTCATCATTTACAATAATAGATAATCATAATCATGATTTAAAGTTAATTATACCGGCAATTAGCACGATTTAACTGCATGACAAGTTGTTTTGTTCTCTCCCAGCTATTTGTGATAATTATGTTTTATTGATCGAATAATCGTTAGTTTCGAATGAGTCTTCAATATGTTTCTTTAATTTGGTCGTATCTATCGACAACGATTCCCACTGCCCAGTGCCCACCCTGGTGTAATCCTGTCCATATTTTATCATAATACACATATTTTGCTATTGTGAAATTGCACATTTTAAAATCATGTCATAGTACCTTAGTAGGATGGTGGGCAATTTCTTAAGATTATTGCAAGATTATGGGTACTATCGGTGCAATACTATAGTTTTTTAATTTAACCTTCCCAGTAGGTACCCTGGTCTTTAAGTCCAAGTTATATATAGTTTGTAATAATGCTATAATTCTGTTTCTGTCACCCCTGTGACAATTATTTCAGTAATTTGCCATTTTTACTAACGTTCCCGATATTTCTTAGAGTGTGTTATCAGCTTCATTATTATAGTTACAGAATGTATTTAACCTCTTAATATAATAGATACGTGTTAGTGTGTTACATAATTTCTGTGTCCTACCTGTTAAAGTATTATAAATAAGATTGGTGTCTGTAATCACTACGCACAGCACATTTAGGGCACGCACGACACAATACTTAGTGTGTTTGTTCAACATAAAATTGTAACTTTGTGTATAACAATACCCTTTGTGCGAACCGTTATTATATTAAATGTCAGCTTTCAATATAATATTTGATGTAAGAACATAACATATTATGTGTAACGTAAATATACGATTAAACATGTATACGAGCAAATGAAAATAACTAAAATACTCTAAGTTTTATTTGAAAGTTTGGGAAGTTCAATTTCGGCTGGTTCTGGTCGAAGTTTTTAATTAGTTTCTACTTACTTTGTTTTGGTCTCAGATTTAACTTGTGTTTTATTGATTTTTTAATAGTTTCAGCTATATGTTTCTATCAAAATGTTTTTTTATAAGAATGAATGCAGCGCGCGGGTGTACTTCATCGTTCTGTTCATGTAATAAAATTATGTTAAAATCAGTATTCATTATTTATAGGTAAATAAAATATTTTTATTTACACTCGTGCGCCTATGTGTATTAAGATTTCGATTGTGTGTATGTATAGTTTAATTTAATAAATAAAAGAGTTATGTTTAAATTAATCAATAATTATACTGCTTTAATCAGAGCTGTAATTATTTTAATTAAAGTTATTCTCACAAAATATTCGTAGATGTAATTTAGATAAATGTTATAGGGGTCACAAAAACATACTAAATTTAACTGTCTTTTTTTGTATTATTATTCTGTTATTTTATTATGTAATTATTTTAGAGATACTCTATTTTAATGTTGCTTTAATTATTTTATTTGCACACAATTTGGGTGTAAATCTAATCAAAATCATCAAAGCTACTAAAATAGAGATGCTCTTTTTTAATATAATTGTTATTTATTATTTTCAATCTCGATTGTGTTCCTAATACGATTTAATTTCACATTTAATACCCGATTTATTGAATTTTCAAATTGTTTATCAAAGGTCCCGTTGGGTTGGACACTCCGTTCTACTGTTATATACCTAATATTATCATTTAGAGAACTGAATTTCAGAAATATTCACTACGAATTTTTTCTATCAATAATTTTATTGCGGTTGGTATTTTAGAATGACAACTTTTACGAATACAAATTGTTATTCTATCGACCTACATGATAAAAAAGTTTACCTATCAATTAATTTTATGAATACCTAGTCCCTTACCTCTCAGAATATTTCGAATAATTTTCCTATGTTATTTTTTTATACTTAACTGATACCTACCAAAGCATTTTTAATTTAATACAGTAGAATTGATTGTTCAACTTATACCGTATTATATCAAGTACAATTCATAAATCAGTGTACTCATTATGAATGTTGTAAAATCGTGTAGATTACATTTGACTCTTTCTGTGAAAAATATAAATGTCTATTAAAGGTCAGTGAACTGGATACGTCACTGTAGGTAGTATCTGTGTCTCAATTTCATTCATTAATATTTAAGTTTGTTATAACCGTGACTATGTTGTCAATGAATATATGAAAATAGAGCATATTCTGGTTTTATTTGACTCCCATTATGTTTGAACCTATATTTATAATATGTACCTACGTAGTAAACACGTAGTAAGTACCTACCTACCTAGGTAGGTAGGAATTTTGAGGGAAAGCAGAGAGTCGATTAATGAATACCTTCAAAATGTTTCTTCTTGGTTTGTGGAAAGTGTGTTCAGCAGTGACTTATCTATTAACCTATCCACGGGCCTACGTAATTTATTTATTTACAAAAACACAAAGCTAGTTCTAGGTTCTAGCAACTTAATGCCCCACAGGGCACGACTTAAAGAACGTGTTTGCCGAGGCAAGGCATTGTTAAGTAAGTATACCTAGACAGAGATTACCGATTTGTCATGATGCTAATCGGAATCTCCGGTTTGCACTGTATGTATACGTAGGCAGGTAGGCTGGTAAAATATAATTACATTTATATATAGAAGATAATTTTGGGCTGACAATTAAATATACATAACTAGGTAGGTACCCATAAATTAAAAACACAAGCAATGTTCGTAAGTAGTAAATATTAGGTAGGTACATAGGTACCTACGTACCAAATTCGTTATTTATGATCAAAGAACTTTTATTCAAATATTCACTTCGTATGACAAAAGGTTCTATTCTATGTGCAGGGCTAGTAGGTACTTAAAGTTTGCAAACATTTAAGACTGTTACCGCCATCTGTTATATGTTTTAAAAACTACATTGTCCGCAGCGCAGTCTCAAGTCTCAACATTAACTTCTTCTTCTTCTTTTAAACCTATATGGCCTGTGTCCATCATTTTGACAGTGTCAATTGGTGAATTTTAAATAATTTATGTCATGTCAAGTCACTGTCAAGTGTGCTGTCGTTTGTTTTGAAAAAAAAAAGTTGTGGATTTTCTCTTCATAACCTGAAACGATTGTTCACATTCAGAAAAACCACTTTACACACATTTATTCCAATGGCTCACACTTTACGTTACGACTTAAGTACCTATTATTGGTTAAAATTCCACCAAAATTAAACAATAATACCTACTCACAATAACACAAGAAAAACTATTAAAAAAAAATGCTAGATATGTGTTGTTTAAAAAAATGTGAAAACCCGTTGTTACTTCCTGTGGTTTACACTCGTTTGACATACGCTTTGTCTGTGACGACTGACTTTGACTTTGACAACAATAACGACATTGCTTTGACATTACAAGTAGACTTCAACTTCAATCAATCATTCCATTCATTTCATTGTCAAATCAATAAAAGTAAATAAATTCGTCACGAGAGTCAGGTTAGTTTTCATCAGATTTTAATAAATTTAGCTCCAAATTCGTGCTACTTTTGATAATTAGCGTAATAATTACTATTGCTAGAAGCGCTTATTAGTGGTTTCTATACAACGTCGTATTTTGTTTATGTAGGTACAATACAAACATTCGATTTTCTAGTTTCGGGCTCGGTTTCAAATATTGATATCATAGAATGTTCTACTCCTCTTTACTCATAGAAGCCTGCACGTGTACGTTTTGTTGCTTTAAAACTCTTGGTATACCTATTCAAGATGCTTTAGTGCTGTGATAATTTTCCAAGAGTTACATAGGGTTATGTAACCAAAGTATCAACAATCCTATATTGTTACGGGTATAGCATTATCCTCAATCGCGTTTACTTCGCGTTCTCAAAGAGTTTTCAATTAATTTAATTATGTACCTTACTAGAATGATCTAATACTAGCCATTTTTTCCAGTTTTATGGCGTTGGGACATTTCCTACGGCGTAATCTGGTGAGCATCACATTCCCGACCCTCGCCGTCAGCTTTATATTCCTCGACTGGAACCACACCAGGAAGTGGAAGGAGCAGAATAAGCAATGGCAATCTTCGGAATCACATCTCGCTTCGTCTGGATCGGAGTCCCAATGACCGGGTACTTTATTGGCAAATTCCTAGATGACCAGGAAACTCTGAGGATGGTCAGTTTCCGGGACAAGTCTTGTCTGTATGGAGGAAGGGTGAAGGAGGGAGATCCACCATCCTGGCCTTGAGCAATGTATGAATAATCATTGTAGTATCTTTTTGTTTCCTTTTTAATAAAATAGTGTATTGTATCAGATATTTTATTTCTCTTTAATATTCTGAGTTCTGAACTTAGTTTGAAATTAGTAGCCAAGTCCTACCCAAAACATTTGTGATAGTTATGTAAAACTTTTAAAAACCTGTAAGAGCTAGACCATGAAACTTACTTAAGTAGTAATAATATATTCCTCGATTAGTTCAAATTATGATCCCATATTGGTCTCCAGAAGCTCCGCTAGCTAAAATAACTGCTTAATGTGGTGTCATGCAACAGACAATGAAATCATATTGCTTTGCATTGATACTAGTAGCTACTGTTCTTTTATGTTAAAGAAATAAAGTTATTGGGTCACAATGATAATATTTATTCAGTTCATAAACATCACAGAGTCCGCTTCGCCATGGAGTACCACAGAATTAGAAATGGTGCCCAAAGCCCAATACCAAAGAAAATGCTGAAGAACGCAGTTGCAACAAACCTGCAAAAAGAATTAGATCTATTTCATTCAGTTTTGTGTATGACTAGGGGTAGCAGTGTGCAAGACCAGGCTGTCCTGTTTTTTTTTTTTAATTACACAATATTTTCTTACAAAATGGTCACCACTCACTACATAAGAACATTGATTTATTGACATAGGTAACTAAGCATGGTCAATCAAACCACGGGAAATGAATGCAAGGAAGATGGGGAATAGAAAAATGTATCATACAATACAACTGGCTAACAACAAAACTAATAAGGAGTTGGGTAGACCACAGAATATTATTAGAAAATTATGTAAAAACAGTCTCTTGGGATATGGTGCCACAACATTCCAAGACCAAGTATATTCAGGTCATAATGCAGGGATTGGACCCGCACTTAAGTCGATAGTTCCAGAGTAGGCGTCCAGAGACCACTGAAGATATTTTACTAAACATGTTTTTGCGACTAGGCTCATGCCCACTTCCCTGCCGACTGCAGTTTAGTGTGAACGCAACATAATTCTAACTACGCTACCATGTAGCTAACTACCTATAGGGACATATAGGTATCATGTAGGTATCTCTTTGTAAGGAACACTCACCGATTAGGAATAGAAAAGGGCATGTTGTCAAACGGTTGAGGTGGTCCTTCCTCGTGATGGCCGAACTTCTGCATCCTGTTCGGAGTTTGAATTCTAGAAAGTACTGGCCTGGCGCGGATTGTGCCGGCAATCAGCGATCTCAAACGATTCATTTCTCTAGACAATTTGTGATCAATCTTACTTTAGCTCTGATCAAATAAGCAAAGAGAATGCAAACAAATAAGTTCAGGCTTTTTCCAGCTTTTTCATTGAATGAAACAATTATTTTGAAAATGCCAAATTTATTTTTTTGTTGCATGTAGGTAAGTAGGTAGGTAAGGTACCTACGTAGGTAGCTATCTACTAAAAAAGTATTTAACCTAATTATCGCAATAGGTACTTATGTACCTAGGTACCTACTTACTGTTTTATTCTATTTCGATCGATGAAAGATACTTTGTTAGGTAGGTATTTTATTTACCTATTTTATCAACACTAGTCAAACTAAATATTAATTCAATTTATTGATTTATTTAGTTTGACTGGTGTTGATAAAATAAAGTAACCTTAAGTAACCATGCATCATAATGCATGGTTACTTTTAGAGGCTTTTAGTATTCAGTAGCGCGCACAGCGCCATCTATAGTCGTAAGTTTGTACTGAACATTGTTCGCAGAACCTTCAATACCATTTCCGTAGCTCCTATTGCGTGTGCTAAAATTTAAAAAGCTTACTGACAAAACCAATAGATGGCAGGATAAAACAAACATTCATAGTGATTTATAAAGTAATCTAAGTTTGTAATTGTACTCAATACTAATATCGCTTGTTCTAATTTTATCTCCCGTCACGATTTAACAGCGCTCGTACCCCAAAACAAAGAAATCTTTTAGCGACTATGACTTCCCGTCCTTGCTGCTGCCATCTAGCGGACAGTACCAATACTAAGTAATAACATAACTCAAGAAATTTGTGTAGTGATAAGGCAATAGATGTCGCTGCACATTCAATTCCGTTTATTTGTTTCTTGTAAGTGATTTACATTTTACAGTGTACAGAATAGAAAATAGTGTAACGTTAAGCGTTGTAAATAAGTGAAATTAGGCACATACCTACCCCTTGTCTTCTAGTTTTTCCAAATTGTCTATATTTTTTTCTAGATATACTAAGATGGCAAGGCACTGTCATGACATTAATTATTTAAAAAAATATTTTCGTGAGCCAATCCAACTGGTAGGAATTTTTCAGTGGGGATTTCTGGAATATACCAGCCTACTTATACTTATATACTAGCTTGACTTCATTAATTTTCTCATCCATTGGTCTATAGAAGGTAGCGTCTGTTTTAACTAACTACGCTAAAGTGAAATGGCTACCTTGCCTTCGATCCGCTACGCCAGGCTACGACGTAGGACGTAGTAGGTCCTACGTGTGTAGCTTTTCGCTACGACTCGGAGCACGACGTAGGCATGCTATAGGTAATCCTACAATTAGTCTTATTGCACTACATGATATACCGCGTGCACATGCCCATGCCACTGCCGGCATGTATGCCACTTTATGAGAATAAAGGCGATGTTGCTGTGGCAATAAGTCCGCGGCATTGATGCCACCATACATTCCGGCAGCGGCATGGGCATAGTGTGCACGCGGTAATAATGATAACGTCTGAGATTGGAAATGAAGGAAATATTATTGAAAATAAACTATCAGCAATGGGTTCTTATCTCGCAATAATTTGGTTACTAGTATAGTATTATATGTGGTTTGGGGGTAGCTGGATTGTGATCCACTAAGTACCTAAGTAATTTTTTTTTAAATATCGCCTATTTGCATTAGACTTCAAAGAAGTAGATGGGTCGATGGAGGCCTTATTATATTTTCACCTAAGTATACGATATTCTGGAAATTTCGTTTGTTATCAGATTTTACTGAATATAGAGTACTGGAAATTTTACAAGTTATTTATCATAGAGGGGCTTGAAAAATAAAAGGGGGTTGACGACAAACCAAGTACGGTATTATAGAAAAGGGATAAGTTTATAAAATCTAATCTTAAAGTGGTTTTTTTCTTGCATATTTAAGTATATGTAGTATGTATAGATGTTTGTTCTGTGTCTGGGTGTTTCTATGTATTATAAGTATGTATTTACAACAAAAAAAAAATGTATGTGTGTATTCTATCAGCCATCTAGTTCCCATAGTACAAGCTTTGCTTGTTTGGGACTAGAAGGCGTTGTGTTAAGTGTCCGTGAATATTTATTATTTATTATTATTTATTTATCTATAAGTACCTAAAAAAACTAAATCACTAATGCTCTACAATATTCATTGGCTATACTACCTATATGGTTCTACTATCAGGTATAGATGTATGTATGTAAGTACTTGCCTATAAAGCACCTACAATTGTTACCTAAGTCGTAGTGAATAAGGTTTTGATAATTAGGTAGGTAGGTAGCTAACTTTTGATTCACTTCACGGAACTAAGGTAGGTTGTACCTACCTATTACGTTTAGGTACTAGGTAATGGAAAAACACAAATAAGGCAAAATATAATAATAAAAACTACATTTCATTTTGTTTTATTCATTTTGAAATACAATAACATCTATACAATGGTATTTCTACATCTAATGATTCACTATATTGACACATGCATTAAAAATTAAAAATAATAAACTTACAATTTATGGATATTTTATTTAAATTAAAATAAATAAATGTTTAATCTAAATATTGACTGGAATTTACGATCACAAGATTATTTTAATAAGGTAACTAATTGATAAATAATACGTTATTTGGTACAAAACAATATAATTACAATTTCAGTTTTACGATGTTATTTTATATTAATCTAAGCTCGTATAATAAAACATCTATTTTTGGCTACAGTTTGTCATAAAAATAAAGGTTTATTATGAAAACTATGAAATTCCACTTAAATAGTAGTCAATTATAATGTGATCGCGATTATGGGTAACAACACACAATACAAAACAAAAATGATCTAAAATCGTTTTAATGGTTTAAATTAATAAATGGGTTAGAATTAAAAAAAAAACACAAAAACCAATATCTTATTATGACAATAAAAAAACCAATAAAATGTAGGTACATTTAAAAATCTATTAGTTACTAAACTATAGTCCTAACTTTACGATTGCACATTAAAATAATCTAATTTTATTTACATCAGGTTTTAAAATGAGTTAAAAATATCCACAAAATAATCGAGATTCGTTTTTTAGTTTCAAGACAAAAAAAAAACTTTTATAGGTGTTATTATGATTGCACTTATGACTTAAAGCCCAATTACACCATACCACTTTCTTGTACGTACCAGTACAATAATTGAATGCAATAAATGAATCGCATGGTGTAAACAACACGTAACATTATTTGATCTGGTGTACAAGTTTTGTTTCAAAACTTTCCTTGGTGGTGGTCAATAATTGCATTCAACTTTGTTTAATATATCCGCGTGTAAACAGTTGCTTACAATTCTTGAACGTCAATTATGGCGCTTCAACTATTGCACTGGTACGTACAAAAAAATGGTCTGGTGTAATTGGGCCTTTATTCGACTGTATTTGAATTTAGAACATTCGTAACCCAGGTCAAAAAGGCTGTACCTTGTGGGTTCTTGGGTGGGTGGGCGCTCCTTTTCCGTCCCTTCTCATTAATATGAACTAGTATAGTAGTTGTATTAGCGCGTGCACACTATGCCCGGCATGAATGCCGCGATTAATTCCGGAATTATTGCCACAGCAACATCGCCTTTATTCTCACCAAAGAGCTAGGGCATGAACTTGGCGATGTTGCTGTGGCAATAATTCCGGAATTAATCGCGGCAATAATTCGGGCAACGGCAATGGCATAGTGTGAACGCGGTGTAGGAATAAAGGCGATGTTGCTGTGGCAATCATTCCGGAATTAATCGCGGCATTCATGCCGGCAGCGGCAATGGCATAGTGTGAAAGCGGTATATAGTTTTCTATGGAACTGTGACCATCGTAAAAAAGCCAAGTGGGTAGGCCAATTAGGTATATGTAACAGCTGATTTTACTTTAACGCTCATACGTTTGAATCTATTGAAAAAGTTGTTCAAATTGATGGGTACTATAACCCCTTGAAGTTTTTAGGAGAGGATTTCTCACATATACATGGTATACCTATATGGTGTTTTAAATGCCATATAATTTTTTTTTATGGCACCGAAATGAGTTTTTTTTTTTATTTTATATTTTAGGTGGTAAATTTAAAAGGTTGTGGAATGTAGGTCTTATTAATATTAAATAACTGCTAACATTTAGAATTTCGAATAAACAATAAACAACCTTTGGTACGTATAATAACGTATGACGGATTTTAATACTTCGTTTGAAAATTCAAATTAATTTCCACAGTTAAATTTTTATTATAGGCTGGCCTTTTGCACAAATATGGCAGAAAAATTGAGCGTTTTTCTTCATATAACTAAAATTGCTTGAATTCCGTGAACTGAACACACTGATCACAATATGATAAGAAATATAAAGATTAATATTATAATACTGAGTATCCAATGAGTATTGGTAGGTCGTCTCATCGACGTTCTTAATCTAACCTCGTGATATTCTGCAATAACTTTTTAATTAAATTTTACCGTTATCGTGTTTAATATAATGTTATCACAAAATGTCACGTTCTTTTTTTTATTTTTCCGAATCATTTTCACAGGTCCAATAAAACTTTATAGTATCCTAAATAAATAATTCTACTTAGTATTAATGAATATCTAGTATTTACAACATTGTTTATTATAGACTAGTGTTGCATCTTCATATTTCACGATGACAGAATGTAGGTACGAGCACAAAAAAACTACTAACAATCCCAACTGCAACTCTTCATAAAAACAATAAAATATCTAAAATAAAAACAATTATCTTTATTTAATGATACTGATTTCATAGTATTTTACGATTGGAGATATAAACATAGTAATAATTCAAATAAAAAAATCCTATTCTGTAGAGCTAAAAGTACTTTACAATCGAGAAATACGGATTTCAAGTTCTAGAGTAACGGTATTCAATTAAAGTTTGAAACTCTTCGAACGCATAGATACTTTTGTAGCAACCGCGTGGCACAATATCCAGTACAGAGAAGTTATTCAACTTTATACCTTAGATCTTTATAAATACCATCCAAAATTGCTGTTACACAGATCTGGCTAAGTTGAAGCTGTACCTACTCGCTACCAAAGGTTTACCATACATTACTAAGGTAAAACCAAAAGTGCAAACATTAAAGGCTGCGGTCCCACTACAGCAAATAGTTTGCGGCTGATTGTCGGCTGACTTTAACATGCGAATTTTAGTCAGTTTCCTTGTAACTAAACCAATGCGTTGTATAAACTGCTTTTTTTAAAAATAATAACGGAGAAAGCGGTTGGTCGCGTAGTATTTCCCTATGTAGCTATTCGTACAACGGTTAAGATCGTTTACTGATCCGACTCACCAGTGTCAGATAGACGAACGAATGTTAGTTAACTTAACGTTTTTGCTCCCTGAAATGTTTACAATAAGTCAGCAGTATGTCAATCGTACGTAATTTTTTAGCTCTACAGATAGGTACGTTCGTGCGGTCAAGATTAGACAGGTCATGCATAATGCGGATAGGAGCCGAGGTGTGACGTCACGTGTGGGGGAGCCATTGTGTGGGGGGAGTAGAGGTTGCTGCCACCTCCCCCCCAGTTTCCCCAAGACGCCGACGGAAATATAGACGCTGTAACAAGGATACAGTTGCCTCAGTGAGGTTCAGGATTTGTAAGTCTTCTAGACCGACCATCCTTAACATGCAACTATAAGACACTGGTATCTTGCAGACGCTGGATATACTAAATATAGGCTGCAAACAAACTACGGCGGCCGAGGCTATTGATTCTGACCGCACTGTTTGACATTTTGAAGGAAAACGAGGGTCTCTGGCCACTGAGCTGGCCGCCGAACTGCATTTACAGCCATAAATAATAATTATAAAAACATTGGTGAATGCTTTAAGCTGTGAAAAACCGGGTATTATTAGTAAAACGGTAAAACTCACTTTTACACTTACAACTTACTTACAGGGCTTCTAAAAATCATAATTTGACAAATCAACATTCGCAGTGCGTAAATGGTCTCACGGGGTTTTCTAACGTAAATAAAACAATCAACAAGATTACTGAGTAAAACTAAGCAAATGAACATGATTTTAAATGAAGAGTGTATGAAAAGTACTTAAATAAATAATCAAATTAAAAAAAGTAGATAGATTACGAAACTACTAATCGTTTCAACGGCTGTTGATTGCATCTAAAATTATATGCAAGAAATCAGTCACCAAATACCTACATGTCTGGTGCAGTTCCATCCATGGATTTTGTAACAGTCCTACAGGGGATGCGTACTAGAACTTATGAAGCTTTCTATGAATTTCCTTCAGTAGCTTTTTTTATTATGTTTCAACCTGCCAATGACTTTCCATTCCGATACATTCAATTTATAGTGCTCCATTAAGTCAAGTGTGGCACTCGGCCCGTGCCAATGACAACCCGTTTCGAGCACCGGGCAAATATTAGTTCACGCGAGTGTACCGAGGCATTAGTACGTACAGAAATGCAGATCAACCCGACTGTACTGCGTGTGAAGGGTGCATAAACACGAAAGCTACTTAGGGTGACATGCTTTTTTAAATCTTAATTAAAATTCAATTGGGGGATTTGTTTTGAGTGTTCAAATGAACAACTTTATTAAAAACAGATTTGGTTGCACTTTATAGGGAGTTTAAAGAAGAAATCTATCTCTGAATGAATAAAGTGAGTCTCTGAATGATTAAGTTAGTTAGTAATGCTTGGTCAGTAATTTTAGAACCAATTTCACGTCAAACGAATCAAATAGGTACATAATATGACTTTGTTTTTAAGTCAAGATTTACCTAGCGTCTTCATTTGGTTTCCTGGAATGCTAAAATACATGGATTGGAACCATAAAATTATTTCAGTCCAAATAATATCGCCATTGAAATATTCGCTGTAAATATATTACCTGTAGAAGTTGGCATCGCCGCGTGGGGTGACATGAAAGATGACAGTTTGGCCGAGTGGTGGTAGGAGCTCATAAATAGATCACTCTGGTACTTATAGGCAGGGTCACTCGCCGCTGGCTGGGTCGCCGCAGCCAGGCCTTGGAAATCAAATTTGTAGGCATACCGCTTGCCGTGAACCTTCGTCATTATGTTTTTGTCGTAGTAGTATCTGTGCAGAGACAAATTGTTAGCATTCGTTCCGAATTCATGTATCGCTCTAGCACTTGTGATAAATTTGTTCACACTGATCATAAATGTTCAGCTTAAAACCATCACAACGTACGTGCCTAGATTTAAAATAATTAAACTAATAAAAGTTTAATTATTATTAATTTAAAAAAGACGTTGCGAGTGACAGTGAAAGTTAAACTAATCGTAACATTATGATCAATGTGAACAAACATAGTCGTATGAACAAGTTCGTCGCTAAACTGGGTATTGTAACAAAACTGACAAATTCGTTCATAAGCATACACAAAACTTGCATAGGCTATTCGCCGAGCGTTAGAGGGTACCCAGGAGTCGCAAATGCTCGCGTATTACGTTACCAAGATCTCCAATAACCAAAGGTCACCATTGTTGCCATCGGCTACCTATGTAACCATAGGTCGCCTGAGCAATTAGAGGTCACCAGTGTTACTAGAGGCCGCGAGCGTTACCACAGGTCATCGATGTTACCAGTTGTTACCTGAGCGCTCGGCTAAGTTTGTCGTAGTTCATGTTAGGCTTGGACTTGCGTTCGCCCCACCGGCGCGCGACTTCATCCGGGTCCGTCAGCTTGAACTCCCCGTTGGTACCTTCCCAGGTGATGCATCCTGCGTTGCTGGAGTCACTCAGCAGCTCAAGGAGAAACTGCCATAGTTGGATCTGTCCTGAACCTGTGAGTTCGGTGAATGGTAAAATAATGGTTTTATCTTTGTGGTTCTAAGGTTGTTGGTTTTATTTCTGTCTAATTGCATAATTTTCGATTTATTTGCCAATGATGGCAGCGGGTACCATGCTTCTGAAAGCAAGAAATAAAGCTCGTCGACTAGAGTCTAGACTGTTGGGCTGCCTAGACTTGATTATTGGGTGACAAATAGTCACAAAGCCACTGCAGACGATCAATATAGTCGTAAAAAAAATAATGTCTCAACTAAATCATTTTGAGACTCTCTGCTGCACATTCAAATAAAACTTGCGTAGCCGATAAGGAAGAAAAAACATTTTCTCTCCCAAATAACAAGTCTACGCCCCTATAAAAACGCGAGTCTCATAAAACCGTATTCTTACATGGATGGCGCACCGCCAGTCGCCAACATAGGTTACCGGTTAGGGTCGCCCCCACATGTCGTGATATTGGGCGGCTATGTTACCTCTCGCACGAACGACCCCGCCACGCACTCGTGTGGAACGGCCCTTATAACGTCGGCAGAGAAGTTATTTTGTTTTATTCAGTCCGTATTGTAGGTATATACGGTGATTTTTAATTTAACAGACTTCAGTAAAACAGATCTCTAACGTTTGGGTAATACTAAGTTAATCCTTATTTAGAAGTCGATTTTCCGGCGAGAAAGTTAAATTATCATTTGAGACTTTTTTATATTTAAGTAGTACTTTTGAACTGAGAGATTCTTTTTCGTGTCAGCAGTTTACACCCAAAAATGTTTAAAAACGGAACGCCATAAGCAGAACCACCCTTTTCTGAAGTTGGTTACAGACATCAACATTTCTGCGAGCACT